>JAPVLO010000070.1:3540000-4740000 GCA_027257055.1 Cephalopachus bancanus | reverse complement strand
TGGTAATAAGGGCAGATAAAATATTCCAAAGCTCAGCGGCATGAATAAGCAATCAAAAGAATTCAGCTGAAAATGAAATTCTTGGATACATCAAAAGCATCCCTCCAGGAGAGGTAAGCATGCTGTCCAGTCAGAACACTCTCACCAGACTTGTATTATGGGTATTTAAGTGTATTTTGCTCTATAATTGGATAGAAAAACCGTGGGAACAGGCTTTCATGGGAATAACTTGATATAACTGAAGAGGAACTCCTGGGTTTGTGCACAAAGATGTGCGTGAAGTCAAAGCAAATATTTTTGGCCTCAAATGCCTTAATGTGTAGTGCTATCATTAGGTCTGTTTATATTTAGACTTCAGAAATTAATCAGCACCATTTTCACTTAAAATTGTTTATTGTTGATGGTGGGAAAGGATGCAACTTTACCAACACATATATTCTATTCTAAGCCACTGCCTTTGGCTCATGGAAAACAAAGATAAAATGAATTCTCATTAACTTTGCATGCTATGCAACTAAAGTGTTAGTGACAGTGATATTGGGTGGCTATTATCAGGAAGGTACCTGGCCATAGTCAATGTCCCATATGTATTTGACACCTCAACTTTTCACAAAGTAGCTTGCTTTCTCGTGTGTGCTCTCTCTCTCATAAAACATCAAATTTCATACAACTAAAGTCATATATCTACATGTTCTTTTCAGCAACAAAAAACTAGAAATACACATATTAACTGGAAGGGACAGCAGTTAAAAGAATAAGATAGATCTATATGTAGTGATAAGAAAATAATTTTAAAATATGCATTATTTTTAAAGGTCTCCCTTCCAAGATGCTTCAAGAAAAGTGTTAGCTAATAAAATTTATGTATATTTTAACCACCTACACATAAACCAGAAATAATAAGCACTGGTTTCATAGAGTCTCAAACTGATAACTGTGGAGCCATCAGTTTTCTGTGCATCATTTTAGGCCTTCTTCTATGCATTATTTCACAGGTCAGTACATTAAAAAAATATGGTTTAGTCTTGTTTGGATACAGAGAAGAGTTCAGTGTGGTCCTTAGAGGCCTACAGACAGGTAAGAGAGCAAATACAGCTCAGAGTCCTATACACATTTTCTCAGGTATGATATAGGCTCCAATTGTGATGTTAGTGCTGAATAAGTCACATGAAATACCAGGCACCCAAGGAAATGTTTGAATCTCCATCTCAGAAATCATGAGGCCCTACAAGCAGAAGAAAGCCAAGCAGGGACAAGAAAAACAGAGAAAAGGCGATGGCATCATTGGATTGCTTGCTGAAAGCAAGCTAATCCGAGTAGAAGAAAGGGAAAGGAGAGAGGAAGAGAGGGGAGAGAGGGAGGAGGGGAAGGAAAGACAGAGTGAAGGGAAAGGAAAGAGAAAGGGGGAAAAGGGGGAAGAAAAGAAAAACGGAAGGAGAGAAGGAGGAAGAAGGGAAGAAAGGAAGAAAAGGGGAAGGAAATGGAAGGACGAGAGGGAGGGAGGGAAAGAAGGATTGGAAATATTGTTCTAGAGTCAGAAAATACATATTTTTATGCTTAACGTTGTCTGAGATGAAGTTATTCTACTTGCAACTGAAAGCCTTATCATACATTAATCTACATTTTGATTCACACCAGCTACCCCTGCCCCAATTCCTTAGCATACATATTGGCCACTCTAGTCTGTGCACTGATAATCACACTCAACAGCAGGGTGTGATGCATTCTATGAAGTGAAAATCAACCTCTTAAAGCGGTTCAAGTACCTTCTGTTTCCATGGTGAAGATTCTGTCCAGACACCTTTAGGACAATTATTCATGGTCATCAGAACCCACTGGAGCCATCTGGCAAGCTTTTTCCAGAACCCACCGAATTTTCAGAGGTAGAACCTGAATATATGTTTTGTTTTGTTTTTATTCTAAAATGCCCAGTCTGTGTGAAGTGCCTGACTAAAAAATAGCTACTTTAGACCTTAATTACTTATATGCCAACAGGCAGGTAGGTATTATAAAGGCCTAGATCTGTCTTAGCTGAATCTCCTCTCAAAGCTCTAGTGTTAATAGCTATAAGTGCTCAATAAATATTAACTATTAATATTAAAACCTAGGCCAGAACTCTTCTCTACCTGTAAAATTGGCAGTAGCCAATTTTATTTTATTTTTTTATTTATTTTATTTTTTTTTTTTTAGTTGAAGTCTCACTCTGTCACCTAGGCTACAGTGCAGTGGCATGCTCGTGGCTATCCCAGCATCAACCTGCCGGGCTCCGGCAATCCTTCCACCTCAGCCTTCCAAGTAGCTGAAACTACAGACGTGCACTACCACACCCGGCTAAGCAGTAGCCAATTTAAAAAACTCCTATATGAAAGATGTTCTGCAATAATGGTAATTATTATTGTCTCATTATGTCAACCAATATTATTCCTGTGTGCAAGGCACTGTCTTAAGCAGGCACATTGCATATTCTTGTTTCAATTAACCATCCATAACTCCCATGGGGTTGGTACTATCATTATCCTTAATTTACCAATAAAGAAAGAAAGCAGATAGGGCAAATAATTTTACCTGGGTTATGCAGTTAGTGAAGGCAAGAGCTGGAACTTCAGAGTCTGACATTGCTTTATCATATATGATAAATCATTATCTACTTTTTATCCCCCTCTTTGATTCCTTCTTTTCCTCTCATTTTACATCTTCATAGTTGATAAAGTAGAGATTACCTTCCCCCACAAAATCCCCAGACATTCCCACCTAGAGAATTGCCAATACCTAAGTGTTCTTCTCCTGTTCTGACAGGCTCTTAAAAAGGCATTAAGACCGGGTGAGGGTAGGAAGTGGTATTGGGGATGAGGGGGTTTCAATGGACATTTCCTCCCCAGATCATCTCCTAACTCAAAGTCAAGGCTAATAAAGCATGGATCTCCTACTGGATACCAAGCTAAGCACTCATCATAAATCTTCACAATCCTATAAGAAAGAGAGAATTACCATTTCCACTTTGCAGATGAGAAAACCAAGGCACAGAGACATGAAGGAAGCCGAGTACTCATGACATAGGAGGCTTAGAGAGACTGAATCCTTTGTGGCCCAAACAAGCAGGCAGCACAGGGAGGAAGGATTGACCTTTCAGCCTCCCATGTAAGCCTTCTCAGATTGGCCTTAGTCACCTTGGGGCCTAGCTCTCTGGCAAGAACCTTGGTTATATTCTCTTTATTTAAAAAAAAAATAGGTTGGTTTGGCATTTTGCTAAAAGTGTTGTTAAGAGGAACAATTCCCTTCACAAATTATTTCTAAAGAGGACAAACAGGAGAGAAGCCAAAAAAAAAAAAAAAGGTTTCTTAACCTTTCTTGATGAATTAAGTAATAGCCTAAGAAAACATCTCTGATTTGGGTCAGCCTGTCTCAAAAAACATATAAATACAACCCAGTATAATCCTTAATCTCATGCGATCCTCTCAAGTGACCAACAAGTTCTTAGGGGGTATATGTAATCTAACAAACCCCTGTTAGCTAACAAGGCCCTCCAGAGCAGCAGAGCCTAGTTTCTTTCTGTCTGACATAGACTAAAGTCATTTAACTTCAGCCCTTTTATGAATGGAAATCAGCTTTCTAAAGACTACTTGGCAGGCAGTGACCAGCAACAGACAACTCAATGACTAAGTTTTCTGAGTCATAAAATACTTTTGAAAAGCGGAGATCAAAGCGTCCCTACCGCCTATTGAAATCCAATTGCCTCCAAAGTTCCTTGCAAGGACCCAGGCTCTCTGGAGAATGGGTCACTGCAGACACAGTCTAAAAAAAGGCCACCACTAAAAAAAATAGATACAATGGGGACATTAGGGCAGCCAGCCATGGAGGAGAAACACCACTTATGGTTTAATTGTTGGGGACAAAGAAAAGAGAAATGAAGGGAAACCAAGCGACAAAATTGGATGGTGTATCAGGAATTGAGGCTGGAAGGGGTTCTCGTGACAGTCTTGATTATGGCACACATCCTACTTGGAGCCTCGGATGTGGTGCTGAGGCTAGGTGGTAGTCAGACTCTGGGCAGAAGTTCCAACAGAAACAGCAAAGCAGTCTACCACTCTTGAGAGCTAGGCCTTCACTGAGGTTATTAATCAAAGGTAAACTCACCCATGCACTAATGAGCTGAGTGGAAATGCGATGCAAATGACAGTTTTTGAATGCCTTTCACTTGATCTTTACATCAAGTGAATGAAGAATGGAGCTTGGCCTAGAGTTTCTTAAGCAAGGGGTGCACTTCCGCAAATGGAACACATATCAGGTACAATAAAATACCAGTAATCTTAGGACTAGGAATTGTTCTTCTTTGATGAACCACAGACTCCTGGTACAAGATGTTGATGGAAGCATGGTTTCAAAAGAGGAAGAGTGGTCAAATTAGTATCCAAATCCCACCTCTTGAAGCTTCACAATGTACATTAGCATGTTATAAGGTGTGGAAAGTATCACAGTAAAGAAAGATGCTTAACTTCCTTTAAACCTCTAAAGTTTCCCTAATTTATGTGATCCTGAAACCCTTTTATTCCTGGAGCATTTCTTAAGGGTTAAAAATCAATACATAATATTACAGATTCTTTTTTGGGAATCATTGCTTTGGTGACTTCCATGTCACCACCAAACTGTGAAGGGATTCTTCTTGAAAAAAACCTTCATGACCAAATAAGTTAGGGAAATACTAGGTGAAACAGATTAAACAGGTACTTTAAATGTAGGACACTTCTGACTTATTAATATGCTAATATGCACTGTAAAGCCCTGAGAGGCGACATTTTAGCAATAATTTGACCAGCTCCCCCTTTCTAAAACCATACCCTCCTAAGCCCTTATCCCAGAGTTTTGTTGTGTCATAACTTGGTTCACAATAAAATAGCAATTTCCAGGTCTAAAAGTACCATTCCATCTTCCCTAGATTGTAAGCTCTACAACCTGGTTCCAATAGCCATCTTGTTAATAGCTTTATCCATTGTGTTCTGAACAGTGACTGACACAACAGGGGCTGCTAAATAGTTGTTGAATGAAAGAATGAAGATTCCATGTCTTTCCATTAAGTCCAAAAATGTAAATATTTCCACTAGGTGGTTCTCAAATGTTAGTACGCCTCAGGATCACTTGGAGAATTAAAAACACACATTCCTAAGCCCAGCCTCCCTGAGCTTCTGTTGTGAGCAAAGGAATTCACATTTTCAGTACCTCAAATGAAGCTTATATAGTGGATCACACTCTGAAAATCACTATACTAATATACAGGATCAGTAAGGCAAAATATATCTTAGCAGAAAAATTTCTTAGATCTTCTAGCACATAGAAAGAAAGATATAGGTTTGTTCTGTTGGAAGATAAAATTAAAGAATACAGGTGAAAATCATAAGAAAGTGGTAGTTGAACAGCAAGATAAAGAGTCTCCCTCTAATGGCATGGGCTTGCTGGAAGTAATGATGGCAGCCAGGGGTAGACTGAATATGTAGAAAGGACAGACATAGTAAGTAATGATTAGATTTAAAGGCTAATCTGTAACTATGATTCTGGGACAAAGGTCACACATCCAAATACTTTCATAAACTGTAAAGATGCTAGGTATAGGGGCAAGGATGATTTTTCTAGGCCATCTGCGCAAAGACATTAAAAATTTTAAAAATAATCAACCCCAAATATAATGGTAGGCAGAATTTACTCAGGGAAGCATGCAACTCTTGTTTCATGAATTATTCCAAGTAAGTAACTTACTCAATTTCTGATTAAAGTTAGTTATTTGTGGAGGGGAGGGTGAATTTTAAGGAATTACAAATATTTCAAGCATAGGTTAATTCTGGATTATGACAAATTCCCTGCCAGAAAATTTTTAACTGAAGTTTGCAGGCATGCATGTCTATGCATATGCATGTAGCGAAACATGTGTATTTCGCTATTATAACCCTTCTACCTTTTTTCACTTTCTTCTGGGTTTTCAAGATAATGGTAGATTTCCTACTGGTACTCTGTCAAGTCACTTAAAAGTGACATTACTTTACTTATCTGACACACACTGTATGCATACTAGGCAATTGCTGTCACATCTAAAAGGATTCTGATGCCAGTGACCCAACCCCATTCTTAGAGAAACACTGGTATAGAAGTTTTAAGTGAAGAAATTCCATCTCCCAATCTCATTCTTCTCTTGTCAGTTTCTATTTTAATGGAAGAAGAGTGGCCTCTGTCTCTCCTGGCATGTTGACTTTGATAAGTTTCTTCAACAAGCATGCTAGAGACTTGTTCTTCTGAACTCTTGAATCATTCACTATTCTGATTGCATTACTATGTAGTTGCTATTAACTTTAGAGGAGTTATGAGCCCACTGCTTGGCCAAAGAAGCTGAGCAATGTCTACAGGGGTAGCTAGAACAAAGAAAACATTCTTCCTCCTAACTTGTTTTTTCCTCCTCCATCCCCATCTCTCAATGACCCTAATGAAGTGTGCCCCTCAAGTGATCTCACAGGACTCACTATTTCTATTTGATAACTTTTCATAAACAAATAAATGTATTGTTAGAGATGCACAGGCATAACAAAAATGTTAGGTTGGCAATGGCATTTTTGCTCAGAATTCTTGTGTTTCTATTTATAAAATGAACAAACAAAAAACATAATTTAGGCTGAAAACATTTATATTATTTCTTGTTCATATATCATCTAAGTAGATCACAAAAGAGGGTATACAAAAAGACCAATAAACTTAAGAGATGGTACTCAACTTCATTAACCATCAGAACAATAAATCCATAAAACTAAACCCATAATGTGGTAGCACTTCACATCCATCAATCAGAATAGCTAAAATGGAAAGATAGACAATGCTAAGTGTTGAGGAGGATGTGGAGCAACTGGAACTCTCATATACTGGCAAGGAGAGTGTAAATTAGTACAACCACTTTGAAGAGATGCTTGGCAGTACTTACTAAAGCTGAACATATTCAGGGTGTGTATTCCTAATCCAAAAATTGGAAATTTGAAATGATCTAAACCCTGAATCTTACTGAGCATCAACATGATACTCAACGGAAACGTTCATTGGAGCATTTCAGATGTCATAATTTTTTTTTTGAGAAATGTTCATCTGGTATGTGTCCTGCAAATATTTCATAATTTTTAAAAATCCAACATCCAAAACACTTTTGGTTCCAAGCATTTTAGATAAGGGATATTCAAGCTATACATACTCTCTGACTCAGCAACTTCATTCTTAGGCATGTATCTAACAGAATGTGTCTATAAGTTCATCAGAGGCACATACAAGAATGTCAGTATTCTTCATACAAGCCCCAAACTGGAATGATTTGGTTGTAATCAACAATTTAATGGAAACATTGTGAAATATTCATACAAAAATATTTTCTGATTCTACTTAGTTTAATTTTGTCTGTTTCAAAACTTTACATATGTTACAAGTTAGGATAGTGGTTACTTCTGGCAGGTGGTGATGGAACAAGGGATAAGGTGGGTCTTCATGGGCACTAATAATGTCCTGCTTGATCTGGCTGGTGGTTACATTGATGTGAACTTTGTGAAAATTCTTTAAGCTATACTGTGATGATTTTTGCATTTTTTAGTAGATATTTTGCATGTATCTTATGTACATTACACTTAAACACAAAGTTTCAAAAATTAATACTGAGTAGTGTCTCAGCTTGTTAGTTGTGGTTCTGTCCTTTTTGTTTTGGTTGTGTGTGTGTGTGTCTTATTGTTTTATTGAATAGGGATACGCTTGAGTCTTTCCCTACCCCTTACCAAGTGAACATTGCCAGGTCAACCAATTAGATAATCAGTGTCAGGTGCCTAGAGATGTCGCAATCTTAGAAATCATTTTACATGGCTCACAAGAGCAAACTGAGACCTAGAGAAGCTAATTAAGTAAGGACACACAGCTGGTTTGTTGAAAAGTAGGGATCACCTGAGTCTCATGGCCAAAATTTACATCAGTGGCATATACAGATAGACCTGGTTATCAATTATTTCTTTGACCCTCATCACAAGGATAGAAAGTTTTAACCCACCTCATTCCTTTGTATTAATTAAGTGATAATTTGTTCCCTGTTCAAAAGTGAATCTCTTTTTTTGGAGAAATATTTAATCTATTATTATGAGACTACTAGTCATCTATTAATATGAGACAATTGATCAGATTTCCTATCACTCATAGAAAGTGGAATCCTAAGAAAGCTAAACATGAGGAGGCTAAGTATTGCTGGAAATAGAACAGCAAAAGACCAAGAAATACAGCAATTAAATGTAAGATATCATTTAATCCCCACAGCCCTGTGATGAAAACTTTTTTTATTTCCATTTCAGAGATAAAGAAACTAAGGCATCTAGAATTAATTAACTTGTCTTTGTCCTATTAGTAAGTGTTGGAATGAGAATTAGAACTGAGGAAGACTGCGCTTAACCACTGGTACATGGACCTAGAGAGTTTAAACCACTCTGGTGGGGTACCTGACCTCCTTCTGAATACTTTAGAATAGTGAAATAGAGAGAAGAGAGAAAAATACAAAGGGGATGCCAAAAAAAAAAAAAAACCAAGAGAATCACCACAAAATAAACAAACAAAACAAGAGATATATCTGTGTATGTGTGCACACACACATGCATGTAACTACATTATAATATACAGGTCATTAGTGAACCACATTCCTCATTTCCATGGATCAAGTTTAGTTAGGAATTGTTAAATTTTTGCTTCGCTGTATTCCTTAAATAGAACAAATAATATTGTGACTGTGATCATAATGACAAGTTTTAGCTAAATTTCAAGTCACAATATATATGGGAAAATAAAAGTTAAACAACTGAAAGTTTCAACTAACAAAGAACACAGGAGTCTTCATTCTCTAGCACCTCTTGCTAGCATCCCCTCTTGCTTTGTGCCCTGGTCCATTGTATACATACTAACTACATTCTCAGTTGGGCTTTCTCACATCTTCCTTCTTTCCAGTCATGTGTTTCAACACACACACAAACTCTTCTGTCAGTTCCAGACACTTCTCAATTGCAACACAGAATGAAATCAACCCAGAACGACATTTACTGCCTCGTATACTTGATTGAATCCTGAGAGAAGTATCATTTACACGGATATTCTTGGCCCGGTGTTCAACAGATGAGGATTATACAGAGAGGAAGTAACACTTGTCCTAAATGCTTTTAAATGTTCTGCATCCCTGAATGCCACACTTAATCCTGCCATTCTAGGAACACACCACACCACATTCTAGAAGGATGTTTTATATGAGCAGGACACCAACCGATTAAAGAACACAAAAGGCCTCCCTTCAGTAAAGTGAAGTTTGATCTTACCAGGGTTGCTGAATACAATTTCACATTGAAACACAGTTTTCCCATTTCAAAGCAACATAGGCGCATGCAGCTTGTTAGATTTATAGAATGCCTGGTCTCCCAAGACTTTACAAAGCGAATGGCATCCATCAAATTAATTTCCTTGGGGATTGTCTCAAACATGGAGAATGAAAAGGCCCAGACCATTAAACATCAAAAGAATGTTCCAAATGGTAATTAAAGTTCTATTATATTTTCTTTTTCTGGGAGCAGATTAGATTAATTCAATTGAGAATATTATAAGTATCAAAGCTGACAGTGTGAATGTGTGGAGTTGGCTAGAAGAGCACTTAATATTGCAGACATCTGTTCATTCAAGTTCTACAAAACACGAAAGAGGGAGTTCAACTGGCTGGGGAGTACTTACCAAACCGGCACATGTAGACACAGCGACAGAAGAGGAGCTGTCATTTCTGATAAATCCCTGATAGAAACATCCCTGCACCTCGGGTTCCCGAGTCTCTGAAGCACCATCTTTTCCAAGTACCTGAACAATAAAGTGACGACCCAAAATCGCCGAGGGCTTAAGCTCTAAGTGTAGTTCCTGTCCAAATGCTGAAAATCGGTAGTGCAGGGAGTTTTTGGTACTCTGAGCCGATCGCTTTTTCCTGCCGTTGTGCAAAATGTCATGTGAAATATATGACCCGCCTGAGTCCACTTCCACCGGCATGACAAAGACGTAATCTGCAACGGGAAAAGTTTAGCTGTCAGCACCCAGAGCCCACAATTCCAAACGGTCTCTTTCCAGCAGGCTGGCAAAGAGAAGCCCACAGCTCAAAGATAGCTTTGTTTCCATTGTCACTCACCTAGATCAAATATAATTCAGAGCAGCCTATGAAGAGGAGGACCCTTCTGTCTCTACAATTAGTTCTGCCACAGAGCTTCATTTCTACAGAAACTAAAAGCTAAGCACAATTTTGATAAACTTCAAGACAGTTTGTGAAAAATGTCACACCTCTTATTGTCTGGCAAGAGACAGACTTAAAATATTAGCCATGAAAACATCCATATGAAAACTTTTTGGAGAGACAAAGTGAATAAGCATAAGACCACAAAGGCAATAAATGGAAACTTTTCTTCGAGGAGATTAATTTCTTTGTGCTTAAACTGAATTGAGAGTATTTTTCTGGCAGAATTTAAACTTCAAATGATAACTCACAATGTTGGTCAGTTTCAGATGATAGCTTAGATCATGAACAACCAACAAGAGTTTCATGTTTCCAGTACTATTTGTGTGTGATAGTTAAACTCCAACATTTGTATCACCCTTAGCATTTGACTATGAACTTTCATGGGGAAAACCCATTTAACTGTAAGCACAAAACACAGTGCATGCACAAAATGCCTCAAAACTATCAGAACCTTCCCATGTGGTCTGATGTGCAAAACTGCTCAGGCATGTTGGTGGGGGAGTGTTTAACCAAGGGGACACCTGGAAAGGCACGTTTAAAAATATCTTCACATCGCTCCCTGGAGCAGCAGTAATTGCTGCATGCTCTAGAGAGGAGGAGCTACAAAACAATATGCTGTTTGAAGAGGGAAGCCAGCACACTGTTTTCTTTCAGCAAACATTGAAACTGAAAAGCATCATCCCCCAAAATGATTTGGAATATGCCCTCTGCGCATTAAAGAACGTTCTGCGTTTCCACTTTTGAGGCACAGAATGGGAAACTAATTTGGAAAGTGTTTAGAAAGAGTTTGAATAACTAAGAGGCTTGTTTGAGTCACGGGAGTCCTTAGTGACTAGAGGAAAAAAGGAAAAGGAGTCTCCTTTGTCCCCAGTCAACAACAACCCCTTCCTCTCCCCACCCTCCCCAAAATAAACTAAGGAATGAAGCCCTGTATCTAGCAGGGATCAATGAGTGATAGTCTAATTAGGTATACATTTGCAAAGATAATAAAATCCTAATATGACAATAATTTTCAGTTGCTTTTTTCTGTATATGAATTATCTGTGACTCTTGTATTGCAGTACTTATTCTGTTCTTTAAGTCTGCCATTCCCACTTTCTCCTTTACCTTCTCCTTAACTAGAAATGCTATGAGATTTGCATACATATAAAATAGTTGAAAAAAATAATTCTGTCCTCTTAACTTGGAAAGTCAGGCACACAAGATTTCTCTCCTCTTAAACATCTCCGATACGTTGCTTTACAGGTATGTGGCTCCTGATTCTTAGAGATCATCCACCTTCTACCTATACCAAACTAAAATTTAACTATGAAAACCATTCCTGACATAGGCTTCAGACAGCGTTTCTGCAGTCAGTTGTTTCTTACCTCCTTGTCCAAAATCATTTGAAACTCTGGCTGTTCTTAGCTGGGAGGCCACGTGGGAGCTTTATTCAGTCAGCCTTCTATAGAGTCAGTGACACAGACCCCTCCCCACCCATCCCCCACCTGCTACTAGCTTGTTTCCAAGGGGAAAATAACCGGCTATTGGTTTCAGTCAGTCCCTGATGGGAATAAGGACAGTCAGAGTGTAAAGAGTGACCTGATTGATTGCTTCAGGAGTTGACTACAGATGAAGTCGTTACAGGTAGTGGCTGGGATAGAAGCAACTCCCAGCCATTTGATCCTGACAGAACCTAGAAGGGTGGTTTTAGAAACTGCAGCCTCTCTGGTTGGACAAAAGGTGAATTTCTTAAGAGTGAATTTCTAGGTCTCTCTTGCTCACCCACTCGCTAGTAGCCCTTCTCCATGACTCCACCCCGCCCCACTCCCCCAGTATGATGGCCCATTGCCTCCTGGCAAGAGAAGATAATCCTGAAAAGCTAAAATTATAGAATGCAATTGGACAGCAAGGTTCTGCTAGACACCTGGGGTCAGAAATCAGCTGTTCTGTAGCTGGTGGGAAAGAATGAAAACAAGGACTCCCCTTCTGGGCACCATTGAGAAGTTAATAAATGACAGGAGTAAATGATGTTCTGGAAGTCTGTCGGCAGGGAAACGACAGAAGAGATAAAAGACCCATAGGGCTCGAGCTACCTGCTTTCCTGGCTCTAAAAGCAGCCTTTTGGGCATCCACGGCACAAGAGAGCAAAAAGAAAAATGGGGGGGCGGGCGAGGAAGAAAAAGAACAAAAGTGGAGAGGAAAGTGAAACGGAATGCTAAAGGGAGAAAAGGGGTTCACAACTTTCATCCCACACCCCAAGGAATTAGTTTTGTGGGCTTTCCCAGGAGAGGAAGGAAATGCGGAAGGATCCTTTTGATTATTAACCCCCCAGTCAATGTCCACTTCCCTTCCAATTTCTCATTGCAGTTAAGATTATTTTTTTCTTGACAAGCCACCTGTGCAGAAGGGAAAGTATTTTCTCATTTATGTGACTTGCAGCTTGAGGCATAGATTCTTCTGATAAGCTCAGCGTCCCTGCCACATTCCCCCCTCTCCAGGCAGGAACCATTTCCGAGACAGCGCACACCTGCCAGGCTAGGGGGTGCGCTTTTCTATCTTTCCTCTCTTTGGAGGAAGGAAGGGACAAAGTGCCAAGAAAAGCCGTTCTTGGGGATGGGGGGCAAATACGAACCATCATTTAATCCGCTGGCGCCGCTGCTGCTGTCACTGGCTAAGGCCGCGGCGACCGACGCACAGCAAAGGCAGCACAGCTGGAGCGCCTGTAAGAGAAAAGGTGACATCGCGCGTGAGGGGTCGCGACGGGGCTGGCGGCGGGCGCCCCCTACCACCCGCTCTCGGCGCGCTCCTCGACGGCGGCACCTGCCTTGGCCACGCGCCCCAGTCCCGCTGGGCTCCACTGCGGGCCCGAACCCGCTGGCGAGAGGGCGCACGCGAGCAGGAGGGCGCACTCCATGGTCAGGTGCGGGCGCGGCTGCTGCGGGTGGGCGGACGCGGCGGGCTGAGCGCACCGACGGCGCACATGCTCCCCGCAGCCCCGGAGCGCGGCGCCCCAGGTGCGGCGCCAGGTGGGAGCCGCCGACGTTCACATCGCAGCGTGGGCGCGCTGGGGCCTCCCCTCCGCGGGCCGCCTGCGCGCCCTCCTGTCTGCCCGCGCGGGCCTGAGGAGCTGCCGCCTGCGGCACTTCAGGGGGCGCGGGGGCTTCCCGGGCTGGGGCTGGAGCGCAAACGGCTGGGAGACTTTGCCCCTGCCTGCCTGCCTGCCCGCCCGCCCGCCTGTCTGTGCGTCTGTCTGTGTCGGTGTGAGCGTCTGAGGCTCCCTGGGAAAGCAGCGCCAGCTGGCGTCCCCAGCGCGCTGCAGCCCAGCGCCCGCCTCTCCAGCGCGCGGTGATTGGCGACCAGCGACTCCCGGGCTCGTCCGAGCACCCGGGCTGGTGCAAGGGCGTGGGATTCCCTGCTCCGAGGGAGGGGGCGAAGGGGGCGGAGAGGATGGGTGAGAGTAAGGGGGAGGGAGGGACCGACCGCCGAGAGAGGGAAGGGAGCGCCTTGGGTCAGACTTGTAACCGAAGCGCACCGAGAGATGAGTTCAGAAGGGGGCGGGGGAGAGCGGTTCAGGTAAGTGGCGCGACTTCTGTCGCCGCCTGTGCAGACTTCTCGCAGACTTCTCATAAGTCTTCTGGCCAGAGAGTCAAGATATTTAGCGTTCTCGGCACCTCTTAAGTGCCAGTAGCTAGTCCCTGCTTTATCTCATTTACCTCAGACCCTATCCTTTTAAGGAGGGAATTATTAACTCCTTGATAAAGATGAGGAAACGGAGGCTCAGATGTGCCTAGCTACCCAGAATCAGCAAATCTAGGGCAGCCTGGAAAACTAGAACACTGGGCCGTCACTGCCTGCAGCCTGTGAAAACTCACAGAGCAGGCGGTGGCCTTCCTCTTCTCCAAGTGACCAGGCTTCGCACTCGGAGATGAAATCCTAGCCCCCAAAACTTACAGAAATCAGCCACAACAAAAGGTGCTCTCCTTCACCATGAAGACGCAAGTTTGCTGTGTACCTGTTCATTTTCTCAAGGCATTTATTTGATCCTTTGATCCCTACTGTTTGCAGAGATGCACAAAATCTATTGTCACCCTTTGATCCCTGTTTGCAGGGATGCATAAAATCTATTGTCACGGGCCAGTGGAAAAGAACTTCATTGGATAAGTCAACAAGTTACAGAAGCAAAACTAACATAACTACTATAAAGGAAAAGAATAGGTCCCTAAATTAGAAAGATGATAACAGAATCTAATTCAGATGGGGGGGTGAGAAAATAAGATGTGTGTGTATAAACACATGTAAGGCATCTCTTTAATGCTGACATTTGAAATAGGGCTAAAGAGAGTGGGTTAGTTTTATAAGGGAAGAGGATCCCACGTGTTAGGCGTGGGGACAGCATAAGGGAAGTTCTTGAAGTAGGAAAAGGCAGAAACAGCAGGCTGCTGGGTCAGCGGGACCTTGTAGGTTGTGGTAAAGCATGTGGGAAACTTAGTTTTAAGTGAATGCATGTTTTTGTGTATGTAGGAGGGAACATCATCTCCAAAACAAAACCATCGTGGGTCATTCGTGTGTGTGCATGGATTGGAGGCGCTGAGGCAGGGCCTGAGAGGAACAAAGACAGTGTGTCTTAGACCAGGGTCGTGACAGTGGTGATAGATGTATTGCCCTGTTCAGTCCTATGGAGACTAAGTTAAAATGGAGATCTTTTTTTAAATGGTAAAATGGCTTTATTTTGCCATTTACTAGGAATTTATAACAGATTTTACATACACACATGTGTATGCATATAACTTCAGGACTCCCAGATATATGAAGCACATATGACAGAAATGAAGCAAAACTACATAGCAACACAGAAGTTGTAGACACCATAATCCCCACTTTCAATAATAAATTTTTAGAAATTAGAAGATGGATAAGAAAACAGAAAACATGAACATTATAGCCAATTAGATTAAAATGGTCTGTGTCAAGTTTGTGATTAGTAACAGATCAGCATATATAGTCTGTTTTATTGAATGTAACAGTGAACCCAGGACTTTAAAAAAGGAGAAAGTGATATATCTGCCTAAGGGGGATGAGGTAAGGCCCTTAAGATGTCTCTTTTCCCCATCTCAGTTAGTTTCTGTTGGTATCTTCCTAATTCGGGAGCCTATTCTTTTCCTTTATGTTTATGTTCATTTTGGTTCTATTACTATTGTTGAGTTACCCAATGAGAGTCTCATGGTAAGAGCATCAGGGTTAGAATAATCCCTAGGATTTCCCTAAGAAATCTGTTGAAGTTCTGTGGCCTCTGTTTTATAATCTGTCAAATGGGAATCAACACAATGCATCAAAAGCATAGCCTTAGGGTTAAGTGAATACATTTTTCAAGCCCATTATAAATGGACTTTGAAAGTGAGAACAGGCTGGACTCGGTGGCTCCGTCTGTAATCCCAGCATTTTGGGAGGCCGAGGCAAGTGGATTGCCTGAGCCCATGGGTTCGAGATAAGTGCGGGCAACTTGTCGAGACCTCTTCTCTACAATAAAGTCAAAATCTAGCTGGGCATGGTAGTGCACACCTGTAGTTCCGGCTACTTGGAAGGCTGAGGTGGAAGGATAGCTGGAGCCCAGCAGGTCGACGCTGGGTTAGCCATGAGTGTACCGCTGCACTCCAGCCTGGGAGACAGAGTGAGACTCCAACTCAAAGAAAAAAAAAGAAAGAACAAATGATACTTTATTTCTGTTTCTTCATACATCCTATATCAGACTTAAATGTGCATCAAAAATCACCTTTGAGTCTGGCTTAAAATGCAGATTTCTGGGCCATGAGCCATTGAAATTCTAATTCAGTAGATTTAGTGTACAACCCAAATATGCATTTGTAGCAAGCACCTGTGGGGGATTCCGACACAGATGATTTCAGTGCTTTATGTGATTTCAGTAAAGAACTGGACATTAAAGGAAACTGGACATCAAAGGCATACAGTAAAAAAAATGCTCAAGGTCATGTCACCAAGCAACAGACTGAATAAAAACAGAGACTGGGATCGACAGTGTTGTCAGTCATACCACCAAGTTAACACTAAAAGAAATTGAGGGGTAAGAGGCTTGTCCACACTCAGAGAAAATAACCATTTCCTGATTTGTGTCTCTCCACTGAGATACATTTGCATAACTTCATCTATATTTATATTTTGTGGGCAATAATATGGGTTACTCACCATGACCAGGGCTATAGCTCAGAGAACAACACTTACCTGTGCTCTGTGCCACACTGTGGAGTTTTTGAACCTCGGCATGACTGACATTTGGGGCTGGATAATTACATATGGTGGGGGCTGTCCTGTGCATTATAAACATAGGATTGTTTGGCAGCATATTTGGCCTCTACTCACTAGATGCCAGTAGCAGCCCCACAATTGTAACAAAATGTTGCAAGACGTTCAGATGTTCTCTGGAGGGCAAAATCACCCCAGATGAGAACCTGGATGAATAGTACAGATCTCAGTCCTATTCTATGACATTTTTTTTGTTATTGTTGCATGTCCACCCTTTGAGGGGACCAGAGACCTTCTCTTGAACCTAATATAAGTGGTTCATCATTCCTCCACTGATTTTTTCTTTCTTTGTTTGTTTCTTTTTTCTTTTCTTTCTTTCTTTCTTTTTTTTTTTTTTTTTTTTGAGACAGGGTCTCACTCTGCCATACAGGCTGGAGTACAGTGACTTAGTCATAGCTCACTGCAACCTTGACCTCCCAGGCTCAAGAAATCCTCCAGCCTCAGCTTTCCGAGCAGCTGGAACTATAAGTGTAAGCCACTGCATTCGACTAATATGTTGCCCAAGCTGGTCTTGAACTCCTGGCCTCAAGTGATCCTCCTACCCTGCCCTCCCAAAATGCTGGAATTACAAGGGATTACAGATGTGAGCTACCGCACCCTACCCACTCCCACCCTCACTCCACCCCCCCCCCACACACTGATTTTTCCAGTTCTTCTCCCATATTCCAGTAAATCTTTGTTCTCTGTAGATGCCTCCATGTTTGGTAAAGAAACAGAGACTCATTTCTTACATAATCATAATATAGAAATCAAACTTCTCATTCCAATAATTCGCAGATGACAGTGTTTGTCTTTAGCGCTGATACACAAACACTTGCAAAGCCATAACTTCTGGGATGATTTTACACATGCAATTTTTCAGGAACTGGCCCTGCAATATGTATAAATTGTCTATAGATGGTGATAGAGAGTCATGAGCACATGATCCAGGCTTGGAAATGTGATTACAAAGTAGCACCCATTTGTAAATTACAGTACTTGAAAATATTTTTCGCTGATTTTATTTTTTTCCATGAAAACAATTTATTTAAATAATCTCTTCATATTGTAAAAATCAACATTAAGAACATATCTTCGCTGATTTTAAAACAATAAACCTGAGACACTATAATGTCTTACTAAAGTTCATAATAAACCAATGGGGGGCAAAGGGTGAATCACTGATGTGTGCTATTCTGTTCAACCTAGCCCAGAACTTGATACCCAGTAGGCATTCATACATGTTTATAAGTAAGAATAGAGGAAGGAAGAAGAGAAGCAAGGGGGGGAGGAAGAAAGAGAAAAATTTGAAATAGAGACATTGTAATAAAAAATGTACAGTTTAAAAGGTATTTAGACAGCCCCCACCCCCGTTTTCTCCTTTCTCTTCCTCAATACCTGCTCCTCATTCTTTCCCCATCACCTCCTGACACTTGTAACCTATGCTTGTTTCTCTATGTTCTTAGGAAATTCCAGAGACTAATCTTAGAACAAATTAGGCATGGGCTCCCGATTGCAGAACCTTCCTACCTGAGGGAAGTCACAGACAACTGGTCCACTGCTGGGCCGCAATCAAGATGATACCAGCCAGGACAGGCCCAGGACAGATCCCAGGACAGGCCATTACTCAAGACAGCCAAAGAACAAAAAGATACATAGACCCCTCACCCTGCACCAGTGCTGCATGTTTTCCACATCAAGTTTGCTTTTAAAATGTTCCAGGGTAAAACTGAAAATCTGAGAAGGCGCTTGGGACATTAGTTCACCATCTCTTCTGGTTACCGATTGTTGAATAAAACCTGTTTTCCTTCCACCAACTCTTGTCTCTCAAGTATAGCTTTAGGACAATGAGCAACTTGGACCTGAGTCCAGTGATAAGATCATACTGGTTCACTCTTAAACACTAAAAAATGTTACCCTTTCCCCACCTTTAAAATAAAAATAAATGGTTACAGTTCTAGGCATTTTTTTCTTTTTTCTTTTTCTACTGACAAACTCAAGCTTTTTTTTTTTTTTAATAACATGCCTTAACTCATATATTTCCTCCTGGCCAGATCAAGAAATAAATGGCAAGCCCTGTTATTTATTCACTTTTCCCTTTGTTCCTGGATCCATGAAGATGCCAAGATCCTTTTCATGGAAAGTAGGAAACATTTACTGGGTCTTTCAGCACAACTAACATTCTGTGCTATGACCAACTATTTTTCTCCTCCCCATTCCAGGCAGAGAGTAGAGGGACACCACCCCTCATCTAGCTTCTCAAAGCTTCATCAAGCTGTGCATTGGGTTTTATTAAACAAATGTCTGGCAGTTTCCTGTAGAATGTATTTTTATGTTCAAAGAGATAGATGGCCAAAGTCATGCATCAAACCTAGAAGGTAAGATAGAAGAAGAACACAAGGCTTAACTTATTTCAACACAATAGCCAAAAGGAAAAATAGAGATAGAAGTGGATTTACCTCCTTGAAGACCTGAGAGGAAAGGGCTACCTGGTCAATGTCTCAGAAATAAGGTCCAGTTAGCCACGTAGTCCTCAAAAACAGTGGAGCAGAGGAGAAAGAGTAGGTGGAAGAGGACAGAGCAGCAGGTCCTAACATTTTCTGTCTTCTCTAGAGATAACTGCTCAGAGAGATAAGGAGTTTACCATACAAAGTAAAGAATGAAATTCAAGCAAGTGACAGGCAACAACCTTTTATTTATTTATTCTGACAATAAAGGAAGCAGAACCTCTTTGTTTAACAGCTAGTTTTTGTAAATAGATAGTCATCAAGCACAATTTAGGAATTATCCATGGTTCTCCCTCACATTCTATTAAGTCTTTCATTTTGCTTTCCAAAGACATTGGCTTTGGTTTCTTCCCAGTAAAACCTGTGCTTGTCTGACTGATCCATGTGATAAGGTTTTCTCTCTGCATCTCAGCTTCGCTCTGTTAGTCATACTCTGGCTGCCTGTGTTTGCTTCCCCTGTTCTATTTTTAGTCCTTTCCCAAGCCCTACTATTAAAAGTAGCCTGTTTGCCAGAGGCTGAAGAGGTAGTACTAGAAGTAGACTACTAATTTCCACAAAGAAACTCTGGGCCAAGTTCTCTCTGCACAGTGAAGAGTGGAATATATACTTTGCAAACATTCTGGAAAATATCAGGCTGCCTAAAAAGGGCAAATCACTTTTGTTTACATGGAGTGTTCTCTCCTCTTTCTCCACCATCACGAACCCATCATGAACAAGAGGAGAAATCTGCCTCCCTAAGGCCTGGGATTGCCAGAATTGGGAATACTGCTAATCAAAACCACCTGGAAAAATGGTTAGAAATACACATTCTTGGGCCTCCCCATGAATATTCCAATTAAGTGGGTCAGAATTTCTAAATATATCAGAAACCAATTATTATGACCCATTGTACTTAACACTTCCATTTGGATGTCAGCACTACTTCCTAGTCAACAGAATTTAAAGCTTTTGGGATGCTTTTGACTCATTTTGTATTAATAAAAGAAGTAAAATATAGTAGAAAAAATAAAGGACTGGCCTCAGATTGGATCCTTGCTATAATGATGAGTGGTAAATGTTGATATTTGTTGTTTGCTTGATTAGCTTTTGTGGTGAGAGAGGGTGATTTGCCTTCCCAATTTTACTATTTACTTTCTTCTGGTTTAATCCATGAGTTAAGTCTGTCCAAATAATATTATCACTTTCTGGCTGGGTGTAGTGGCTCATACCTGTAATCCCAGTGCTTGGGAGGCCAAGGCAGGAGGATCACTTGAGCCCGGGAGTTGGAGACTGCAGTGAGCTATGATGACACCACTGCACTCCAGCCTCAGTAACAGATCAAAGTCCTGTTCCTAAAAAACAAAAACCTACTTTCTTGGCAAAAATTATTGTCTCAAGAAGTGGGACTTGGACTCAAGTGTGACCTTTTAGAGTCTTTCTCTGGTGTCAATCTACACAATTTAAGAGAAAGAATCTATCTTTCAGCTGAAGTTGCCACACTGCATGATTGAAGCCTGGAGTTGTTTGCCTTTCTCCTGAGCTACAAAAAGGAAATATGTTTAAAAGTAGGAAAGAAACAGGAAGATTCACAGATTCTAGTCTGAAGACACAGTTTTTGCCCCTTTCCTTTGATCCTTGAAATCACTACCAGTTAAGCCAACAACTCTCTCTTCAACCCCATCTTTCCCTTTAAGTTAGTCAGTATTGGGTTTCTCTCTCTTTTCAAGAAAGTCATCCTAGTACCTTTACTGTGTGACATTGAACATGGAGTCTTAATGTACTCATCTCTAATACAGGGAGAGCAATCTCTACCTCACACCTTTTGGTTTTCATGAGAGTCAAATGGGACAACATACATAACATATCAGATGCAAAACCCAGAACCACTGGTGGTCAATAAATGGTAGTGTTCTCCCTTTTCTAGACATTCTTCTAATCCTTATTTTTATAGCCAATCCACTTTCTGAGGCTGTGAACTCTTGCTATATGAATGTTTTTTCACCCAAACTGCAGACAGCGCCCTAATATATCCTATCTGATTTCAGAATTGCAATTCCTACATACAGTGACTAGGTGGGCATTAGAAAATGGTGCTTTCAGCCGGGCTCGGTGGCTCAGCCTGTAATCCCGCGCCTTTGGGAGGCTGAGGTGAGTGGACTGCCTGAGCCCACGGGTTCGAGACCCACCTGGGCAGCAAGACCTCATCTCTACAATAAATCAAAAAATCAGCTGGGCGTGGTAGCGCATGCCTGTAATTCCGGCTACTCGGAAGGCTGAGGAGGAAGGATCGCCGGAGCCTAGCAGGTCGAGGCTGCGGTGGCTGGGAGCGTGCCACTGCACTCCAGTCTGGGCGACAAAGTGAGACTCCAACTCAAAAAAAAAACCACGAAAATGGTGCTTTCTTCTGCACAGGAACAAAAAATGGCCAAAAAGATGGAAGCTATGAAAATTAGAAAGAGAGCACCCCTCTGGGTTAATAATGCCTTGGGCAGGATTTAGAAGCCTGAGCCTACTGTATTTCATTTCAACTCACCCTCATGCAGGACAGTCATTCTTAGTGCTCAGCTTGAATTGCAATCTCCTTTTCTTTTCTTGGACTAGGGACCTGACTAGGAGCAAAGATTCATTCCACCTACTTCTATAAACTTCATTACCATTCTAAATTACCAACTCCTTCATTTCCTTCCATTTAGTCAGCAGTGCTCACACTGTCTTAGGGTGCTTTTTCAAAAGGATGGGCTGTGAAGGGGAAGATAAACATATTATATCCTTAGTCACTTACCCTTCACTTCTCAACAACCTGCAATCTGGCTTCTGCCCTGGTCACATGTTTCTCTAATTAAAAGTGCCATAAAGTTTATGAATGAATGAGGGGAAATAGCAAGATGTAGACCCTGCCACTTTCAATCAGAGGAAACCATTAAAAATGTTTGAGAGAGAGAAAAAGAGAAAGAAGACACCTTGGTAGTGTTTATCTTCTTTAAATCACTGTAGCATTTGAAACTAATGACCATTGCCTCCTTCTCAAAACCCTCTCACCCCCACAGCTTCCAGGTCATTACTTTTTTTGTGGTTTTCTTCTTTCTTGTTTAATTTCTACTTTGCAATAATGTTTTGCTCTTCTTATGTCTCTTAAATATTGGACACTTGCTGTAACAAAATTAGAATGTACTCACCAGCATGAAGGCCCTCCCCAGATGTGGCCCCTCAAGTTGGATTTCCCAGCCTTCAGAATTGTAAGAAATAAATTTCTTTCCTTTATATAAGGTATATTACACACATACACACACACACCTTCCCAGACTGCTCTCCTTCTCCCTTATCTTTTCGAAAAGATAACTTCCTTCATTCCTGAGCATTCAAAGCCCATGTGATTTGCTGATGACTCCCAGATCTGCTTTTCCAGCCTGGATCTCTGTCCCCAGCTCCAGGCACCAATTTTTAACTGCTTACGGGGCATTTTTAACTAGATGCATTAGAGGCATCTTAAACTCAACAAGGCACTAAACACAGACCATTGGCTACTCTTCATCTTCTGCCATCTGCCCAGAATCCCAAGCTGGAAAGTCTGGGAGTCACCCTTGAATTTAGGAGGTGAGAATGGGAGAAGGGGGCTTTCTAAGTGACTGTCCTTCTCCATCCACATCACCTTATTTCAGGTTGTTAGCATGTCACCCTTTAAGACTTAAATCCAGGCAGACTTCCTCAGCCACCCTGGCTGAACTAGACTGAATTAAACATACCTCCAAGTGTACCCCACAATAATCTACTACTCCCCCGTGGCCTCTGTCAGAAAAGTGAGACGGGGGTTGGGGGGTACACCTCATCAACAAGGGTAATTAAACTAAAAACAAAAAACAAGAAAAAAATAAGTGAGACAGTACAATGGAGCCCATTTCCCTCACTTCAACCATCACTGCTTAGTCAGCTATTTGGAGCAGGGAAGATGTCATTGTCATCTTTGTTTCCAGTACCAAGAACAGGGTTAGCATGTATACGTTTGATAATATGTTGAATCAAAATCTCATTGCCCAGAAGGAAAACCTCCAGGCTGCTGAAACAGCCACTTTGAACCACCTCCCCAGGTGACCCTAACTAGAGAATCTTATTCCTGCACCCTGTAAGAGGCAATTTCCACAGCCAAGGAGGTTCCATACCTGCCTGTCAACAATGTCCAGCTGTTTTGTTCTCACTCCCTCCCTCATTCCCTAATTTTTGCTCATTTTTATTTCCTCTTCACCCTTTAATACACAGAAGTCTTTTACCCCTTCTCTTTCTAAATAAACTATATGTTATTGTCTCTGTTCAAATAAGTCTAAGTGTCTCGAGACTTCCTATGACCTATTTAGTTGTACAACTTCCCACCTCAGCAGATGTTCTCAAACTTGGTGTATGCTGGCCAAGTCCCGCCCCCAGAGATACTGAGTTAATGGGCTGGAATGCACACTGGAATTATTTTTAAAGCCCCCTGACTCACGGTGAATCCAATAGACAGCCACTTGAGAACCAACCATTGCTCAGCATCTCTGTGATCAGGTGTAGTCCCCAGACCAGTGACATCGGCATTACCTGGAGAAGCACGTTAGCCATGCAGAGTCTTAGGCCCTGCCCCAGACTTGCTGAATCACAACCCATACTGGATCCAGATCCCCAGGTGACTGTACACACTTGAGAGTTTGAGAAGTGCTGTTGTAGAGTCAGACTGGAACTTGACACAAACAATGCGAATGTGGAGAGTCTCCTGCCTCTAATAAGCTTCAGTTTCCCCATCTACAAGATGGTGAAAATAATAATACTGTCCCACATGGAAGCAGGGAGGAGAAAAAGTGATGACCATGATCACCAGTTTAAGTTTCAGATTAAGCACGTGTTATGTGGTGCCCTTGTTAGGGTTCTATCTCTCTCCCCTCCTTTTTCCTCTGCCTGATATGGTGGAAGTTGGGCAGAGGAAGGGGGAGAAAGCAAGTAAACGCTTTATTCCCAGTATGCTGGCAATGAGATCCTGGGAAGCACAGCCAGTAGGAGGTTCACGGATGCTACATTCACATCCAAATTAAACATTTCCAATTTTAAGCATGCACAAATGTTGTGCTCCTTCGGCTTATCTGCATCACCCAAAACACCCACCTTGATCTGGCCTCTAGAACCCCTGCCTACCCAGGTACACAACCACCATGAGGCCAAGAGTGCTTTGTGAGACTGCTCCACGTTACACGGGCAATTTGTTTCCAGGAGCTGCGTAGCAACTTGGCCCCATCAAGCTTGAGGCTGGCGTTTCCACAGGACTGCAAGGCACACTTTCAAGAGGCAGATAATTTAAAACCAATTATTGGAACTCAAACAGCTTTTGCAAGGAATTAATTTAAGGAATCTAAGGTGCCAGAGGGAGAATAGTAGAAGAGGTAGAGGGGAGAGAAGGCATATTTCTTATTTTTAAAGCAGTCTGGGATCTATTTAGAGAGGCTGCAAACATAGGGGTTGTGTCCAGACAACAACCCAATACTTTATATCACTCTCTTTCTATGGAGTTCCATCATCCCCGGTGATTGGATTGAGTGCCTCTCACATTTTACGTTGTCATCTGTGGAAGGAGAGGCACACTTTTGGAGAAGTCTGAAAAGCTAACATTGAACTGGGACATAATAAGAGCCTCGGGAAATCAGAGCCCACTTGTGCCTGCTCTGCCATGTTGGACGTTTTTATGTGCACTACATTAAGAGCTTCCATCTCTCTGGACAAAGGGGAGAAGCGCTTCCATAGTGGGTGGCCCCAATTAAACCCTGTGCCTAGTGAGTTTCCGCCCAGGCCGACTGGAAGTCAGCCAGGGCTGATTAGAGAGCAGGTACCTCAAATGGCCCAGCGCGGCCATAATGAAAAAGCCCTGGAAAATTGCTAAATGACACAGAGGAAAATCATTACAATTGAAATACCTCCTCCCTACCCCCTCCTGTATCCTTCCTCCCCCCCTACAAAAAAGAAACACTTCTTCAGAATTGCCTAAATATTGCTTTGCTCAGTGAGTCAACTGTCTAGTAAATGAAAGCTCTCTTACAAACACACAGCCTTGAGCACACTGCTTTAATTACTAAACATTTATTTCACTTAAGAAGTGCATAAAGAAGACAAAAACAGAATAAAAACAAAACAAAAACAATACCACCACCACCCCCAAGAAAATAGATAAATTGCCACACTCATACATTATTGAACTGACTGGTGGGCCTAATGTGGTGGGCTTTTAGATATTGCTTAACTTAAAAATAGCAATAAGTATTTTTTTATGATGAAAGATCAATGTAAGCTCTTCTTGAAAGATACTGAAAAATATAGAAAATACGAGAGAATAATTTATCTTCCATCCCTCAAAGATAGCCACAGTGAACATGATATGATATATCTTCTTTCTCTAAGCACTGCTCTGTATAGTTGAGATTGAATTGTATACATTTTTGTGCCCTGCTTTATTTGAATAGTGCCATATATGGAATGTGTTGCCGGTATTAAAATTCCCTGAACCATCATCATCGATGGCTGGAACAAAATCCATTAAAGGAGTGTCACATAATGCACTTAGCAAAAATTTGGAAGTCCCCTTGTTGTGGGACAGCTAGGCTATGTGCATCATATAATGGTGATGGGAGATAGGATTTCTCATTCAATCTTCTAACAACATTGTAAGGGGGTTATTACTCATCCTCTTTACCAGATAAGGAAGCTGGAGTTCCTTATAGGTAAAGTCATGGGCCAAGGTCACAGAGCTAGTGAGGAAGAGCAAAGATGGAGACTCAGGTCTGTTAGATTCTCCCTTAATTTTTGCTCCACACCTATTCATAGACACAAAGCAGTGCAGTTAAAAGAGCACAAGATATTATTTGCCTTATGTCTTGCAAATGTTAGGTGTTTAATAACTACCTGTTGCCTAACTGCCTTTTATTCTAATTAAAATTTCAGGGTGCTATCACTCAAAAACCTGGTGATTATACTCTCAAAATCAGATTTGGAAGGCCATATCTTTTCACAAGAGTTACAATTTAGAATTCAACATTACATATGAAGGATATCATAGGCTTATGATGAAAAACCAGGAAAATAGAAGCAAGACAAGGCATAAATATATCTCAGGGAGTTCCACTACTATAGAGAGACCCTAGTTCAGTTGAGAAATGAACAGCAGTGGTAACAATGATAAAACATACTTCCATTAATTGATTACTTACTTTGAACTGGGCCAAGCACTGTGAGCATTTAAAGAAAATAAGCATCAATGTAGTTTTCTAATCTGGAAAGTGAAAGTAAGAATGTCTAATATGCAAAGAAGTTAAGTAATTACAAGCTGACATAATTTGAATGAGAGGCAGTGGTAGAACTTGAAACTGGGTCTATCTGCAGCATCCCAGAAACACACATGAGGTCTTTCTCTCCATCCTCTGTTGGGTAACCTGAGGGGTTGAACCAGTACATATGAGCCACTCCTGGTCGCACTAACAGTGTTTCCAAGGTGTTGTAATATGGGAAGAGAACCCCCTTGTATTCCTGGAGTCCACAAGCAAATGTCAGCATCCTTGAAGCCTTGACCAGATGAAACCTCAGCTGGAAACAGGCAGCAGGTTTGGAAGTCATCCCTTACTTTCAGAATTACATCAAAAAAGATCTTTCGAGATCTCATGGGCTATCCCTGAGTGTCATCCAGCCAGGTCACAGGCCTGATCCCAATTGGCATTTATAGGCTTAAATTATAAGGAAAAGGAGTTGAGAGAAGCAAAAAAACCAGGACATGCTGGAGATAAGAGCCTTAGATAAAACCTTAGAGAAGAAAATCCAAAGACAATAACTATCAAAGGGATGCAATATGATGTAAAATAAATCATTTAACAGATGCAGAGGGAGAGAATAGTGTGTGAAAAGGTAGCATCAGATAATAAAAACTAGTATGTATTAATCTGAATAGCTATCTAATTCCTTTGACTCTTACAACAGTCCTCTGAGATAGGTAATATAAGCAGCAACTGATAAACTCCACGCTACAACACAAAGTACAGTCTTCTAGAATCCTTTTTTGTTGTTGTTCCTTCTGTGCAAGCAAGATGACAGCTGAGTCTACCCTTTCCCTTAAAATGTGAACACAATCAATGTGATTCCTAAATGTCATGTACTACAGGAAGTCTAGCAGCCTTGCCAAGATTTGAGTGACTTCCTAGGAATCTGTCTTCTCATGTTCACTCACTCTTAACTCTTCCATTATTCTTTCCTGTGTCCTGCATCAGTCTCAGCCAGTCATAATATGTAGCTACTTTTGTTTGTCCCAAACGACTTAAAGGAGGCATGCATGTGCGTGTGTGCGTGCATGCATGCATGTGTGTATATGGAGGGTAGTTATTAGCTAAAGTTTGAAGACCAAAACTGGTTTTATTTTACTGTGTGGTAAAATACACATTTCATAAAATTGACTATTTTAACCATTTAAAATTGTGCGATTCAGTTGCATTAAGTGCATTCATGATGTTGTGCAACCATGCCACCATCAAATGGGTTTTACATCACACAGGTGGAAACCAATTTAAAGTGAATATCATATATCCCTTTCTTATAAGTCATTTGGCCACCCACCATGTTGCTTGAGGTCTCCGTATTCCCCAGAGACTCCCCTTCCTCTCCTTTTCTCCTACATTTTGTGCAGAACAATTTAGCTTTCACCCCCATTCAGTTCCAGACCTATCTGAGAATATCAAATAACTCATTAATGAGCTCTGAAAAATAAAAGGTCATTTGTTCCTTGCCTCACTCTTCAGTAGAACAGAATAACAGACAGAAGGGGTTTCAGACACCCTTTCTGCTTACCCAGTTTCCACAAGTGAACAGCAGCTGGGAAGAGATGAATTTCTCATGACTGTGAAGGGCATCATTGCCCTCAGAAGGTGGAAAGGTTAATCATTTGTTTTAACTTAACACAAAAAAGAGCTGTTGTCAGTTATTAAAATATGAAAACTGGAATGCATTCTCTCCACGATGGAGCTGGGAGTGAAACCAAGTCCCATCTCCTCACCATGGGTTCAGGTTGACCCCATGTATCTTCTTATCAATGTAACCAATGGGAGGTCAGTTCCATAGGTCATTATTGGACTCCTCCTTTCTGTTTAGCATCAACCTGAGATCACATTTCTTCAAAGGACCCCTTCCATACCATCTCCAACACCTCCAGTGAGGACTGCTTTCTCTTCCCTATTCTCTTCAAACATGTAGTATTTTACACTGTCATAGCACATGGAAAATTAAACCCCAAATTAAAATAAAGTGGGATGACTTCTCTACTGAACTTTGAGACTTCGAGATTCAAGGCTGCGTTCACACTGTCTTCAGTGGTAGCTCTTTACCAGGGACACTTCTCATGCAGGGCACATATAGCAATGTCTGGAGGCATTATTGGTTATTACAACTAAGCTGGGGGTTGCTACTGGCATCTATTGGGCAGAGGCCAAGGATGCTGCTCAACATTGTACACTGCACAAGACAGAGCCCCAACAAGAGTTATTCAGCCCAACATGTCAATAGCGTTGAACTTAAGAAACCTTGATGTCAACTGTTATTAGTTCAGCAAATATTTATTGAGTACTATTTATATGTCACATAGATGGCGCTAAAAGTTGTGCTAATGGCTGAAAATACTTTGCACCAGTTTCCTTACTGTAAGTATTTTTGTGATATTTATAGTAAATACACAGTGAGCATTCGAGGATCTAGGACCAGCCGAGCATGGTGGCTCATGCCTATAATCCCAGCACTCTGGGAGGCCAAGGTGGGAGGATTGCTTGAGCCCAGGAGTTCAATACCAGTTTAAGTAACATATTGGGACTTCATCCCCAGAAAAAAATTTTAAAAATTGACCCAGTGTGGTGGTGCGCAACTATTGTCCCAGCTACTTGGGAGGCTGAGGTGAAAGGATCACCTAAACCCAAGAGGTCAAGGATGTGGTGAGCCGCGATTGGTGTCAGAGTGAGACCCTGACTCAAAAAAAAAGGTATACAATATTATCTTATATAACATCACAATAGCTCTGTAATGTCACCATCTTCTCTTTGCCTTCCATTTTAAACAAATAATAGAGTGTAAACTCAGAGAGGCTGGACAGCTATCCTAAGGCAACATAGCATCAGACTTCTGTTTCCTGATTCATAGCCACAACACACAATTGCCTACTAGCTAAAAAGCAACTGGGAATCATATTGTCTACATCAGAAGGCTGTTAAAAAGATTTTTCTGCTATCTTGTTCTGTGTATTTAATGACCCCACCAGGGTCATTATACTAGGCTTTCAGCCCAGAATCCCAAGAATGCCTTTTGCTAGGGTGGGTGGTTTTAGAGTAGGAGTGAGAGAAAAAACAGGTAGTCTAAAAAGGGGCCATGATTGTAGGGGACCTAGAAGTCAAATGATTCCCCAGGAAGGATGAATCTTTCTTGAAGACTCCCTGCAGAAGAGTGAGCATGTGTGTTAGGGAAAAAATTAATGAAAAGAAAACAGAAAGAGAGAATCCTGGTAGATGGTGTTGATGAAAGCTTGAAGAAGAGAATGTCTTAGAATCTCCATCCACCCCTTTTCAGTAAATATTTATATTTCTTCATACAGGTAAAGAACACTCTGTGCCCTCTCATATTATCAGGGTTAAACATGCAAGGATCTTAGGGGAAATGTCTGCAAGAGGAAGTGGAAGGAGCTGGCAAGGCTAGGAAACCAAAATGCAGGCAGGACTCCAAGTGAAGGAAAGAAGAAAAAACGGTTAAGTTGAACCACAGACTTAGACTCTAACAAGTTAGACTTAGACTTCAAACTCAACTTAGACTTATGTGCAATATAAGGAAGGTTCTGAAAGTCATTTGAGAGGCCTCAAGCCAAAGCCAGCCATCAGAGGAGTACCACGTCTCCTAGAAATGAACTTGCCTTAGCATCTCTCCTATATGTGCTCATTGTCTGAGGAAGCCCACCGGAAGTGTGTCTTGAGCCTTGATTAATTACCTTTCCTGTAGCTGAATGTTTGTGAGACATATTCTCATGGTCACCACACCAGGCACTTTCAAATAATTGACAAAACAAACACAAATCCTCTGCCTTTGTTGCAACTAGACATGTGTACTCAAACACATGTCCTTTGGACAAACAGCACACCACATCCTCCGAGTTGCACTTGAGCCCCGCTTTGTGGTACTAGCTTAAAACCAGTGAGCTCATTGGCTTCCAGGACACGTTATAAATACCCCTCTCTGTGCACAGTTGACCTTTCTCCCTTCTATACTACCTTCCCACACAAAATGTCCAATTACTTTGTTTTGTTCCATATTAAGACCAGGATCTCAGCTTTGATTGTCTGGTCTTCCTATTTCTTTCTGCATCCACTAGTCCCAAGATAATAAGCTATAAACAAGGTAATAACATGTAAACAATATCCTTTCAAGTTGAGCCCCAACCAAAGACAGCTATCCAATAGTCTTCCCTTCTCCTGATGAACTGCCCATTCTCCTGCGTGGATAACGTGAAGGTCAAGCCTGAGTGGCTGGACCCTGGCCAGCCAGCTGGGAGTCCTCTAGTGGGACCTGAAATAGTAATCAAGCAGGACAGGCGGAGGTGAGGGGCTTTCAGGATCCTACCTGAGTGCTTTGTAGGTGGCCGCAGGGCACTTGACTCAAATCCAAGAGAGGCACCTGGTTCCAAGCTGGAACAGTGCCAGTTTCAGAGGGTAAGCTTGCCCTGAATGATGGTGTCTGGACTCAGTTCATGTTTTATTGTTGTGTGCCTCTTTAAAATTAATTCCTCAGTGAAAGATGTTTGAAACCTAAGACTCTCCATCTCCTTCTCCATTTTATTTTCAGTTGCGGGCACTTGTCCCTGTTGAAAATCAGGAGAGTTACTATTAAGCAAATTGCTACTGGAAATTGAATTCCTGAGCAATAGTAGGCACAACTGTTGAAATACTGAAGCTTCTTCCAGGTCTGGAAATAACTAAGGAAAGGGCATACTTGTTCATCTCTGAAAGCATCCAAGGCTATGCCCAGTGTAGTAAATGAGAGAGAAATATTTTCTCAAAAATGTTTGGAACAGAGATGTAAGAACTGACTTCCAAAACTGTGTATAGGCCAGTACAGTAGTTCTCAAAGTGTGATTCCCAGATCAGCAGTATAGGCATCACCAGGAAACTCATTAGACAAGCAAATTTTTGATACATCCACACCTATTGAATCAGGAACTCTGGGAGTGGGGGGACCCAGCACTCTGTTTTAACAAGCTAACCAGGGGATTCTGATCACCACTAAAGTTTGTGAATCCCTGCTCTTAAGACAAAGATTGTTGTTGTTGTTTTCACAAATAACTAGAATACAAAAGTTTCTTCATTATGTAATCATCTTATCATGTTGCTATAGTTTAAATATTTGTCCTTGCAAACTGCATGTTGAAATGTGACACCCTCTCCCATTTTTGAAGGTGGAGCTTAAGGTGAGATGTTTGGGTTAAGGGGTGTTAGATCCTTCAAAAATGGCTTGGTGCTGTTCTTTTTTTTTTTTGAGTCGGAGTCTCACTCTGTCACCCAGGCTGGAGTGCACTGGCACACTCATGGCCACCGCAGCCTCAACTTACTGGGGGCTCAGGCACGCAGCCTCAACTTACTGGGCTCAGGCAATAGCCTTCCAAGTAGCTAGAACCACAGGCATGTGCCACCAATCCCGCTAATTTTTTGATGTACTGTAGAAACAAGGTCTCACCATGTTGCTCAGGCTGGTATTGAACCCCTGAGCTCAGGCAATCTTCTTGCCTAAGCCTCCAAAAGTGCTGGGATTATAGGCTTGAGTCATCATGCACTGGCTTGGTGCTGTTCTTGAGGTAATAACTGAGTTCTTATTCTGTTAGTTCCCTCAAAGGCTTGTTATTAAAAGGAGCTCCTTTCCACCGCCTTGGCCTTACTCCCTCTCTCTTTAGGAGATCCCTCCACATGCTTGTCCCCCTTCCATCCTGAGTGAAAGTAGCCTGAAGCCCTCACCAGAAGCAGATGCTGGCACCATGCTTCTTCTACGGCTTTCAAAACTATGAGCCAAATAAACCTTTTTAAAAAAATAAATTACCCAGCCAGGCACAGTGACTCACACCTGTAATCCCAGCACTTTGGGAGGCTGAGGTGAGAGGATGACCTGAGCTCACAGGTTCGAGACCAACCTAGGCAACTTGGCAAGAACTCATCTCTACAATAAATCAAAAAAAATTAGTTGGGCGTGGTGGCGCATGCCTGTAATTCCAGCTACTTGGAGGGTGAGATGGAAGGATCACCTGAACTGAGCATGAGCGTGCCACTGTACTCCAGGCTGGGCAACAGAGTGAGACTCCAACTCAAAAAATAAAAAATAAATAAAAATAAATTACCCAGCCTTAGGTATTTCTTTATATCAATACAAATAGACTAAGACACATAAGTGTATTTATTTAAATGTTCATTGAACTACTGCTGTGTGCTAGGCCCTATACCAGGCATAGGAGAGTGCAGTGGTAAATAGAAAGGGAGATTGTCCTTGTTCTCACAATCTTCCCTTCTAGACAAGAGAACTGATTTTAAATAAACACACAAATAAGCATATAAGCATCAATTATTTAAGGTGCTTTAAATAAAACATACACAGTTTCTTAATAACATAATTCCGAAAGACCTGATCCAATACGAAAGGTTAAGGAAAGCTTCTATGAGGAAATAGTATTTGAGTTGAGATAGAAAAGGAGAGAAATGACGTTGGTGGCTGGACACAGAGGCACACATCTATAATCCCAGCACTTTGGGAGGCCTAGGTGGGAGAACTGCCTGAGCCCAGGAGTTTAAGACCAGCCTGGGCAACATAGTGAGACCTCATCTCTACAAAAAATTAAATGATTAGCCCTAGTGGTGTCATGTGCCTGTAGTCCCAAGCTACTCAGGAGGCTGAGGCAGAAGGGTTACCTGAACCTAGAAGGTTGAGGCTGCAGCGAGCCATGATCATGCCACTGCACTCCAGGCTGGGCAACAGAGTGAGACCCCAACTAAGAAAAAGAAAAGAAAATGAAATTATGTTGACTAGACGTAGTGGCTCAAGCCTGTAATCCCCATACTTTGGGAGGCTGAGGTGAGATTGCCTGAGCCCATGGGTTCGAGAACAGCCTGGGCAACATCGCAAGACCTCATCTCTACAATAAATCAAAAAGTTAACCAGGCATGGTAGTGTGCACCTGTAGTTCCGGGTACTTGGAAGGCTGAGGCGGAAGGATCGCCTGAGTCCAGCAGGTCGATGCTGGGGTAGTCATGAGCATATGTGACATTGCACTCCAGCCTGGGCAATGGAGTGAGGTTCCAACTTAGAAAAGAAAAGAAAAGAAATTATGTTAGTAAAATTTGAAACAAAGGTGGTTTCTCAGGCAAAGGAAACAGCATGTGCCAAGACCTTTCACCTGGATGAAAGTATCTCATTCACCTGACAAAAGATCAGGGAGGCCAAAGTGCAGGAATCAAAAGGCATAGAATTATGAGACAGGACAAGTAAAAGATACTTGGAGTCATGTGGAAGATGTTACTCTTTTTATAAGATCCACAGGCAACCATGAGAATTTGAAGACAGGGGCAGGGGCAAAGAAGCAAATGACATTTGGAGAAATCACAATGGAGTTGGTTCATGAAGAATGGGTCGGGAAAGGACAAGAGTGGAAATGACAGTGAGGAGGATGCAGCAGTTGTTCAGGTCAGAGAAGATGTAGGGAAGACCAGTGTGGTGAAGGTGGAGATTTAAAACAGGGAAGGAAGTAAGAGGCATTGAGAAGAGTCTGTCCCAAGTCCTAGGGTAAGAGAGACAAAGGTGTCCAGGATAGGTCCTGTTTTGGGGATGCATGGCTAGAGGAATGAAAAAATAGTTAAATGAGGTAACACCTCTGAAAGCCATCAGGTTTAGGACAGAGTGAGTGGTGAGACACACAGAATTAAGTACCTACTTACTTGTTTGTTTGTTTTAAAAGACAGGTTCTTGCCTCATCACCCATGCTGGAGTGCATGCATTGGCACAATCAGTTCATTGCATGCACTCCTGGGCTCAGGCAATCCTCTTGCCTCTTTTTTTTTCTTTTTTTCAGTTGGATTCTCACTCTATCACCCAGGCTGGAGTGCAGAAGCATGCTCACTGACACCCCAGCATCAACCTGCTGGGCTCAGGCGATCCTTCCTCCTCAATCTTCCAAGTAGCCAGAACTACAGGTATGCGCTACCACGCCCAGCTAAGTTTTTGATTTATTGTAGAGATGAGGTCTTGTGAAGTTGCCCACGCTGATCTTGAACTGTAGGCTCAGGCAATCCTCTCGCCTTGGCCCTTTTTTAAAAAAAAATTTTTTTTGTAGGGATGGGGTCTTGTTATGTTGCCCAGGCTGGTCTTGAGCTCCTGGCTTCAAGTGATTCTCCTGCCTCAGCCTCCCACAGCAATGGGATTATAGGCATTAATTAAGCTTTTAAAAAGTTGAGTTTTAGCTGCTTTTGAGACTTAGAGGTATAAGCCTCACAAAGGATCTTAGAGAAAAGGTTTGGGCTAAAGATATCAAAATGTGATGTGACTCTCACATCTAAGACTCAGGGTTGAAACAAAGAGAGCCTAGAGCGAGAAGACAACTGGTCTCATGATCCAGCCTCCAGAGACTCTGGTATATATGACTCATGGATAGCAGGATCTCAATAAAAGTTTGTATAATGATATCCAAAAAAAAAGAAGAGAATGGGGGAAAGGATTTTTAAAAATAATAATGGAGCAGACTACTGGGTTCAAAGTCTGACTCTACTATCTGAAAAAGTTTCTTATACCCCAAACTTCAGTCTCCCCATACATAAAATGGGTGAACGGCAGTCCATATCTCATACATGTATTGTGTGAATCAAATGATATGACATTTGGCACATAACAAATGCTCAGCAACGGTAGCAATCATTACCCTGTGCCAGGAACAAGGCAGGCTCTTAATATTATTTATGGGAGACTTAAATGAATAAATCAGAGTTGAATGAATAATATCTATCCTCTTAACTTTTTTAGTAATTGTAGAAATAGAGTCAGGGGTGGAGGGGAGAGAGCATGTTTGAGTTTTGCATTCCATGCAGTAAAATTAAGCATTAATTTTAAACTTCTATCCCATTGAAGAAATGAAAAAACGAGGATTGTTACTAGAAAGCAATTATAAAGAATGACTAATGGCACAATTGCATCTTTAAATAGATATAAGTATATTCTTAGGATTGATTCAAAGAGTTTCACTGTCTTTGCTTTGTCCTCTGAGATGATGGGAGCAGCATATCCCATGATTTAAACCTACGCATGATTTAAACCTAGCAAGATTCATTTTTAAAAGATAGATTAGACAATCTTTGTTATTTTGTTCTTCTCTAGGGAAGTAAAAGCAACCCTGTCTTACATATCTCAGGATAGATGATGTCGATTTCTCTATCTAAACCTTCTTACCCTGCTTAAACTCATCATTTTTAAAAGTCCATATTACCTTAGAAGGACTTATCTCTTTCAGAACTGTCATCTCTTATGCCTCTTACAATGAAATCAAAATGCAAGCATCAGAAAATGTAAGAGATACCAAAATGTAGGACAAATGAGGTGTTTCTAGAATGTTGGGAGTAACCCCCAACCTCACAGAGCCTGGTTTACATGCAGCCAGCAAAAGTAAGGCGGGACCACTCATTCCAGACATTTGGCTACATCAGCCCAATCAACCTTCTCTTAACATTCATTTTAATTAGCATCAGAAACCTACATAGATTTAAACAAGAAAGTAATGGGAGTGACCTGAATCTTACTGTCATTGTGTTTTATGGGTGTTTATTTATTTAGTGGCTAAAAATTTAACAACAAAAAACAAGGACAGTTACTACTAGAAAGCAAATATAAAGAATGACTAATGGCACAATTGTATCCTTAAATAGACATAAGCATATTCTTAGGATTGATTCGAGGAGTTTCACTTTGTCTTTGCTTGCTCCTCTGAGAACATGGGAGCAGCATGTCATAAATGCCATATTCAAAAAAATAGTTTGAAGATTGTTAAACTCCAAAGGTGTTTCCACTCAACAACCATGAGATGACTTTATACTGGAGAAAATCACCAAGGAACAAAGAATATTGTCCGAAACCTCTTAAGTTACAAAGGATAATACTAATGAATAATGCAACCTGACAGTGTTTATAATGACTCCAAAAATCTCAATATAGAGGTATTACACACCAACAATCTGAAACATGCTTCCCTTCATACATTAAACGTTGTGAAATAAGAAGGCAGGTAGAGTAATAGCATGTTAGAAACATGATGAGAATGGGAAGAATAAATAATGACTAGAATTTATTGGGTCTTACATTATACTAGGAACCACACTAAGCATTTTAATGCATTAATTTTGAATTCTCAAAGTAACCCTATGAGAAAGGTACTGTTATTCTACCTGTTTTAGGGAGAAAGAAATTGAGCTACACAGAAGTCAAATAACCCAAGTTTACTTACCTAAGGGTAGTTGACTAATGAACGATGAAGCTGAGGTTAACAAAAAGCCCTAACTCCATACCAAGCTCTTTTAACATGAACCAGAAGGCAGTTTTACAGGTTTTTCCCTCCAGCCAACAAATAATAACTCTTTCTTGTTGTTTAAAAAAAATTACATATATATGGAAGATCAGATAAATAGATAGAAATTTTGTGAATTTGAAAGAAAATAAAGTGTTAGATATCATTACCGTTATCGTTAGGAAATAAGAAAAAAAACACAAATTAAAATAAAACAGAATGACAGAAATTTTGGAAACTGAGTCCAATTGTTTGTGTGCCAAACTCAGTTTTGTTTGTTTTAATGAATCTGCATACCACCTGAACTACTTACTTATAATCATGTAATTTGTTTTCTTTTACAAATAAATTTTAAAATGATGTTATCTCATGTGACTTTATTAATAGTTTAAAGAATTAAGCTATTAAATTTTTTTAAAATTCTGTGTGTTCCCAAGAACCTTCTGGAGTGCTAGAAATGAAATGTATTCCCCATACTGGAGACTCCAGTTAGAATGACTATGGGGAATGCAGGCAAGAAGACAAAAGAAAGCAAACAATGGCTAGGAGACCTGGTGGCTCCAGACCTCTCATCTCCCACACTTTTTTCAACTTCCCAAGGAATCCCCATAGGGCATGACTTGGTTGCCTGGGAAACTCTGGTCTGTATAACCTGACCACATGTCATCCTGTGACAGATGGAAGAGCCCGTTAGCCACACCGAGGACCTGTCATAGACATGTCACCCTTGGTCTGCACATTTCATGTACAATGAGCTCTGAATTGAAAATCAGTTACCCCTCAGGAAGCAAAGGCATCAAAAAATAAAACCTGAAATGTTCTAAATTCAACAGTGGAATAAAGAATGTATAACACTGTGGTCTCACGTATACAGACAAAAAAATGCAGCAAAGCCAAATGTTTAGTTTCCAAAAAATGGAAACAACTAGTCAGTTCTACTCTCGTGTCTTCTCTGTGGTTCAATTAATCAAATCAGAATAAATCCAAAACTGGTAGCCACTTGCCAAGCCTGCAAAAAACAAAACAAAAAAAAGTCTTATTCTGATTATTAAATAAACAACTCCTAAAAAAGGAAGTGTTATGAAGAAAAGACAAACATTTTCATCCCCCTGAATTGCAGTGTTTTGAACTCCTCCCACGAGTTAGTGGTAGGAAAAGACTAAAGTAGCTAGAAATTGAGGATCTATCAAATCATTTTTCATTCCAAACATATCAAAATGTCTATATTGCCTCTTAAAAATGTAGGAGTGTTATTGCTTTGTCTTCCATTTTAAAGAAAATAATTATGACACATTCTTGGACAGTAAAGGCCTTGGTTATGTATTTCTTTACCGTGTTTTATAAGATTAGTTTTCTCTTAAATATGAAAGTTTCAATGGCCCATATTAACGATTTCAATTTTGATTTTAAATTCTTTTTTATGATTTTTTTAATGTCATAATTCAGAAGACTGGTTTACACAACCCCAAAGCAGCTTGGTCTTGGGATAAGGATCCTCTGATTTAGATAGCGATGTCAGAATTCCACCCGTAACTGCTATGTACTGCCTGTAGGAGAATGTTCCACATACTTTACCTCTCTGATCTTCATATTCATTGCATATAAAGTGGTAACACTGCACATGATTGTTGAGGCTATAAGTGAAATAGTAAAGTGGGTACTCTTTGTGGTTGGACATATTTATATCCACTAGGATACATCAAATTCTCACCAAAGCTCACCTTTTGGAGATGTGTGGATGTGTCTTGAAGAGGGCATTGAGTATAGGGTTGATGAAGGACTCTTTTATATTGTACATGCTTCCAAACGAGTTGAATGCTACATTAAAATAAACAGGCCATGCATAAATGTCAAAGATTAATAAGACATTTTAGAAATACAAACAGCAAGAAGAAAAAAGAGAGATTCTTTGTCCTTGTTTGTCTCCTAAGTCAACTGAAACCATATGGATTTCCATGCCTGTGTCCTTCTTCCCTCTGAATCTTGGGAAGTCTTCCTGGGGCTGCTGTGATTCAAAGGCAAGCTGTGCAGGGCAGTCATAGGAAAGGCAGAGCCTCAGAAATCCTGGTCCATCCAAGGCTCAAACCACCTCATTAAACAACCTGAAATCCTTGCCTAAAGCAGGAAGAAGGAAAGAAAGACAGAGATAGAGATGGAGATGGAGATGGAGATGGAGGAGTAGGAGGGAAGGGGAGGGAGAGGGGAGGGGAGTGAGAGGGGAGGAGAGTGAAGGGGGAGGGGAGGGGAGAGAAAAAAAAAGAAAAGAAAAGAAAAAGAAAAAACAAGCCTCTGGAAAACATCTCTAGTCACTGTGTTTATTATAACTACAATCACAACACTGCTACTATCAATCATTAACAGTTATTGTAATTTTGCTATGGTTTTGGGATCGTACTTTGTATTTTTTAAAATGAGTGTTTCATGTAATGTTTGCACAACTCCTTGCAAGGCATCATTATTATCTCCATTTTGCACATGGGAAAATTCATGCTGGGTAGCTGATCTATGGTCACAGGGCTAGCAAGTTGTGAAGATGGAAACTAAATTCCAGCAATCTGGAATGCTAATAAGATTAAACTCAAAAGTACCAAAGTAGAGAAGTTGTCAAATTGGTCCTTTCTTAATACAATTGAATTTCTTATGGGCTTGACTTACAGACTCCGAACTTTAGTGTTGTAAGGAGTGGTACAGTTCATTGAGTTCAATTTCTCTCTTAGTACTAAAGAGAGTGAAGAATCCTTTCCACATATTTATGATAGGTGACTTTCTATTCTCTGCTTAAACAGCCCTAGTAAAGGAAAATTCAAGAAGTATGTGAACAGATCTTTGCACTGTCAGACAACTCTGCTCATTACAACCTCTTCCTTAAATTAAGTAAAAATTAGTTGCCCTGTGAAATTGCACCAAAGACCTTGGTTCTTGTATCTGGAGGGCCACATATCTGTTTCTTCTGTGGAACAATGAGATAATGCTTTAAATATATGAATACAATTCTTGTGTCCACAATAAATTTGGATGGTTTTTCTAAAAGACAAAGTGAGCTTGGGCTTAAAGAATTTATAGTCCTGGGATCTCAGTTGCCCTTTTGCTAGCCATTAATCTTTGGGCAATTTCCTTAAATTCTTAGTCTCAGTCTCCTCATCTACAAATTGAAGAATACAGTACCCATGACATAAGGCTTATGAGAACAAATAAAGTTCAGAGCACAGCATAGTGCCAGGCACAGAATAAATATCTAGGATATGTTGGCTTTTTCTTTTCTTTCACTGTTTTTTGATCTTCCTGATTCCTCTCTAATGTTTTACAAACCTCTGGAAATATGAGATTCCTATATAGACACCGTCCTCCAGATGTACTCCAAAACAAAAGGAGATAGGACTGTCAGATTTCATGACACAAACACTCTGATTTTTTAAATGTAAATGTCCTAATTACTTCAGAGACCCACATATGTCCTGGAACAGATTTTTAAAATCCAATTTCTTTTCTCTGTTTCCTAACCAAATCTCATGTCTTCCATATGAAATGTATTGATTTTACCATTAGCCCAAAAAGTAAGACTCTCTTTTCTCCCTATTAAATTCTGTCTTATAGTTTTCAGTCCACTGTTCCCGCTTGTTGATCTCACTGTGTCTTGGTTCTGTCATCTGTGCTATTAGCAATCCCTCCCCATTTTGTGACAGCTGAAAATGTGATAAGCATACTTTCAACTCAAGGAACTGATAAAAAATGACAAACAGGACAGGGCCAGGGAGTGCTCCCATGTCATTCCGCTGCAGACCTCCCACCAAGTTAACAAGAAGTCATTAATCAACCATGGCTGGATGGAGCTTTTCCATCGTTTATGATTGTGTCCAGCAGTCCTACCATCTAGTTCCCATGTCATAATTCTGCATACATGGCTATTGGGGAAACTTCACCAAATGCTTCTCTGAAACCGGGATATGTTTGGTCCCTAGTCCACCAGCCTTGTAATAAAACCATCAATATAGGATGTAGAGTTACTGTGGCACAAACACACAAACTGCATTAGTATTGACACTCATTCATAAATGTTCATCAATATAGCCATAACATTGGACTCTTGAGAGACTGTTTTTCTTAAAAAGATTAAACCGCTTCTTTGGTTTCTGGAAGTGACTTATGTAGACACCCCGCAGTTTAGAACATTTGAGTGTTGCTAATCTAATAGTATCCTTCTATTCTCTAATAAAATTCAAAAGTTATTGAAAATGACTCTAATGAAACTTCAGACCCTAGAATTGTTGTCACAGTCCCTGAAGGAAGATACCTGGTTTTATGCAAGTGATCATTCTCTCCTTTCTAGGATCATAGTTTATGCTTTTCAAAAATAAGTTTGATCTTCTCTTCATTTCGGAGGAGAAAAATGGACATCACACAAGCAGGATCTTATTTTATCAAACAAGCCTTAGTTCTTATTGACTCCTCTTCTTATGTAATTTCTAGTTTGTTATATTTTAAATTACAAAAATTGTTTAAAACACTTTTCTAAAACCCTTTTCGTTTTCACAATATTTTTAATATAGTTACCTCAGCAAAATTACCAAAATTAACCAGTTTTTGTTTATATGTATTTCTATTTTGCCTGTTTGTAATCATGGACATTTGTATTTTTAAACTAGGATTAAAATATATCTTCATTTCTGCTGTTATATATTCTAGTGATGAGATTTAAGTCAAGTCTGATATATTAGCGCCTGAACTATAAATCTTAAAACATCGAAAGTATTAAAACTAAAATTTTCACTCAAATTTTGTATAAATATAAAAGCATCCTACTTGTATTAGTAAATAATTGCTTTTTATCAATCGGGATAATTCTTCATCTTCTTCTTCTTCTTCCTCCTCCTCTTCCTCCTTCTTCCTCTTCCCCTTCCTTTCTTTGTGTGTGTGTGTGTGTGTGTGTGTGTGTGTGTGTGTCAGCATTTCCCTCTGTTGCTCAGGTTGGAATATGGTGGCACAATCACAGCTCACCACAGCTTCAAATTCCCAGGTTCAAGTAATCCTCCTCGTCGGTCTCCCACCAAGCAGTTGGGACTACAGGCGCATGGCACCATGCCCTGCAAATTTTTTATTTTCTGTAAAGACGAGGTCTTGCTATGTTGTCCAGACTGGTCTCAAACTCCTAGGCTGAAGCAATTCTTCCTACTCAGCCCCCCACAATACTGGGATTCCAGGTATGAGTGGCAGATTTTTTTAACATTAATTCTCCTGGGAGAAAGAACTGAGTCAAAGTGAATGAGTATTTTCATTCTCCTGCTGTCTTTTTGCTATATATACATTTAACATAATTTATAATATTACCACTTATGCACAAATACGTTGTTTATAGTATTAATTTCCAAGTATTATGCTCTAAAAGAGACCTTTCTGTTTTTAATATAATTTTAATTTTCTTTTTTTTTTTATAGAGACAACATCTTCTGTGTTGCTTAGGCTGGTCTTAAACTCTTGGGTTCAAGCAATCCTCCCACCTTGGCCTCCCAAAATGCTGGAATTCCAGGTGTAAGCCACTGCACCTGGCAGGACCTTTCTTTTTTGTATTTGTTCCATTGGCCTTACGCTTGTGATTTGTAGATATTTAGACGGTATATACATTATGACATTTATTGTATTAATACATATTCTCAGTGGTAAATTTTTAAAAATATTTTATTTCTCTTCTTTTAAGACAGTGCAATTAGATTTTGCGATGTGATAACACGACATCATTTTCTTTAGAATATCTACCCCATATATTTATCAGAGTTGGTTGTAGTGTTAACTTTATTACAGCTAGGCATAAACCAACAATGGCAGCTGCAAGCTTTGTAAAAGTACGGCCAAAATTTGAGACAGCTTTCAGGATTTACCAAATGTACATGCCATAAAAAAATGTTGAGAACTTATTTGGGCCAAGTATAGTAGCTGCCATGGCAGAGGCAAAAATGAATAAGATATGATCCTTATTTTCAGAGATGTGTAATGTTGCGGGATAATAAAGGAAATCTTGAGGAAAAAAAAAACAAAAGCCCCAACAGAAATAGGAAACAGAATTTGGAAAATGTCCCAAGTGGAACAAAATGCTATGGGCATTTTAAGATTGGAGAAGTGAATTTGGGATTTAAAATTCCCTGTTTGGAGCAAGAAGGGGTGGTGGAAGTTCATGGTGATTAAGACTAACCAAAGCCCAAAAGAGACATTTTTTTTCTGCTACTCAAGTTAGACAATGGTGCCAAATAATGCTAATTCCTGGGGAATCTGAAATAAATTCTTCTCCCTAGAGAAAGTTCTTCTCTTACTCTTTGTTTTGTAAAAGCTGAGATCCTGCTGAGAAATGCAACTCTTTGGGAGTTGTGCTGTGGGAGAATGCAGTGTGTCTGGGGTGTGTTTGCTTTTGGGTGGTACTTTCCCAAGGAGCAGAGTTTGGTCTGGGGTCCAGAAAAACTCTGGAAACTGGGCTTGGTTCCCTGTCATCCTGCAAGTGTGGAATGTGCCTTGTGCACTGAGCCACCAGCATGTTTTACCCTTCAACACTAGGGACTGAGAAAGACAGTTTTTCATTCCAATATTTATCAGATGAGTCCACCAAAGACCAAAGTTTGCATCTTTTTTATTTTCCTCCACCACCCAAAAATCCTGCTATAGCTAGTGTTGGGTCTGGAGAATGGAATGTGTGCACTGCATTCCGTCGTAGGATAGCTGATCAGGGTGCCTGCCGCCCTACCCTGTGAGAAATGTTTATTGATCTTGAACAAATCTGGGAGCCTACATTCCAGGGCAGTGTGTCAAAATACTGGTCAAGTTAATATGTCATTTGATTAGCCCCTCATCGTTGCCAAGGAGTGCACAAATTTGATATGTAAAGGAATATAAATCACATCCATTTTTTTCACCCTTTACCTTTTCTCCCACTAGCATTAAACTATTAAGTTATTCAACTTTGCTGATTATTCTTGAAATGTATAATACAATTGGTTTCAAAAGGCAGTTGGGAGACCTGGGTACAAATCTTGGCTCTGCCATTATAGCAAGTGAACTGATTCATGTGTGGTTCTTCATAAAATGAGGTTGAATCTTCTTCTAGACCCTTAAATATCTGGACCCTTCTCATCATTCAAGCTTCAGTGGAACCTATTAACTCCTCAGAGGAGGCTTCCCTGACCATTTAAGTACCCCTTCCTTCACCCCGTGACTCTATCCTATTATATTCTGATGTTATATTATTATTTTCACTGTTATTCTTGAGACAGGGTTTTGCTCTGTCTTGTTAGAGTTCAGTGGCACAATCATGGCTCCCTGAAGCCTGAACCTCCAGGCCTCAAGTGAGTCCCCCTAACTCAGCCTTCTAACTGGGGCTACAGGAACACACCACCACACCTATCTAATTTTTAAATTTTTTATAGTGCTGGAGTTTTGCTATGTAGCCCAGGCTGGTCTCAAATTCCTGCCCTCAAGTGATCCTCCCAACTCGGTCTCCCAAAGTGCTGGGATTACAGACCTGAGTCACAGTACCTGGCCTTGATATTGTATTATTATCATAAACTTTATATTTACTTTATTTTTCATCATAGAACTTGTTACTATCTAATATTATCTATTCTAGTCTATTTACTGTCTTCTTTAACAAGAACATAAGCTTCATGTGGACAGGAGCTTTTTCTGTCTTATTTATCTTTAGTGCCTAGCACATTGTCAAGTATAGGGTAAGAGTTAAATATTTGTTGAAAGCAAAATTAAATGAACAAGATTTGGCAATGGATTCTTAGGTATGATATCAAAAGCACAAGCAGAAGCAACAAGGAAACAAACATTTCATCAGTATTAGAAACATTTGTACATCAAAGAATATTATCAAGAACAATGAATAGGCAGTCTACAGAATGTGAGAAACGATTTTGAATCATATATCTGCTAAAGGTTCAATAACCAAAAGATATAAAGAACTGTAACTCAACAACAAAAAGACAAACAACCCATTTTTAAAAAATGGGTGAAAGACTGGTGGCTCAGCCTGTAATCCCAAGCCTTTGGGAGGCTGAGGTGAGCGGATTGCCTGAGCCCGCGGGTTCGAGACCCACCTGGGCAGCGAGACCTCATCTCTACAATAAATCAAAAAATCAGCCGGGTATGGTGGCGCGTGCCTGTAATTCCAGCTACTCCGAAGACTGAAGCGGAAGGATCGCCAGAGCCCAGCAGGCGAGGCTGCGGTGGCCAGGAGCAGCCACTGCACTCCAGTCTGGGCGACAGAGTGAGACTCCAACTCAAAAAAAAAAAAAAAAAGATATACAAATGGCCACAGGCCCATGAAAGGATGCTTGCCATTATTAATCATAAGGAAAATGCACATCAAAACCACAATAAGATACCATGTCACACCTACTAGGATGGCTGTACTCAAAAATATACATATAGAAAATAACAAATGTTGATGAAAATATGGAGAAAGTAGGACAGTTTACATCTCTGGTGGGAATATAAAATGGTGCAGCTCTTGTAGAAAATAACCTGAAATTCCTAAAAAAGATAAACAGAATTATCACATGGCCTAGCAACTGCACTCCTAGGTATATACCCAAAGGAACCGAAAACAAGGACTAAAACAGATACTTCTACACCAGAGGCTGCATCATTCTTCATAGTAGCCAAAAGGTGTAAACAACCAAGTGTCTACTAACAGATGAATGGATAAGCAAAATGTAGCATATTCATAGAACGACACATTATTCAGTCATAAGTAGGAAAGAAATTTTGATTCATGCTACAACATGGATGAACCTTGAAAGGATTATGCTAAGTGACATAAGCCAGACACGTAGGTAAAATTGTATGATTCCACTAATATGAAATAGCTACAATAGGCAAGGTTGTAGAAACACGGAGTATATTTAGAGGAATTGGGGGTCAGAGGTGAATGATAGAGTTATTGCTTAATGACTACAGGGTTTCTGTTTATAGTGATGAAAAAGTTTTGAAAATAGTAGTACAACATTGTGAATGCAATTAATGCCACTGAATTGGACACTTAAAAATGAATAAAATAGTAAATTTTATGACATATATATTTACCTCAAACAAATTTTTTTTAAATTTAAACAAACGAATAAATTATATCAGTCTTTACCTTCTTCCAGGTTAGATTTCTATTATCTATAGTTGAGATAACTGATGCTATGTTTAAGAGGTTCGTTTTTCTATTTGAATTTTATTTCAAATATGCCTTGAAGGTATTCAATATGATAATGTTTGTGTTGAATGAATAAATGCATGACTAATAAAACCAATGCATCATTATATGAATCTAGCAATATATTTATCACTTAATAAGTGATTAATAATAAGTGATTAATAACCAGGTCCAAGAGATACAAAGGTGAATCAAGTATAGAAAATTCATTGTTCAGAAAGGTTTTTTGGAACTATATATCCCTGAAGAAAACCCCTATGAAAATGAAAATGCCTCCATATTGGGAAATTCTGACCCTGCATACATTCTTCCTTGGAAGCAAACTTTAAAAATCACATTTTGGGGGGAGCCTTCTCTAGAGTCTCGGCTAGGTTAAGCTCCCCATCAAAGGCTTGTGCCCATCACAGTTTGTGCTTTTTTCTTAATCCTAATGCTCATTCACACTGGTATCCTTAGTACAATATGTGGCACATAGTAGGTTCTCAATAAAAGAATGCAAGTTGTAAATGTAGCTAGAGTATGCTAACTATTCTAGGGCATTATGACAAATTGTAGCAATTTAATTTCATATAGAACATCAGGCTGATTACAGTGGCTCATGCTTGTAATCCCAGCACCCAGGGAGGCCTAAGTGGGAGAACGGCTTGGGCCCAGGAGTTGCAGACCTGGGCAGCATAGCAAGACTTCATTTCTATAAATAAATAAATTAGCTGAGCATGTTGGCATGAGCCTGTATTCCAAACTACTTGGGAGGCTGAGGCAGGATATCACTTGAGCCTAGGAGGTCGAGGCTGTGGTGTGCTGTGATCATGCCACTGCACTACAGCCTAGGTAACAGACTGCGATTACAACTTAAAAAAAAAAAATTTCAGCCGGGCTCGGTGGCTCAGCCTGTAATCCCAAGCCTTTGGGAGGCTGAGGTGAGTGGATTGCCTGAGCCCGCGGGTTCGAGACCCGCCTGGGCAGCGAGACCTCATCTCTACAATAAACCAAAAAATCAGCGGGGCATGGTAGCGCATGCCTGTAATTCCTGCTACTGGGAAGGCTGAGGCGGAAGGATCGCCGGAGCCCAGCAGGCGAGGCTGCGGTGGCCGGGAGCGGCCACTGCACTCCAGTCTGGGCGACCAAGTGAGACTCCAATTCAAAAAAAAAAAAAAAATTTCAAACTCCCTAGTTAAATTGTCAAATTAGAGTGAGCATTCTTTTTTCCATCTTCAATAGGCATTCTCCAGTAAAGATAAGTCTTTCCCCCAAGCTTAAAATCTTCGAAACAGCACGTATTTCTTTGAGTTACTGCGGGCAAAATAACACCAGATATAATCTATTGAGATTCCATGAAGAAATCCTAGTAAACTCTTTTCCTTCAAACATACTCCAGTCTTAGGAATGTATATGTGGTATGTATTTCTGTGTAAGAAACAAATGTCTTCAACACGTCATTTCTATACTGAAATGCTCTAGTTGAGTTTTTCACAGAACAGAAGCACATGTTGCAGAGGATGGAAGGCATTCAGAGGAATGGGGAAGGAAGACTCAACCTGATGAAGGGCAAACAGGGCCCGAAGATTTCACAAAGCCTGATAGAGTGAGAGTCTGACTGTGGAGATAGAGCCCCCTCCTCATTGGATCCCAGGGGACTTTTGCTTTCCAACTGCAGCATCTCAATCTCTTTAAGCCTCCAAGTCTTGGTTGTACAAGTAGAATCATTTGACCTGTATAATGTAATTATGGTTAAGATGAAAGAGGTAATGAGTAAGTGTCTCACAATTTCAGGTGATTAACTAAGCAATTACCCCTACCACCACCATTTTCTTTCTCATAAAGTAAATGGGACAACATATGTGACACAAGGAGAGCTATATACTCCTATACCCAGGACCCCCATTTCCTTGATAGGAGCCTAAGCTCTTTGATCTGCTGGATGGCCCCTACTCCGGGAACAGCCACAGTGCAGAAGAAAAAAAATGTGATCATTTTTGAGAACCCAGATCCCTGAGTCATTGTATGGGGGTGCTAAAAATATATATATACACATTTTAAGAGATGTTATCTATGTTATTATTTTTAGTTTGCCATAATCAGAAATGTCTGGACACTGATAGTAACCACTCTGAGAACCTCTGGGAATTGCAGAAGTCAAATGTGACTTGTATTCATCTTTTGTTATTGGTATGTATTGAGTATTACAACTTTAATACAGTTTTTCCTTTCTTAAAATGTGTACACTTTTTTGGCACCTTCTTATTTTAACGATTAACATTATTTTTCCATCATATCAACACAATTAACAGTACCCTCCTCCTCAAGTGCTCACTAGCACACTCAATATTACATTTTATTTTTTCAAAGGAAAAAAGAGATTTTTCTACCACTGTGCCCAGGGTTTTTGCTTCATTCATTCATGTGGACTTGCTCGGGGTGTTTTGTGTGGTGAGTAAGAGCCTGACTTCTGTGGCTGTCTATATATGTATATGAACTTCACCAGTACACAAAAAGCTTGAACTTTGCAAAGGGTAGAGGGGTTTCTTGTGCAACGCTTGGTACTAGTTTCTGAAGCTTCTAATCTACCACTCTCCAGAAAGTATTGGGCAGGACCAGAAATGTTAGAGAATTGCGTATTTTTATGAAAGACCTATACAAACCCGCACTGATGCAAATGGTGATTTAAACAAAAAAAGTGTGGGTTTTTTCCCTTTGCAAGAACATTTTTCAGATAACCAGGCCTGATTTCAGCTTATCAAGGAGAAAAGTGTTTAACTGGACTTCTGGCTAGGCATGAGAGAGTCTTCACCCATTTCCTACTGCAGAAGATGTGTGAACTAGGTACCACTGACTGTGCTAGAGATTCTTTTCAGAAGAACATGAACAAAATAACAATGAAATCTCAGACACTGAACATAATTAAAAAGGGACTCACTTTCTTACTTGCTGATGACATCAAGGGGAAGTTCTGATTTGGCTCAGCCTCAGTGTGTCTTTAATTCCTGTTAAAAAGAGGAGATTACCAAGCATTAGGGAAAGAACGGGCTTCAGGCTAGAACCTTTGGCAGGCAACAATGTTCAATTAGAAGGTAATTTAAAAAAATAATGAAAATAATGCAGTGTTCTAAAATTCTTTTGGTTGCAAATAATATAAAGATTCCTTTTTATGTATTTCTTTTTAGAGAAAGAGTAAGTTGACTTAAAGACAAATATTATGGAAACATTAATACAGAGGTCCTCTGGATGTGTCCTGGGGGATTCTGATGTTTCTGTCAGAAGCTCTATCTCTATAACCTATTTTTTGTGTCTTTACTTCCAACCTGAGGGTAAAGAACAAACATGGGGAATTTTGAATTTCTCAGAAATTCTAAAAGGAATGGAATAATGGCTCCTTGGATTTCCCCTTCATGTTTAGAGTCATAGCCTGTCTTCATTAAATAATCTCCAATGTCTCTTCAAGCTATAGCTGCTCATTTTTTAGATGAGACTGTCGGGGCTCATGGTGGTAATGGAATTTGCCCAAATTCACAGAACTAGAAAGCAGCAGAACCCATCCAAGGACCCATGACTCCCTGTTCTCCATCTGCTGAGTGAAACTGCCTAAGCAGGTTTGGGGCGATATTTCACTCTTCCCCAGTTCCAAATATACTTTTATCCTGCCAAGTCTAGCCTGTAGGTATTGGCCAACTGGGACAAGAGGAGCCTTAGCTTGCCAACTCCAAGGCAGAGACCATCTGGCGTGTGAGAAAGACATGTGTGATGATGACCTCAGGGATGAGATGACACCAGCCCCAAAGCCACTGGAGACCCTGCAGTTCCGTTCTTCCAAAGAGCTCAGTGATGGTCTCTTCCTTTCTATGACATAGGAGACTACCCTGTGTTTATTGTTCCCACAGCCCAGACCCAGGGTGGGCCTTCTGTGACTGCTTCCCAGCCACACCCTGTCTAAACATGCAGCCCCCACTGAGCTCTCTTCAGCCATCCCAGCAAAACTTTGCTAAACCCTACTGCTGGTAAAAGCCAAAAGTCATTGTAACAAATGCCAAAGATGTCTGTATCATTTTGTGTATTAGATTTGGCCTCACTTATACTTAAACGCCTATTTATTTTTTAACAAAAATATTAATTTTAAAAATTACCATAGGAAAATAACTTCCAAGTCTCAATTGTCCAAATAGGCATCTGCCCACTCATAGTGGCATGCATACTGTATAGTAACGAATGACTTACATGTTCAGATACCAAAACTTAGGGTGCAATGTTTGCATTAGTCCACATTTTTATCCTTTGGGCTCTTATTTTTTATTCTGTAATCAGGATATCTGAGAATTCTGTAAAATCAAGTGCTTTGGTATCAATGAAGGAAAAATACATTGGTTTGTTTTATACACCAGCAAATCACATCCACTAGTTCAGCAAGGAAATTCTGCTCCCATGACACCTAGACTGAGACAGTGAATCTTTTTGAAAGCTTATGTTAACTATATTTCCTGATGTACTAGAATTTACCCTCAACAATCTTGATCAGCAATCACTTAAATGGAAGAAACATCAAATGAGGAATCACTTGGAGGAAAAACTGCGAGAAGACAGATTTCCTTTCCTCTTTCTCGTCCTCTATCCTAAAATGTGGCTTTCACCTGCTCTTTATTCTTTAATGAGAAAGTCAAATAAAAGTGCCTGTAAGGAATGTAAATTCATATTGTACTATCAGTGACCGGCCAAAGGTCATTTCCTGAAGACACCTGGCATTCAAGAAGAAGGAAGTTGACACTCTAGCGCAGGTCAAGGACAGCACAGTGGCCAAGAGCATTGCTGGGAGGTCAGGCTGCCCTCATTTGGGAATCCTGGCTCCAACACTAAACAGTCCTGAGTCTTGAGGCATGTGAAATAACTTCTTCAAGCATCCATTCCCTTATCTTCAAAAGAGAGACCGTAACAAGATCTTCCTCACAAGTTACAGAAAAAGTTATAGAATACCTTTAGAATGTGCCTGGCACTAAACTTTTGTGGTTTTGATATGTGTGTGGAAAAATAATAAAAACTGGTAGTAGTTTGTGAGCATGGGGCAACCTTTGCTCACACCAAGGTGAAGAAACAGAGCCCTAAATTCTCACTCTTGTCTGGTACATTTAAAACAGAATGAGTGGAATTCTCATTCCAGTTACTCTACTAATTCAGGGTCTTAACATTGGACACATCGTTCCCCTCTCTATATTTATCAGAACTCTTTTGGTTATGAGTGGCAGAAACCCAACTCACACCATTAGATATACATGTAATTTAAAATTACATCATGCAATTGGGCAAGTCCAGGTACTGACTTTAGGCATTCTTGGAACTGGAGATTATAAAAGACTAAACTCTGAAGACCTCCTTTTTTTCCTGATGGCTTACCCCGTCTCTGGACTACTCTAATTCTTGGTTGTGTTTCTATTGCATCTTGTTATATTCTTTCCTACTGCACACAAGTTTCTCTTGAATGGTTTGCTAGCACCCAGAAAACCCTGATCATGACTTCCCATACTGTTTCCCAACACACAAAACCCCCTTTTAAAAATCAACTCTATATTTAAAAACAAAAAAAGTCCTAGAAAAGAACTTGAAATGACCCAGCCTGGGGCTTGGAGCTAAAAGCTGGACTAATTGCCGTGATTAGAGAACTGTAGTTCTCAAGATTTGCTGAATCAACATTATATACCCAATCATGTCCCGGTAACCCCACATTGAAGGGGGGAACATTATATACGTAATCGTGTCCAAGTAACCCCACATTGAAGGGGGTGTTAAAGGAAAATAAGAAAAGCTATATACTTCCAATTAGAGAATGATTGTTCTCTTTTTATAAAATTGTTTTCTTTATTTCAATAGCTTTAGGGGGTACAAATTGTTTTTGGTTACATGGTGGCATTGTATAGTGGTAAAGAAGTCTGGCTTTAAGTGTACCCACCACTCCCACCTATGCACATTGTACCTGATAGGTGATTTTTTTTGTCCCTCTACCACATCCCCCCTCCCCTTTCTGAGTCTCCAATGTCCAGAGAATGAATTTCTCTATGTTGGAAAGTTTATACCTAGATATCTGTAGTTGTTGATGAAGCTACACACCAGAACTTCAGGAAGGAAATTTGTCACATTATCTTTCAATCTCTCCTGTATTTTCTCAATTTTATTATGGTTTATAACCCAAGACTTGTATATCTCCCACAATCAAGAGTTTGTTTTCAACTTTGAGACCCATAGAGGCAGAAGATCCTTACAAATGCTTTCAATTTGGCACAGTATGATTGCTATGAGGAAGGAAGCAAATGACGTGTACTGGTGTGGTCCCTGCATCTGAACCATATGTTCAAATGTCCACCCTTACTTAATTTTCACATCTCAGAGGACAAGGAACTGACCTCCAGTGGTTCCAAGGAGTACTCTGTGGTTCTATTTTCAACTCTAATCTCTCTCCATCCTCCACACCTTGCATCCAGAGTATTTTAAAGTGAATGAAACATGGAACAGAGGAAATCACATAAACAACTTTATCCAAAAGACAAACTTAGGATAAACTCTGGGCTCTACCACTCATAAGCTATGTGAACTTAGAAAGTCATGTAGCCTATTTGAACCTCACCTGTAAAATGGGATTAAGTTAACTGCTTCAGTGTCATCAATAAGATTAAATAAGATATTAGAAAGAGTATTTTCTGTTTCCAGACAGAACAGATTAACAAGATTTTCCCTCCCACCTGAAATAAACCAACTAACAAAAAAAGACAAAATGTAAGGAAAAATGATTTTCAAAATTGAGTGCATCAAACTACAAAAGATAAACCCCTGAAAGATGGAGAGAAGAGGAGAGTTAGCACTGCAATGGCCCAGCTTGCTTCTTTTAAAGGGTTTGCAGTCTGTGGTCTGGGGAAGAGGAACTCAGGTGAAACCTGGTGGACTTTTCAAGATGAAGATTTGAGCTAAGAATCTAGGGAGACCAAGGTGGCTAACGCAAGCAGGGCAGAGTCTTGGAGAAGAAAGCACTTCACTTAGGGAAAACTCCAAAGATCATGAGATAGTCTTGCTTGAAAATACAGCAGAGTACTAATCAGCATATGCATGTGAGGAAACTACCCAAAGAAAGGGAAAGAAACCTAAAAAAATTGAAGAGAATATTGTCTGGCACTCACACAGGGTCAGGGATGGTACATTTTACCTCAACTGTAATCCATACTTCTTAGGGCATTGGGTAGAGCCTTCAGGAAGCTCTTGCTTCAGTAGTAGGAAATAACTGACCCTAGACTGGGCACTGCACCAGATTTGCCTTAAAAAAATAAATAAAAAGACCCAAAATGATCAAGTTATTTCACAGCATCACAGAAAAGTCTCAAGAAAAGTTTTGTAAATACCAAAATATCTATTGCCCATCAAGATTAATTTACAATGACTAGCATACAAACATTACCAGACATGAAATGCAACCAGAAAACATGACTGAAATTGAGAATAATTAATACATTGAAAGCGATTCAGGACAAACACAGATGTTAGAATTAGCAGACAATGACATTAAAACAGTTATTATAACTGTATTCCAGATGTTAAGTTTTTACTTGAAACATTTTGACTCAAAAAAGACACATAAAAGATATACATGTATATCTTGAAAGACTCACACTGACCATCTAGAGATGAAATCTATAGTGTCTGAGATTTTTAAAAAATTATATATGTATATATGTGTGTGTATATGTGTGTGTGTGTATACTGGATGAGTTTGATTCCAGATTAGACATTGCAGAAGAAAAGATCGGTGAATTTTCACCTACAATAATAGAAACTATTCAAAATAAAACTCAGAGGAAAAAATCTTAAGAATATCAGCAAACTAAAAGAAAACTTGAAGTAGTATAATATGTAATTCGATTCTGTGAGGGAGAGGATTGGTGGAGGCAAAAAGAATATTTGAAAAATAGTGGTCAATTGTTTAGAAAAAAATTAATGAAAATTATATACCGACAGACCCAATAAGCTTAATGTCTCCCTGGCACAAGAGACATAATAAAGATTATACAGGGCACATCACAACCAAAATATGTTCAAAATAATCAAAATCATAATTAAAATCGTCTTAAAACCACTGATAAAGAGAAAAATCTTTTAAAGTATTCAGAGGGGGATAAAAAGACATATACAGAAAAAACAAAATAAGGATGAAAGCAGATTTCTCATCAGAAACAATGCAAGCAAAAAGACAGTGGGGCAATATCTTTTTTTTTTAATGGAAAGATAAATTAAACTTTCAACCTAGAATAGGATACCCAGTAAAATATATTTCAAAAAGTGTCGTTTTAAGACACACAAAAGATGAAAAAAATTCATCATTAACACACATAAAACTTAAAAAGAAAATCCTTCAAGAAGAAATAAAATGATATCAGATGAAAATATGAATCTACACAAAGGAATAAAAAGCATTAGAAATGGTAACTTTGGAGCAAATATATGAGATCTAAAAGTTCATTGTTTAAACAAAAATTATAACAATAAATTGTGGAGATTAAAGTATATTTGCAATTAAAATGTATGATAGCAGTAGCATAAAGGCTGGGAAGGGACAAATGGAAACAGAACATAAATTAAGCAGTATAATATCACTTATAGGTAGACTGTAATAAGTTAGAGACCTATACTATAAGCTCTAAATGCAATCATTAAATATTCAAAACATAACTAAGTCATCAAAGAAGATTAAAATAGAGTCATAAAAATAACTTGAAAAAAAGAGCAAATTTTAAAAGAAGGAAATCGGTATAAAGGACATAATAAAGATCAAAGTGAGAAATAATGAAATAGAAACAGAAAATAATAGAAAAAATAATTGTAATCACAAGCTAGTTCTTTGAGATCAAGTTAGATTGACTCCACAAAACACAATACAGCACACACACAAATTACCCATAATATCAGAAATGAGAAAACTAACACTATTACAGATTCTTCAGATCTTAAAAGGATAATAAGGGAAAAATATGAACCTCGTTATAACCATAAATTTGACTACTTAGGAAAAATTGACAAATTCTTTGATAGATACAAACTACCAAATCTCAATCAAGAAGATATAGATAACCTGAATATAGATAACCTGATAACCCTCTGTCCGTTAAAGAAACTAAATTTTTAGTTAAAAGACTTGCAAAAAAATAATACTCCATTCCTATAATTCATAGCGTTACTAGTGAGTACTATCAAACATTTAAGAAATAAATAATATTAATTCTACACAAACCTTCTAGTAAATTGAAGAGGAGAAAATACTACCCAATTTTAAGGCTAGTATTACCCTTATGCAAAAACAAAACAAAAGCAAAGTACAGGAAAAGAAAGTTACAGGTAAATATTCCATACATCTATAAACATATATATTCCATTTGTTAACACCTTGCTTAGAATTATTGTATCTAACAATATGTAAAGGATAGTATATTAAGTGGAGTTTATTCAAGAAATATAATTCAAGGATAAAAATCAATCCATGTAATTCACCATAGCCGGGCTCGGTGGCTCAGCCTGTAATCCTGCGCCTTTGGGAGGCTGAGGTGAGTGGATCGAGACCCGCCTGGGCAGCAAGACCTCATCTCTACAATAAATCAAAAAATCAGCCGGGTGTGGTAGCGCATGCCTGTAATTCTGGTTACTTGGAAGGCTGAGGCGGAAGGATCGCCAGAGCCCAGCAGGTCGAGGCTGCAGTGACCGGGAGCGGCCACTGCACTCCAGTCTGGGCGACAGAGTGAGACTCCAACTCAAAAAAAAAAAAAAAATCACCATATTAAAACGAAAAGAGAAAAACCATATGGAAAAACCATTAACAAATGCAGAAAAAGCATTTTTTAAAATCCAACATTCATTCCTGGAAAAAAAAATCCTCTCAGCAAATTGAAATACAAGGTAACTTCTTCAATTTGATAATGATCATATATGAAAAAACTTACAGTTAATATCAAACAATGGTGAAAGACCAAACACTTTTCCCTTAGGAATAGAAACTGAACAAGATGCTGCTTTTTACCATTTCTATTAACATCTTACTAGAGGTCGTAACCAGTGCAATCAGAAGCAAAACAAAATAAAACATAGAAGTAAAAGGCATTTAGTTGGGAAAGGGAGAAGTAAAATATCTTAATTTGCAAATAATATAACTGTCTATGTAGAAATTCCAGTGGAATCTACACCTTAAAAAGCCACCAGAAATAAGGAGTTTATGCAAGGCACAAAAATCTTTTCTGGGTGTTAACAACTAGATGAACAGTTACCATTTTGCAGAGCAAAATGGAGAGAAGCAAAGTCTCAGCAAAGGTTGTGACCATTGAACCTCTGCAGAACACAAGACTGAACAATTAGTGATGAGAGTTGAAACAAGAAAATGCATATTTGTGAGGGCTAAGCATCACGACACAGAGCTGAGCATCAACAGAAGTGGAGACATTGGAGAAGTTCAACCCTACCCCATGACCTGGTGAGCGATCACCTTACTCCAGCACTCTTTACTGAGATAGAGTGGACAATTGAGATCAGAAGCCCTATATATACTTAATTATTACTGTATATGTACAAGTATTTATGTCCATGCCAGTGAACTGGAAATTAAGCTCACCTTTGAGAATGAAAATTAGGTCATTTCACAACAAATAAAAACATAATTCCTAATTTCTCCTCTTACCAAAAACTAGATACCTTAGTACATTTGTGCTGCTATAACAAAATACCTGGGACTGGGTAATATATAAGGAACAAAAATTTATTTCTCAGAGTCCCAGAAGCTGGGAAGTCCAGGATCAAGGTGCCAGGAGGTTTGGTGTCTGGTGAGTGCTGCTCTCTGCTTCCAAGATGATGCCTTGATACTGAATTATCTGGAGAAAGGAAAGCTGTGCCTCACATGGTGAAGGCAGAAGGGCAAGAGGGTTGAACACTGTGTGAATGAAGCCTCTTATAAGGGCCTTAATTTCATTCAGGAGGGAGAAGTCCTCAAAGCCTAATCACCTCTTAAAGACCACCCCTTAATATCCACATATTAGCCTCTAAGTTTCAACACTTGAATTTTAGAGGGAAACACACACATCATAACACTAGTCTTCTCTCTTTTTTCTCATCTTAGTTCAGGTTGCATCATTCACACCTTTGCCCAGGCTAGAAATCCAGAAGTCATTCTGATTTGCCTGCTTTCCTCACTCCCTCCCTCAACATCCAGCTCATCAACAAGTTCACTCCCAAAAACCTACTGAAATCTGCCCACTCCACTCTACCTTCACAAAGCCACTCTAGTCCATCTCTTACATTGACTGGCACCATCTCTTACATTGTTCCAACAGCCTTCTTGTCCTGCTGTTTTTATACATCCCCTTATCACCATCCCTCCCCCCAAATTATCCAGGCACCAGCCAAAGTGATCTTTATAACACTAAAATTAGATTCTATTTGAAGCATAATAGAAAGTCTTCCTTACTTAAGTCAGTCTACAGCAGCTCCTAGGTTAGCCACATTCTAGCTATATCGGACTTCTGAAAGTTCCCTAGTCTACAACAATCTCTTTCCCGCCACAGGTCATTTGTACATGTCATCTCCTGCCTGAAATCATTCTCTCACGCTGCATGGTAACTTTCATCTTCTGTTTTCCTTAAATATCTCATTAGTGACACCTTTTCTAACTAGTTTAACTAATGCAACTTCTTTCTTTTTGACAAAGCAGGTATAATAAAGTCACCCAGAATGCAAGCCTCACTCAGAATAGAATTGTATTTCTTCCTCATGTAATAGTTCATAAGAAGCCACTCAGTCGGATGTAGTAAGTAAACCCTACTGAAGCCCTGTTTCTTCTGTCTTTGTTCTTTACCATTGTTTTAGTCCATTTGGGCTGCTCTAACAAAGTATCATAGACTGACTGGCTTATAATAGCAGAAGTTTATTTCTCATAGTTCTGGGGGCTGAAGTCCAAGGTAGAGGTGCCAACAGATTCAGTGTCTGGTAGGGGAGGACTTCCTGGTTTATAGACAGCTGTACTTGTGCTGTTCCCTAACTAATTCCATTCATGAGGGCTTGACTTTCACGAACTAATCACCTCCCAAAGGCACCCTATCCAAATAACATCACATTGGTGGTTAAGTTCCAATGTATGGATCTGGGGAGAACAAAACATCTACAGTATAGCAAGTATCCACAAGGTGCTAATATCACCCACAAGGTTGAAGCTGGTTTCCTAGTCCATGAAGAGGGTAGAAAAGGAAAGCACTTCCTCCAAAACACATGACTTGAAAAATACACACCTTGCCTCTGCTCATACCCCTTTGGCCAGAATAAAGTGGCAGGACCAAATCAGGCTACAAGGATGCCTATAATTATCATGGCTAACCTCGGGAAAGATTACTTCTCAAAGGAAAAATGAATAGGATTTTTGTGGGGTGAAAACCAATGCCTGCTACCCTGATCTACTATTTATTCTCTATTCAACTGTCTGTTTATTTGACCAATTAGCAAATGTGTGACTGCCCATAAAACTTTAAGCTCTGTGAAAATAGGGACCAAGTTGATGTGGTATCAACACCAAGACCTGGGGTTGTTTTTGTTTGTTTCTCTTTATTTTTTTTCTTTTAGTGCTATAGTGCTTCTATACATTCTTTTTTAAAAACAGCTTTATTGACATGCAATTCACAAAGCATACAATTCACCTATATAATTGTACAATTCAATATTTTTATTATATTTGCAAGATCGTACAGCTCTTACCACAATCTAATTTTAGAATTTTTTTTGTCCCCAGGAAAGAAACCTCATACCCATTAGCTGTCATCATATGTTCTCAAGGTAAAGCCTCCAAAGAGTTTTCTAAATACATATTGCTACTTGGTAGACTTTATTACTTTGTCTCGGTGCCCAGAAAAAATAAATAAAATCCAACTATCTGACAGGTAGTAATTATCTCCTTTTGCTGCCATCACAGACATCTGTGAGGAGTAGAATCATGGCTCCCATTTTGCAGATGAGAACACTGAGTCTGGTTCCCTCCACACCAGGTGACTGATTTTGAGAATTGTTAGCCAACTTGTTCAATACAAATCTGTCTGAGTTTTCAGCTTCAGCGAAGCAAATAAAATGCAAATCCATACCTCTTAGAAAATGCTATCTTCACAGGGCTTCTTTTGGCCTGTTTGTACAACCTGTTATATAAACAATATTTTTTTTTTTTTTTTTTTTTTGAGTCGGAGTCTCCCTCTGTCGCCCAGACTGGAGTGCAGTGGCCGCTCCCGGCCACCGCAGCCTCGACCCGCTGGGCTCCGGCGATCCTTCCGCCTCAGCCTTCCGAGTAGCCGGAATTACAGGCATGCGCTACCACGTCCGGCTGATTTTTTGATTTATTGTAGAGATGAGGTCTCACTGCCCAGGCGGGTCTCGAACCCACAGGCTCAGGCAATCCACTCACCTCAGCCTCCCAAAGGCGCGGGATTACAGGCTGAGCCACCGAGCCCGGCGACAATATTTGTTTTTAAAGTGAACCATTGCAACCTTCTGTCTGATCTGCCCGCCAACCACCTTCATATTAGGCATTCTGACTGTGCCATCATTTTCTCCGGTGACATAACTATCCACACTAACACTCAAAAGAACTGGACGTCTTCACAGACAAGAATTTTTCTGTTCCTTAAACTGTTTCCCAGCTTGCTCTCACAATTGGCAAGATGCCTCTGTTGAATCATTTGATATTCTGACTTTCTTACAGTAAATTCTGCAAACAACCAGAAGCACTGAAACCCTTTCTAACTGTGTGGGTTCTGGGTGCAGGTAAACACGAGAACATTCAGGGTTCTGGTTTCTTATATAAGATCCTCACAATTTGGATCTGTTTGCTTTATTCTAATATAGCCACCTAATGTACCAAAATGAAAATAAAAATTGTTTAAAATGTCTATGTCATAGCTCCTGGTCCTTATCGCAAGCCACAAAGTTGCCAGATGTTCCTGTCTGCACTTTCTTTCCTTTCCAACTGGTTGCTTTTAAGGGGAACAATGATGGTCTTCCTTTCAAGATACCTTGTGGGAAGGATGGGTGTAAGTCAAATGAGGCTGGTAAAGGTAGAAGCTGGGCAGAGGCTCAGGCTGAGTGGCAGAATGGGGAGAGGAACTGGGGGGAGCGAGATGCAGAGCTGCTCCTGTAGACTTTGATGTTTTGAAAGCACATGGAAGGCAGCCAGTGAAATCCAGATACACTTACCCAGTAACTGATTATTCAGCTGCATCTCAGAAAGACATAGCTTGGCTCAGGTTGACAGCTATTGTTCCTTTTGCTGGCTTTCGGGGTGACAGCCAAGGAAATGTGGGGCAGAGACACAGCCTTAGGGGCACCGGAGGTAAGAAGTCATCCAGCCCAGGAAACCTATTGTTCAGATATTTGCAAACCTTTTTTTGCATGTCTGACATAATCAGTAGTGAGAAACAGAACTCCATAAGAAGAAAAAGAGCCATGGATGAATGAACGGAAAAGAAGATAAAATGAGTACAGACACTATGGACAAATGGAATTATTGTGGGTTTAATGATTTTTTAATTCTTTGTGGGGTGAATCATATGAATATACCACAGTTCATTGTGTGCACAAATATATTAATATAATGGACATTAATCTGATCCACTATGCATTTATTCCATTGCATGTTGACTTTCACTTAATTTTATATAAACCACTGAAAGAGCTTATGAAATATTATACCACTGTTCCTCTCAATACAATTTTCATGTTAGTTTTGACAGATGAACAAATGCTCATGATACTTTTTGAGTAATAACTTCCACTGGTTGTTTTTCACGAGCATAATAAACTAACACTCAGGCTAGGAACGAAAACTTAGTGACCTTCTAGGACAATGATTTTTTAACTTAATGCATATGAGCCTCGGGGACAGGGTCAATATAAGAAGGTACATAACAGATTTTCCGAGGGGAAATTCATGCATGCGCTTAAAAACATTTTTAAAATTATTCTACTGCTTAGATTTAATGTCATTCAAACAATTTAATCTATTTAGAAATTTCAAGGAATTGAGCTCACTTCTCACTTACAGACAGGTAAACTGATGTTCACATCAGCTTATTGTAGGATGTTAAGACCTGTAATTGATGACTTACACAGTGCAACCCAGCTAGCAGAAGTGAGACTTGCAATTGGCAACCAATTGCTCTGCTTTCAAACTCAACCTTCTTTTCCCAATAATCATGTATTCCATGACTGCAAGTATATACTTTGGGGTGTCTGTTCTAATTGTCTCTCTGCTAAAGAGAGGAAAATGAGGATCTTATAAATGACAGTTAATATGTTTCTAGATGTAATATTCAATAAATATTCATAGTTTGTGTCAATCACTAAGCTAAGAATTTTATATGCATCATCTTAATTAAAACTTATAACTATGCTACAAGCTGGGTACTGTAATTACTTCCATTTTTCAGTGAGAAAACTGGGGCTGAGAGAGGTTCAGTGTCCTGCACAAAGTCACATGGTTAGCATGTAGTTGACTCAAGATGAGAACACATTCAATCTGACTGTAGAACCTAACTCCTAATTGCTAGAACCCATGAATATCTAGGATCACAACTGCTATTATTCTCAAACAGAGCAGGTTCTGGGTTTGATAAAGTTTAAGCAAAATCTGACCAGTGTTCCGTCTTAGTGTTCTAACACTATCAGGGACTGCCTCACCATAGGGCAAGCTATACATCACAGAGGAGAACCAAACAAGTGTAGAGTGTCTACTGAGGAAAGATGACTCGAGTTCAGCATAATGCTACTGACCTCAGTGAACCTACAGTCTTTTTCAGTACTATGTGTCTATGACTCCTGGCTTTAACCCGCTGATTTATGTTTCCCCACTTTTTTCCTCTCAGATTGAAGTGCTCGTTGGTGTGGCCAAGGGTATATGTGGTCTTGATCATGCTGCTAAGCTGTCTTCACAGTAGACTATGTGGGAATTCTAGAAAGAAGAATTTCTGAGAGGTTAGTAGTTTTATTTTATTATTACTATTATTACTACTATTATTATTGTTCTCATTCTAATGAACCAGGCAATAAATAAGCATCCAAACAGCAAGATTTTTGCTTGAGTCCCAGCTAGCACAACAATGTGACCTGAGCTTATTGTAGAATGTTAAGACCGTGCAACAGTGAGAAATCTTTGCTTGGTAGCTGCCTACCACACAGACACCCAGCAAGATGCTAGGAGCTTAGATTACTTAAGCAGGAAAGACTTGACTATCAACTGAAAGGCATCTTTATTTTGTCACATGAGAAAAACCAGAGAAAGCAAGTAAATTGTTCTATGTCACACAGCAAGTTGGTGATGAAGTCAGCATAAATTTGGGACAGCTCCAAAATCTTCCTGAAGGATTTTTCTATCCAGCCAGCCAATAAGCTTTAAGGGTCTTATTTTCTGTTGTCTGTGCTAGATGCCAGAGATTCAAAGATGAAGACTCCCCATTCTCTGTGTTTGAGCAGTTTTCTGTGCTTGAGCAGTTTACGGAGAAGAGAGGCAATTATTGATAAGCACTATAATAGAGACATATTATTTCTGTGGAAATACAGATAAGCCAAATTTCCAAGGAAGACATCCTGGAAAGAGTTACATTTGAACTCAACTTTGTGGGATGAGTAAGAGTTTGCTTAGTGGTCTAAAAGGAGAGAGAGGGACATTTTAGGAAAATGGCACAGACTCGTGAGAGGTCACATGGAGATGAGAGACAAAGCCTTCACCTCATATGTATGCTTAAACACAGAGGGGAGAAAAAGGTGAAAAAGTAGACATATCGATCACCTCAGAAAAACATCTGGGACTTGGGCGTCTTCAGGAAATCTCTTACACAAAGGAATCCATGGAAAGATGATCAATCTGGAACAACTGTCTTAAAACCACCTAAGATACCTAAGGTCCAGTTTTTCTAACTTACTCTATTTTGTCTCACATCAGTTTGATTTTTTAAGATGGCTGCTGGCATCCATCTTAAAGTGAGAAGCCACCAAGGGGAGAAAGACTAGGAAGTACAGTATTTTCTCTGCATATTCTCCTGTGGAGGCAGTTTAGGGTGTGGTCAAAGTCATGCATAATTCAGTGACACCAAGAGACAGCACAATCTGATAGAGACAAGTAGGGAAGCCAAGATGAGTGTCTCAAAAGTGAAGAGGCAAGATATAGAAAGCAAGTCTTATAAACCATAGTTTGCATCATAAGTTTGCAATGTTAGTGACTCCATCTAAGGTTCTGAGACTCCTTTTGACTGAGCCCGTCCTTACATATCTAAAAGCCTCCTTTCCAGGGGGCCCAGAGACTGCCATGAGTAAAAAATGTGCTCTATGTGGTTAGGGTGGTAAAAGAATGAATAGCTCACTGCCCACTCCCAGAAGACCCATAGACCTCAGGGAAGCCAAAATGAGGAGTGTACAGTTCCAGAAGGGGTCACGTGTCTCTTTGAGGAGCGAGTGACTAGATTCCTTTCTCTTCACCATCTATCTTTGCCTAGACTTACTTAATGTTTGTTTTTTTGGTTGCTTTTTTTTCCCAAAAAATTTGCTTCAGTTCCACCAAAGAGTTTTGTTTAGCTCAAGATTTGGCACAAACCACCAGAGTGGAATAAATTTTAAAAGACTCAAATTGCAGAGTATGGAATGACAAAGTTATTGAACTTTTTTTCCCGCATAAATTCAGTGACTACTCAAGAAAGTACTAGAAGTCGATACTATTTATAATTATTTGATGCATGTAAGGAACTATGCAGCTCCCAATTTTAAATAAATATGCACTGTGGTGGTTAATTTTATGTGTCCATTTGACTCTGCCACAGTACCCAGATACTGGGTGAAGCATTATTATGGATGTTTCTGTGAAGGTGTTTTGTGGATAAATTAACATTTAAATGGTGAATTTTGAGCAAAGCGAAGTGAATTGCCCTTCATAATGCAGGTGGATCTCATGCAATCAGCTGAAGGCCTTAGTAGGAAAAAGACTGACCTCCCTGAGCAAGAAGAATTTCTGCCAGCATACTACCTCTAACTTTTCTCTGAATCTTCAGATTGCTGGTCTACTGTGCAGATTTTAGATTAATCAAGCCTCCACAATTCCTAAAATCAATCAATCAATCAGTCCAACTTCTGTTGGTTCTGTTTTTCTAGAAAATTTTGACTAATACATTCATACACATGCAGTCATGCTAAATTCTTGCTACTTACCAGGTCTATGACAGGCTATTTACATCCTTTAAATCTTCATATATACTTTACAATCTAGCTGTTATCATCCCTGTTTTACCGGCAAAAGAACCAAGACTCAGAAAGTATAGCTAATCTAATCAATGTCTCATCGCTTACAAGAGACATAGCAAGGACTTGAACTCAAGTCTGTCTGACCCAGAGATTGTGCTCAGTTCCCAGAGTGATGACAAGTAACTAGACAAAATGAAACAAATTAAGTGGCAGAACATGTGAAGGGAGAGGATCCACAAGTGTGGAGTCATCTTCCAATAACCATCACCAGTGAAATCATCTACAATTGGAAAAGACAGGCTGCTGGAAGACACAGGGCTGCCCTGGCAAAGGCAAACACAACCCAGATCCCTGCCTCTCCCTGTCTCTTCCCATTCCCCACACTGCTTTGATGGGCTTTAGCTGATTCTGGACGTGCCCTGGAGGTACAGAACATTCATGGCAGCCCCAAAGAAGAACAATTAGGTTTCATATTAGCTTCTCTCATGACTTCATCATCAACTATCTCTCTTTGTTGAAATATTTTAGAAAATAACCCCAGACAGATTTCTGGAATACATGGGACTTGGAGGTTTTTAAATAAAGGACATTCCACTGAGAACGAACTTAAATATTGACTCATCAGAGGAAGTACATTCTCGGGGTAATGCCAATGGACAGTGAAAGTTGAATCTCGACCCTACAAATTTAATCTGAGTAGACATGGATATGAGGCAGTTCCCCAAGTTTCCTCCCAAATCTCCAATGTCTAGCTTAGATGAGGATGGAAAATAACCATTAGTCAGTCCCACTTCTAGTTTTCCTTTCCTTCAGCACACTTTGCTACCAACATGACTGGAGAAACATCACCCAGCCTTGATGGGAGCTAAACTTGCCCATTCCTCTGCTGAGAATTACCCAACTCAGAGTGCTGGAGGATGAGACCATGGGAACATCTCTATATCTAGAGACAAGTGTTCAATTATTTCAATATTTGCCTGACACCTCATTCTCCATTAGCTTAGGTAGTCCAGTGTTGACCAAATGATAGTCACCATAGTCTTGCTCTCCACAGCATGAATGTTTATTTCCAGCATCCCCCGGATTTTCCAGCGATGTGTTTGCATCCCATACATGTCTCCATGTGTTCTCTCAACCTTGATTGTTTTGTTTTCATTTCTCCCTTTGTATGGTCTTTAAGTAGTCCCTGATGGTGTATGTGATTTCATATCATGAGAATGGTGCAGCCATGGCAGTGAGGCATTAGGGTGTATCATAAATCAACACAGTTTGGGGATATGATGACAAGTGTGATTTATAGGCTGTTTCAGCTCTGATTTCCATATAGTTATTCTCTGATTCACAATTAGTCCTTGGAGGAATGTAAAGTTAAAGAAAGTACAGTGTGGGTGGTAGATTCCCTCCATAGAAATTCATGATAGTCATCCTATCCACAAAGGAAAGCAGATATTTATGCTTTTTAATGGATGAACATTATCCATGGCAACTGGGAAACTGTCAGAAATGGAAGAAGAGAATCAATTAAAGTTTATTTTCCCTTGACTTGGGTAAAACAAGACTAATTTTACATAATGGTCCAGAGAATTAGACAACTGCCAAAAATTTATGGCATAGTAATTCCCCAGAATAAACCTAAACTATCAATATACAAACATAAATGTTGATGATAAATTTATCCTTACATTAAGTAGAAGCAGAAAATATGATCAATTTTATCAAAAGACTTCCTTTCATACACAAAGTGTTTGGGGCCTGTCTGCTCTAGCAAGAGTAGACCAAGTGATATGTTGTCCAAACGGGAATTTGTTTTTTTTAGATTTATAAGAATTGCTTTGAATTATTCCAGGCAAACAGGGAAAGTCTCTGAAAAACTGGATCAAAATGTAAACCTTGTCACATTCAGCGTGATTACTATATCTTCTCTGTTTCATCACTAGATTCTTTTTTTTTTTTTGAGTTGGAGTCTCACTCTTCACCCAGGCTTGAGTGCAGTGGCATGCTCACGGCCACCCCAGGATCAACCTGCTCCGGCGATCCTTCTATCTCAACCTTCCAAGTAGCCGGAACTACAGGTACGTGCTCCCACGTCCGGATAATATTTTACTTATTGTAGAGATGAGGTCTTGCCAAGTTGCCCGGACTGGTCTTAAACCTATGGGCTCAGGCAATCCACTCTCCTCGGCCTCCCATAGTATATTTTACAAACAAGTATATTTTAGATATAAAATGAGTATCATTTATTATGACCTAGATGCTCAACACCTTTTGCAGATGTTAATGTCACTGGTTTTGGGGATACTTTAAAATTTATTCTTATTTTTTCACTGGACCTCTTTTTGTGCCTTTCAAATGTAATCTTGCACAGAATCATGATACAAGGGGGACCCCCAAAAAACAGAATTGTCTTTTTGGAGGGTGGGCCCCTTATAATACAGGCTTTCCCTGCTAGGTAAATGCTCTAAGATCCCATCAGCATCAAAATACCAGCTAGTGTTGTTGTGAGAGGCTGCATTAGGCTTCAGTGAATTTTTCTTTAGGGATTCTTTCAACTCATTTACCCATTTCACGATGGGTGATTTACGAGCTCAACTGCCCATACTGCACTGAGTGTACAGCAGTTTGTTACCAAAAATGGCATGACCCCTGTGCCCTACCCTCCCTATTCACCTGATCTCACCCTGAGTGACTTTTTTTGTTGTTTCCCTGAATGAAAAAATAGCTCAAAGAGAAACATTTTGCCCATGTGGAAAAGGTGAAACAAAAACTAGCAGAAGTACTAAAAGACATCAAAATTGATGAGTTCAAACACTGTTTTAAGCAGTAGAAAAACCATCTCTATAAGTGTATTGCATCAAACAGAGAGTACTTTGAAGGTGACAAGTTTAAACACGAAAGAATAAATGCACAACTTTTTAATAATAAAATCCAGGTTTTGGGGGGGTCCCCTTCATATGTAAAACAGATAAAAGCAACAAAGTATGTGTAGCTTGGCAGAAATCTCAGCACTGAAAAGTTCAAATACTATAACTCTATAAAACTTCATTAAAATGTTAATATCAAGTAAACATAATTTGGAGGGGGAAAAAAATCCCAATATTTTCAGCAAGTACAGAGGTACATTAAGAGAGAATTAAGAAGATTTGGCATTCACTAAGTTTTTGGTTTTCTTTGAAGTTCAATGCATATGATATACCAAATTGAATTACTGATGATCCCTTCAGCTAAACTTCAGAGATACAACAGAACTGAAAGGGAAAAAGAAACAGCTAACTGCATTTTTTGTTGTTGTTGTTGTTGCTGTTTTCTTTTTTTTTTTATCAGTATTTTTTATTATCGTTTTGTGGGGTACAGTTAAGGGTTAGGTGTATCATTTTTCTTTAGCCTGTTACAGACCCAAAACACATTCCATGGAAAACTGAGGTTTTTTGAATGAACTCTATGGTATTCCTCTTAAACGTCCTCTCTCGGGCCTGCTGAGTCCTTGCTTTGACTCTAGACCTGTGTAGATAGCTATTGTTCTTTGTAATATTTGCTGAAATATTAGTAGGTTCTTCTACATCATTGTGATCCCAGAAGATTCCACAAAATGTTCCTGTTAAGAATTGTGAAGGTTGGAGCAAAGATTTTGATTCATTAATTCCTTTTAGGAAAACCTTTTTTCCTAAGTTCCACAAAGCCAGAGTTGCCTGCAGTGAATCTGTGCCAAGGTCCCAGCAGGACCACACCCAAAACTTGGCAGGCCCAGTGTTCTAGAAACAGCTGGTCAGTGATGGCCACACTAGGACTTCTCCCCCATGCTACATACTTTTTTTTTTCCTCAGTGGATCTTAGAACTTCACTATATTAGTACCTATAGCTGCTTATCAAATTGCTACAAACCTAGTGACTTAAAACAACATGTATTTATTACCTCACAGCTTGTGTGAATTGGGAGTCTAGCATATCTTGGCTGGGCCCTCAGGCCCAGGATCTCTCCCTAGGCTGCAATCAAGATGCTAACCAGGGCTGAGATCTCATCCGAAAATTCAACTAGAGAAGCATTAGCTTCTGAGTCATGTAATTGTTGGTAGGATTCAGTTCCTGGAGTATCGCTAGACAGAGCTTTAGTTCATAGCTGACTGCTGGCCAGAGATGGTGCTCAGTTCCTTGTCAGGTGGCCTCTTTATTAGGCCAATGCACAGCATAGTAGCTTGTTTTTTCACAGCAAGAAAACACAAAGAGTCAGAAAAAGAGAGATACTTTAAGATAGAAGTCATGATCTTTTATAACCTGATTTTAGAAGTGATATCCAATCACCTTGCCATATTCTTTTGGTTAGACGCAGGTCACAGGTTTTGCCCATGCCAATGGGAAAGGATTACACAGGCTGTGAGTTCCAGGAGGCAGGATCATGGAGCCTTCTACAAGTCCACCTGTCACAATCACTCTTGGCTGTTGGGTACTCATTTTAAGAACTAGAGATCAGCACTTGCCAAACAAGGCATTCAAGTCCTTCATCTCTGAACTGATGTCCAGCCTCCTTACACACCATTTCTCCCTAAGCCTTTTTTGTGTTCTGGGAAGACACCACATATACTGAGCCTCACGGCCTCTGTGTCTGGTGTCTGCTCGTCTCACTACATAGAAAGCTTTTCTCTCATCTCTACCCCCAAGTGAGTCCTTCTCAACCGTTAGGTCCTTGTTTAAATGTCACCTCTTCTAAGAGACCACCTGAATACCTATTGAGTACTTATTTATTAAGCTCCTACTGTTTGTTAAGCATTGTCTGAGACTGCGAAACAAGAGAGAACTTGAGACCTACTTAGTGGAAGAGACAAATAAATAGCTAGCACTCAGTATACCCTACTGCAAGTTACCATGGGAGAGGTGAGGGCAGGTATAAACACGGTAAACTAGGATATCTTACTGGGTTGGGAGAAACTAATTTGTCCATACATTGAAGTCAAACGTCTTAGCTTGGCACAAAACCCCTTCACAACTGGTACCTTCTCAGCCCCCTTTCTTCTCGCTATATAATCCCATCACAAAGAGAAAAGCAAGTTGAATACGGAGTCTGTGTTGTGCTTTCCTGTGTTTTGTTCCTTCTGTGTACTGTTTCCTCTGCTAAAAAGATCTCTTCTTGCCTGTTGAACTCTTATCCATCCTTAAAATAACCAGATGAAACCACTTTTGTAGCACCTTGCCCAAACCCCTAGAAACTTAAGCGACTACACATACTTTGCTTCCATAACCCTTGTTATATAACTTGAAAAGCATGTGCAACACGTACTATAATTGTGAATGTTACTCTATTCCAAAGCATGAATTCTTAGGTGGCAGAATATGTCTTCTTGATCTCTGTTTCCTCAGTGCAAGGCAGCCACCCAGAAGTGTCTCAGTGACACTTGTGAAGAGTCCTTCCCAACCTTTAGGTCCTTGTTTAAATGTCACCTTTAGGTCCTTGTTTAAAATAGTTATAACAATAACTACCATTTTGAGCATTTATCATATGCAAAGAATATATTAGGTGCTTTCTATACAGACATTTTTGGGTTTTTTTCCATTTTATTCTCTGAAGCCATCTGTGGTTGAGATTGCTAACATATTTTGCAGATGGAAGGACAGTACCCAGGCACAGCAAGGCCCTTTTCTAACACTCTTAAGCTCTTCCTGACTCACCAAATCTCTCCTTTCAGCTCATGTAGATGTCCACTGAACTTCTGACTGCCTGAGACTCAGCAGGAATGTTTTTGGTACCTGGCCACCCTATAGTTGGTGAGAAGTTCCAACATGCCCACCCAGAAATTAGAAACCTGAACACTCCCCTGACTCTTCAGAGACTTCATTATGACCTTTGAACCCCAGTCTGAATTGGATACATCTGTGTTCAAAAGAATTTGAGTCCTAAAGTCAGAGAGGAAAATGTTCTCTTCACATTTAGAAGGCTGGGTCTCAAAGTATTGAACTCTGTTTGGTCAGGATTGCTGCCCTATTGTTAAGACCCCAGTCTGATGCTTTTTTACCTCCTGGTCAGTGTCCTTAAAATAATTACTTGTCTGCAGATGTTCTTTCTGATCTTTAAAGCACAAACTTATATTGCAATAATATCTCATATCCAATCTCCAATGTATTTCAGTGTAGTGACGATGTGTTTTCTAAAGCTTTAAAATAAACTTTAATATGTTTTAGAAATTCTCACACTACAATTATTGTTGCGCTTTTAACATAGTCCCTAAATTGATGATGATAATAAAAAATAGTGATAACAATAACTACCATTTTGAGCATTTATCATATGCAAAGAATGTACTAGGTACTTTCTATACAGACATTTTTGGGTTTTTTTCCATTTTATTCTCTGAAGCCATCTGTGGTTGAAATTGCTAACATATTTTGCAAATGAGAAAATTTAGGCTCAAAGAAGTATCTGAGGGCAGACGGAAAGGTGTAAATTTTAAGGGAACCAGGAATAGGCCTCAATTTCTAGCTGACTGTTAGTAGGGAGTCACCTTCAGTTTTTCTACCCCATCCTGTCTCCTGACATTGAATCCCTAGAAATAAAGTCTCTTGTTCCCCAATAATAAATAAGTGCACCTAAGATTGCAGAATCAGTATCTTATAATCATGCTAAGAGACAAGTGACCAATAATTGCATCTTTTAATGAGGACAAGTTTCAATTAAAAAGGTAGGATGGACAATGAACAAGAAGTCAAACCAAGAACCATAGATGACTAAAGAGGAAGGAAGGGGTCTTCTCTCTCCCATTAGAAAATAACCCAAATGATTACGGTTAGTTGGAATGAAGGTGAAACTAAATGAATAATTGTGACAAATGCTACCATAGTAGCACTGGTCCTGTTTATTCATTCCTTCCATCATTCAGCAAGTATTGTCGTGCCTGCCCATCATATGGGATTAGATAAAATGCCTAACCTAAATGAATATCCCTCAATATCGCATGTGAAAAATTTCAAGAAATAAAATATTTCAGTAAATCATCAACAACTCATTTTGTTTCTGAATTTGTGGCTAAAATATCTGTTTTTTATGTTATTCAGTAAAGAAGAATGAGCACTCATAATTTTTTTTTTAATTTTGCAGAGTCTCAGGAGAAACCCCCCATAGGCATCTCTAGCCCTCTTCCCCTTTCTCTCTGTGTAACTGAAGCCATCTGAGTCCACTCCAGGATCTAGGGTTACTCCAGAGACATTTAAAAGAGGATTTAACGATCTTTAGTTCAATATTTGATGATCTGACTGTCTCAAAATCCCCTGCGTAGAAAACGAGGTTTCTGCCTTGCCCTGTGACCAAGCACTCCACTGCCTAGTACTGTTCTGATGAAGGCATGGCCTCCTTCAGAATTACTACTGTGCTTTCTGTCTTATAGCTCCCCATTTTTCAGTGGATCCTCCCACTTGTTGTCAAGGTTTTCTGTTGCCCAGGGCCTGCTTGTATTTCTTGGTATTTCCTCCTCTTGTCAGAAAACATAATGACATGGAATCCATCATTTTTTTTCTTTTCATTGACAAGAGAGTAGAGAAATACCCTGACCTCAAAACTGAGTGGCATGTTTCTCTTAAACAAAAATTAGACTTCCTTCTTGAAGTGAAAAATAAAGGTTTCCAATTAATACAAAGTTTCTGAATGGAACTTCTAATATTATTCTAATACTGAAACCCTGCATGGTCAAGAAATAGTTGCCAGTGCCAATCTGAAAGCCAGAGAACAAATATTCTACCTGTGTGACAGAAGAGTGAATGCTCCAGATACCAGGATTTTCTAGAAGTTGAAGATGAATTAATGCCTATCAAACTTTGGATCATGCAGACTGTCCTCATCAAGAAAAAAAAATACAACAAAACCAGAATATACAGACTTTCATCCTCAATGCTAGTTTTAATTAGTAACACTTAGATTATCTGAAATATATTAATACAGAGCTACATGAAAGATAGATAGATAGATAGATAATGTGGTTAGATATATCAATATATGGATGGATGGATAGATGAATGAATAGACAAGATAAGTGATTATTAAAATATATATATATATTTTGAGTTGGAGTCTCACTCTGTCGCCCAGACTAAAGTGCAGTGGCCGCTCCCAGGCACCGCAGCCTCGACCTGCTGGGCTCCGGCGATCCTTCCACCTCAGCCTTCCGAGTAGCCGGAATTACAGGCGCGCGCTACCACGCCCGGCTGATTTTTTGATTTATTGTAGAGATGAGGTCTCGCTGCCCAGGTGGGTCTCGAACCCGCGGGCTCAGGCAATCCACTCACCTCATCCTCCCAAAGGCACGGGATTACAGGCTGAGCCACCGAACCCGGCTGATTAACTGTATTTTAATGAACTAGTTTTCTTTCTCTATCACTAACAGTATTCAGAAGTCATCATAAAAAGGGAAATTACAGAACAGCTGAATATCAGAAAAGAGAGTTCAACATGAAGCACTGTGCCATTTTCTCCACGTGCAGCAACCAGTCAGGGTAGCAATAAGGAATCTACAGAAACAGATGCTATATTCACGGGATAGGTCCACTCCTCATTAGAACTTAGGTGGAATCAGAGCGCTAGTCATCAGCAGCCCTCTAACTCTCCTATCCTCTGACACTGAATCCTTCCAGGAGTCAAGGGTTTCATTTGTTTCTCCTGCCTAAGAAATTTTTTAAAAAATAGAAATTAATACAGCAGAAGTGTGGACACTGGGAGAAATTCAGCTACCTATATTCTTAGAGCCGAGCATGGAAGAGGAAGTCTGATTCCACACCTCCAAAGGCTGGCCAAGGCCCATGTGGAGTGGAGAAAGACAGACTTATTAGGAAGGAAGCCTTAGGAGGTGCTGACAGTGAATTACAACTTGCCTACAGAGTAAAGGAGATAGCAAAGGAAAAGAATTCGAGGATAGACCCTGGGGAGGCAAAGATGATGCATTAAGTAGACCAGGGAGGAGCAGAGTGGGAGTGTGGAGGGTGTCTTCAGTTAGATTATAGAGACTAAAATGGAAAACATTAGGAATAAACACAGGTCATAGGATATAAGCTCCACCTAAAAGTCAAAAAGTTGTCTTACTTCAGAATAAGGACAAATTGGCCTGTTCATGAACCGCCCACCAGACTGACGTGTGTCCCTTCTTTCTCAAGAATCCCAGAGGGAAGTTTGGGGGAGAGCAAGCTTCTATTTGCGCATCTTTGCTCAAACTATGTCATTCATCCTCAGGCTGGCCACCACCCTCGTACCCTCTATAGAAATATGGGTGCTCAAAATAAAGTTTATGCTCCTCTCTTGACTGGCCCATGGCAAGAACACAACCACATACCAATTCAAATGGTAAACATAGGTATTATTCTTTTTAAGCACCTCTTATGTGTCGAATTTACTTTTATACTCTAAGGTACACATTCGTATCTCCAGTTCATGGATGAAAAGACTGAGTCTCAGAGATAGTAAGTTAGTTGCCCAAGTTTTCATAATGAATCAGAAGATTAAGGGTTTAGTGTCAGCAACCCTATCCATACCAAGTTCCATGGACTATATTCTTTCTACCATAGATCTGTTTGAATTCAAGGCAGGAGGAGCATACAGACAAAGGAAGAGAGCAGAGTAGCATGGAGCATTTTCTAGACTATTAGTAGTGCTTTATAATTTTAACAAAAAATAGAAATTGGTAGTACTGTTGAGAGATATTTGTCCATGAGTCTTACACATTTCTGCCAACCTGTGAGCAAAGATTGCCTTTGTTCTACACTGTCTTTAAAGAATTTATGACAAACAGTTTTGGAAGGGGAAGAAAGCAATAGGTAGGCATCCTCATTATCTGGTATAAAAGATTCAGCTTCCTTAAGCCTATGGTTCCTCATCTGTGACCAACCCACAGCTATGCATTGCCCTGTAGGAGTCAGAGAAAGGAGAGTTGACACAAAAATGAAGCATATGCTACTTGCTGTATCAGGAGTAATACATTTCTTTGTTATTGACCCAGAAGTCTCATGTCTTCTGCCAATATCCGTGAAACCTCGGGAGGCTAACTTGTTAGCTTGCAAGTAGGGTAAAATTTCAGATCCCACCATAAGCCGGGAATGGACAGAGAAATCTAGATGCATATCCTCCTCCTATATATCTTCTGGCACCCAAAGTCCAGATGCCTTCATCTGACTTATAGAGTGACTTATATCTGACTTATAGAGTGCTCAAGCACCTTGTGAATTCCAGGCAATGCAACCTAGGAATCTCAGACAGCTGACAAGCCATTTCACCAAGTCCCAGTTCCTGAATGAACACTGTCATTCCCTAGGCCACCATCTACATCCAATGATAGCAACTGAGTTAGAGTAAAAACATCTAACTTAAGAGTGGCAGAGCCGATCTCGGTGGCTCAGCCTATAATCCCGCGCCTTTGGGAGGCTGAGGTGAGTGGATTGCCTGAGCCCACGGGTTCGAGACCCGCCTGGGCAGCGAGACCTCATCTCTACAATAAATCCAAAAGTCTGCCGGGCGTGGTAGCACATGCCTGTAATTCCAGCTACTTGGAAGGCTGAGGCAGAAGGATAGCGGGAGCACTCCAGACTGAGACTCCAACTCAAAAAAAAAAAAAAGAGTGGCAGAGAGTTCTGAAAGCTATATGTATTATTCCATTGGACATTAACAATAGCTCTACAAATAAGGAATTGTTACTCTCAGAAAGGTAACTGATTCATGTAGGTCACAGAGCAGGGGTCCAGGTCTGTTTAAATCCAGGTCCATTATCATCTTTCCTGGGAGACTCTGTCTTTCTCCAGCTACCCGTGAGCCTGTCATAATTCTTGAAATATATTCCCTTTCAATTCTTTAAAACAATTCTTCAGACAAAGAACTTTGTGCTCATAAGACAAGGCAATTGCCACTCAGACTGAAAAAGAAAAGAAAAGAAAAGAAAAAAAACTTTGTTTGGTTAATAAGTAACACTTGTTCAAGCAAAGCACCACTCTGGAGTAAATGAAACTTTATTTTTTTCCTTAATCATCTGAAGTCCATGTTGGGGTAATCCAAACCTCCCCACAGAGAGGATGCAGTCTGTATAACCCTATTTTTTCCCTCTTCCAACTACAGGAGATATGAGGACCTGGGACTGACCCAGGTCACTCATTCTTGTGGAACAAAAGAAGACATGACGCCAATAAGCTTAGGCAGTGGGAATGCCTTTTGCTGAGCCAAGAGATATAGCCAATTCCTCAGTTCATGCTAGTCAGGATGGAGGCCAGGCTGCAAATATGGGTCTGCCAACTGCTTATATAGGTACTAGAACAGTGGAGCTATCAATCTCTGAGGAGTCTTGCCTCTAACAAAGTCTGACAAAGTTCACTTTGCAGAAGAATCACTATGGAATCCTTCTGGGAGAGTGAATAGATCATAAATAGTTGAGAGGCGTATTACAAATAATGAGTTATTGTATTGGTTTCTTAGGGCTTCTCTAACAAACTACAACAAAATGAATGGCTTTAAACACAGAAATTTATTTTCTCACCATTCTGAAGGCTGGAAGTCTAAAAATTAAAAAATTAAGTTGTTGGTAGAAGCTTTCTCTGTCTCTCTCTCTCTCTCTCTCTCTCTCTCTCTCTCTCTCTCTCTCTCTCTCTGTCTTTCCTTGCTTCTAAGGATTGATGATTGATGATTGAGGCAACCCTTGGTGTTCCTTGACTTGCAGCCGCATAATTCCCATCTCTGCCTCTGTCATCATATGGTCATCTTCCCTCTGTGTCCATGTCTTCACATGGCATTCTCCTTTCTGTGTGTCTGTCTCTGTGTCTCTTCTCCTCTTCTTATAAGGGCAATGGTCACATTGGATTAAGGGCCCACTCTACTCAAGTATAACCCCATCTTAATTTACATCTCAGTTACATCTGTAAGGACCCTACTTCCAAATAAGGTCACATCCACGTATATATTCTGTTGAATTTGCTCTGTTTTCATATATTAGGTATTCTTTTGAGCAAAACACCACTTTCCCAGCACTTCCCACATGCCAAAATCTTTGCCAAACACTTTATATAACTTGCCTTATTTTATCATGGTGCCCAGTAGGACATTCAATAAGTATTTGTTAAATAAATAATGTATACAATGATCTTATGAAGGAAGAGCCACATATTACTATTACATAGAGTCTCAAAGAAGCTAAGTAACATTCTGAGGGACACACAGGAACTGTGAGGAAAGACTAGCACTGTTGTCTGACTTCAAAGCCCACATTCTTAACCTGAACAAAATACTGACACATATGATCAGGCCAAAAAATAGTAGATACTCACCCAAGCCTATTGGTGTTAAGGGTCATTCTTGGAGTGACATAATTTGAACTATAACAGTTTTTAATAATAAAGGGTGCAAGTTTGTGAGCAATATAGTTGTCCAGTATCTATCAGGGTTAAAAAAAATCAGAATGATGTCATTTTCATACATCTGTACTCTCTCTTTTGTCTGCTACACCCTGGGCATGCCAGATCTTTCTGGTCTGAGGGCCTTTGCACTCACTGCTCCTTCAGCCTGCTCCTTCAACACTTTCCAGGCCTTTGCGCAACTGACTCCTTGTTCTCTGGGGTCAGTGTTTAAATATTACCTCCTTTGTAAGGCCTTTCCACAAACACCCTTAATTCTCTACCTGGGTAGCTCATTTGTCTTCCCAGTAATACTCAGTATTTGTATATTATAATTTATTTCTGTGTTTGAGCATTATTACCTCCCACCCACTGGTGTGTAAACTATATGTGGATTGGAGTTTCAGTCTCTTTTTTTAACTCTTGTATGGACCAGCACAAGATCTGCAACATAGCAGAAATTCAATAAGCTTGCTGAATAGGCAGACGTATAAAGGAGATGCTTTTCATGAATCAAAGTAGATGTACTTAAATCCAGCACTCTGAGAATGACCCTAAACACCAGAGACTCGGGTGAGTACTTGTCATGATTTGGTATCATATGTATCAATAGTTTGCACAGGTTAGGAATGTGGACTTTGAAGTCAGACAACAGGAGGAAGGGATTAAGATGGCCAACATGAGGCAGCTAGAGTGAATTTCTCCAACAAAGGAAACTACGGCAGAGAGTTTCCTCAGCACCCAGAGAGGAATGGATCCAGCAGCACACCTCGTGAGTCTCCAGAGGAGTGATAATAACACTTAGAGCAAAGAAGAAGATAAAAAATACACCAGCCTGGGCTGGAACTAGCTAGACTCTTGCCTGCATCACCACAGTCAACCACAGTCTCCAGATGCAGCAGCAAGGAAAGTGAGTGAGGTGAATTCAGATCCCTTCAGGGCCTTTGAGTTTTGTGGGACCCCATTCCCTCACAAGAAATAGCGTTCCCGCCAACTGTGCTTTGCTGTGGAGTGGTGCCGGAAAAAACCTTAAGCAGCATGAGCTGCCATTTCTCAGGAACTCAACCCTTGCATGGTGGAGCCACTTATTTCCAGCCAGACTAGGAAGGAACGAGCCCCAAGGGCAAACTCTGAGGCTGCAGACAGTTCCTGGCTGGGTGGATTGCCTGAGATCCTGAGATCCTGAGCCCTGTTGTACCTTGACATTCAGATCACAGATTGTCTGAGGCCAAGGTGAGAGCTGGGTGGGATGATGGGACGTTTTGCCATAGCCACCTCTTACGTCCCTTATTCACTTTTCTGTGCCTGCTCTGCACAATAGTGGACTGGGACTTCTTCCTAATCCCCAAAGGCTCAAAACAGAGAACTTGGGAAATCACCAGAGCCCCACTTTAGGGTGGCGGGGCACTTCCTTGGAGTAACACTCGCCAAGGGGAAGCCCAACAGCCACCATGACTGCTGGTTTTCTTCCACAAGCACCACCTCTTGGAAAGAGGTCTATGGTACAGCCTACCAAATACAGTACAATACCTCAGTTTGGGGGAAGACCTGATCCCAAACACCAGCTAACAACACTTTCCAAGCCACTCCAGTCATTCAGGATGCTGTGAGCCAGTGCAGGTACACAACAGGGCTGCCACAGCTTGCAATTGAGAAATTCACCACACCAAGGCTATATATAACCAAGAGAACCCTACAGGGCTCTACATCAGCCCGCTGCCAACCTCATATAAGAAGAAATCATCTACCCAAATAAGAAGGAACCCGAAAAACAATTCTGACAATATGGAAAAACAGAGTTCTTTAACACCCCCAAAAGATGACACCAACTATTTAGTAAAGAACCCTAACCAGGTCAGGCTCAGTGGCTCAGCCTATAATCCCAGTACTTTGGGATTATCCAAGGCAAGTGGATTGTCTGAGCCCATGGGTTTGAGATCAGCCCAGGTAACTTGGCGAGATCTCATCTCTATGATAAAAAATGAAAAATTAGCCAGGCTTGGCGGCACACACCTGTATTTGCAGCTACTTGGAAGGCTGAGGCGGAAGGATCATTGGAGCCCAGCAGGTTGACACTGGGGTGGCCATGAGCATGTCACTGCACTCCAGCCTGGGTGACAGAGTGAGACTCCAATTAAAAAAAAGAAAAAAGTTGAAATTCCAGACATAGAATTCAAAAGATTGATCATAAAATTGATCAATGAACTTCAGGAGAACATTGCAAACTAACATAAAGAAATTTTTTAACAAAACTATTCAGGACATGAATAAGAAAGTATCCAAAGTAAAGTCAGACAACAGTGCCAGTCTTTCCCCCACAGTTCCTGTGTGTCTCTCAGAATGTTACTTAGGTTTTCTGAGATTCTATATAATAGGAATGTGTTGTTCTTCTTTCATAAGAGTATTGTATACATTATTTATTTAGCAAATATTTATTGAATATCATACTGGGAACTGTGATAAAATAAGACAAGGTATATTAAGTGCTTGGCAAAGGTTTTGGCATATGGGAGGTGATAGAAAGTGGTGTTTTGTTCAACTGCACACCTAATATGTGAAATAAGAACAGATTCAACTGAAGATCCAATGTTCAAAAAAAGATCGTGCAATGAGACCAGATGTCCTCAGCATCCTTTCTCGCTCAGAGTGTCCTGCTCTGCTGCTGCTGTGATCAAGAGAGTTCCTACTCAGCAGTTGTAGGAAAGAGGATGGGAGGAGTAAGTGGAGAAAGAGCAAGAGGGAATATTAGCCAAGTGAAGCACCATTTGTCACCATTCTGTTGAGAGGCAGTGGGGGAGGGAAGGTTGGCACCTCAACTCCAGAGGTACCAATTCTACCAACCAAAGGTGAATGCTAGGAAGGTAGAAAGGAGAGGAAGAAAAGCAGAGTCTCCGGAGTCAAGCTTGGGAACAAATCCAGCTTCTGCCACTTACATGCAGAGGATGAAACAACCTCATTCAAAGAGAAGCAGTATTTGAGAGTAACATTGAATACCCACCACATGCCACATCCTTCACTGAACATCATACTACATGATTCCACCTAATCTTCACACAACTCTTTAAGGCAGACTTTGATATTCCCATTTTGCAGATGTAGAAATAAATCCTGAGAGATCAGTTAAATTTCCCGAGGACCACCTGCTATGATCAAAAGCAAGAAGCGACACCTCTGCATTCTTTCTGCTCACAACACCCTATATCCTTCCAATAGCCAAGATTTCTGACTGTGGAGTTTTGGAATCATGAAAAGGTTAGAGTTCTAATTGGACTGCTCAGAGCATTCAATGCCTACGTGCCCATTTTTATTTTATCCCTTTGTATGGGGTACATAGTTATTTGAATTTATTAGCACAAGGTTTTCTGAAATGTCACTGGTTTCTTACATGACTCCATACCATTAAAACTGTATGGATGAAATATTTTTATCTTTGGTATGAGAGAGGGGAGAAACCTTGATGCAAAGAAACTAGACCAGGTTTCTAAACTTTAGCACTATCAACATTTTGGGCTGGATAATTCTTTACTGTGGGAGCTGCCTTACACATGGTAGCATGTTTAATAGCATCCCTGACCTCTACCCACATACTGTAGCAACCCATCACCCAGTTTACAACAATGGAAAATGTCTGCAGATATTGCCACAGGTCATTTGGGGGAAAGAGGTGGTAAAAATCACCCAGTTGCGACATAATAAGCTAGACAAGCAAGATTCAGATTCTTAGTCTACAACTTTTGTGGTCCTGGGACAATTACTTTCCATGGGACTGCATTCTTATGTATATGATGGAGATATCAATTCCCATCTTGCAAGTTAATTGTGAGAGTTAAGGAGATGATGTACATTGTATGTGGGTCCTCAGTAGATGCTCAATAATAATGCCTACATTTATTTCTGTTGTGCGCAAGATACACTCTTTAAAATTGTCGCTGCCCTTTCCATGCAAACACATCTTTAATATTTATGAATAACATCTATCCAGTATAGTGACCCTGATTATCTCCTTTTAAACTTTACAATAGTCATACAAGGAAGGCGGCAACATCATCACTATTTTTAAAATGAGGAAGTAAGCCGGGCTCGGTGGCTCAGCCTGTAATCCCGCGCCTTTGGGAGGCTGAGGTGAGTGGATTGCCTGAGCCCGCGGGTTTGAGATCCACCTGGGCAGCGAGACCTCATCTCTACAGTAAAATAAAAAAATTAGCCGGACGTGGTAGCGCGCGCCTGTAATTCCGGCTACTCGGAAGGCTGAGGCGGAAGGATCGCCGGAGCCCAGCAGGTCGAGGCTGCAGTGACCGGGAGTGAGACTCCAACTCAAAAAAAAAAAAAAATGAGGAAGTAGAGTCAGAGAGATGCTATGGAACTTATCCAAGATCACACAGCTAGAAAGTGTCATTTAAACTCTCATCCTAAGGCATTTTCTAGACACTTATCTTCTACATTTATCCAACAGCCACTTCCTGAGGACAGATTCTCTTTCACTGTGTTTATAAGGACAAATAAGCAATTGCTTTAAGTGTGATGAGTACATTTTATATGGGGATAAAAACAAGGGTTTATGAATGCTCAGAGGAAGCATACTGATCTTAACTGGAAGGCTCTAGAAAGCTTGCTAATAGAAAAGATGAAAAGAGAACCAAGAAGAACAATTTGCAGTTAGCCAAGAATATCTGGAAGAGGGAGACACGTAAAAGTGCTAGCATTGAGAAAGAATATGGTCGAAGTAGTTCAAAATGAATGAATCTGAGAGGATAAAGATAAGGGAAGTGAACGATGAGACGGGAGATACGTGGGAGGGGGCAACCAGCCAACAGTATGCCTCCAGTGATATTCAGAATTCATTTATTGAGTCAGGGGACTTGGATATTTCACTCTCTCCTATGACCTGCTTCTTTCATATGCCCCTTAAAATCACTTTCCAGTGGTTTGTTGGGATACAAAGAACTCCATTTCCTTGTGAAGGCTGCAGCTGTAAAGTTGACATCCCATACTTGGAGGGTGGAAATGTTCTCATGGGTAGAGTTGATCCATGTGTTAGCACATCCTTTGGCCAAAGACCTAATGAAGAGAAATTAACAAGTGAGCAGCATTTTATAGAAGACTCATAACAAGCTACATGCCACCAGGTTCTTTCCAGAAGCCTGCATGAAAACAGCCACCCAGCTCAGCCAACAAAGCAGAGGCCAGGGTTCCTGACAGTCTGAGGTGGATGGAAAATGGGTGTGCCAGTCTGGTAGCCTAGGACGACACTATTAGGATGACTCGAAGTGCAGATTTATGAGGCCAGATCTCTGCTGATCTTGGCAGGCCCTCAGAGGCCATCACTTCCTGAGGAGTGGGACTCCCATGGTATTCCCAGCACTCTAAAGTTTGTCATCATGCCCACTAAGCAGGCAGGCTGCCTTTTTCCTTGCATTTAAAAAAATTCAAGTAAGAAATGTTAACTACATTTCAGACTTGAGAAAATTAAACTATCCAAATCTAGCTGTTCTAAAACAGGTACATATCATGGCCACTGGGATAAAGGCAAAGACTTGTAGAGTTTTTCCTCATACTCCCAGCACTGTGTCCCTATTGGGTGCTTGGTGACTAGTTGGGGACAGAAAGTAAGATTGTATCCCTACACCAACATTAAAAAGTGTTTTATCCATTCTAATTTTTCACAGCTTTAATCACCACAGATAAAAATACCAGGTGTCCAAAATATCTATGTGTGAATTTATTATTCCCAAAGTATATTATGTTGCATTTGTTCTCATTTTGAAAAGAGTAGAGCAGGTTGAGAAAAAAGATTGCCCTAGGGAGAAAGAGACAGTGACAAATCTGGAAGTTAGAGAGGTCATGAGACAAATACACACACACACACACACACACACAACACACACACACACACACACACATTATTCAAGTGTTAGGCTTTTAAGTCACCACATAAATAACAAATCACTTGTAATATAGCATTACCCTTGAAATACTCCTTTAAGAAGAAAGAAAAGAGGGCAATAATGGTTTTGTAATGCAACTTTGGGATAATATCACTGAGGCAGAGGACTTGGAGCTGATATGTCACTAACTGTTAGGGACAAAGGTACTGGGATGCCAAGGAGGTAAGAAAGTTTTGCTAGATTTTTCTATGTTCTTCTAAGAAATGAATTTGAGTGTTATGAAAACTAAATAAACTTAGGTCCTTGGAGAAGAGCAAGGTAAGTTACTGCTTTACACAGCATTTCTCTGCCTTCTCCTTAAGCTTATTAGTAAATGGTAGCATCTTTTCCCCTTGAGAAATATCTGAGATGTCCTATACCTCCTGATCCATAACCACACTGGTGGGCGAGAAGTAGCAGTGGCAGTTTAATAATTCTTATATTGATCTGATCTAAAACAGGAGTTAGGAAATACTCAGATATTGTACATTGAACTCAAGCAGTTTATATTAATATGCAACACAAGACTTCCTCATCAATTTTTAAGGCCAAAGTCTTTGACCCATACCTTTCACTTGAATCCACAAAGAAAAACTGGAAATCCAGTGGCATTTCCCGGAGTTCACCTTCCTAATTTTAATCCTCTTTTGGGATCCTGACTAACCAACTTCAGAGGAAGAGACAGATTACTGGAGTTCCCAGTGAGTGTTCTCAGTCTTCACTGATGACCAACACAATAAAGTGGGTATAAGCCTATTTAATTAAAGAAAGTCTAAAAGTGTCTCTAGCTAAAAATCAAAGATAGTCAAGATATCATTTCTTTGTTACTATTTAGAACAGCCTTTGAAGGGAAGTTGTGTTCGGCTGACTCTGGGGGGCTCTAAATCTACCCAACCCTATCACCAAAAACACACAGGAAGTTGTATATTTAATTTCAGGGGTTCATAGTTCCCCAGAAGTGCATCCATGGAATTTTCTCTATAAATAAAGAGCTTTCTAAGCAAATTGATTGTGTGTAGAAATTGCTCTTTGAAGTAAGTAAAATTCCTACCTCTAAACTTTTTCTAAATAGTTTTGTTTCTTATGGATGAGTTTCTACTTTGATAAAGCTACTAAGAAGGTTTATGGAATTATGTAAAAAAGATTATCTCTGGGGTTTTCATTCTTCATTAAGGCATCATAATGAGTATGTCTACAGGAGAAGTTTCTGGGGAACTAAAAGGTTACCCTCAATTCTCCCTGGCTGAACTTGGACCAGACATTTCCCTTTCTCAAGTGGCAGTTGCTTCATCTGTGAAATGAAAGGATTACGCCATATAATCTCTAAAGTCCCTTCCAGCACATGAGATGCTAACACTTACATCCTGATGCTTCAGGAACTTTGATGGGCCTTCCCTTGAAATAATGCAATGGTAAAGTTTTGATGTTTACGTGAACAAAAGAGCAAGATCTCTCTACAGTCAAAGCAAGAGTGAACGAAGACTATATTTCAATCAGGTGCTGAAAATAAACTAATGGACTAATTTTGCCATTCTCTGCCTTGAGAATTAAGTCATTTCTGAGTTTGAAAAAATTCCTCAAAATTATCAACAGTGACCAAAAAGTAACCATAGGAAACTACAAAGATCTCTTGCAAAATACCAGAAGAGAAGGAGGAGTAGATCTCTGTTTTCTTCTTGGTTCCTCTGTTGATTTTATCACGACTTCTGTTGACTGTTCCTTTCCTTGTAACATGAAGCCTGGCAAAACTGGATAGGAAAGGAAGAAGAAAAGGTGAACCATCATTTTTGGTGATTATTACAACCAGGAATTATGCATGTGTCATTTCATTTCTCCTAGGAACTCATTTTGAATACTGAGGAAAGTGAGACTCAGTAATGACAAAAAATTTGCAAAAATTATTCAAACAGAGAGCATTATAACAGAGATGTCAGTCAGCACAATGTCTGTCTATTTCCAAGCCCCTTGTGCTTTTCAATAAACCAAGATGCGTCTATGAGGGTCTGATATTTCTGCATCCGGAAACTAAAGGGACCTGATGATTAGTACATGACTTGGATTTTTAAAATTTCACACCACTCAAATGGCCATAGATAATGACCATAATAACTAAAGGGATGACACTAAAAAATACATTTTTGTGGGAGCAAACAGTATTACTCAATGATAAAGCATCATATTGAAGATGAGAATTCTAGGGCATGCTTTTTCACTAACCAGCTATGAATCTTGAAAAACCACTTAAAGTATCTAGACTTCTGTTTCTTTCCCTTTAAAACACAAATGGGCGGTATTTTTAGTCTCCTCCCTCATTGGACATTTGTGATAAACAAAATAATATATGTAAGACACCTTTAAAAGAACAAAGTGATGCTTTAGAAATGTAACGTTTGATAATTTTTAACATATATTCTGGATTTTTCACTTTAGCAGTCAGATAGGATACTGAAACCCAAGCCAACTAACCAGATAGTTGCCTGACTTATAAATTCACTTTTGATTGTGTCTGCATTCCTATGCTCACTAAAGAATAAAATAGGAAATAAAAATAAAAGCTTATTTCAGGCACTTTTCCATTAGAAGAGAATAGGCTTCCAGATTAGTTAGAGTCTCAAACAAGAGGTTCTAGTTTTATCCAGGAGATTGAAACTTCTCTGTTTATTTCAGAGTGGGACTAGACTCCCTTAGTCTAGCCCATATCTCACTTTATTGCCTTGTTTCCAAACATTAAAATGCAGTAAGAATTTAAGGTTAGGATCTCCCTGTCACATGGATAACAAACAGTGTTATTACTCAAACTGAAGTCTACTGGACTTAAAACATGATGCTCTTTTTACAAACGCTACCCTGCCCCATATAGCAGCAAAGACTAAACACGAGAAATAAAGCTTGAAATTCCACTTGTCTGATTAATACAGAGTGCCTATCTAGAGATTTATGTTTGTTTTTCCACTAAATAAATGGTTACAACATTTCCCCAGCCAAGAATACACTGGGCTAATTAATAACAGCTTTCTTTCAAAGTCTACTATATAGAAAAAATTCTATCCCCAGGGACCAATCCTTCACAAAGGGCATGGACAGACTCTCTCAAGAATTGCTCATTAAGAGACCCCTGAGAACAACTACACATTGACATACTATTGTCCATTCACACCTTAGCAAAGACTAACCCTGGTGAATTGTCAAGCAGAAAATAATACGGAATTGTTCAACAGAAAACAGAATGAGTGGAATGCAAGAAGGAAGGAAACGAGGAAGAGACAGGAGGAATAAAGAGAGGGAGGCAGTGATAAGAAGGGAAGATATGTTGAAAACCTACTCTATTCTAGGCACTTGCTAGGTAACATACATTGCTTCATTTAACAATATGCAGTATTAAACTTTGTGTTATTTCCTCTTTATTCAATTTTTAGATCAACTTTATAAGATATAATTGCATACAATAAGAAGCAGAGTTTGATGAGTCTATTCATGTAGGTAAGCATCACTATAATCATGACATGATACATAACATTTCCATCACTCGAAAATCTTCCTTTAACCTTCTTTAGAGTCAACTCTTAACCCTCAACTTCAGGAAATCACTAACTTGATTTTGCTATAAATTTTTCTTTTCTAGACACTTCATATAAGTGCAATTGTATAATATATAGTCATTTTTATCAGATTTCTTCTACTTAGCATAGTGTTTCTGAACTTTATTCATGTTGTAACAGGTCTCATTGTTTCATTCCTTCTTATCTAGCTAGTATTCTACTGTATGAATATTCTACATTGTTTACCCATTCATCTATTGATAAATTATTTCCAGCTTGAGGCCATTATGAATAAAATTGCTATGAATATTTGTGTGAATGAACATTTGCTTTCATTTTTCATGGGTAAATATCTAGGAGCAAAATTGCTGAGTAATCTCATGTTTAACTTGTCAAGAAGTTCATGTTTAACTTGTCAAGAAACTGCTAAGCAGTTTTCAAAACTAGTTGTAGCATTTTACATTCCCATTAGCAGTGTATGAACATTCCAGTAGCTTCACATCTTTGCAAATACTTGTTATTGTCAGTCTTTTTTAGCTCATATATTCAGTGGGTAGGTTGTCATGTCTCATTTTGGCTTTCATTTTCATTTTCCTGATGACTAGTAATGTTGAGCATCTTTTCATATGCTTATTGACCACTCACATATTTTCTTTTATAAAATGTTATTTTACATATTTTGCCCATTTTTAGGTTATTCAACTTATTATTATTGCATTTCTAAATATTTTAGTCTCTAGTTGTATGATCGATATGGGCATGACGATATTTTTTCCAAGTCTGTGGTTTAATGCTTTTTATTATCTGAATGGTACCTTTCAAAAAGCAAACATTTTAAATTATGATAAAATTAGATTAATATTTTAAAAGATTTTCTAGATTGTGATTGTTATACCTTATGTGGTAAATCTTTTCTTACCCTCAGGTCACAGGCATTTTCTATGTTCTACCTTCTAGGTTTAGGTTTTACATTTAAGCTTATGATTCTAATTAATTTTTGCATGTAGTATGAGGTCAGGGTCAAAGTGGTTTTTTAAAATTTTCATTTGGATATACAACAAATGGTATACACTTGTCATTGCTCAAAAAGGATATCTACATTGAATTATCCTCGTTTCTTTATTTGTTTGGGTTTATTTCTAGATTCTGCTTTCTACTTAATCTATATATGTCTATTTTTACATTAATACCAAATTGTCTTGATCACTGCAGTTTTTTAGCAGTTCTTGAAATAATGTAAATTATCAAATTTTATTCTTTTTCAAATTAGCTTTGACTATATTAAAGGTACTTTATATTTCCATACCATAGAATTATAAAGTTGGTTTGTCCATTTCTTCCCCCCAAAAAATCCTTCTGGGATTTTGATTGAGAATTCATTGAATCTAGAGATTAATTTGAAGAGATTCAAATTGAAAATGTCCTCACAGGACAGGCTCAGTGGCTCAGTCTATAATCCCAGCACTTTGGAAGGCCAAGATGAGTGGATTGCCTGAGCCCAGGGATTAGAGACCAGTCCGGGCAACTTGGCAAGACCTCGTCTCTACAATAAATCAAAAATTAGCTGGTCACAGTAGTGGTCGCCTGTAGTTCCAGCTACTTAAGAGGCTGCAGTGGAAGGATCACTGGACCCCAGCAGATTGACGCTAGGGTGGCCATGAGCGTGCCTCTGCACTCCAGCCTGGGTGATGGAGTGAGACTCCAACTCAAAAAAAAAAAAAAAAAGAAAGAAAAGAAAATATCCTCACAATCTCACAATATTGGATTGTCCAATTCATGGACATATTCTATTTTTCCATTTATTTTATTCAATTATCTTTTTAAGAATCTGGATTATACTCTGTCTTAGACGTAGGTCTGAAATATATCTAAGTCATCACTGAACCCAAAGGCTGTATTTTTTTTAAATGTGTTAATGCCCAAAGGCATGTGTTTTTTTTGAATGTGGGTGCCTAATCTTTCTTTGCCACCCAACTAGCTAAAAAAAAACAGAAATTGATTATCAGACCAGTATCCTCTTTTCTTTTTTCTTGCTCATCAGAGGTTAAATTGAATTAAATGATAACATACTGAAGAAAAGAGAAAGTAAAAATTTGCTGAGTAGGTTTGGGGGTAGAGAAGTATTCTTCCCTATAGTACATGCATCTGTGTGTGCACATATACACATATACAACACACACACAAGCCCCATCAGAGGCTGTTCAGAGAAAGATACTGCAGTGTACAAGGAAAGTGGCTGGAAGTAGACACAGGATTAAATATAATTGTGGACTGTGTATTTGGGCTCCCTTCAGCATCCTTCAACTGATGCTATATACCTATACCTATGGGTGACAAAATGTAATTTCTGAAGGTGGTACTGCTTCAAGACTGAACCACTTGGGTTTGTGGAGTTGTAAGAATCTCATAATGGTTAAGCAGATCACAAGAGAGTCAGATCTGTGTCCCTGGCTGACCTCATTCTGGGCAGAAGGTGTTATGTAGACGGCCCTAGATGAATAGAGCTCTGGCCCTGCCCGTCACAAGGCCTCTGTATAAAGCTGTGTTTATACAGCACTTGATCCTATAGCACCTGGACAGCAGGATTTTCACAATCAGTTTCTTTACAGACAAGACTGAGAGGCATTAGTATGACTGTTCTAGTTATTTAAGTATTTAAATACTTTCGTATGTAAGGGAAGCCAAATGTCTTGATAAGTAGCCATTTTCTCCAAGGTCTTTCTCCATCCTATAGGGCCTCCAGCTTCCCTGGCTACACCAAATAACACTGCCACATGATCCAGCAACCAAAGGGCTAAGGCTTGGCACTGCTGGCCCCCATTCCAAAACCTAGAGTGTGACCTTTATCCGTGCTGATTGGTGCTCATGTCATACCAATTGTTATATATTTTAAATATTGCCACCTTCTACAGAAATGTTTTAGAAGGCATTTAATTTCACATTACGCATTTCTTAATATTTAATATTTCTAGACCTTTCTGTTCTCCTACTCTCTACCTCTCACCTAGAAACTCATATAAGTGAGCATCTCTCAGTTATTTTAAATAATAATAATAAAATATTCATTATCTGAGGAATGGGCCATCTGAGACCCAGTCCCTACCACTACACAATATGTCCATGTAACAAATATACATGTGTACCCCCTAAATACAAATAAAAAATTAAAAAGTACTTAATCACTGATTAAATGTTCACTATATTTTGACTTTTTATGGGCACAATTTTATTCAATCTCCAAATAAACCTACAGAGTCGGCATATTGGTCCTTGTTTTACAAATGAACAGCCTGAGGCTCAGAGTGGTTGAATAACTTCCTCCATGCCAACATCTGGGTCCCTTTCAGTTTGAATCTTTCTCCCATGCCTCATCATCTTTTCTATTTTGTAAAATGAAAATCCTTTAAAAATAAATTTCCAGTGCAAGTCATCCTCAACTGTTTCAATTCATTTTAAAATGACAGTCACTTTATTTTCAGTTGTCATCTTTAATGTGTTTGTCAACTAATGATAAAAATATGAAAGTATCCAGATTCTATTCTGGCGGTAGCCTCACTGCGTCTCTCTACAGTGAACTGTCGCCCCACGTGCTGGGAATGTGAATTCCCCTCCTTTACACACTGCACTCATAAAATTCTTCACTTGTGCACTCCAACTCTTACACTTGCATTTATTTATATTCGCCGTCATTTTTGTTCATGCTTTTACACTCCCTTGTTATAAAATAATACATAGATTTAATAGAGACAGGTTTTGTTGCAGTAAGAGGACTGGATTTAGTGGTTTCTAGGGGGAATTATTTGGGATAACTAATTGAAACCAAAGCACATTACCATTCCTTGCCTGCAACAATAAACACTGAGTCTTCAAAGGCTGACCAAGTTTCCAATGAATCCCAACAATAGCAGTTGTCATTTTCAAATGATGGTCCTTTTGAAACGCCAAGTGGAGTGAAGAAAAAGTGCGTGCTATTGCTGATTAGACAGGAATATGACTTGCAGCAGCCTATGGCACTCTCTTGTCTGCAAATTTTCTGCCCTGATTAATTACAAAGAGTGCCAGAGTGTGTTGACGTTAGTTAAAAGCATTTGCTCTTTCCAGCCTGTCGTTATACCCGAATTAAGGATTTCTGTGTCAAGGTGAGGTCAGGAGAGTTCAGATCTGTTTTCCACTGATAAATCTTGCTGTCCCATAAGGATTAAAGGAACTCAAGGCTTTCATATGTAAAACTAATACATGATCGCCTGTGTGTATATGTCCCCGTGATCAAAGAGCTCTTGGCCAAGTGAGAATGCCTCAAAGAGATAATAAGTAATTTGTTCACTACAAACATTACAATTATCTATCCTTCTACAAAGTACTGAAAATAAATTCTCTGATCAGAGTTAATTAGCATCCTTGCTTCTTTGGGTTTAGCTGACTAGTTCTCTTAAAGGCACATGAATGTGAAAATTACATGCCTTCTCTGAGCCAGTTTCTTAAATTCCTTCAAAGTTAGTTGGTGTATCTGCCCACCAATTAGCTTCAACCCATTTACTTTAATTTAATCAAATTAATTGAATAAAATTTATTGAGCTTTTCCTCTATAGTCATTAATTCTTCTGTGCTTTGATTTATTGACTCCTTACTCTGTGCCAATTGCCTTTTTGAGGGTGTAATGCTGTCAAATTCACACTACAACATGGGATGTCATAAAAAAGAGTGGGCACAGTCACTCTGAGAGACCAAAAAAGATGGAGATAGCCTCTCTCAGGAGGTAACGCTCAAGAATGGTTTGAAAGAATGAGTAGGAATTTAGTAGGTTTATACGAGAAAAACAGACATTTCAAGAAATGTGAACAACAAAGTCATGTGGAAAAATAACTGCAGATTCACATTTTAACCATTCCGTCTTTGTAGGTTCTCCATCAATTTTAAATAAACTGATGAATTAAAAAAAATTAAGGCTATATTTTCTTTAATTATTTTAGAAGACCTAGGTAAAAACCAACTCTGGAGTAAAATGTCTTGGTATTAAATCCAAATTGTGCATGCTAAACTCAAGATGCATGACAATTGCCTTCTCCAAGCAGCTAAGAAAAAAGAATATCTCTTTCATAGCTTTTCAAAAGCGGGTCATTGTGATAAAAAAAAAATCAAGTCATCAATGACAATCTGTAAATAAACGAAGAGAGCTCCACAAATAGTTTATCCTGAACTCCTGAAGCACATCACAGGTGCACTTTTCAATTTTGGAAGCTCTTTCTGTACCACACTGCCTTCTCTGATCTGCAATTGACCAAGAGAGATCACTGACCCATGGACCCTACCAATAGAAGTCCAGCTTCCCAGCAACCCTAATAAGCAGGGTTCTTGAAGTTGTCTCTACTCATCTGAAATGGTAGAGGAAACAAGAAATTAGATTAGTGGTTCTCAATCAGGGGTGATTTTAGACCTGTGTGGACCTTTGTCAATGTCTGGTGATACTCTGGGTTTCATAACTGGAGAACGGGGTGCTTTTGGTATCTAGAGGGTAGAGATAAGGATGCTGTTGAACATCTTACAGTACACAGGACAGCCCCCTACAACAAAGAATTACCTGCCTATAATTTCAGTAGCGCTGAGCTTGAGAACCCCTACCTTAGAATAATTGCCCTTAGAATGACAAGAGAAGCCGGGCTCGGTGGCTCAGCCTGTAATCCCGCGCCTTGGGAGACTGAGGTGAGTGGATTGCCTGAGCCCGTGGTTTCGAGACCCGCCTGGGCAACTTGGCGAGACCTCATCTCTACAATAAATCAAAATTAGCCGGGCATGGTAGTGCGCACCTGTAGTTCCAGCTACTTGGAAGGCTGAGGCAGAAGGATCGCCGGAGCCCAGCAGGTTGAGGCTGCTGTGGCCGGGAGTGGCCACTGCACTCCCGTCTGGGCGACAGAGTAAGAAAAAAGAATACAAATTTCCTTGCTTATTGGCACAAAATAATTGAGCACTATATGGATAAGTTACTTCCAACCTTATGAGTTGCTCTTCTTTCCACGTCTGGTGGCAGGGTGGAAAAGAATCTCCTAATATTTTTTCTGGGAGATATTCCCATTTTACATAGGGAATAAATATTAAAATAAACTTTAACATACAGAAATTTACTTTACAGCTTTTTTTTTTCAGGTTGTACTTACTCTTAATATTTAAAAGATACATTATCCACAATGTGCAGACTTCAAGGTACAATGGGAGACATATAAATTGTTCTCCTGATTTTATAAAGAATAAAGTAAAATAAACATAACTCAATTAGTAACAGAAAACATCAAAGGAGAAAGTCTAAAATGTCGTATACACTAGATTTTTAAACTTTAAGATCAAAGTATATTCTCAGTAATTTTTTATTACTGTGTCCTATGAAAAGAGAATCTTTGATAGACTCTTCATGTTTGATTAGTTTCTCTTTAACATATAAAGGAGTTATCAAAATATTTAAAAGATTAACAGTTTGTTAATCCAATATTATTATTGTAACATAAACAGTTTGTTATCCCTGAAACTCAAAACTGGGCTAGATATAAGCTTCAGATCATTTTAAATACATGTCTTTTTTTCCAAAGTACAAACACCAAACAAATGGTAGCTGGGATGAGTGTTCCATTTTCATCACGAAACTGTAAATCCATCATCTGTGAGAGAACTATAAATTATGCATTCTGGGGAAATTCCTCTCGCTTGGCCTGCTGGGGGAATCCAAGAAAAGCAGTAGGAAAAATGACTTACTACCTCTGAATGCTGACCTGAAACTTCTGTAGATACTTCATTGCTAGAGAGAAGAACTGGCAGAATGTGAGCAATTCAGCAGCAAAATCCAAAATGAACTTCTAGGAGTGACAAAGAAGAGACAGAAGTAGAAAACAGATTCTAGCACTTGCATTTTTTTTCTTCTAATTGAAGATAACTTTGGACAAACTGATTTGCACTCCTTGAAATACAGGCTCACACAGGCAAGTATGTGCCTTGAAATAATTTGACACATCAGGATATTAGACACTACAGCATAGAAAGGAATCAGGTATTACCTAGGTCTTTCACATCCAGTTCTTGGCAAAAGCATATCTTTGTAGAGTATGTGCCAAATGAATAATATACAAAGTACATGAAAAAAGTTAACCAACTCTGAGATGATTAACCAAGGTCTTATCATATGTTGTCCAGACAATAAATAAAATGTTTAAGAAACAGAATATTTGCTAATGCCAAGAGTAGTCCTTCCCTTAGATTAACTGAATTTTAGGTCAAAAGAGCTTCTGGCCATCTCTGACCAGAAATAGGATTACAGAAAGTATTAGAAGCGACTATTTTTGGCAACATGATAGTGTTAATACCTATTTCATAGAATAGCCAAATGAGCTAAACCAGACACTCTGTGCAAAGAGGCTTGAGCACAGGCCTGACTGATAAATGTTCCATTCAAGCTGCTATCACAAAATATCACAAAGTGGGTAGCTTACAAACACAGAATTTTATTTCTCACACTTTGGAGGTTGGGAGGTCCAAAATCAAAGCACTAGAAGATTCGGTATCTAGTGACAGTCCACTTCCTTGTTCATAGGCGGTGCCTTCTCAAACATCCTCACGTGGTGAAAGGGAAAAGCAACTCTCTGGAGCCTCTTTTATAGGAGAACTAATCCCATTCATGAGGGCTTCACCTTCATGATGTCATCACCCTCAAAAGACCCACCTCCTCATACCAACACCGTGGGGGTTAGAACTTCAAGATAGAAATGTTGGGAGGACATAAGCATCCAGGCCATGTCAGAATGCAAGTAGGAAGAGAGAGGGATATGCTTGTTCTAAGTAGCCACAGAGCAGAGACACAGGACTGAGTTGAGTATGAAAAGGAGAAGTTGGACTCACACAGGTGAACATGTTCCATGGTCAGAAGACTAGACTCAGAACTCTAACCTTGTATGACCTTGGGTAAGTACAGGGATATCAGTGAGCTTCAGTTTCCCTCTCTGCCACTATTTTTGGCAACATGATAGTGTTAATACCTATCATGTTGCCAAAAATAGGAAAAACATCAGTACCTCTCTCAGAGTATAAACAATTTATACAAAGCAAAATGTTTAAAATAGGTTTGACAAATGTTTAAAAAGCACTCAACAAATGTTAGTTACTATTTTATTATTAATATAATTATCACTGGCAAGGACTGGCATACACAATTCTCATTCAAAATGTTTTGGAACATAATAAGTCCTCACAATGGGTCATATTTAACTAGAACCTGGAAAAGCCACCACTTAAGAGAGCCATGTCTTGGCTAAACGTTTGCTAAGACCCCAAGCATCTCTTGATTCTCATCATAACTGGAAGCCAAATTCTTACCTGCTGAAATATGCAGGACTTTCAGAAAGTCCTCCCGTTTTAAATTCTCAGCAGAGCCAAGTCATAAAATTGCCTTTATTTCGCTGTTCAATTTCTTGGCAGGCAGACCTTTCAGCATCCTGCAGCAACTCCCCAAGCTTCGGTAACATCTTAGAGCATTTCCCATCACAGTGCCTCCTAATAAAGTGCAAGACAAATTGGTAGCTGGGGGAGAGAAGTGTCTTGTGTTACATTTTGTGCTCTTTTAGCTATTCCAGCTGTGATTTACAGCTCAACAGAGGGGCAGGGTTATAATTCAGGGTTGAGGGAGCTGGGTGAGTAAAGTATTGAGAATGGATTGAGTAGCACTGCACAGCAGCTGCACACATGAAGACACTTGGCTATTTTGTTTGCTGAAAGCAGAAGTGAAGAGAACCAAGATTATGCAACCGAAGATATCATCTAAGCGTGTGGCTAAAGGTACATAAATAGACTGGGGGGAATTGCAAAAATGTGTGCTTGTTAGTCCTAAAATCATGCTGGAGACTATATGAGGACCCCACACAAAAATTAGCTTGTTTATTTGTGAAACATTCTGAAAACCTAATAAATAATTTTGTGAGTCTTTCTTATACATGACCCCTAAGTATCTGTCTTTCCAAAATTTGAATCTTCCAGATCTCAAAATTTGAAAATAGGGTATGATATTGAAGTTCTTAAGAAACATGTTGTCAATGTTTTGTTTATTAATCATTATTCTAAAGATGCTTATGTATCCTCTTCACATTCTTTATAAAAATATTTAACTATGCTTTAACTAGAAAATTTAAGAACAAGATTGTATCTTAGCTGAGATGATGATACATTTTTAACTTAAGCTATAAATTGTTTGTCTACATAAATGGAAGTTTTAAAAAATCATGTTTTCCTTAATATATCTGATTTTATCCAATTTCAGTAAGGCATATTTCATCTGTGGTTGAAATAAACTAGTCAGAGGCCTAACAACTTAATGTAATCATGTAGTTCTATGATGAAACATCTGCTTTGTTGGGCACACATGGAGAAAAACTTAATGTGAAAAATCTGGGTTTCTCTTTATACAACATAGAAAAAACATATGAGAGGGATCTCAGGGCTGGGTATAATAGACACCTTGGTATATCTGTCTAGATCAAGTCATTGTTAATTCACTCTGGGATGTACAGCTTCTTCCTCTAAACTCCATAAATAGCATTTTGGTGGACAATCTCTATCTAGAGATGGATCACTTTCTTTGGATGAGAATCAGGAAATTGAATTTAAATCTCCAAATATGACCCATGCCTATACTCCATTCATATTTAACAGAAGTTACTTTTGTCCTGAAAAGAATGATGTGGTCAATTATAAAGTACTAAGAAAGTTGAAATCACGTCTTTATTTTGTTCAGTCATGACTTTAATTCAACAAAATATAAAGTCATACAAACATTACTAAAAGGACTTGGGTGACAGAGAAAGACTTTTCCAGGGATGGAAACAGAATGAAAATCCTGCTCTTTATGGGAATTGCTGAATGCCCTGAACCTTTATGACTAAGGTTTCATCTACACTGTTACTTCTTTACTGAGCAAATAATTTTCAAATACTTACTATGTGCTAGTCACTATACTTCTCCAAGTTTCAATATACGTATCTTATTAGCTAAGATCTAGGTTCAAGCAGTCATGGAGAAAGCAGTGCAGGTAACTAAGACAATAGATTTCTTTAGCCCCAAAAGGAAAAACAGGCGTGCTCAATGGAGGTCAGTCTTGGCATTCTGGCTGAATCCTGCACACAATGAAGATGACAATATGTCTTCCTTTCACCCCACCTCAGCCTTATCCAATGTTGAGCAGAATAATGAAGAACCTACCTAGAAATGGGACTCTGAGAAGAACAAAGTGACTGAATGGTCCAAAAAGGAGAGAGCAGTTGGAATCTTTCCCTGTGGGGAAAGGGTGGCTAGGTAAAAAAGCCCTGAGATCCATGTCACATGACCCATTCCCGCTGAAAAGTGAGGTTGGGACAAGGTGAAGACAATAGAGGAGTCATTCTTTTACCCTCCTCACCATAGATTCTGTATAAATTGTAAGACAAGATCTGAACTTGAAATAAATGACTATGTTATACATTCTTCAGATATCATATATGCACTTAACCAGCTAACATAAGGTTGTTCAATAATGGAGGGGACAGGTAATTATGTTTTTTCTTGAAGGTATAATCTAAAAGCTATTCATTTATTCATTCATTCATTTAACAAATAATGATTAGTATATGAAAAGCACTGGAAACATCAGGAGTTCTGACTCTCACCCTCCCTGATCTTTCTTAAACTCCAAAATTTTCAACACAAGAAGTTTTGGGAGAGAAAAGAGTCAAAGCCCAGTCCCGAGCCTACTTCCCTCCCCCAGGGTGGGAAGAAGCCCATAAGACAGGGTATTGGATGAGACTAGACAACCTCACCACAGTGAAATGAGGAATGAGAGAAGTCAGGAATTGGAAACGAAGATGCAGCACTTTTTCTGCCTCGTTTAATCATCCTCACACTGCACATGATCACCAGGAATGTCAAAGAATGGTTTCCCTACATATTTTTCATGTGACAATTGACCTTGGAACAATAAACAAAGTGGCAAAAATAATTTGTTTAAAACTACTGTTTAATTACTTTTATTTATGAGTTTTACTTATTTTTTTGTCTAGTCACTACACAGTCTCAAAATGTATTAGAATAATAACTTATGATTGAAAATACTCATAACTTATTAAGAGGTTTACAAAGAGATCATTCTTTTGATCTTCAGAACAACCTGGAAAGTTAGTTGTTATTGTCATTTCAACATGCTAGATCTGGAAACCTGGGGCTCAGAGAGGTTAAGAGATTTGTCCAGGGGAATGCAGTATTATGCACTATGCTTTCAAGCTGTGTTGTTCTCCCACTCCTGTGCTCCTTTGTTAAATGAGTATTAAATCTTATGAAATCATACTCCCAACATCCATATTAGTATACTCAATCCTCCTGTCTTTCCATCATGCAGCCTGACCATCTGCAAATAATTCAAAGATGAGAAGGAGTGTTCAAAAAGCACCATAAAGAATTGTGGTTAGGAGCTAAGCATGGATGACCAGAAGATCTAAAACCAAATTCTGATCTGGCTCTTGATGGTAGACACGTAAGTTAACTTCTCTCAGCCTTAGGATTCCTATCTGTAAAATGGAGCAAAAACGGTGCCTGCTTCATGATGTTCTTATAAAGATAAATATTCTAAGCATACAAACTATTTGCATTTATTATTTTAAGTATCTCTCAGCCACCTGACGTTATAGCAACTAGAAGTGGTAGCAAAAGCATCATCAGTAGTATTAGTAGCAGTAATAGTACTAGTAGTAGTCATAGTCACAATAGCAGTAACAGTAATAGTGGCAGTATTAAGTAGTAATAGTATAATAGTAGCAGTAGCAGTTTTGTAGCAGTAATAGAGGAGTAACAGGTAAAATAGTAATAGACATTATCATCACAGTCATTCTCACAATATTTATTAGTTTTAGTAGCAATAGTAGTATTAATAATAGAAGATATCCATGGCTGAGACTTAGTGATTACTCAACCAAGTGACATGGAAAAAGAGAAGGTGATAGTTCATTACCAAACATGTGCAAAGACCAACAAGAGGGGAAAGTTTATTTGGCTTTGATGAGTGTAAAGTTACCACTGAGGCCACCTGAGCAGAACAGATTTCAGTAGTAGAAAAAAATACATTTAACTTCGATAATGACAAGACAGTAATAAACAAAAGAAGTCCCACACAGTCAATAACTTCCTCTCCGTGGCAATTGGAAGCAGTGGTAGTAAAAGACAATAGTACATTGCACATCACCTCCAGACAACTAGACATCTTCTCTGTTTGGGGAAGTAGCAAGCTACTTGCTGTGTAATCACTTCCAACCTAGGTAATACTCATTGCTTCAGACTCCATTTTCTCTTTTACTTTTCTTTCAACCAATTTCTGAGAACAAGTAGGTCCAGATAAACTTCCTTGACAGAGAAAAAGACGAAAAATAAAGGACAGTTTCTTGAGTGCCTACCAAGTATCTTACTCCACGCTGTGTTTTGTACCCTCATTTGATCATTGTAACCACAGAAGAAATAAGGGAACCAGAGCCCAAAGTCATCAAGCAACTCAGCCACCATGAGAAAGCTGGAAACAAGTCCGTCTGACTTCCTATTTTAATGTCTTTCTCACTAATCTATGCCGCTTCCTGAAACTGTACCTTGGAAAGTTATTTGCCTTTAAAAAATAAGACACTTCTGTGAAGTTGCATTGTCTTCAGCAGCTTAGGCTGCAATAACACAATACCATAGACTGAGTGGCTTATAAACAACAGAAATAATTTTGCACAGTTCTGGAAGTTGGAGGTCTAAGATCAGAGTGCTAGTATTGGGTGGGCTGTAGTGAGGTCCCTGGGTTGCAGACTGCCAACTTCTCACTGTGTCTTCACTTAATAGAAGGTACAAACAAGCAACTTTGGGTCTGTTTCATAAAGAAATTAATCTTATTCACAATATCTCTGCCCTCATGACCTAATTATCTCCTAAAAGGCTTGACCTCCTAATACTATCACATTGGTGATTAGGTTTCAATATACAAATTTGAGGCACACATATATCTCAACTTTAAATTTATGTTCAGCATTGTAGCTATGGGTGCCCAACCATTATATAGCCTCACCATTTCAGTGCACACTGGGTTCTGCCTATGGGCCTTCTCTGAATACTGAAGCCCAATTTACCAGCTCACTTGTAAGTGTGGTAGGCCAGAAGTGTGAGGAAACGAATTCCCTCAGGAACACTCCTCAGCCAATGACTGGTGGGAGTTAGTGAATGAATTCCCCAGCTGCCTCATTCTCAGGAGAGGTACATGGAGGTGTTTGTTCTACACTGGCCCCCAAAGTCCGCCAGCAAGACTACGATCCAGCGGTCACAGGAGTTCCTTCCCTTTTCTCTCTCACCTGCCCACTCCCCTCCTGGTGTTTCTTTCCTCTTCCAAGTAGTCCTCTACTTACTCATTCTCTGCACCTAGAGGAGCCCAAACTAAAGCAAGTATAAGAGCAACGTTGGTATCTGTGTGAAGTCTATTCACAAATTCCGTGGTACAACTGTACAATCACAACATTTTTTTTAATTGGACAAAATTATGTTCAGGAAGTTGATGCTTAAAGTTAAATAAAACACATTATTGTCAAAATTTCATTATTTTGAGTGAACACTAGATTGTGTTTGGGTTTTTGCAGCTTCTAAAATTTCTATCAATTTTTCCATTGTTGTAAGTACAGGATTAATTATTACCAGCTTTCTAAAAAAAATACAATCCAAAACATTTCATATGTAATACAAATCTGAATTGGGGGGAGAAAAATATCTCAGCCTTCCAACTATGTGTCAGAGTGAAAATCAGTCGCATGCATGAGACTTGGAGGAAGATGAGGAATTGTGGTGGTGGTGGAAGAGGACAGGAGAGCACATTCACTTGAGTTTGAGGGTATATTTATAGCCATTTAGGTGCAGGCAAGCCCAAGGACAATGGTCTTTGGGGAGAATGTTCTTATCAAAACAGAAAGAAAAGGATGGGAAAAGAACATGTATTGTATATGTAACTATTAGAGGTTAACTGGCCTTCAAGGTACTTTATATATTTTATTATATCAATTACTATCTAACAGAAGATTTCTATAAGGATCATCATCACCTTTTACATGAGATGGAATAGCCTAAGGCAGCTTAATATAGTTAATGTGGCATATTTAGTAAGTGGCAAAACTGGAGTTCAAAACTCAAGTGTAATAGACTCAAATGCCTGTTAATATCAGCGATAAACGACAGACCCAGAAAAGTTGCATAAAAATTACATCACATTACAGTTGGCAAATAACTATCATTAAGGTTGAAAAAGAGAAAGGCAGCTCATAACAGTTGGGGATTGGTCTCACTCCATCAGCCAAGCCTTGGTGTTGGTAAGATGTGTCTGGCACTCATAGCAAGGTTGTGATATTTTTTCTGTTACACAATTTCATAGAACACCAACATTGAGAAAAACCAGGATGGGATAATGATCATGATGGCACAAGACAAAGACAAGACCACTCTGCAACCATGGCTGAGAAAAGCAAGTATACTGTCCAACCAGAGAATAAAAATAATAACTAATTAATTAATTTAAAAGACCAAATGCCATTCTTTCCTGGGTCATATAAATGACTACTGCTGCTACTTCTTCACCAATTATAGCTTGAGCTTTGATTTGCTCTACTTGCCATCCTGATAGGAATTACTAAAATATCTCATCACAGAATTACCTTTACATCTTGACAACATCCAATCAGGGTAAAAAACCACTTCCTAGAACTCTCCTCCAAATCACTTAACACAAGCCTATAATAAGTCCTCCCAAATACCCTCTTACTGAGAAAACCCATGGCTTCAAATAGTGTACATTCCACCCTGTCACAGCAAGATAATCAATTCAACTTTATCACCTACATGTGTATTTCTATTGGTCTTTGGTTGAAGGTTGTCAAGAATATATTCATGCAGTCAACAAACATTTTTTAGATGAATGACAAGAATTATATTTCTTTGTTTTCCCTGCAGAAACCAACATGAATCCTACACCTATGATAGGTGAATAGTAATATGTATTTTAAATTTAAAAACAATTTTTTAAATGCAGAAAGAAGATATCAAGAGATACAATATTTAATATTAACACATATTCAAAATTGTCCTGAGCTCACAATGAAATCATAGTAAATATTATTTCTAAGTGTAATTCCACAATACTGAAGAGAATGGGTGAGAAGTTTTCAAAGAAACTTAAAACAAAGAAAAATGAGAATGAGAGAGTAATTATTGAGGAATTGTGGGTTCCCCTGAAAGTAAAGCCTGAGACAAGAATTTGAGGCCACTTGAACTCTCAGGGATCAGGAGTCAGGGCCCAAATAGAGGAAAGAAGGGGAAAAAGTCAATATTAGAATGTGTTATAAAGTTTACCAATGACATTTCCAAGGACAGTTGAAACTCACCCCATCCAGATCTTGTGAGGATGGCATAGAGTAAATTGTCTACCCAAGTATTGACCACGAGAGATATCAAACCGTTCACTCTCATCTCTTTGGCTGAGGCTATATTCATTCCCATAAATTCATAGACTTCTCACACTTGCTTGGCGAGCCATTACCATTTGCATCTGCAAAGAATGAGTACCTCTAGGACAAAGAAAAAAAATATGCAAGTCATGTTATATATATTTGAGGTGAGTTGCTGACAGTGTGAATTAAGTCCAAACCTATACAAATGTTTGCTGCAGCCACAGCTGACATCAGTGCTGAGGCTGAATGGAACATCTGCTGCACAGAGTGAAAGAAGCTACTGCCCAGATATATGGATAGGGCCCCTGTTAGCCTAACGAAAACATATGGAGTCTTGGGACCTGTAAATACCAGTTATCATTGGGAGGCAGAATAAGAAATAGGTTGAAAATGGAGGGACAGGTGATGGATATTAATTTAGATTCTGTATATAGATGTCATCATCCCCAAACAGCAAACTTTATTACTGTTCACTTCATAGCCTTTAGTGTTCCCCAGTGTGATGGTTACTCACTGACTGATGACCCAAGTGCAAAGTCCACCAGTCTACCAACCCCACCCTGATACACAGAACCCTAAATCAATATTAAATATCAATTATTATATAGCTGAGAAAATTGTTCAACATGAAAATTAGACATAATAAATAGAGTAGGAAAAAATGACCCTGGAAGAAACAGAGATAATGTACAGAACACAAGATACATTTAAAAACAAAATTATTTCGAGCAGAATACGTATCACAACAGGTGAAGTTGGACTCAGGCAATCCTTCCACCTCAACCTTCCAAGGAGCTGGGACTACAGGCATGCCTGGCCAATGTTTCTATTATTTTAGAGACAAGGTCTCACCATGTTGCCCAGACTGGTCTTGAACTCCTGGGTTCAGGAAATCTCGTCTCAGTCTCCCAAAGTGCTGGGATTATAGGCATGCGCCACCATGCCCAGCCCAAAATTCTTATTAATGTTTCAGTGATATCTGAAAAAAATATATTTTTTTAAAAGTCAGGGTTTCACTCTGTCACTTAGGCTAGAGTGCAGTAGCATGATCATAACTCACAGTAGCCTCAAACCACTGGGCTTAAGTGATCCTCCTGCCTCTCCCTCCTGAGAAGCTAGGACTGCAGCATGCGTCATCATGCCCGGCTAATTATTTTTTAATTTTTTTGTAGAGATGAGGTTTCTCTTTATGTTGCCCAAGCTGGTCTCAAACTTCTGGCCTCAAGCAATCCTTCAGCCACAGCCTTCCAAAGGGCTGGGATTATAGGCATTGAGCCACTGACCAGGCTTGAAAACTTATAATATGCATAAAATATGCACACACACACCAAACACACACACACAAACACATACACACAAACAAACAAAAACAGAGAACAAGAAAATGCCTTGCGAAATATAAAAAATATGAATGCCCACCTCAAGAAAAGTCTGCAGAAAGGTTAAGGAAGTCTCAAGGAAACAAACTGAGAAGACAAAAAGACAAACAGTGTAATAAATATTTATTTCCTAAGACATATGGGAGTATCAACATAGACATCATACTACTTAACTTATAACATTTTCCAAAACATGACAAAAAATTATCTGTTTCTAAATCTCAAGATGCTCCATGGTATAGGTATTTTTAAATTCATTAAGAAGGGCCATTGGTGGACCTTCCTATCTAAAAACATATGTTAAACATTAATGAATAAAATTAATAGGTAGACAAACTAGGAAATACACTCATAAAAATTGATAAGAAAAATCTCGAACTCCCCAAATTTTTAGAAAATTAAAATGACAATGAAATTTTCTGTTTTTGCTTATCAAATAAACTAAACTTTCAAAAGTTAAATGGTCATTTTTGGCAAAGGGACACTGAAAAATATATTCTCATTTCCTTCTCATAGGAGTGCAAATTAGTAGAAATTATCTGGAATAAAGTTTTATAACATGCATAAAATCCTTCAAAAAACTCATGTCCCTTGTTTTTCCGAAATCTATCTATTCTAAGAAAATTAACTTTCATCTCCTCTGTACTTTGCAACAAAAATATTTACACAGACAAAGAAAGGGGAAAAAACTCAGACGAAGGCATATGTAGAAAAATGTTTATTATTTTGGCATAAACATGGGAAATAATCTAGACATCTAACAAGTACAGCAATAGTTTAAACATTGTGGTTTATTCATTCAGGTAGCCGCCCATGAAGATGTTTTAAGAGACTATTTAATGAAATGGAAAACTGCTATAGAGTTTTTTAAAAGTTGAATAAAATATCAGTATTTGACCCAGTTTACATAATAGGACACCAATTAAAATTGTATAATACACATGTAGAGAGAGAGAGAGAGAGGGAGAGAGAGCGAGAGACTGAGATTCTGGGGTTTAGGAGGATACTCCCAAATGTTAACAGTAGATGTTTCTGATTGGATGGACTACAGTTAATTTTTATTCTCTTTTTGGTCCCTTTGATTTTTTTTTTTTCCCAACCACTTACAATGAGTACACATCACTTTAAAAATAAAAATAAATAAATGCTTTATAATTTTATTTTGCTATATTTGTTTAATTCGTACAAAATTTATTTGGGGGTTTTGTTTTGAGATTTTAGTAAATGACCCAGTAACGAAATCCACAGACAAAGCCTGTGAATCTGTTTTACCAGGTGTGTCAAGGCAGAGTAAAGGAAGAAGAGTGGGGAAATAAAAGAGGTTCTAGGGTTGGGGTGTTCTATTTCTGACTGATTGTATTTTGGGGGAGGTACAGGGCTAAGGAAGGGCAGGGAGACTGGGAGTCCTCTGCTTTCATTCCAAAATGAAAAGGGTAACAACTCAATGAGGTCATTGCTGTGAATGGCCTTTGTTTCCTCCCCCAGACACATAGAGCTAAAGGTAATTTCATTGGTGGTCTACAGATTCTAATTGCTCCCCTAGTAGAGTAGAAGCTCTCAGAGGTGGTTCAAACACACCAAGAAGTGCAGTTTCCTAGAAGTAGAATAATCTGGTCTGGTCTCAATTTCATACAATTTTATTCTTTTCAATAAGGCAATTTGAATCATATTTTACATCTAGCAATAAATTAATGGATTTTATACTGTTGTAAGACTTTTCATAAAACTATCCTCACAAGGATCACATACACACAGAGGTAAAGATCATAGGCTTAGAAGCCAGTTCCAATTCCTAGCTGTGAGACTTCAGATAAGTTATTTGACTTCTCATGCCTGTTTCCTTATTCAAAAAATGGAGGAAATAAAAGAATCTGCTTCTGTAACCTTCTTATGAGGATTTAATGAGTTGAAATGCATTAGGTACTTAGAGAAGTACCTGAAAAAAATATGCTATGTTTGGATTTTTGTTTTATTAAAATAAGTTGAGAGTACTTTTTGGTGGGACCATGACTACTCACATTTGCCTTAGGAGACATAATTTCTTCTCTGTTGTCTGCAGTCACCATTGTAAAACAAAAAAACAGAAGGTTTGCTTGTTCATTCAAATAGAAATAAAAAAAAAAGAAAAAAACAAGCTGTGGTCAATATTCCTTTTAACTATCTCAATTTTCTTTTCTTTTCTTTTCTTTTTCTTTTTTGAAAGCAGGATTTATTGAGTGAACAGAAAAAGCTCCCAGAGCAGGAGGGGACCTGTGGGGGTTGCCTTTTAACTACTTCAATTTTCAAAAACAGAAAGACAACATAGTGTTTGTCACCAAACAAAATAGACAAGGCTATTCCAGATAGGAATCAGAGGGAAGGAGAGAACTCAGAGAAGTAGTAGCTGACTTTGGAGAGGGGACAAAGTTTGGGAGGATGGTGGGTCATGGAGAAAGAGCCTACCTATTGGAAGCATCCACAGTAACTGGTATGATTCCAGGTATTATTAAAGCAGTGATGAAGAATTGCATCATCTTTGGCCTTCAAGGCTGAGGTTCAGGCCATAGGTGTATAGAAGTGGGTGGGAAAACCTATATAGATACCTGATAATGATAACAAAGTGAAGCAGAGGGAGTCAAAGAGCCATTGATGAACCATTTCATTTTTTTCTAGATACTCTCTCAACTTATGAAGTAGAATCAAAGAAGAGAAAATTGAGAGATAATTTGCCCAGGATCATCAGACCCAGTTCAAATGTCAGGTCCTTGATTTTCTCTCTCTCTCTCCACTTCCCTTGGCCACTCATTATCAGTAAATCCTGCAGATAGAGTATACAAAGTCAGTCAGTTGAGATGAGGCAAGGTTTGACCTACCTATTTGGTCATTTGCAAGCCTCCTGTGATTTAGTCAAACTCCCTGCCTAGCCTGCCTAGCCAGCCTTTACAGGGGTGATTATTTACAGATTTAAAGCTCTGTCTGCTATTAAAATTCAAGCAAAGGAATGGTGTGAAATGGCTGGATAAAATCCTAACACACCAGTCTTCATTTGTGTAGCGGTCCTGTTGATTGCTACAAAGAGTACAGGCTTTGTCATCAGAGAGCCTGGCACTGAATCTGAGCTGGGATTACAAACTATGTGATAAAGGGTCAGTGAACCTCTCTATCTGAGCCTTATTAATTTTCTCTACAGTACAATTACTATCATTTCCATTTCACATAATGCTATTGTGAGGATTGAATAAGACAATGGTGTGAGATAGCTGACTTGGTGCTTAATTAATATCAGGGCCATCCGGTTCTTCCCTAAAAGTAGAAAACTGTCTTGTGTGTTTAGTCCTTGACAAGAAATGTGTTTTCAGTATCGGGAGAAAGAAGGAAGAAACATAGACTGGAGACCATCAAGTCATATGCAGCTTTGAAGAGGGAAATACCATTAAAAGAAACAGAGGATTCAGTTTCAACTGCTAGCTCTGGTGTCAAGTCTTGTCTATTGCCCATAGTGATGATCCAAGTTTTCTGCTCCCCACCAAGAGGAACATCCAGAAACTTAGTCCCTGAAGGGCACATCTCTCACCCCCAGTAGGCAGACTGTACTCAATGTCCACAAAGACACGTCTAAACCAGGTGACCTCTCTAAGGCCTCCCTAACCTCTCACTGAAGTTCCCAGTGATTATTCAAAATGACACAAAGAAAATAATGACAGGACACAAAGACAAAGAGTGTTAGTTTTTCTAACAGCTGGAAAAGAAAACAAAATGAAGAAAATGCTCCCCACGAAATTATTATAGTAAAAGATGTAAACCATGTTGTCTTTAACTGGGGTCATATAATAAGTTCAAACTGTACTCGGGATGTATATACCTTGTGATTGTTCCACAGCCCCAGCACAGACAGACAGTGTTAATCATTTTCTGATGGTGCTCTGAGCTGTGGCTTTGGCGAGTGAGAAAAGACAAATTCCCAGAGATGAAAACTGAAAAGAAACACAGTACGATCACGGGAATTAGGGGGGAAAAGACAGCCTTGGGTTGAGCTGTTATATATTTCTGGTGCAGTCGTGCGAAGACTTTCCAGCTGTGAGCTGCTAGGAGAGTCTGGGCCAAGGTGCTCACAGGGGGCCTCATGGACTGCTCCAGTGGAAGGATCAGAGGCAGTGGATAGACCCATGGTTCCCAATCAGGGTGAATTTTGTTCCCTAGGAGACACTTGACAATGTCTGGAGACATTTTTTATTGTCATGGGGGAGTAGAGTTTATGTACTACTGGCATCTAATGGACAAAAGTCAGGATGTTGCTAAATATCCTAAAATACACAGGATAGCCTCACTCCTGCAATACCCCTTTCCAAGAAAAAATGCATCCAGCTGCAAATATTGACTGAAGTTCAAGTGCTGAAGTTCAAAAACCCTGAGTAAAGCATACAGATAAATACATGCTCATCACTGTGGGAAACAAGCAAGACTTGACACCAGAGCTAGCATTTGAAATTGAATCCTCTGTTTCATCTATAGTACTTCCCTCCTTAAAGCTACACATGAATTGATGACCTCCAGTCTGTTTCCCCCTTCTCTCTCCCAATACTGAAAATGCAGTTCTTGTCAAGGACTAAACACACCAGACACTTTTCTAAATGCTTTACAGCATTGTCATGGTAACTGTAATGTAATTCTCATGACAATTCCAATAGGATGTATGTTGATAGCCCCCATTTCACACACCAAGAAACTGAGGCTCAGAGGGGTTATATAAATTGTCCAACTATGAAGCAGTAAAGCCAGGATTCAAACACAGTCCTGTCTGATTCCAAAGCATCATCTCCTAACTGCTCAGATCTACTTGCAGAACTTAACTTTACTGCCCAGACAAACCCAGCAGGTCACTGGACATCTCTGATCTTTTTCTTCCTAGGAAATGGAGATAATCATAGCAACTGTTTACGTTGCATGAGTTAAAGACAATAAAATCCAATGTCGTATTCAGTAATATCACCATCTATGTTCCTTAAGGGTTCAAGCAGATAATTTTGGATGATGTCACCATTTCCACCATTTGAGTAAAAGTTGGGTTTCAGAATTTCTTCTAGTTAAAGATTGCAGATTCTAGCCGAACTTTATGATAGCAATTCTTCAGGTCTTGATTCAAATTCCCCTCTCCTTCTGTGGTTCCCTTGCCCTCTAAATCATAAGTGATCTCATGTGTGTGTGTGTGTGTGTGTGTGTGTGTGTGTGTGTGTGTGTGTGTGTGTGTTGGAGTCTCACTCTGTCACCCAGGCTAGAGGGCAGTGGCACACTCCTAGCCACCGCAGCCTCAACCTGCTAGGTTCAAGCGATCCTACCATCTCAGCCTTCCAGGAAGCTGGAACTACAGGCATGTGTCACCATGCTCAGATAATTTTTTTATTTATTGTACAGATGAGGTCTTGCCAAGTTGCCCAGTCTGGTCTCGAACCCACAGGCTCAGGCAATCCTCTCACCTAGGGCTCCCAAAGTGCTGGGATTATAGGCGTAAGCCATCACTCCCAGCCAACAAGTAATCTCTTTCTACAAGACCAAAGTGTGTTCTTTCTGAGTACTGAGCTCCAGGCCATCTTTCTTTGTCATCAGATTATAGAATTCAGCTTGAAAGCATTGTACCATAAGTTTCCTGAAATAGAAATTCTGTCAGTTTTTATGATCACTCAGAATAGATTATATAATCATTGTAAATTCTTAAAAATGCATATTATTATTCTTATTACTAGCCTACTCAGATAAGTGGCAGAGGTAATAAAACTTGATTATGAACTTTGCACTAAGTGATTTTTGTATACTTGATCTCACTTGATCCTCACAATAGCCTGTGAGGAGTCAAAATAATGTCACCTGTCCCTCCCATTTGTCTCCTCTCATCCCCTTGCATTATTCAAAGACTGCTTCAATGCTGTTGTATTCCTTTCACCTCCTATATGATAGGAAATAATCTTTTTAGGATTCACTTTCTTTGTATTATTATTTTTTATTTTAAAGATGTAGGGTACAGTCCAGGGTTAGGTACATAAACGGTCATCGTACAGGTAAAGTTCGGGTACACTTATTGATGTTATATGTCCGCCCCTCCCCTGGCAGTGTCCCACTACTACCAATCCCTTTCTTATAGTATTATGATAAGTGTTCAGGGTCCTGCGTGAGTTGAGTACATGTAGTACTCAGATCTTTGATTCTGTGATAAATCACCGAGTATTATAGACTCTAAATCCAACCAAGTTGCTGCAAAGTTCATAATTTTTGTTTTTCTTTATGACTATCTCTGATAGATACATAGGTTGAACTCAATCAATGGTTTTTGAGCTTTGGTTTTTATGAAAAGGATCCTTTTCCAGACAACATCTTGTACATCTTGTACATCTTGTAACATCTTCAAATAATAAACAGCAGCAGAGCTGTCATGGTGGAAGAGTAGCAAGATGTTTAGAAGATGGGACTGGGTCCTGCTTTTGATTCCTCATGGTGGCATCCAGTATTACTGTTGCTCTGTTTGCTAGGTCATCCATGCTCCTGTTGGGTGCTAGTCATCTGTAGGCAGCATGGCATAACAGAACGTGACAGAAATACTCCTCTTGGCAGACTTCTCACTGACCACATGCCTAGACCCTTCCTTCCCTCGGGGTTCCAAACTTAGTGTTCAACTTTCATCAGTATAACCTGATCATCATGCACCATCCAAGATTCATCCTCTTCCAGGGGCATTATTGAAGGGAGACACAAGCTTACTTTCCTGTTCATCTTGTCTTTCCTCTGCTTCACTCCATCATTTTTCTTTCCCACTCTGTCCTTGAGGAATCCTCACATTAATTTTTGTATATAACCATCCTCCTGCCCACCAACCCTTGAATAACCTCCCCTTCTTGGAAAAACCAACTCTACAGCATTTATGAACACATACTTTCAAAGGAAAAGTCCCATTAAGTCTCCCCATCAACTTTTCCAGATATGATGGTAAGGTTCACCATTAAGAGCAGAAACATCATACTTTCTCAACTTCAGAGTGTAAAAAAAGAGAGACAGGGGAAACCACATTATCTTTTCATTCCATCATTGTTTTAGTGATTAGCTGCAAAAAGTCAAATTTTCTTGAAACACTCACTTTTTTTTTCTTGCTGATTTCTCCATTCTCCCAGACTGCATTTTCCAAGTTCTTCATCAAAAAAATGAGAAAAAAACATATAATACACATAAAGGCAACTGCATCCCATCCATTCTCCCCAAAGTGCATGATCAGGTCACGTGTGGAGAGATTAATGTGATTCTGAGCTTGGAAATGTGCTTCTTTATGATTATTAACGAGGGTAGCTTGGAAGTGAAAGGACTTTGCAAACACAGCAGTTTAAAAAATGTATTTTCTACCTTGTTTATGAGACACAAACATATATAATTCAGTTCAAGGGTTGAGATTTTCTGTTATTGTGTGCCAGGGATTATTTATCACAATTGTGAATAATTTCCCAGTACAAATTATCCTCATCTTATCATCCAAATGTACTTCCCTTCCACATCACTCATGTCATGCTGAAATCTAAGGCCATAAAGTTTAAACCATGAAATAAGTCTTCCTTGGATGGCAGCATATGGTGTGTGTTGGTTGGGGTTTTTTAAAGCACAATCAAATTTACCACTGTCAAAGGCAGGCCTCCCAACTTTTTCTCAGTTGGTGACTCTGGTGTCTGAGGCTGATAGAAAATTATGAACTCAATAAAATATGAGACTGCAAGAGACAGACAAAGCCAAAATAAGCAGTAGTCTACCAGAGTAGAACCGACTTTCAACAGCCAGTGCCTTCATGTCTATCATGCTGATTGAAGCCATCCAGAGGTAAAAACACAAGTTTTGAGATATGTGAGACTTAAGGATGAGAGCAAAGGCGTCTGACTCAAAATATAAGACGAATGTCCACAACTGTGTGCTGGGCTGCTCTAAATATGTTGAAAACCAGGCAGGTTGGAATATTTGTGTGAAAGTCATATGAACTCTGATTAGTGAACTTCAACAAGGGACATAAACACATTTTCCCTTATTACATAGGGTACTTTTTATTGCCATCTATGAAGAACCAAAATATATTTAAGAAAAAGAAAATGAAAATATGAATTTTTGTACTTTTATTGGGAAAATAAAACCAGATTTCAGAAATCTTCAATTTAAAAAAAACGTATATATTGCTCTTCAACAAAGCCAACACAAAATGGGTCCACGTCAGGTCCCATGACACAACTTTAGAAACTAGTAAGAAAATCAAGCAATACAAAAGCAAATAAAAATTATTCTCAATTCCTAAAAAGAAGAGTCAAAAGAATGTTATGCATTTATCTTTAATAAGGATTCTATTTAGATGTAATCTGTCAAATATTTTGAGGTACATGTCTGTTGTTTTTCCAAAGTAAAGTGTGGAATGTTCATTTTTTTCTTCAATGGAACATATTTTTATGATCCCTCTAACTTGTTTTTCTGTTCCTTATACACAGCAGGCTTTGGTTGCTAGGATGTATTGTCAAACTCAACCAGGGGCATAACCACAAGTTCTAGTATACAAGCATCATATTCGTGGTAGGAGCGGCGGAACAACTTGCTTGAGATCCCACAGCAGGTAACTAAGACAGAAAGCACTGTCTGGAAGTTAAATGGACTTGGGCTCCAGCCTGTAGCTGTCAGGCTCAAGCTCTGCACCTTACAACATAATCTCGTGTTCTATCTTTGTACATTTTCTGTCTTCAGAAACAAACTTCTCACATCCCCCTTTGTCCCTTTATGTACCTTTTGAACCTATGGAATCCTGTAGCCAGTTTCTCTGTGAACTCATTCTTGCAGTGTACGTAACATCTGGAAACTTTTTCCTCCCCTCAACCACCAAGTCTCTTGTGTCTTTAAGGAGCCCTGTTAAATCTCTTCTCCTCTATTAAGCCCTTGGTGATGAGGTGTAAGCCAGAGCACTGCCTTCCCATTGCAAAGGTTAGCACATGGGGTGGTGAACCAAAGAGCACAAAGAGAGTTTCAGTCCATCAGAGATCTGACTGGATATGCTAGAGAGGGTTCCAGCTGCTTGACATCTGCTCAGCTGTGTCTTATTCTGTATATCTCCCAATGTCAATTCCTCAGTCTTTGGGACTCATTTGGATTTCCCTAGACCGACATCAGTAGCTGATGTGAAAAGTGGTTCAAGGAGGGGAGCCCTCCCTTATAAATATCCCTTTACTCTATTTCAACTAGAAATGAGGGTCAGCCAAGCAAAGATGGCCACCAACATGGTGGGCTTTAGGGTATATCAGAAAGCTTCCCCAATCCAATAATAGACCTTCAGTAGTTACCTCAATTTTCCATCTTTCACTCCACTCCTTATGGAGCTTTGAGAGATGTGCACATTTAAATGATATTTTGCTACCTACTGAGGATAGTATGGTCTGATAGAAAAAGAACTTCTGGGTTTTAATCTCAGCCACATCATGTGCTATAGATGCAAGTTTTGTGAAAGCATTTTCTCTCCAAGTATCATTTTCTTCTTCTCTAAAATGAAATTAAAAATACTTGCCCTGTCAACTTTCACAGAGCTGAGGAAGAAACTACATTAAATCATGTATGGAAAAGCAATTCATAAAGTTTTATTGAGGTAAAATATACACATAGAGTGCCTTTCAGAAGTTCATGGCTTGGTGAATCTTTTCACACTGACTATGCACATGTAACCAGCACGCAGATTAAGAAAAAAATGACCCAGAAGCTTCCTGTATCCCCTTCTAATCCATTTTTTTATCAAGGGCGATCACTATTCTGATTCTAATACCAAAAATTGTTGTATTTTTTCTTTATTGGTATGGTATCATGCAACATACACTTTCTTGTGTCACTATCTTCCTCTTATGTTTGTCAGATTCAGCCACATTGTTTTGAGTAGCTTTAATCATTTGTTCTCATTGTCTTATAATGTATTTAATATTCCATTATATGAATACACTGTAGTTTTTAAAGCCTCTCTATTGGTGATGGACATCTCAGGATGAGATGTTTTCTGGGTGAAAGGAAAATATAAATGTAAGGCATGTCACAAATGTGAAATGTTACTCGACATTTTAAAATTCAGTCACTTGTTTTAGCCAATATTTGAGTTGCTACAATATGCCAAATGCCTTGCAGTATTTAATATGACCCTAATAAAAATCATAGAAGGTAGGAAGTGCAGGTATTCTTATCCCTGTCTATGTAATAAAACTGGAGCTCAGAGAAGTGTGCGTCGACCTGTTGATGTCAGTGGCAGAGCTAAGACTAGAACACCTATTATCCCACTCATTCATTCAACACATTTTTATTGCACTTTCAGGATATTCTGAACCCTTTACTTTGCAAGATGTTGGAAATAAAATATGCAAAGAGACAAAGCTCTCATGTCAATTACTGTATGGTTGGAGTGACAGGTGTTGATCAGTAATCATCCAGGTGAATGGAAAATTAGAACAACATTAAGTGCTTAAAAAGGAGGCACATGGTGTTCCTAGGGCATAGAGTGTGGATTTGACCGGGAGGTGAGGGCAGGCTCTTCTGTGGAATTGAAGGTTGCACAGGAGTTGAACAGGTGAAGAGGAAAAGAAGAGTATCCCAGGTGGAAGGAGCAGCATGGACAGAAAGCCCAGATTATAGAAGGCGTAGGGCAGGTACAAAAACTTAAAAAACGGTCTGAAGAGACAACAACTCAGAGCCACGGTAAGATTTGTCTTTAGACCAGGAGTAGTAGAAGGTTATTTACAGTTCTCCGGATATCCCAGGATTATTCTAAAACATGCCATAAAGTTCAATGAGGAAAAGTGATTCAACATGTATTTCTTGCATACCAGAATACATGAAGGGTACTGGAATCTGCACAACTAATTTTTTTTTTGAGTCAGAGTCTCACTGTGTCACCCAGACTGGAGTGCAGTGACACACTCACAGCCACACCAGCGTCGACCTGCTGGATTCTAGCAATCCTTCTGCCTCAGCCTTCCAAGTAGCTGGAACTACAGGCACATGCTACCACACCTGGCTAATTTTTTGATTTATTGTAGAGACGAAGTCTCACCAAGTTTGCCCGGGCTGGTCTCAAACCTGCAGGCTCAGGCAATCCGCTCACCTTGGCCCCCAAAGTGCTGGGATTATAGGTTGAGCCACTGAGCCTGACCACAACTAAATTTTTAAAATAAAATTGTATTGTGAACATGCTTAGTGGTTCTCACTTAGAAGGGTAAAGCTAGAGGAGCCAACACTCACTTGGCAAAGCTATTTATCACTTTGCAAAAGAAATGGGCAGGTGGGTTCTCTGTTTGTCAGGCTTCTACCCACGTCTCTGGGGAAGGGAGCACTGGTTTGCCTGCCCATATATATGCACTGATGGGAGCAGGAGATAGGGAAAAGTAGACATCAGACAACAAAAGTGAAGAGGAGGCTCCTTACCCTAAGTCCTACACTGCCCACCATGACTGCTCTCCTGTGGCCACCTACCTGCATGCATCACCTCGGGGACCATGATATGAGGTTTGGGTTTTTCAACAGGATTTGAAGTTTTGCTGGCTGCCAGAAGACATTAAACTTGAGGGGCATTCCCTTGCATGGAGATCCCCAGAGAAAAGGGCAGTGCCTGGAATGTACCTAGTTCATTGTCATGATGTGAAAGTTCTTCTCATTTTATAATAATGATATTTTTAAAGTCATTGCTAAGTATTGCAAGGTCCTTTCTCCAAGAGCATGAAAAAGACCCTTATGTTTCCTATCAAAAGGAGAACAAAAATAAGGATCTACAATTTCTCACATTAGAGCTGGTGTCATAATACTTCTCTTTTGCAGCATTTGGCAACCTTGGTGTATTTGCCTTTTTATTAGTTACATTCTCAGGCCCAGCAAAGATTTGGCTTCTCAATGTGTTTTGAATTAGATTCATGAAAGCCATAAAAAAATAACTGGCCTGAATTAAGCTAATAAAATCCTAGAAGACTAAAGCACTGCTGTTGTTGTGAGGGTCAAGTACTTTTTTTTTTTTGTCTTGTCTGGGAATTCTGGTACCTGGATTGAATATTTATTTTCATAGGATCACAGACTTCCAGGAATGGGAGATTAGAGGCCTACCTGGTCCAATATCCCATCAGGTGCTCTAAGCCCATCTACAGTATTCCAACTAAGTGGTTTTGTGTGCTCTGTGTTGATCAGATACCTCCAGTCACTTATGACCCATCAAGTTCATTTGGATACCAACTCCTTTGTTTAATGTATGCTAATCCAGGCATGTTTTTTCTGATTTTCTCAATGACTATCACATGCCCTCCTAATAACCAGAGATACTATGGCCTCAGCATTTCTCTCTCTCTAGTAGCCCTATTCTAAAAGAAGAAAGGCACAATTAATTTAATATGACTGACTCCATGTTGACTGTTAGTAACCATTGCTTCCTTTTCCAAGTTTCTTTTAAATAATTTATTTACAAGTCTCTAAATATTAAGATAGTCAGTTGACTTCAAATTCTTATTTAAATAGAGGCTAAAATCTTCAAGTGTTGTACTGTGGAGAGTAATGTTGGCAATAGAAAAAAGTGAAGAAAGGAGAGGAAGCAAAGATAAGGACCTCTTCAAGTTTCCATAAAAGGAATAGTTAGAAAACAGAGATGATATTTATATTTAATATTTGCATATTAAAGACTAAAAGGTATTTATATACCTAGCAGAAGAAACATTTTACAAAAGGGTTTTCAAATCCAGTGTAAGCTTGTGTAATGAATAAAAATTCAACAAATCCAAATTTTTTAGTGTTCAATCCTTGTCAAGAAGTAGGTAGAAAAATGACAACTAATTTTCCATTTTGTTAAAGATATTTTAAAGCCACTTCTATGCTGTGTCCTTGAGTCAGGACAGAAAGCATGTACTTCCCAAAGCAATGAGAGTAATCAACTCAATGTTACTTCTGGAATAAGGCAAAAAAGAGAGAAAGAGACACACAGACAGAGAGATGGGTACACAGTTGTAAAACTATACAGACACATACGGAAGATTTCAACTAAAGAAGGATTCAAGTAAGTTTACCAAAATTTTTTTCACCCCTTTGTTCTTTTGAAAATAGATTTTAAATGTTTAAAACTATTTTTCTAACTTGATAGAGTTAAGATAAATAAATCACTTCAGAATAGTGCATTATCCAGAGATCCCTTCTGAATTTTTTGATGCTTTAGTGTAATAGCAATTACTTTGCAGAAACACATTAAGATAATGTTAAAAGATATTTTGGGATGAACAACTCTACATTAGTACTGTCATGTGAATGAGAAACAGCAGGCAAGGAAGAGCTTCTTGCTTAGACCATCGTGCTGGGTTGAGATAACGGCTCTCTCATTTCCATCTTGGATCCTTCAACCCAGGCATTCTCATTAAAGCAATGGAACCTTATCTAGTTTGTGACCCGAGTATGATTCACTAAGGAGACAGAGTCACACACGTGCTCAGTGCAGACAGGTGGTGCTCCAAGGTCATGCACGTGAGAAAGCCAACATTGCTTAAGGGTCTACTGTATGCCAAGTATGTTACAAACATTATTTTATTTAACATGAAAACAGAATTCCTTCCTGTTTTACACAGGCAAGTTCTTTGACTTTCATATGCCTCAGTTTCCTCAAAGACCCTTAGGTGGCAATCAGAGGAGCTAGGATTGGAATTTAGCTTTATCTGGCCTAGAAATATTAGAAATATGTCCAAATTCTTTTTTCATTTTCTTTTCTTTTTTTTTTTTTGAATCAGAGTCTCACTCTGTTGCCTAAGCTAGAGGGCAGTGGCACACCCATGGCTATTGCAGTCTTAACCTGCTGTGCTCAGGAGATCCTTTTGCTCAGCCTTCCAAGTAGTTGGAACTACAGGCATGCACCACCACACCCAGCTATTTTTTTTTAACTGTAGAGATGAGATCTTACCAAGTTGCCCAGCTGGTCTCAAACCCCTAGGCTTAGGCAATCCTCTTGCCTCCACTTCCCAAAGTGCTGGGAATATAGGCATGAGCCACCAAACTCAGCCCAATTTCATATTTGTTATGCCTTTTCATGACTCAGAGAAGAAATTCTTCTGGAAATGAATTTGAATTTTGTTTTCAGAACCTTTCTTAGACTACTTCCAGAGCCAACTTCATGAGATCCTGTAGTTAGAATAACTGTCAGGGGTCTCTACCCAAACTTCCGCTGAGATAGCCATTTTCTTCACCTCTGCCTGGACACCCCCAGTAATGAACACTCATTACCTTCCCATAGCAGAAATCCATTCCTTACAAGGACCTTGAATCCACTTTCCTCTAGTCAACTCCCATTGGACAGGTTCTCTTTCCTAGGGTCATACCCAACACATCTGCTCTCTCCCCCTAGTGTCAGCAATGAACTGTCTGGCCAATGTACTTGTGTCCCCACTCTCTGGGGGTGCTCGAGGCTTCACATTCCAGTTTCTTCCATCATTCTCCACCATTGGTGGTATATGGAAACCACATCCTATCTGAGAAGGGCCATCCCAGTCATTTTTGCTGTGTTCCAGACTCATTCCTTACTATATTCTGCCTCTCAGATTCTGTGACACCTTCAAACAACAGGAACATGAGACTTCAATTTTTCAGTAGCATTCTGGAACTTCAGAGTCAAACATATTAAGGGCAATCAATGTGCCATATTTGCTTCCTCAAATTCCCCTCTGATCTTTCCCATCCCTTGCAGACTTTCTCCCCAACTTATCTCCCAAAGATCCTTACGTATTCTTTCCAGGCATTAAACTTCACCTTCTGGAAGGGAACTAATGAACTAAGTTTCACTCAAAAATATTATAATGGGTCATCATTTCCAGTCATACATTCAAAGGATATTTACATGTTAACTAGGGAAAAAGACTGGAGACAAGAAAGTATCTGCTCTTGGTGTATGTTAAGCATCTGTGAGAGAATGAAAGAGGTGCTATAAGAATAGTTTTATTTCCACAAAAATCTTCTGTATTCTACCTCATCATCCCTTCTTTGCACTAAACACATCCCCTAAATGGTGATACTCATCTGACCATTTAAAGAATTACATCCTAAATACCACTGACTTTTATAAGTGGAGTTTCTCCCGTTGTCAGAGTCTGCTGACTTCTTGAATTTTGCTATGACATTGTATTCTCACACTTTGCTTCTAATCACTCATCACAAAGAAGGTATTTCTGTGTCCTTACTTTATAAAGGGGGGACCAAAAAAATCCAGAATTTATTTATAAAAATTGTATATTTATTCATACATGTTTAAAGTACAGTCTGTCTGATGTAACACACCTATTCTGACCCTTTTTCCACTGCTCACAACAGTTTTTGAACTCATCAATTTTGATGCCTTTTGGTGCCTCTGCCATTTTTGGTTTCACCTCTTCCACCATCAGCAAAACATTTTTCTTTGAGGATTTTTTCATCTGGGAAAACAAATGAGGAATATTGGGTGAATAGGGAAGGTGGGGCACTGGGGTTATGCTGATTTTGGTCAAAAACTGCTGAACACTCAGCACAGTATGGACATGCACTCATAAATCATCCATCATGAAATGGGCAAACACATTGAAGGAATCTCAAAAAAAGAAAATCACTGAAACTGAATGCAGCCTCTCACAACAATGCTAGCAGGTACACTGATGCCAATGGATTCCTAGAACACTTACCTAGCAGAAGAAGAGACCCACTGTCCAAAAACAATTCCTTTTTTTTTTTTGGCCCCTCCTTTGTGTATACATGTATTTATACCCCATCATTCAAGAAGGATTTACTACATCTTACACTTGCAAATTCAATTCACAGAAATAAAAAGGAAAGTGAAGAACTTCAATGTTAGTCAAGAAAACTGAATTTTAATTTCAACACCAAATCTAGGTGGGGGGGATGGTCGCTCATGCCTGTACTTCCAGCACTTTGGGAGACCAAGGCAGGAGGATCCCTTGAACCTAGGAGTTCGACACCAGCGTGGGCAACACTGTGAGAGTTCATCTCTACAAAAAAAATTTTTTTTAATCATCCAAGGGTGGTGCCATGCACCTGTTACCTGCTACTTGGGAGACCGAGGTATAAGGATTGCCTGAGCCCAAGAGGTTAAGGCTGTAGTGAGCCATGATCACACCATTTCACTCCAGCCTGGGTACCAAGTGAGACCCTGATTCAGAAGAAAAAAAATATCAAATACCAAATCTACATATTTAAGATACATACTCTTTTAAATAGCCAAATTAGTGTTTTCAAGATTCTGGAAGTTGGAGAATGTCTTGACTTAGAACAAAAATCAGTACTTTTCTCTTCTGAACTGGAAGAGAAGACACTCTGACATGAATACAGCTGAAATGAGTAAATAAATAGGAGGAAAATAATTATAAAAGAAAACTGGAAATTTGGAAAAGAAATGAGAACGAAGTTTTGTCAAAACTGGAACAGATGCTGCAAAATACATTCAGGTCTTTTAACCACAGTCATTCGGCCAATAACTATTTATTGAGCCCTGCCCTGTGTAAGAAACCATGCTAAACCTTAGAAATGTAGGGAAAAAGAACATTTTGAGCCCCTTAAGAACTTACAGCCCAATAGTCACATGAATAAGTATTAACAATGACAGGGCAGTATAGATTAGTGCCAGGGTAGAAGCTAGTTCAGGAGGTATTGGGGGTATTGAGAACAGAGACAGCACAGAACAACCTAGATGGTGGTAGTGGATGTGGGAGAGACTGAGAAGTCTTCAAAAGAGTTTCGGATAATAAGAAGTAGTTGTTTTAAAAAGCTAGGAGAATAGGGAAGAGAGTTCCTTCTTAGGGTAACAGTTTTTTTGCAAAGCATAGTAGCACAAAAACCATGGTCTGTTTAGAAAAAAATTGCAGGTAGACCAGTGGTCTCTAGTGGCCTTTTAAATTTTTCTTAGACTTTATTTTTTGGAGTACTTTTAGGGTCACAGCAAAGTCAAGAAGAAAGTAGAGATTTCCCACATACCCCTTCCCCCAATACAGGCACAGTTTCTTCTGCTATCAACATCCCTCACCAGAGTGATACATTAATTACAATTGATGAATTGACATTGACACATCATGATTACCTGAAGCCCATAATTAACATTAGGGCTCACTCTTAGTGTTGTACAATACATAAGTTTGGAGAAATGTATACCATGTATCACTATGACAGTATCATTCAGAATAGTTTTGTCATAAAAATATTTTGTTTTTCACTCAGTCGTCCCTTCTTCCCCCTAAGCCCTGGCAACCACAGATCTTTTTACAGTCTCCACAGTTTAGCATTTTCCAGAATAGTTGAAATCATACAGCATGTAGCCGTTTCAGGTAGGCTTCCTCCACTTAGTAATATGTACTTAAGATTCCTCTTTATATATTTATGGCTTAATAGCCGATTTCCATTTACACTGAAAAATATTCCACTGTCTGGACGTACCATAGTTTGTTTATCCATTTACCTACTGAAGAACACAGTTGCTTCTGAGTTTTGGCAATTATGTATAAAGCTACTGTACATATCATGTGCAGGTTTAGAAGGAATTAACAGGTCCTTCAACTTAATTGGGTAAATACCAAGGAGATAGACAGACAGATCATATGGTAAGACTATGCCTAGTTTTATAAGAAATTGCCAAACTGTCTCCCAAAGTGACCATACCATTTTAATTCCTACCAGAACCAGCAGCCTGTTATTCATTTACTTCTGCGCTTTTTCCAAAAATAGTTAATGAATGTCTACAACAGGACCAGCATAGGAAGTACTGTAGTGAACAAAAGAGAAGTAGCCTGGCTCCCTGAGCTTGCAGTCTTGTGGATAACTTGCTAGACATTACAGAGAAAGATGTGACAATATGGTTTGACCACTGAAGAATGCTGTTCTTTCCCATGTGAACTGCAAGTGTTCACATTCTTAGTGCCTAGAGTTGTTCTTTTCTATTAAGGAGTCACTCGCAGTCCTTTCAAACTGAAATTAACCTCAGGGTTCAACTGTTCCAGTGGCTTTCAAACCATTTTTAATCCCTCCTCAGAGAAAATCTTAAGTAAAATCCCAATATGTAAATCAAATATAGGTGGGTGTATTTGTTGCCTATGGTTGCCATAACAAATTACCACACACTTAGTGACCGAAAAACAATGCAAATGTATTGTTTGGAGTCAGAAGTACTAGAATCAAGGTGTCATCAGGGCTGCTTTCCTTCTGGAGGTTCTAGAGGAGAATCAGTCTTCTTGTCTTTCCAGCTTCTAGAAGCAGCTTGTATTCCTTGACTTGTGTCCCCTTTCCCCATCTTCAAATCTCTCTCTCTCTTTCTCACTCTGCTTCCTCTATCAACTCTCCTCTAACATGGACTCCCCCCTCCAAAGAGAAGTCACATGATTACACTAAATACACCTGGATAATCCAGGCTTATCTCCCCACCTCAAAATTTTTAATCACGTCTGCAAAATCCCCTTTGCCACGGAAGGTCACTATTCATGGGTTCCAGGGATTCAATGTGGGCATTTTGGGGAGGCCATGATTCATCTGACCATGGTCAGGTTGTTCTGGGCGGAGTGCAGCTGAAAGGTAGGGAGCCCCAATATTTAGAAACCTCTCAAAGTTGCATAGACCACATTCTTAAAGCAGATCTTCTGAGATCTTCCTCAGATCATGGAAGAGGAAAGAAGAATTCAAAAGCAGAAAAGGACTTCTTTTAGGACCCATAACAAGTGTATGGAAGATCCAGGCTTAACATCAACTCCTGATCTAATGCCCTTTCTCCAACCCCTTACCTTAAAACATCTTCCCGTGAACAATATTAACAATAAGAAAAAAGAAGCCATGGTCGAAATTGCCGTCTAGTTTTGCTAAATGAAGACATAGATGAGGTTTTCTTGAGCACTGAAAAGCTGACATTCTGTTAGGAATTGAAAGACCTTCCACTCTGGAAGCATCTCAGTGAAGAAAATCCCTGTTGCCCAATAGCTAACCACTCATCATAAAGCAAAGTCTGGGCTGTCCTAATCAGAACTCAAGTCCCCTGACAGGGCTCTCAGAGACCAGAAGGCTTGTACATGATCCAGATGCATGGTAGAGATTGGCCCTAAACCACTTGTCCCCACATTCTTAGCCTGGTGAGTAACCCATCTGCTCCCACAACACACCCCTCTTTATTTCATGTCATTGACCACTTTCTTCTTTAGTCTCAAATATGAACCACAAGTTAAAGACTTTGCAAAGGACTAGACTCCCTGACATATGGGGGATCTGGTGTTTATTAAACTGGGATATTTAAACTGACTGTGATTTGTTCCTATTTTAGGGTAGTGACAGACAAATCCTGGGGAGGGAAAAGGGAAGAGGAGGGAAGAGGGAGGGAAAGAGAGAGAGAGACAGAGAGAAGATGAATATGTTGCATTTGTATAGTGTTCAGGATCCAGGCACATTTGGGGGACTAAATCATTTTAAAATCCAGGAAGTCACAAATTGGAGGGAAAGGAAAATAAGTGCACATTTGCAACCAATTTTTCTACAAAATAATTCAGGCCAAAGACTGACCAAACACAGGAGTTCCCCCGTATAGAAGCCACCTCATCTGTGGATGCACTTCTAGAAATACCTGATAAACTAAAATGGCTTTCAAGAACAAATTAACAGGTCCTTTCAATTGGTAAACCTCTAGAAAGACACAGAGATCCACTTGGGGAGACAGATAGATGGGTCACACACCTAGTCTTTGCTAACCACGCTAGTAATAATCATCTGACTTTCTCAATGCAAAGCCTGACATCTAAAATCTACAAGGAACCCAAGCATGCCAAAAAGAAAAAAACAAACAGCCCCATTACAAAGTGGGTAAAAGATATGAATAGACACTTCTCAAAAGAAGACATCTGAGCAGCCAACAGATACATGAAAAAATGCTCAGTCTCACTAGTCATCAAAGAAATGTAAATTAAAACCACACTGAGATACCACCTAATTCCAGTCAGGATGGCCATCATCAATAACTCAAAAACCAACTGACGCTGAAGAGGATACGGGGAAAAGGGGACACTTCTCCACTGTTGGTGAGAGTGTAAACTAGTACAGCCTCTGTGGAAAACAGTGTAGCAATTCCTAAAAGTTCTAAAAACTGACCTTCCACACTACCCTGCAATCTCCCTATTGGGAATATACCCGGAGGAACTCAAATCACTTTGTGAAAAAGATACCTGCTCATGCATGTTTATTGTAGCATTATTTACAATAGCAAAAACCTGGAACCATGCTGCCCATTGAAAGGGGACTGGATTTTTTTTTTAATGTGGTACAATGGAATATTATGGAACCATAAAGAAGGAAAAAATTATGAACTTCACAGCAACTTGAATGGTCTTAGGATCTATATAATACTAAGTAATCTATCACGGAAACAAAGAACTGAGTACCACATGTTCTCACCCACAAGTGGAACTTGAACAATTATCATAATACTATAAGAAAGGGATTGGCAGTAGTTGGAAACTGCCAGGGGTGGGGGACGGGATTGGCAGTAGTGGGAAACTGCAAGGGAAGGTGGGGGCACACCTCATCAGTAGGGATAACTGCACAATGAACATTTATCTACCTAACCCTGAATTGTACCCCAGATCCTCAAAATAAAAAATTTTAAAAATTAAAAATTTTAAAAATCAGGAAACTAACCACCATATTGGTTATTATTAAGGTTTTAACTTCCCTTCAAAAAAATTTAAAAAAAAAACAAATAAATAAAAATCATATGTGCTGAATACCTACTACTATGTGCCAGGCAGGGCTAAGTACTTCTTAAAATTATCTCTTAATCTTTACAGCAACAGTTGGTATCCAATTATAAGATAGCTGGGTACTATCTTATAGTTAAACATAATTTACGGATTGAAACAATTACCTCAAAATACTAATGACCTAAGGCCCTTGCAAGTGGAGTAGTGGAATTTTTAATATAGGTCTGACCTCCAAATATATGTTCCTTCCACCACACCATGATGTTTGCTCTGTCTTAGTCCCCGGAATAAGTGCCGAGGAGGTTAAAGATGAATGCAAACATAGACTCTGCCCACCAGGAGACTGATCTGGCTCAGGTAGGGAGCTATTTAATGCACATATGCATCTTTTGACTTGGCTAATATCCAATGAAAACAGCAGGAGATTAAAATGTACAGCAGATCAAGAAGTTCTCTGTCTTCAGAGAGCTTACCTCCGTTGGAGGAGGGAGACACCAGATTATAAACAAATGAACAAATAAATAGCTAGTTGCAGGTGCTGGTGTTAGGAGAGACATGACCAGGCTGCCATAGTGGAGAATGGCAGCTGACATCATCCCCCAAGAGAACACATCACCTTGTAGGGTAGTGAGTTTCCTGTCCCTGGAGGTATTTAATTTAAGGGGTGGGTGACAGCAGATGATCCTGCCACAATGGGAAACAGACATCCCTCATCTTGATTCCTCGTGACATTCATTTCAACTGAGGGCAGGATGCAACATTCCCTGAAAACATAAGAGGGGTTCTAGAAGAAAGGACTTGGGTGACTGATTGGTATTCATGAAGGCTGGGGCCATGCCAGGAAACAAGCTATATATTATGGTTATTGTTGAAGGAGAAACAATAGAAAAGAAAGTATTCAAATGACTAGAGGTAGGGAGACCTGAGTGACACCAAAGTCATTGCAAGGAAGGCGGAAAGCCTGGGGTTCAGGCTGGGTTCAGGCCGAGTTCAGGCTCCACTGAGATTGTTATCACGGTCCCATCACTCAGCTCCAAAGAGCCCTGCCCACAGGAGAACCACCACGTCTGGTTATTCTACTCATAAGTTGGGTTCCAATGCCCCTTCAGAGCAGACGGGGAGGAGAAACATCCGGTCTGGGCTGGAAACAGTATAGGCTCTTAAGGAGCACTTCATCTTAAAAGGGGGACTGTTTTGCTTTTGTCAAACTGGTTAATTTGTCTCGAATGTTTAAAACCTCCCATTCTCTTGAAAGATCAGCCGTCTACAGATTCGGTGTTCAAAGAGCCAGACCAGGGGAAAGCTAAACCAAACACCTCAGTCTCAAGCCTGTCTGGGGGTCTAACAGGCAAGTTCACAATGTGAAGAGATGAATGATTTTTGCTGCAGCCCCCCGAAAAGCTGAGATTTGGGTTGCAACCAAAATGGCGGCCCATCATGCAGGCGCGTCACAAAAGACTCCGTGGACAGAGTGTCAGGAGCAACTTGACAGAGATGCTTAGGAACTGGAGCTCAGTCCCAGCATATGTTAACTTTCTTTCAGAGTCTGGCTGGATTTATGCCATTCACATCTCTGTAGTTACAGTCTATAGAACGTCGGGTGTCAACAGCTATCTGGTTCTAGGGTAAAATAGTATCTCTGATTCAGCTCAGATACTTCCAGTGCCCACATCTTAATAATAATGTCCTTGGTTCACTTCTGACCTATAGTTAAGAACTGCCACGTTTTTATAAACCTGTTTCTGCAAAAAAAGGAGGAAAAGAAGGATGTTTTCAAATTTTTTAAGTATGACAAAGCTCTAAGACTTATCAAACCACACACACACACACACACACACACACACACACACACACACACACCATAGAACCTAAAATTTTGCTACACTTTTGGTGTGTGTTTTCTCATGTAATCCTTACAACAATCTATTCACACGTTAGGTTTCAATGTCCCTTCAGAGCAGATGGGGGAAGAAACGTCCAGTCCGGGCTGGAAACAGGGACTTAGAAGATTATTCCCCTCCCATATTATAGCCTAGAAACCTGAGGTTTTGGAGGGTTAAACATCCCTTGCCCTTGCTCTTGCCCAAGTTCACACAGATGGTAAATGGTAAGCCAGAATAGGAACCAATCCATTCAACTTTTTTGAGAGCAGCAGTTCTCAACAAGGACCAATCCTTTCCCCAGAGGGCATTTAGCAATGTCTGCAAATTAGGTTGTCACAATCTGGGGACAGGAGCTGATGACATCTAGTGGGTGGAGGTCAGGGATGCTGCCAAACATCCTACAATTCTTAGGGCAGCCCCCACCATAACAAAGGATAATTGGGACCCTAAATATCAAGAGTGCTGTGGCTAAGAAACCCTGGCTTAGAGCCTGTGCTATTAAGACTGACCATACATCCGAGCTCGGTGGCTCAGCCTGTAATCCCGCGCCTTGGGGGGCTTGAGGTGAGTGAATTGCCTGAGCCCGCAGGTTCGAGACTCACCTGGAAAACTTGGTAAGATCTCATCTCTACAATAAAACTTTTAAAAATTAGCCAGGTGTGGTAGCACACGCCTGTAGTTCCAGCTACTTGGAAGGCTGAGGCGGAAGGATCGCCGGAGCCCAGCAGGTCTAGGCTGCAGTGGCCGGGAGCGGCCACTGCACTCCAGTCTGGGTGACAGAGTGAGACTCCAACTCAAAAAAATAAATAAAATAAATAAATAAATACAAATAAAGACTGACCATAACTCCTGGCTTTTCTGTTTTCATACTAATCCTTGCCTTTTGGCATGAATCCCTCTAGGATTTACTTCCATGGTACTATATGTGGTTGTGTAAGATCACATCAAAACTTTACTGTCACCTGATGAGAAACATACTTCATGGTATCAGGATATTCTGACATGGACTTCTCCTTCCTCTATATTTAGAATAGTAAGATGCCTTATTTCTCAGAGATAATGGGCTCCTACCTACTTTTTCTCTTATAATTTTAACAGCAACCATGCGAGGTGAGAAGCTACCCATTTTATAGCTGTGGCTGAAGGATGAACCAGTTAGAACATTCCAGAACTGATAGGCTCTCTGATTCCAAGTCCTGCATTCCTCCCTCCAGCAGAAGTTCTCAAACTTCAGTAAGAATTTGCATCAGCAGCGGAGCTTGTTTTTAAATCTCTGGTCCCACTCCCAGATTTCTGTTTCAGGATATCTGAGTTACAGTCCAGCAGCTGGAATTTTTACAAGCCCCCTCATGGGATTTTGGTGTCACTGTCTCACGGACCACATTTTAAGGAACACTGCACTATGTAATGCTGGATGTGAAGTATTTTTAACAGCAAAAATATGAAATGTGTTTATTCAATAGTAAAACTAATCAATGAGAGACCGATAAATGCATGCATGTCTACCTACATACCTGAAAGGCAAGCAGGTGGCTTTGGTGTTTCTAAAGAATAATGGAAAAAGTAGTGACCTGAGCACCAGAAAGAGGCAAGTTCCAACCCCTACTTTGCCACGCTGTGATCCTGAGCAATCTCCTTGGCCTCTCAAGCCTTCATCTTTTCATAATTTGCTATTCATCACTCAAGGAGAACTAGTTATCTGCTTTTTAGAATAGTGTCAGCATTAGACATGTACGTATGAGGTGTAACTTCCTATAGCATGAAGATCCCCTAGACTACACTCAAGCAATGATCTCTGTTGTTTCGGTTAGTGTTTGAATCGAGTTTGCTCAATGGAACTCCAGGAAACAGCACACCATGTTTCCCCTTTGGCAGAGTGAAGAGTCCCCGTAATCCAGCAGCCCCACGAGATGAAACACTGTCCCCCCTGACACATTCCCCCTGATCACTGAACCAGAATAAGCAGCATCACAAAAGCATCTGAAATATTTTTAAATTTATAAACACGCCTAGAGCGAGAGCCTGTTGTCCCGGCTCTGTTGAGAACGCCAGCGGCCCCTTTTTCCTTCGTCTCATTTTATCCAATTGGGTGTTGAGCAACACATCCATGAATGAAAAGAGAGAGATGTCAGAAAGTGGTCAGATGATCATAATTAGAGTTTTTGTTTGTAATTACCCGATGATTTCTGTCTGAAAATCCTACTCGAGTTGAATGCATGCAACCCCATGGGACAGTGGGAGCTACTCCGCTTCCTGTGACAGACTTTGCACCCATCAGGCAGGTGTGGTACAGAATTCAGGAAAGCACAGGGCCTAGCTCCTGTTGCTGGTTAGCCAGACAGGCACAGTGCTTCTCCCAAAACTCGTCCATTGAGCTCTTGCTCTGTGCTAGGCACATGCTGAATGTGCAGTATATGACGGTAACAAGGTAGACATTGCCCTGTCCTCAAGATGCTGAAAGTGTGGTGCAGTGTCAAAATCACTGGGGCAGATGAGGACATCCTACAGGGTACCCAGCCAGTCACCCTTACAACTGTCAAAGTCACGGAACACAAGGAAAGACTGAGAAATTGTCACAGACCTAAGGAGACTAGAAAGACATACAACTAAATGCAATATGGTACCTTGGGTTGGATCCCAGAATGGAGAGAAGACATTAACAGAAAGCATGATGAAGTCTGGAATTTAGTTAACAGTAATGTCCCAACACCAGTTTCTTTGCTTTGACAAATGTAGCACAATGGGAGTTTTAAGTTACAGGAGCTAATAGGTACATTCAATGTTAGCTATGGGGAAAGTCTGTGGGGTAGCAGAAAACTTTCTACTATCTTCACAACTTTTCTATAAATGTAAATTATTCCAAGTGAAAAGTTTATTTTTAAAGAAATCACCAGGGACTTTCTTGTAGAAATGCAGATCCCTTGGTTCTTATCCCAAATAGTCTGATTCCATAAATCTAGGTTGGAAGCCAGGAAACACGACCCTGTTTTCTGCCCTTTCAGAGGCCTGCACGTTGAGCTTTGATTCCATTGGATGAGATACCATAGGTTCTGCTGGCATGAGATATCATAGGTTCATCTGATATTGTTCTATTTAAATTTAATTTAGCCAGAAAAGCAGTGGGTGTTTGGGGTTGGAGGAATTAATGAACCAGTCTTCAAGAAGCTGTTTTCTGTCCTTTTTTTGGCCCCAAATTCTCCCAGAACACCAGGAAGGGAGGGACATGGGACACCTGTCCACCACTCAAAAAGAAGATGCAAAGTACCTTCCCTGTCTGACCCATGGATACTGAAGGCAAATCAGGGAGAGGAAATTCCCCATAGAAAAATAAAGATACTTTTTCTGGGGGAAAAAAAAAACAGGAATAAATGCTGGATAGCCCAAGAACAGGTATCCACACCTAGTGTGGGGCTAAGGAATATGCATTTTCACAGAAGTCCTCCCCAGTCCGGCAGGGCACTCTTTGACAGAGGATTAAAGTTTCCATTTGACAACTGTCGGTCCAGTAGGAAAAGGAGAAACCAGTCACAATACAAAGCAGATGCTATCTGTCTTCTAAGGAAAGCATAAAGTATACTAGGAGTCCAAAGAGGGAGTGACTGACGCTGACCATAGAGATAAGGAAAGGCTCTATGGAAAAGGCAGCAATGGTTTGACTTCTGAAACACAGGTGGGATTTCAGAAGGTGGAGAATGTCAGGATGAGGCTTTCCATATTCCTATTTTCCCTTTTAATTAAAAATCAGAACAGAGAAGAAGAGGAATTACTGTGGCCCAGTATGGCAGGACTGACCAGAGAGGGCATAGCCTGTCAAGCAACCCTGCAAGGTGCTGCCCTGGGAACTTCTGCAAGTGGAATTAACATGCTCCCCTGATTCCAACACTTTCCGGGTTCGCCATTGAGCCTGGACAGGTTACAAACTCCCTGACCAGGAATTTGAGAGGGGGAGTCCAGATGCAGGGAGATGAGAAAGGAGAAGAGTGGAATATGACTAGCGACAGGTAACACAAACCTCATTGCCCTGAGAATGAGCAAATGGTGAGAGATTTGGCAGAATCAAGCTGGCAGGAATCAGGAACTGAGTGAGCATGAGAAATGAGGAAGACAGTGCTGCTGACATCCACGCAGGGGGCCAGCAGAGAATGGGTGGGCTTGTACGACAGAGGGGCGTGCAGGCCTCAGGGTCCCGGAGCCCTGCTGAACAGGAAGGAACGTCCAACTTCATGTTTAGGTCATATCACCAGGGTGGAAAGCCAGAATGTCCATCAAGAAGAAGTGAAAGAGCCAAGTGCCTTGCGGGGAAGACAGTGTTGAGTTTCAAGTTTGAAGAGTGAAGAAAATATAGAAACTCTAAGACTGAACAGTGGGGTCTATGACCAGGACACACAAAGTCTGCTGGGAGAAAGTTGAGCAAAGAGGACTTAGAAGAGACTGTGAGTAGTGTGTTCTGTGACCCCATTTTACACAATTGATACTCTGGCTGGGTGTGTTGCAAGAATCAGCATTCATCTTAAAGGGTCCAGAAAAGGATTCATAGAAACACCCGCAAGATTTCAGCATGACTGACTGGAAGAACATAGGAAAAACTATCAAAAATAGGGAAGCAGGAGGAGGAATTGCCAGTTTAGGGAACAGATCTTAAATCAATGACTACTGGGCATGGAGAGGAGCTAAATTGGTAACCTGTTTTGCTTCTGCCAGCTGCATTCATTCCTGCAAGAAATATTTATCAAACACCTCTTTCAGAAATTGGGATACAAAGCCCCTGTTCTTGAATTCAGTGTAGGGAATCAGATACAATTCAAATAAATGAATATCTAATATGATGCCAAGGTGTTTCCAGAAAAGGACTAAATGCTGGAGCAAGGAAACTGGTAGCCTTGTAGAGAGATTTGCCATGACACTGAACATTTTTCTTTTGATTTTTATCACCAATTTTTTAAAATATGAGAAACAGAAAATTCGATTATTTAGAAGATGATCCATGAATTAACCAAGAGAGAGTTTGGACCACGAAGGGATCATTTTGCTAATGAGTGAGAGCCATGGAGAGAATTTGGGACGGTAGACTGTGAAATAAGAAAGACTCAGGTTCGAATCTTCGCAACTATGCTCTGTGACCCTGTGCAAGTTACTAAATCTCTTTGAACCACAAGGGCTTAATCTGTAGAAAAGATATATTAATACTTTTTTGAATGTTTATAAATGCTGAGTATTAGGAATAATGGCTACAAGGCATTGGCATGGGTCTTCATATATTTGGACACAAATGGTCCAAAAGGCAAATAGTTTTGTTTCCTTTCCTGAGTAATGCATGTGAAAACTGAGACAGCACTGTCATTCTCCTTCCCGACAAATTAGTTTGAACTGAATAGATGAAGATAATTCATGTTACCCCGTGGAAGCTACTTATTACTTCTTGTACCTTGTCCATAAAAGCCTTGGCTCCTCTCTTTGCAGAGGTCTGATTGTACAGTTCTTCCTTCGATCCTGCAAGTTAGCCCACATGCTTCTAGCATTTTTTAAATTTTTTTGCTAATTACCCAGAGATGTTTCAGTGGCTTGTATCTGAAAACCTTATCTGATTCAGGTAATATCATCAACATTGTTAACAATGTTTGTATCCCTAGTAGCCATTATCATTATTATGTATTACTATTATAGTTAGTAGTAGTAGTGTTCACATCTTTCTTAAAATCAATAAAAGTTTTAACTGGGCCCTAGGTTTGGGGCTAATGGCAAGAGGATAGGACTGTACATATATTAATAGGTAACAGATCTTCCCTCACAAATTCTTTTTTTGTTTGTTTGTTTGATTTTTGTTTCAGTTGGGGTTTCACTCTGTAGTCCAGGCTGGAGTGCAGTGGCACCATCACGGTTCACTGCAGCTTCAAACTAGGGCTCAGGAGATCCCTCTACCTCAACCTCCTAAGTAGCCTCCTGAGTAGCTACAGGCATGTGCCACCATGCACAGATTTATTTTTTAAAAAGAGGTACATACTTTTTTTTGTAAAGACAAAGTATCACCATGTTGCCTAGGCTGACCAACTACTGGACTAAAATGATCTTACCTTGGTCTCCCAAACTGATAGGATTATAGGCATGAGCCACTGTGCCTGGCCTCCCTTCAAATTCTTGACAGTTGAAGGAAATTCTTGATAGTTAATAGTTGATGAGAGAAACCTCCCCAAAAAACAACTTACTTATTAAAAATTTTGTATTTATTCTTACATGTTTAAACTTCAGTCACCTTCAAAGTGCTCTTCGTTTGATGCAATACACCTAACAAGATGCTTTTTCTACTGCTCATCACAGTTTTTGAACTCATCAATTTTGATGCCTTTAGTGCTTCTGCTGTCTTTTGTTTCACCTCTTCCACACCAGCAAAATACTTCACTTTGAGGACTGTTTTCATTCGAGGAAACAAACAAAGTCACTCAGGGCAAGATTGAGTGAATAGGGAGGGTAGGGCACAGGGGTCATACCATTTTTGGCCAAACTGCTGAATACTCAGCCTACTGCGGGCAGGTGCATTGTCATGTGAGAACCAGTCACCTGTTTGTCACAACTCGGGACATTTCTTCAGCAAATTGTGACACAACCTTCTCAACATCTTCAGATAAAAACTTTGGTTGACCATTTGATCTGGAGGAACAAATTTTAAGTGTACTACAAGGGGCTCTCCCTCCAAAAGATAATTCCAGTATTGGGGTTGTTTTTTGTGTCCAGCCCTTGTACTTTGTGTGAAATACATACCAAGATCTTGGCCTAGAAGAAAGACAGAAGCTATTTTTCTGTGTACCACAACAGATGGTGAGAAAAGTCTTGGATTTGGGTGACCATGTCAGAAGGTATACAAGTGGGAATTCAAATCCCAGAAATACAACAGTGTTAAGACTGGAAGGAAGTTTGGAAATCAATTAAATATCCTGCCTTTCTGAAGCAGGAGTAGCCGCATGTCTCCATTCCATGCCAAAATTTGATTACATTGTAACTTACTGCTGTGCAAATCTTCTTGAAGTTGTTACATTACAGTAGAATAAACACAAACATACATGGATTTTTGTGGTCTCTTGTTTACCTTAAGAAGTTTTGCTCCTAAATATAGCTGGCTTGACCTCATGTCCACAATGAATCAAAAAATCAGCCGGGCGTGGTAGCGCATGCCTGTAATTCCAGCTACTCGGAAGGCTGAGGCGGAAGGATCACCGGAGCCCAGCAGGTTGAGGCTGTGGTGGCCGGGAGCGGCCACTGCACTCCAGTCTGGGCGACTGAGTGAGACTCCAACTCAAAAAATATATATATATAGCTGGCTTAGGCCCCATCTCCAGCTGTTCAGAGTTGACTCCAACACATTTAACAGATGGGAAAACTGAGGCCCAGATAGGGGAGACCCTTGACCAGGTCCACATAGTGAGCAAATATCAGGGCCAATCCTGGAACCAACTCTTCCTCCTACTCTTTCAACCCAGTGAGGAAGGACAGAAAGAGTTATGGTGAGAAGAAAATGTTGTGGTGGTTTCTGTTTTCCTTTGTTTTCAATCAAGTGTAATTTTCCCCCATGGACATAATCTTGGTTTTTGATTCTGGGAAGCAATTCTGGGAAGGTGGATTCATTCTGTGAGTTTTGTGTTTCTCCCAGATTTGGCTCTTTCTGTTCAAATTCCAGTTCATGGATGAGACAGGACCAGATGGGACAGGTCTACCTTAATGCAATCTAAAACTATTGCCTATTTACCAAGCCCTGATGGTTTGCTGGCATAGTTGAAGATTCTATCGCTTTCACTATACAGATCTTGAAATGGGTTTCGGTAGTAGAAATCTGAATCAAAAATAATTTTAAATAAAATCTGTATCTACTGGGAAGCCTGAGATGACAGTTCCTTGAATTTCCTGAGATGATGCTTTTCATACAGCTCCTCCCATCCAATTAAAATCCTAGCCATTGTTTTTCTCTTAACTATCAAATATTGAGAATAACCCATAGTCACACATTGGTGTATTCCCTGTATGTTTTATTATGTGCATTTGACAACATTTTGATTGTATATAAACATTTTCTCCTAAAATGTTTACTTAATATTTCTTAAGAACTTAGTTGTTATTATGAACTCTTCATATATGTCATTTTGAAGTACTATATAATTTTTTTCTGTGAACAGTAACTTAACTATCCCTTTGCTGTGCATGATTTAATCATTTTTATATCATTTACTCTTGCTTCTTACTAATAATTAACAGTTTGAGCAACTTTTTATCTAACCCTTTAGATAGAAAATAGAATAGCTGACACATCAGACACCCCATAATGTTTGAATGTGACTATTTTATTTTATTTTTGCCAGCCTTAGGAAATTTCTCTGAAAGAAAAAAATTGCTTCTATATATATATCTGTTTTTGAGTCAGAATCTCACTCTGTCACACAGGCTGGAGTGCAGTGGCACAATCAGGGCTACCATAGCCTAGACGTGCTGGGCTCAGGTGATCCTTCCACCTCAGCCTTCCAAGTAGCTGGGACTACAGGTGCACACCACCACACCCAGCTATTTTTTTTTTTAATTGTAGAGACGAGGTCTCACCATATTGTCCAGGCTAGTCTTGAACTCCTGGGCTTGGCCTCCCAAGGTGCTGGGATTACAGGCATGAGCCACCACACCCAGTCTAATTGTCATTATTATAAAACATAATAACTTATTTATACTACCTTCTGGCTACTCAAGAAGCTGAACTTGGGTCCCTATTCCCCACCCAGTTGTATTTCTTCCTTGGTAAAATACATTTATATTCCCGTTGCTCTTTCATTTTTCAAGGTTCTTCTTTAATCCTTTTTCTCCTATTAGGGGTTTACATTGTCCCCTCAACACAAAGTAATCTCTCTCCTACAGTGCTAAATTCCATGAAGATCACAATTATATGGCAATGATAATGTGAAGCTATACCAAAAGTACTTGGATATAAATATTGTCTCTCCAAGTGGATATATGTTGGACTTATTTTGAGGGTAGAATCAATAGGGCAATGTCTTAACCTCAGGAATTTTACTTGTTTCTTTTAAGATTTAATTTACTTTGTATTCACTACTCTAGAAAACTCTATAAAAAATTGAAAGATATTTATCTGTTTCTCCCTTCTCCTAAAGAAAGTAGGTCATTAGTTATGAAAACTAGGTTAACTGAGGCACCCTGAGGGATTATAAAAAAGGGGAAGGAGTTCCAAGGGTTGGAGAAGGCAGGGTGGAAAGAAAAGAGAGTAGGATTTCCCAAGGCTTGGAGATATATGGCAGTGAGGTGGTTTTATCAAGTCCATGTTTACTTTCAAATAAATACGGTGGGGACCTAGTTCTGCTCCCATGCTGCTCATTGCAGATGGCAAGATCATTGATATTGATGGAGGTGCCATCATTGGTGGAGGCCTGCATGGAGACTCTTTAATAAAAGATCCCCAGCTCCAGCTTACCACAGAGAGTAAAAACAACCACATTCAACTGGGCCACAGGGCTTGGACGATATGCACTTTGGCGATTAACTGAATTTTCTAGTTAGGATATGTGTTCTCCTCAGCCACCTCCACTCTTATTTCATCTTTGGGAAGAAAGGGGACTCTTACATATTATGGCAATGCCATTTCCCATGATTGAAGAATGGATGCCTATTTATACTTATCTGATGTTTAAAAATTTAAAAAACTATATATATATATATATATATATATACTCTCTCCAGCTAGAGAGTGAGCACCAAATCTCTCCTCAGATGAGTACAGATTCCACCGTTGTCAAAGGGAGAACAAAGGGACAAGGTGGGAAAGGCCCAGTTTCTTCTGTCATTTCACCATAATGCTGCTGGGGCTCACAGTGGAAGACAGCAATCAGGATATCTCAATTGTCCTTTAATGAGTAAGTATCTCCACTGCATGATCTGCCTCAATTGTCTCAGTTCTTCATTTTAATACAGCCTCATAGGCCACCACGGCATCTGTATCATTTCTCTACAAACTGTAGACAAGACAAAGCCAACATTTGTACAAGACATTAAGGCATTGCAGAGGCAGGGCTAAGTCTTTGATAAAAATCTAAGAGGTACTTTTTAGATTTGCCAACTTTTAAATAATGCCAGATTTCCAAAATAAAGGTCAATCCCATGGTAAGCCACATTAAGAAAATATAACACTTGAAACAAAGCTGAAAGCTTGTAAACTGATTTCTCTAGCTGGCTCCTAAATAAACTGATTCCTCTAGCTGGCCAGTATTTCTAAAGTCCCTTGTTAGTTCTTAGGTACTTAAAAATTTGTGACTAAAGATCCCCACCCCCCATCTTCTTTATGATATCCCACCCATAAGAAGAGGGTAATCATGCCTCCAAATTATGTTAATGAGAACAAACCAAAGATTAATATGCTAAGCTGCTCTTAGAATTAGATGTGAGAAGAGTAATCACTCCAACCAGTTGTTTTAAATTAATCTCTTGTGTTCTTGGCTTATCTGGTTCCAGAAAAGGAAAGCCTTGCATTTTACAATACGTGTGCCAGATTATATGTGTAATCCAGTGGAAAACCCCTAGTAATAAAGGAGGAAACTTTAAATGACTAGTAGTTTCCTGGGTCCTAGGAAATCTTGGATAACATTTTGCAAGCTAAATAACTCCAGCTTTAAACCCCATTTCACTTTGAGACATCAGAGTGTATCTTATTGTTACTTGAGATGATCTCATAGATTCAGGGTTATCAGTTTCAGAAGGACAAGAGATGCACTCCATGCTGAGTCTCTGTTTGCTTTCAGAAGAGTTACATACATTAAGGAAAGAGAAACTCAGTGTCCATGAGCCAACACTCCAAGGACCAGCACATCAGGCCTAATATAGAGTGTACATGTGTATGTACACCAACATGTGTGTGTGCATATGTGTGTGTCTGTATGTTGGAAGTGGGAGAAATTTTTTAAAAAACGGAAACTTTGACTAAATCGACCCAATGTTAAACAAGATAAGGAGAGAAAGTTATTATTCTACCCTCTATTTTAATATTATTACAAAATTTACTCATATGTTTTCTATATTAGTTGTTCTTTGCTTTGTATTTTAAGTTTCAGATAAGTGATTTGTCATTATATAAGGAAAGTAGACTGGAGGAGATATGTGTGGTGTGTATTGCACATATGTGTAGAGAATAACATTCATTAAACACTACTCTGTGTCCTAAAACCACACACTATCAACATTTCTTCATGAGAGCCCTAGGCATTCGATGTTATTCTCATCTGCAAAGTGGAAATCATGATATCAGCATCCAAAGCTTAAGCAACTTTCCAAGTGGTGGGAATGCTAGGATGTGAACTCAATTTTTCCAGCACAGCAGGATACATGAAGCCACACCCTGCATCCAAAATTAATAATTATCCCTCTAATGTGTAGACAGTTTTAAGGGTTTATACGATGATTTCCCACCCATTATCTCATATAGTACTCTCAGCAAAACTATGAACATATTACCGTTTTTTTTAGAGAGGAAGAGACTGAAACTCAGAAAAGTGACATTTTAGTCAGGGAGATTAACTATGAGTAACACAGAAGCAAAGTTTTCAAAATAGTAATCCGTAAGTAAATCTAATCAGGCCGTGCTTCTGCCTAACACCTGTGGCTCTCAGGATACAATCTCAACTCCTAGCTGGGTGCAGTGGCATGTGCCTGTAATCCCAGCTACTTGAGAGGCTGAGGTGGGAGGATCACTTGAGCCCAGGAGTTTGAGATCAGCCTGGCCAACATAGCAAGACCTCATCTTAAAAGAAACAACTCTAACTTCTTAACGTGGTAGCTCAGGCCTCTAGTAACCCAGTCTGCAAGGACTCTTTTCCATTTCCTCAGCCTCAAGCCTCTACAGTCCAGCCACAGTGAGCCTTCTTTAACTTCTCTGTGTCACCATGGAATCTCTAATCATTGGTTCTTCCTACTTGCATTCTTCTCTCTCTCTGGAACAATCTAGTTCCTACCACACCTTTTTTTCTGTTTCCATGTGTATGACATTCACACTCTTCAGTTCTCTCAATGTATACATCACTTCCTCAGAAGCACCTTTTCTAAAATCCACAGCTATGGGTTTGATGCCCTTCCTCTGTGCCCCCTGAGCCCCAGCTCTTACCCATCACAGGACTTTCTGTGCTGGACTCTAGCCATCTTCCAACGAAAACCCATTGTATTTAGAAAGGCAGGAGCGGCAATATCCTGGTGTCCATACAGGACAGATTCACAGTGAATATGCCCCAATGATTTGATGACCCTTGGAATTTCTATCCCATTCTCAGGCAGGAAGGTTTAAAGAAGGTCACAAAAAGGACTTTTGAGAGAGGTATGGCCAGACTCTGATCTTAAATGGTGAACTAATTTTGCAGATGGTGGGGAGAAGAAAGGACAGCCTCAGTTTGGAAAACAGCATCAGTTCCTACTGAGTGTGACATTTTCATAGTACAGGAAAGAATTTGAATAGGTCAAAGAGGAAGCCAATATTTTGGTGAGGAAGGATACCAACAGCAAGACTGGGCATTTATTGAGCACTTACTGTATGACAGTCACTATTCTTAGACCTCTGCATGTATTAATATCTCTATGGAAATTACATTTCTCAAGGTTAAATAGCAATGGAAGGGCAGAGACGGGATTCAAACTAAGTTCTTTCTTGTGTTAATACCTGTGTTGTTTCCAAACAGATTTCCATGTAATAATAAGCACATTGAGGGTGTCAAGTGGGGAGAGTAGAGAAATATTTAAAATTCCACTTCTGAGAAATCAAGAACATACCATGACCACAAGTACAGATACTATTGAAGAACTCTGAGCAGGAATCAGTGGGCATGATGAAATCAGCACTTTTGGGATACTCCTCTGATACCACAGTGAAGGAAAGAAAAATAGAGAGGAAGACAGAGACAACCTGGAAAAAAAATACTGTGCTACTGCAGTGGTCTAGGAGAGAGAATGCAAGGGAAGAGATAGTTAAAGAGGCATTTGGAAAGGGAAAAAGTGTCAAGGCAGTCCAGTAATTCAGAGAGTTTTTCTTGAAGAAACAGCATGGGCAGAGATGTACTGGGAAATCTTTAATGACTGGCTCTGGATGGGAGCTCTCCTCTGTAGGGTCGTGGTGTTAATACTCCCCCTATGACCACTTGCCATGATGTAAATACTCTCAGCATGACTGATTCCAAGCCAGCAACATGGCATCTCTGAACTGAGTTGGAAAAGAGCATAATCAATTTTTGTAAGCCAGTGGGAGCTGGTGCCAGCACACCAGTAGCCCTGAAGCACTGAAGGCCCAAGTTGAAAGTTAAAATGTCCCAGGTCTTGGACATGCCCTGCTCAGCTCTGATGCATGGTAATCTTTGTCAGGTCTACAGGAAGTGACTGAGGGAACTAAGATGGAGGGTGAATAATCAATGTAGCACAGGAAATGACTGAGGGAACTAAGATGGAGGGTGAATATCAAGTGGTTTTCATGGCTGGGCATTGTGCTAAGCAGGGCAGACACAGCCACAATCTCATTTAACCCTCAAAATCACTCTGAGAAGTAGCTACTGACTTTGAAAGCCATTGACTTTGATGAGAAAACAGAGACTTAGAGAGGTTAGTTCATTTGCTCAATATCCCACAGCAAGTACTAAATGGAGAAGAGATTTAGACATAGGTGTACCTAACACCAAAACCCTATGTTCTATTTCTTCTTGATGACTCCTCCTATCAAATGAGAGGGGGCTGTGAGAGGAAAGAGGGAGGAAGAGATGGCTTTCCACAGTACAAACAAAACCCAAATATACTATGTATGCTGAAAATTCATAATTCATGCCAAACAGCAATGCTAGAGACCCTATCTCCGCCCCCACAGCAGATTTATAATATTCTTTTCTTACAACCTTTTCCCTAGATTCCTGAAAGAGAAAGTGATAAAGCAATGAGAAAATGCATTATATCTATTTTGCAATAAATTAACAGCATTCCTCTGTATCTGTACATTGGACAGGTATCTAGGACAGAAATACAGCTCCTGGCCCACATTTCCACTTCTCAGTCCTGCATGACTTATTCCCTACTCACTTACTACTGCCTAAACTACATGTTCCTGAACATAACAGCCTGAGGGGATAATAATTTTTCATATTTAATATGGGTAAGCATCATCATTCTCAACCAGCACACAAGCCATGATAAGATGACATCCAAAGTGATGATATATTTGCAGGGGCATCAAAAGACAGCACCTCATTCATGCTGTTGCTTCTTTTAATCATGATGGAGAAAGCTATTAGGTTTGCTTGTTAAGACCGACAGTTTCAGATTCACCTAAACTTTGAGATATCCACCTCGGAGAGAGAGAAACAAACTTGTTCTTGAAAAGTATATAGAAAGTCTACAGGAAGGGCAAACAGTTCAAGATCATGGGAACTATCACGATACAGAGTCCTCCTTGGGTGGTGTGGCAGCAAGTCTCCAAGATGCCCCTAAACTTTCTTACCTCCTGGAATTCAAGCCTTGGTGTAGTTCCCTCCAACCATAATTGGATGGATCGGTGTGAGCCATAGGATATTGCAGAAGTGATAGTATCCAAGATTAGGTTATTAAAAATATGGCAGCCTCTGCTCTGCCCTCTGTTGGATCACTTCTTCTGGAAAAAGCCAACTACCACTCCATGAAGAGCCCCAAGAAGAGTCCCATGAAGAGGTGCCCTCAGGGCACCTGTCCAACAGCCAGCACCAACTTTCCAGCCATAGAAGTGAACCAACTTGGAAGCAGATCACCCAACCTCAGTCACACCTTAAGATAACTGCAGCCCTGACCAAGGTCTTGAGCATAAACTCATGAGAGTTTCTAAGCTGCTCCCAAACTCTTGATTTACAAAACTTGTGTGAAATAACAAATATCTATTGTTTTCATCAGCAATGTAACTGATACAGATGGTGACTTGATCAGGGCTCCCTCTTAAGAGACGCTGAGACCAGGATTTGAGTGTACATGGTTTATTGAGGGAGTTATCCTCAGGAAAACCCTCTGAGAGACAGTAAAGAAGTTAGGGGAATGGGCTGAACAAGGATGTGGTTTCAGGTAAGCTCTGGCCATGCTTTGTCTCAGGCAGACTCTGGAGCATAAATTGTACCACTGAGTCATCTCCTTAAAGGTACCAGGCTCTGATACTTCTATATCAATCAGCCATTATCTGTGGGCTTCCTCCTTTGGGTGTAACTTCCTGGATGAGGAGCTCTCACGAGTGGAAAGAAATTCTCCAGAGAAATGGAGTGAGAGTCATGAGCAGCCAACTATCATCAAGCTATGGGAAGGGTCCACTTGTTTGATACAGGGGCTTGGGCAGGGCTCCACAGCTCTCAAACCAACGGGCTATCTCAAGAGGCATCTCCATCCTGTTAGGTTCACACTTCTACTTCCCAGCAGACTGGTACTGTAGGATCCCCACAGCTGTCCCTGCTCTGGGTTGGTTCAGTTTTAGCAGGTCCTTCTTCCCACTTCTCTTGAAACTAGACATGGATTAGGATTCTTTTGGATTCAGGAGGGATGCGTATATGCTTATGTACCAGGAAGAAAATAAAAGAATTTATAAAATGTCAATGTTAATCCACACAAAGGTTTCATGCAGCTTAATACTTATAAAAAAGTCCAAATTAATTCTGATATCCTACAAATTGAGAAACTTCCACCCTTGGGACACTTTCCTGTATGACAAACACACATACACACACACACACACACACACACACACACACAATGTTTAGTTCTAGTCTTGGGTTAATCAAGTTTTACTGTATTTACTGATCCTTTGCAACTAACTCCCTCCCTCACGTATACGTAAAGGGTATATGCCCTTTACGTTGTGAGAAGAGAATAATACAGTTCGTTAAGGCGGGGGAGTTATAGTGTTGGCTAATCCATCCCACACAGTGAGTCCACAAAAAAGATACAGAGAATTCAAGTTCAAGGGGTTGATCAGATCACAATCCTCACGGAATCACCTTCAGCAGAATATTGTAATCCCTTGAACTCAGCCAACAGGGTAACACAGCACAGGATTCCTGCATAGAAGAGGTGTTTGCCAGATGGAGTCCTAACTCATCTCAGTGTTGTGTCTGTAAAATCATCCGACATTTCTCACAGAGTGGATCTTTGTATAACTCGAAGTCCAACTAAGCTCAAAACATCCACATCTGCTGAGTGTGGTGGCTCACACCTGTAATCCCAGTACTTTGGGAAGCAGAAGCAAGAAGCTTGCCTGAGTCCACGGGTTCAAGACCAGCCTGGGCAACGTGGTGAAACCTCGTCTCTATAATAAATTTAAAAGTTATCTGGGCCTGGTGGCACAGGCCTGTAGTTCCAGCAACTTGGAAGGATCACCTGAGCCCAACAGGTCGAGCCTGTGGTGGCTGTAAGCATACCACTGCACTCCAGTCTGGGCATGGCAGAGTGAGACTCTGGCTCAAAAAAAAAAAAAAAAAAAAAAAAAAGCTTCCATATCTAATTTCTGCTTTGGTTGCATTACAAAAAGATTTTTTTTGGCTATTTGTGTCTTTGCCCAGGCCCTGAAGAGGAGAAAGGGGACACTTTGTAGCCCAAAAAGAGGACAAAGGAAAAAAGTGAAGACAGATACATCTCACCACACTTAATTTGTGGGTCACTGGCTTGTGCTTATGGGTTACATCTGTACTCTTCCTGGTGTCTCTAATTTAACCATAAGCTTCATTATGCATAGGGAGGTGGGTGGGCATCTTGTTTCTTCCCCATCTTTGCCTTGATATACCTCTATGTCAGGTGTATCGAGATTCACCAAGATTGGTATGTACTGGTAGCTACAGTTTCTGACACAGTGTCTACTGTGGCAGATTCCCAGTAACTACTGGTTAAATTACTCATAATATTCCCAATCTGATGTTCCCCAATCGTATCATGACATATATGAACGATTCTTAATGTTCTCCATCCATAACATCAGGCACAGAGCAGATGTTTAAGACCTTTTGCTGAGTGAAATAGACAATATGTTAACAGCTTTCTTTTTTTATTTTTTAATTATAGAGATGTGAGGTACAAGTAAAGATTAACTACACAAGTAGACTGCATGCAGATGAAGTTTGGGCCTCCAATTGGCCCTCTTTTCCCCTGGTAAAGGATCAGGTACCCTTTGTGTTGTTGTATGTCCCCTCTCCCTCCTTCCCTCCCCTGGCAGTGTCCAGCAACTGCCAATCCCTCCCTTGTACTAATGTGATTAATGTCCAGGTCCCACTTATGAGTGAGAACATGTGGTATTTAGTTCTTTGTTTCTATGGTGGATCACTAAATATGATGGTCTCTAACTCCATCCAATTGGCTGTGAAGCCCATGATTTTGTTCTTCTTTATGACTGTATAATATTCCATTGTGTATATGTACCACATTTTCTTTATCCAGTCTATTTTTGATGGGCAGTAGGATTGGTTCCATATTTTTGCTACTGTGAATAGTATGGCTATAAACATGTGTGTGCAGGCGTCTTTTTTGTAGAACAATTTATGTTCCTCCAGGTATATTCCCAGGAGAGGGATTGCGGTTTTCTTTTAGAAGTGGCATTTTAGGAAGGTAACATGACCCATGCTGGCCCCTCAGAAGGCATGGTCTCACCTCAGGTCTTGTGTACATAGGGCTCCCTCTACCAGATAAACCATTCCTCTGGAAAGTCACACTCTACTTACCTCCTTCAAGTCATCAAGTCTCTCTTGCAATGAGACCACCTAATCTAAAATTGCAACAACACTTCCCACTGCCCAGCCTTTCGGCTCTAGTTCTATTCCTTAGCACTTAAAAGCACCAAGTGTGATAAATACTTTAACTATGTGTCTTGTGTATTTTCTTTCTCCACTACGTTCCGCAACATGAGATTTTCTCTTTTTCGTTTATAATTATATTCCTAGCTACTAAAACAGGTCAGCACATAGTGTACACTCACCAAATATTTCTTGAGTTAATAAATGAGTGAATGATTTAAATCTGCAGGTTTGGCTACTTATTGGCAATTAGAGTTCGCATCTGAGGCACTTTCTACCGTGTGACTTGGCATGTCATTTGATTTTTAGGAACCTTGTTTAACTCAAATGTTAATAGGCTGTCTTTCTTTTTATTTCCTTTACTTGTCACTTTTTAGAAGCAAGCTCTCATCTTTTCCTGAGAAAAGCAGAGCCTCTCTGTTCGAAAGATGACTTTTAATCAAGAAGCATGAAAAGGCAGCCTTGCTCAGTCTTTCTGTGGGAACCTAATAGAATTTGAAATGCCGCTGGCTGCCTCAGCTGTCCCAAGCATGTCTACTCAAGCACTAATGAATTATTTCCATCTTTATCATAAACTGGGGTCAGCAGGGAGAGTATTGTTCTTGGACAAGAACGCATGCATCCTCAGGAAACTCACACTTCGGGTAACCTCGCCAGTAGGTCAGACTGTCTGTGTCTCTCTGGGGCAGACAGAATGAGAGCTTGAATTACAATGTTTGGAAATTTCTTCCTCTGTGAACTTGGATTTAGACTTCCCCAAAGCCCCAAAAGGGAAAGGGGACAACTCAAGGTGTCAGTGAAACAACTCAGGTACAGAAAATGTTACAGGATTCAACAGCTACTAGGATTTAAATTGAAAAGTGTGCGTGCATGTGTGTTGAAAGATGAAGCAGCAAAAAACATGGGGTAAGAGAGACTGAACAACTCCTTGAATAAGACTTGAATCTGTAACTGAAAAAGTCCTCTGACCCTGCCTATTTGTGCGAAATGGAATCATCACCTGCTATCTACCATGACACACTGCGACATGCAGGGCCCCTGAAAACACTGCAGTCAAATCCTGATATTATAGATTATTTTAAATGCAACAAAACAAAAATAGCTTCTATTTGTCGAGGGTCCTTTTGTGTTAGAAATCATGCTTTTCACTTTATATCTTTCTCATCTTGACAATGCTGTGGTATAGGAAGTATTTATATCCCTTTATTAAAGATGAAATCTTCAAGTGGTGTCTACAGAAATGGCAAGATTGAGACTTAAACTGAAGGCTGTCTAACTCCAGGGGCTGTAGTGGTTGCTTCTGTTAGGTGGTGGCTAACAAGAAGACCTGTTTTTTCTTTTCTACTAGGTTATTTGCCTCTCTTCCTTATATCCATTCTCCACCATCCTCTGCTTGCCTCTGTATTCCAGTAAGCTACTTTTCCCATGTTCCATTACCTTCTGGCTTCTGGATGGTTTTGAAATGGTAGGCATTGGCAGAAGATTAAAACAGCAAAGGGAAAAATTAGGATATCCCCCCACCCCCAAGAAGCTCCACCACGGCTTCACCTGCTGCCCTTGGCTACTGAACTCTAATGATAACACTTGTATCTATGGTTCCTTCACCCATGGAGTGGTAGAGCTGTTACTCATACCTGATTATCTCATCTCCTGTTCAGCTTCCCAGCTTTTCCATCATTCACGTAACCAATTCCCTGTATTACATTGCCTCTTTTTGAAAGACCTAAGCTGTTTTCTATTTTCCTGGCTGCTCTCTGGCTAATACATATATCTTCTTTAAGAAAACAAACAAACAAGCATTATTCAGAGCATTTACAACCAATATTAGAACTACAACTGGAATCAAAAACTCAAAATAGAAAGGAGAAACAGTAGTCATCAGCATGATTTAAATTACATGAATAAGGTATTACACTGAGAGCCAGTGTGCAGCAACCACAGGCTTTGTCATCAGAGCTAAAACCTGTCACCAGTATTTACTAGTGATGAGATCTTAAGCAAATTATTTTAGCCTTTCCAAGTCTCATTTTTATCAGTATAAAAAGCCTGTGTTATCGTGTCATTTCACAAGTCAGAAACTGTGTGTGTAAAATAGAAACACACAATTCCTGACATGCAGAAGATGATCAATGAATGCTACTCATTTTTATTGCATTCCAATTAGCCTCAGGAATCCAAAAGATTTCAAAAGGGCTGAAAGTAAAAATTTTCCAGTAATGATGAGAGAAATGCTTGCTTTAATTTCAGGTGAAAATTAGAAGAATGACATTTAAAATGATGAGCTGTGAACTAAGCATCATTACCTAAAAGAATGCTAAAACTGGAAAGATTAGAAGAGAAGGGGACAAAAAGAAAACAAATATGACAAAAGTCGTTTTTGTTTAAGGAATTTTTTTTGTATCACTCAGCCAGGAAATATTTATTTAGCTTCTCCTCAATCCAGAACTAGAGGCAAGATGCAGAAATTAAATGGCCTCACACTGGGATTGGAGACCTGAAATGGCAATCAGGAGACCTAGGTAGTGGTTCCAGCTCACTTTGCCTCTCTGAGCCTCAGTCTCCCCATTTGCTAAGTACTAGATCAGTGGCATGTACTTCAAAATCACTCATGCAGTTTTTAAAGTAACAGTCCCCAACATTTTTGGCATTAGGGACCAGTTTTGTGGAAGCAATTTTCCCATGGACCAGGGCAGTGGGGGATGTGGGGGATGTGCATTTAAATCTCACTACTAATGCTAATATGCATTTACAGCTGCTCCCCAGTGCTAGTATCACTGCTCAGCTCCACCTCAGATCATCAGGCATTAGATTTTTATAAGGAACATGCAGCCTAGATCCCTCACATGTGCAGTTCACAATAGGGTTTGCACCTCTATGAGAATCTAATGCCACCACTGATCTGACAGTACACAGAGCTCAGGTGGTAATGCGAGTGATAAGGAACGACTGTAAATACAGATGAAGCTGCACTCACTGGTCTGCTACTCACCTCCTGCTATGTTTCCCAGTTCCAACAAGCCACAGACCAGTACCAGTCCATGGCCTGGGGGTTGGGGACCCCTGTTTTAAAGCACATACTTAACCAGGCCCTACTGTCAGAACCTGATTCAGTACATTCCTTCAAGAGGTGCTAGGACAATTTATCCCCAAAAGCTGCAGATTCTGATATGCACTCCTGCATAATCTCCTGGCCTATAACATCAAAGTCCCCTCTGGCTTTAAGAATCTCAAACCACCATCAGTATACATCCACTGAAAGGGAATAGAGAATGGAGTAACAGTGAAGCTCATAGAAGACAAAAAAGGCTCCAGGATATGAAATGACTTCAACTTTGAAGGGTGATTATTAAGCTTGGGATAGAAATAGGAGGGAGGTCTTTCCAGGTAAGAGGAAAGAAGGCAGGAGGTATCAGTTTGTTAGTAAAAAACAAAGGGAGTGAGGGAGTCAGAGGAGGATAAACTATAAGGCAATCAACAACAAAACAGGCTGAGAAGTTTGACTAAGCATGGATTTAAAACCCAGCTCCAGCTGGGTGCGGTGGCTCACATCTGTAATCCCAGCACTTTAGGAGGCTGAAGCAGGAGGATTGCTTGAGCCCAGGATTTTGAGACCAGCAAACTCCTGTCTCTCCAAATAATTTAAAAAACTAGTCAGGCATGGTGATGCATGATTATAGTCCTATCTACTCAGGATGGTGAGACAAGAGGGTCACTTGAGTCCAAAAGGTTGCAGTGAGCTATGATTGTGTCACTAGCCTGGGCAACAGAGAGAACAAGACCATGGGGAAAAAAAAAACTCTGTAACTTTGACTGAGCAAGAATTTATTTTCTCTAAGCTTAAGTTTCCCCTGTCATAAGTTTATTTTCAGGGTTAACTAGAATAATAATGTATTGTGCACTTACTAATGTTGCCAATAAAAGAGAGCTAATACCATGACCGTTATGATCATTATTATTTCTGTTATTCTCTACACATCCTCACCAACCCTTTAAACCAATATGCCTGTGCTTCACACCACCATTCTAAACTGTCATAATCAAGGAGGAATAAATTGGAATCTGACATCTTGAAGAGAAAATAGGATAAATGGAGACCTATCTCCCTTTGAAATGTAAGGGAGAGCAGAAGGATAATACTGGTGTTAAAACTTAGAGCAAAGCTTCTCAGACCCAGCACTACTGATATAGGGCCAGATAATTCTTTGCTGTGGGAGTCGTCTTGTACATTACAGGAAGTTTAGCAACATCCGGGGCCTCTATACACTAGATACCAGTAGCATTCCACAGCTGTAAGAACCAAAAACAAATCCAGACATTGCCAAGTCTCCCCTGGAGGGCCCAAGTCTCCCCTGGAGGGCCCAAGTCACCCCAGTTAAGGACACAGCAGTCCCCGAAGACAACTCTTCCATGAATGGGGTGGGGGCAGAGATCATAAGGCATTAGATTCTCATTAAAGAAGCGTACAACCTAGATTCCTCTCATGTGGAGTGTACAGCCTAGATTCCTCTCATGCACAATTCATAATAGGGTTTGCACTCTATGAGAATCTAATGCCACCACCAACCTGATAGAAGACAGAGTTCTGCTTTCTCACTGCTCACCTCCTGCTGTGCAGCCCGGTTCCTAATAGGTCATGGATTGGTACCTGACCAGAGCCTGGGAGGTGGGGACCCCTGATTCAAAGTAATGAAAAAGAAGAAGGAGGTAGAAAATGAGAATAGAGGATTCAAAGAAAAAACTGATTCTATTAAGTAGAAAAAACCAAAGAAAGCAGGATTTTTGTTTTGTTTTGTTTTTTGGGGATGGGGGAGGAGATTTTTGTTTGCCAATTACAAAACCTTAGACCAGCCAGACATAAAGGCTTCCTGAATTTCCAAAGTGCTCAGGAAATGCAAATCAAGAAGAAAAGACAGTGAAGTTTTTTTACAGTAACATATTTTCTCCCAGATGGAAAGACTGTCTAAGTCCAGATTGCTGAGAGTTCAGATCTTGGCTGATCACCAGAGGGCTTTTTTCCCTCCCTTTAGTCACTGTGGTTACGCGGAGATTCCAGAGTTTTCCACCCAGTCCATGCCTGAACTCTCATCTCCCCATGATGTTCAGATGACCCAGGGAAATCCTGGAGAGGACCTGCCAAGGGTTGTGGCCGAGGTAGCAGGTCTGCCTTCTTATCTGTGAGTGGGTCAACTTCCCTTCATTCTTTCCGAGAGGAAAACTTACCAGGCAGCAGGGCTCATCAGAGCCACCTGACAAAGGCAAACAGGTGAAGAGGGGAGACAGAATGGCTCAGCAAGTCTGAGTGCTGGCCTCTCCCCCCGACCTCCTCACTGACCTGGCTGCCTTCAGGCCAGGACCAGGGAGTGGTAGAGAAAGGTGCTAACTTTTGCAAAAGCAACCTGCCCTTACCCTGTCACACAAGCTAAGTCATCTCCCCTTTCTTCCTCTCCCCGTGCCCCTTCACACTCTGAAGTGCTCTGTTGTTTTTTCAATTCCACTTTGCTCTGGCCTTCAAAGTCAGATGGGCAAAACTGAAAGGGTTTCCTTAAACTGAACATTAATTCAAATACTTTGGGTGAACACTTTAAATACAGTGAAGTACTGTACTTAACTTCTACAATGTTCTTTATCACCCCTATTTCATTATTGCCCTCTTTGTTCTTAATCTGAGGCTTTTGTCCACACTGTTTCCTGTGTGACATGTCACCTATTTACATTTGAACACCATTGAAGACAGTTAATAGAGTGTATGTTTACTTTTTTTTCTAATCCCCAACAACACACAACTCTGTTGCAGACACTGAGCAGATACTGGGTGAGGGCTTGGCATGAATCAATAAAGTGGCCAAAGGTACCCAACAATTAACACTCTGCTTCTTACCTTAGCTGGAGTCCAAACGTTCACTCACTCACTAGCTCAGTCTCTCATTCAATCACTGAGTCTCTCATTTAACCACTCCTCAGATATGTCCACAACGCCTACTGTGTGTCAGATGCCACATCAGATGCTGGTGGGAGAAATGCATGTTGTTCCCAAACTCATGGATTTACACCTGGCAGAGGGAACATATTCATAATGAAAGCTATTACCTTTTTTTGGTATCGTCAAGACTTTTCACCAATCCAAACTGTCCCTCCATGTCATACAAATAGTTGAGATTCACAGTGTCTTAAAAATTCCAAGAACTCAGTTATCTGCTCCTGAGATAAAAAAAAAATAAAGGGTTTATGTTAAAGCACACTCAGTTTAACTCCTCTCTTCTCAATCCGTGCAAGGCCTCTGGTTTTTTGGTTTTTTTTGTTTTTTCCTTCCTTTTACTTCTGATTTCTACTTCCATCTTCTACCCCATAAACACTACTATAAGTTATTTATGTGTCCTTTAATATGCTTGTAACATTGCAAATTGTGTGCTTTACTTTTGTGCATGTGTCTTAAATTTACATAACAATTTGTGTTCAAAATCATAATCTGTTTCTTACTTTTTTCAATTAATAGAATTTTTCATAAAATCCATATAGTATACTATATCTTATGGGTCTAATGAGTTGATTTAAAATGCTGCATAGTTTTTGTATTAGTTTCCCATTGCTGCTGTAACAAATTGCCACAAACTTAGTGGCTTAACAATTCTAGAGACCAGAAGCCTGAAATGAGTCTCACTGGACTGAAGTCAAGATGTTATCAGAGCTGCATTCCTTCCAAATAAGGAATTTGTTTTCTAAACTCCTTGACTCTGGGCAGTCTGTTTCCTTGCCTTTTCCAGTTTCTAGAGGCCATCCACATTCCATAGCCTATGGCCCCTTCCTTCAGCCTCAATGCCAGAAATGACAGGTCAAGTCCTTCTCACATCACATCACGCTGACACTGATTTTTCCATCTTCTTCTTCCACACTTAAGGACCCTGATTACATTGGGCCCAGGATACTCCAAAATAATCTGTTTTAAAATCAGTTGATTAGCAATCTTACTTCCATCTGCAGCCTAAATGCTCCCTTTCTATATAAGGTAGCATATTCATAGTTTCCAGCGATTAGAGTTGGGGGATTATTCTGCCTACCACAGTATTCCATATTGTGTGTCTACCACATTTTAATTAACCTAGTTTCCTATCTCCAGGGATACAAAATATACCAATTTCTTGCCAAAACAGTGCCTTGATATTCATCCTAGCAGGTCTATGAGAAAACTTCTCCGGGATATACAGACCTAGAGATAGGATTAGTGAGTCTTAAGTAGAATTTACAGCTATGATACTACATGGTTTCAGAAAAAGCAACACATTTTTACTTTCCAACTCTTGAGCAGGCAAGCAGTATTTCCATAGAAAATATCAAAAGAAGATACTAGAGCAGTTTGCACATTTCTTGTCTCTTTCCACTTCCCAGGCATATGGCAGGTTTGCTCTTCTCTGACCTCTTTGGAGTTAGGTAGGCATGGCTATCTGACTTGTATTGGCCAATGAAGTATGATTGGAAGTGAGATTGTGTCCTCCAGGCAGAAGTTTTAAAGGCCAGTGCACAGCTTTGCCTCCTGTCATGGAGATCAAGACCGAAATATTGACATGAAGCCTTCATCAAAACCTGAGTCAATAAGTGATTACAATGAACAGAGACCACGTCCACCGCCCCCAACCATTCCTGCCAATCAACTGGACATTGAGAATCAGAAAAGAAAAAAAAGTCAAAATTTCATTATGTAAAGCCATTGAGTTGTGTGGCCTTTGTTATTGCATTATAACATAGCCTATTCTAACCAATAGGTCCTTATAACCAGGAATAATCCCAATTTAAACTTTACTTACATGTCAAGATTTGTTGTAAAGCACTTTCTTATCTCCTATTTTTATGTTTATCACTTGATCCCCCCTTCATCCCTAAGGCTTATGGTCTGCCTTTCCCTCCTTCATATGCATACTGTTTATAAAGATATTTAAATTATTTCTTCACTACTTGATCGTGCTCGCTGGTTGGTGATACCCAGTGGTACCTACAACTGAAATTGCATTCCTTAGCTGCATGGGCCACACTTTCTCATCTAGTCCAGGCATAATAGTCAGTGTCTGACATGTTGGTAGTGGCTAAATAGTGTTGACTCAAAAGATTATTCTCCCAATTTATATACACTGAGGGAGGCTAAGGGCGGACAGAAGACAGAACAAGGTCACGCAGCCAGGAAGAAGAGGTCAGGATGAGAACCCAGTTCCCCAAAAAGTGTAATTATTCCTTGGTTAGATCAGAGAGAAGCTTCCCATGGTACTACCCTAGACTTAACCCACCCCTATCTTGCCCACCCCACACAGATAGATACTGAAGCTTAAACACAAGAGGGACTGCACGGATTCCTTAGGGACTATGTGGATTACCTCCCTTGTTTTCCGAGAATGTAGAAACGATGGGTCTGAAATCTATTTCCGATTAAATTAGCATTTGGGCTAATTGCTTCTCAGCATCTTTGTTATACATTTACTAATACTTCCTCTTTGCTCAATTGCAAAGGAAGGCTTGCAAACCTGCTTCATCAGATGGGATCTCATACACCATGATGTAAGCGCACTGTCTCAGGAGACGTAAACAACTCAAATTGGCAAGTGTTCTGGGCAGTTAACTTAGATTGGAAGGTACAGAGACGTATATATAGGGAGCTTCTAGGCCAGAAAAGAAGGTCCATGTTTGGTTTAAAATTAAATATAGAGCTTGAATGGGGGAGAAACCAAAATGATCCATTTCCTCTCATATTATCATAAATGTGGTTAACGGTGATCCCAAAAGTACTTGGAGTCTTGGCTGTCGGCAGATGGTGCAGCTTCCCTTATCAGCCCATCAGCTGGGCTAACATGACCCTGTAGAAATATATTTTTCTCCACTGCATCTGTGTAAATAAACACTGGTAATTTCTAATGCCGAGCTGCTTGCCTGTAAAATGATCTAAGTGATGTAAACTTAATAATTCACAAATGATGGCTTGCCTCCAGTTGGACCTAAAACATCAATTTGCTAATTCCTCTGATTTTCCCTTTTCTTCTTGCTCTTGACTCTGACAGATTATCACCTTGAAAGTGAGTAAATGGTGCCAAGCCAGAGTTCCTGTTGTTTCTAGGACTCAGACTTTCACTTCTTTGAAAGAGAATGATAGTTGTGATCCAGATGGCTGGTGGTGATTGTTAACAGTGCTGTCCTCAGAACCTGGAGATCTAGAAACAGAGAGCTTGAAGGATTTGGACCAGCGCAGAGCTGAGAATGGCCCTAGGCGGTGAGGAAGCTTGAGCCTTGGCACCAATCTTCGGATGAGACAAGACAGCAGGGTGGCTAGGAGCTTAGGATCTGAACCCAGGTTTGAATCTTGCTCTGCCATGGAGAAGCTCCTTGCCATTGCACTGAAGAAGTTTGCTTAAACATTTCCAGCATATTCAACTGGAAAAGGAGAATAATGATAGATCTAGTGCCATGGTGAGAATTAAGAAAATAATTTACATAAATGCTTTACATAGTCTCTGTGTGAACTAGTAGGTTAATAACAAGGAAAAGAATATCAACCATAGATAGTCCACTGTGGAATAATTACATATTCCTGCTGGAAGAATAGCCAGCCTGATATAAGACTTCATAACCTAGGAAGGTAGCCAAGAACACACAAATCTCTGGAGCTTGGGGGAGTGGAATATCCTAGAGAAGAGGAAAGGGTCATCTAGATGGGCCAAAGGCATCACCTTGGGATATGCTAGCAATGATGAGGCTAAGAGTATCATGGGCAATGGAGCTGCCCAAGGAGAAGATGGCAGGGGAGGACATGTCCCTCCATTAGAACAGGCGAAAGTCAAGAAGGAACACCTTTACTGGAGGAGTTGGTTAGTTTCTGTCAGTGAGAAGGAAGTAGCCTCAAACTAGACTCTGAAGTCATGGTCAGAGCAGTAGCTTTTGCCAGCAGGGGGCAATGACATCCAAGAGTAGGGTAAGGAAGTTATTCTCTTGCTTAAAATCTTTCATATATATTTTTTTTTAATATTGTGGGGTACAGTTAAGGGTTGGGTATACAAATATGCTTCGTTCAGTCACTCTTGTTGATAAGGGGTGTCTCCCCGTCCCCAGACAGATATTGACTACTTTGGCTTCCCACTGCCATGGAAAAAATAAAACTCCTGTTCATCACTTCAGGGCTGCTCCTTCCTCATTCTCCAGCATTAACTTGCCCCATGGTCTAAATCTCTCCTCTGCCACCAAACACCTCAAACTCTTCACAATTCCCAGTCTTTGCACCATCACTCTTCCTTGACATTCACCCACCTCTTCTGTATCTGGCTCACTCCCATTCCTACACATCTCAGTTTCAGCATCGCTTCTTCAGAGACGGGTATTCCTAACAAGCATCCTCCCTGTGATGCCCCAGTTCTCCATTGTCCAACAGATCCAGGAGCAAAAGACCTTCCACTCTGACTGGTCCCTGAGTGCTTTAAGCTTCTTCTTAATTCCCTTAACCTCTGCTAGTACTTCCCTTCTTTCAAGACTCTTCAAAATCTCAAATTTTGCTAGAAGCCTGACTATCTCCTTTCCAAATCAGGAAAAAAAAAAAAAAAGTTGGAGAACAGACCTCAAGTTTACATACCACACTTGACTCTAATCATTCCATGAAGTTTACGGCTGCTTCCTCGGCTACTACAGCATCAGCTTATAAATTGGGGCAGTCAGCATGTTTAAGACAGCTGAGGGAGCTGCTGTGTGGCCAGTCCAAGACAGGCTCAGAAACAAAGCCCAGCATCATCCAGCATACAGTTCTTCCCAGACTGTCCACACGTGTGCAGAACTATCATCATGCAATGGGAGGTTCCAGGCAGCTTAAAGCAATTTAAGCCAAGTATAGCCTTCGGTTGAGGGAAATTCCAAAATGAGAGCAGGGATGTGTAATTGTCCTCCCTGAAGTGATTATTTTCCAAGGACTTCAGCACCTCTGTAGTATCCCAGGGCATGGGAGCACTTCCCAAAGGAGTGAGTGTGGAGCTGATAGGGAAATTGGAGAGGTGCCTCTGCCTGATGTGTACACACACTTAGATCTGCTCTTTCTGGATGCTTTGAGATCCCAACATGACTGGCAGCAGTGGCTATAGAAAGGTTTCACTCTGGAAATGTCTTAAATACACACACACAAACACACACACACACACACACACACACACACACACACTGACAGCCTCCTTCACTCATGGTCTTACCTATCGCTTTCACACACACAGTGGAGGTGTGTGGTTTTCAACAGTATGATCTTAGTTTAAACTCCCTCTGCCCCAATAAATGTGCTGCCAAGTCAAGACCATAGCCAAAACTAGAAGCACCCAAAGGGCTTCCTAAAAGGTGGAGATTGAACTTCAAATCCTATAGGCCACTAGTAACTTGGAAAGTTGACATCTAGGTACAGTATCTCAAATCAAACTCCCTGGCTCATGCATGCTGCCACAATGGGGTCTGGACTTGGCTCAAAGTAGGCCAAAGGTTCTTGTCTGCTTCATGCCTATGAACTTTAGTGGAAGTTTGCTATTACTGGCAGCTCACTATCTATCACCCTTCCTTTTGGGCTTGATGGCTCTTGCACTGTGTCAGGCATGGTCTGATGGCAAATCAAGATAACTCCAATTATGGAAGGGCTGCTGAAGCCAGAGAGGGAGAAAGTGTGCTAACTTCAGCAAATTGAACAGTCCATCCTAGGATTTTGAATCTCTAGAAAATCACTGCAAGTCAGAACAGAAATGGGTTAGAATTCATTATTTTCGGGTGTGAGTTAGGGACTTGCTAAGTCACTCTAGCAGCTAAAGTCTAGCTGCAAAATACTACAAATCACAGACCTCTGCAATATTTTTTTTGGCTGAGATAATTTGTTTTATTTCTTGTTTTATATATATCTATTTATTATTTTAAAGATGTGTGGTACAATCCAGGATTAGGTATACAAGTGGACACTGTACAGATAAAGTTTGGGCCACCCTTTGGTCCCCACTTTGCCTGGTTTGAGATCAGGTACTTTTATTGATATTGTGTCCTCCACCCTACCCCGGCAGTGTCCCACTACTGCCAATCCCCTTTTTATACTATTATGGTAAATGTTCAGGGTTCGCTTATGAGTGAGAACATGTGGTACTCTGTTCTTTGCTTCTGTGTCTGCAATGATTTAAAACCACCAACATAAAAGTCTCAATTCCAATGACCTACTAAGTATAGAGGGCAGTGAGGCAGTGTTGATACCCCATCCAGACTCCCTGGGATATCCCTGTGCTGCGTGTGTGCATCCCTGACTCCTGAGACCTTTCACTTAAAACAGCCAGCAATGAGAGCTCTTCCAGAGTCTGATCTTGGGCCAACGAAACCAGCTTTGCTCATAGGCATGGGAAGCCACAAGTTCCTTGAAATTCATGTCCCCATCTCCCTCCCCTCCTCCTGGCTCTTAACAAATGATTGAAAGGTACAGTAGTAGGAAATCCCCATCTCCCTTTCCCCAGACTCAAAGGCGTAGCTTGTACTCCAAAGCTTTCCTTATGTGATTAGGCCAAAGCTCCCCTCGGTAGGACTTTGCCCAAACTTGCTATCTCCCTTGGCATCTTCCCCTGCCCTGCTCTGCCTCCCCAGTTTTTTTTTTTTTTTTTTCTGCTCTTCCCTGGGAGCCTCTTTTTGCATAAAAAGAAGCAGACCCTAGTCACAAGGTCTGCTTCTGGGGTCATCTCAGTTTCATCAACTTCAATATTCTACTAACTCCTACAGCATTCTCAAACATGAAGGCAAGGGAGAGTAGATGAGTTGGCTAATTTTAACTTGTCAACTTGACTGGTCTATGAGATGTCCCTAGCTGGTAAAACATCATTTCTGGATGTCTGCAAGGGTGTTTCCAGAAGGTTGGCCTTGGCATCTTGTAGACTGAGTAAAAAAAGAACTGACTTCACAAACGGCAGTGGGTGTCATTCAATCCTTTGAGGGCCCTGGGCTATCCCAGACTCCCTGGGCTATCCCTGTGCTACATGTGTGCACTCCTGGCTCCTGAGAACTTTCACTTAAAACAGTCAGCAATGAGAGCTCTTACAGAGTCTGATCTTAGGCCAATGAAGCCAACTTTGCTCATAGGCTTGGGAAGCCACAAGTTCCTTGAAATTCATGTCTCCATCTCCCTCCCCTCCTCCTGGCTCTTAACAAAATGAAGAATTTGCTCCCTCTGCTTAAACTGAGAATCCATCTTCTCCCACCCTCAGACGGGCACTCCTGGTTCTTGAGCCTTCAAACTTGAACTGGGAGTTAGATCGTTGATCTCAGGCCTTCTGTCCTGGACTGGAACCACACCACCAGCTTTCCTGGGCCTCCAATTTAAGATGGCACATCCTGGGATTTCCCAGCCTCCATAATTACATGAGTTCATCCCTCATAAAAACATCTCTTTCTATATTTCTATAGATAACCTGCTGGATGTTTCTTGGAGGACACTGACTACTACAGTAGATATATTTGCATAAGAAACAATTCAAGAATTACCACTGGGCTGGGTGTAGTGGCTCATGCCTGTAATCACAGCAATTTAGGAGGCTGAGGTGGGTGGACTGCTTGAGCCCAGGAGTTTGAGATCAATCTGGGCAACCTAGTGAGACCAATCTCTAGTTTTAAAGAAATCAGCTGGGTAAGGTAACATATGCCTGTAGTGCCAGCAACTCGGGAGGCTGAGGCAGGAAGAGGCTTGAGCCCGGGAGGTCAAGGCTGTGGCGAGCCATGATCATGCCACTGCACTCCAGTCTGAGCAAGAGTGAGATCCTGACAGACAGAGACAGAGAGAGAGAGAGAGAGAGAGAGAGAGGATGAATTACCACTAAAATATAGAGGCCCCAAACAGACTATGTTATACATTGAACACATTCAAGACCCTGCCCTTAGTGAGTTCACAAGTCCAATGAAGATAATATCTAAATCCAATATGTCTCTACTATATACCACATAATATATCTACTTACTGCATGTTTACTACACATACATGTATAAATATGCATGCATGTGTATATGTGCATACACACACACACACACAACACACACACACACACACACGAATACATAGTACATAGACTGATAGATAAAATTAACCTGGAAGAATTAAATGCTAAACTTCAGCCAATCTATTGTTGATACATCAAAGAGACATCTTATGATTCCTTCTCTCAAAGGAAAGTTTGTGAGAAAACAGGCTGGTCTTAAAGGGTCAAGACGTGCCTCAAAATATCAGTGATCCTTCATAACCACCTCACCACATGAAAATGCCTAAAGGCTTTTGTAGCTCTTTCTATTTTTGAACATTTCTTGGGAATAATGTATTCCACAAGTCTCCTACAGTGAGACACAGTGACAAACGAAAGGCTTTGGTGGCAGATAAGTATGATTTGTATCTGCCTCACTATGTACAAGCTGTGCGGTATTAAGAGTTTCGATATTAATATGTCTATCCAGTTTCCCTTTCTGTCACATGAGGCAGTCATCTTTCCTCACAGGTTTGTAGTGAGGATCATATATGCAAAGGGCCTAACTCAGTAGTAGGACTCAATGACATTTTATCTGCCCTGCATCTTACTCTTTCAAACCTAAGGACTGCAGGGACTGATTGAAACAGGAGGCTGAGAAATGCTCTGATTCAGGGACTTTTGAAGCCAGGCATTCAGTAAGCTCCTTGAAGGCAGAAGCTAATTCTTTTAAGTATTTAGTGCAGTGCCAAGCATGCTGAAGTTGCGCAATAAGCTTTTAAATTTTAATAGTTGCTGAAGGACTGGATTTTAGTCTCAGTTTCCTTGGAGAGGTTGCCACCTTGTGGACAATGTTCAAACAACACACCTCTGGAACCTGTATTATTCCTAGGGTCCTTTAAATGGTGACATTTTACCTGCTACCATTTATAACTCCTGGGAGTCTGCACAAGTAACAAGGTGTTGCCAAAGAAGAAAGAGCAATTTAGATGAAAACGAAGCAACTGATTTGGTTACTAAAAAAGGTCAATGCAGCCGGGCTTGGTGGCTCAGCCTGTAATCCCACGCCTTTGGGAGGCTGAGGTGAGTGGATTGCCTGAGCCCGCGGGTTCGAGACCCGCCTGGGCAGTGAGACCTCATCTCTGCAATAAATCAAAAAATCAGCCGGGCGTGGTAGCGCATGCCTGTAATTCCAGCTACTCGGAAGGCTGAGGCGGAAGGATCGCTGGAGCCCAGCAGGTCGAGGCTGCGGTGGCCGGGAGCGGCCACTGCACTCCAGTCTGGGCGACAGAGTGAGACTCCAACTCAAAAAAAAAAAAAAAAAAAGGTCAATGCATTTTCTTGGTTCTAAGCCTTACCTTGGAGGCTCCATCTTGTCCATTTACTGGTCCTAAAAAAATATGAGTGACAATTAGCATTATTTCAAAGCTCATTAACCATCTACAAAAGTGGCCCGAAGCTACACCAAATGGCAAGGTCAAGACAAAGGCTATATTGAGTCGCTCTCAGCACACCAGTAACTGGCTTGGTCAGCAGAAAACCCTATAGAAATACCTTGTGTCTGCCACTCTGAAATGTCAAGCATCCCCTGCTTCTGAGATCTAAGACATAAAATCACTTTTCAGGGAAACACACTTGCAACATACAGCTGATTCTCCCAATAGTGGCTCTATTGACAAAATGGAACAGAAAGGAAATTCTATATAGGGGGAAATATCCTAGGATACCTTTAGTGGATTTATGATCAAATAGAAATACCACGACTTTAAACATCAGATGATTCCAGGTATGAATAGTACCAACTGTGCAATCTTGGACACGTTTCCAGCCTTTCTAAGGCTTGATTTCCTCAACTGTAAAATGGGTTTTAAAAAATATCCTCCATACAACCAGCACACAGTCACTTTTAGTTGCAGTTCCCAAATCAACCCCACCATTACGAGGTGAAGAGAGTTTGAAGTAACCCCAGCACTCAAGGGAACAACACGCCATGCAATTGTGCAAGTGTTTGGGCCTGACTTATGATTGCATGTAACGGCACCTGCATGACTCAGATCATCACATTTCACCAATCCGCTGTTTTCACAGTAAGTTGGTGGAAGTCGGGGGGTCAAAGCAGCACTTATTAAATAATGCCCACAATTCACAATTTCCTGAACAGAGTTTTCAAGTAAAGCTGATAATGTAAGGAAAGAGCTGCCCACTTCCATCAATTCATGTCTGCCTCTGCTTCCTGAAAGATCCCAATTAGTGATTGTGATCGGCTCCCCAAGCCCTTTCAGCTAATTTGCCCAGGAAAAACAAGGGACTGGAGTGGAGTTCATGTGACGTGAGTTGACCCTTCCTAGTAGAGATTTCCTGCATCAAAAGGGAAAGCTGAAAGGATATTTATGTTGGTGGCAAAAGCCCTCACACTGGTGCTAGGTCAAAACACATGGAAGTAGGGGTAAGGAATATCAAGACCATGATTATAATAGACCTGCACCCTCATCCCCAGATCAGAAGAGACGTAACAATTCCTTCACTCACTGACCAAAGTGTCTTTTCTTGTTTCTAGCAATGGCAAAAAACTCTAGCCGATTCACTTCCTGTTTGCCATGTTGGAAATTTGCCGTCAGTTTCACCGATGAGATTCCTTGTTGAAATCTGACTGGGTTCTTCTTAGTGCTTACCCTTAAACAGAATCTAGGGCAAAAATTCAGCACAGCTTGTTTAGAGATTAAGAGAAATAACACAACCTCCATTTTTCTCCCTCACACACACGTCAAAAGATCAGATACGATTCTACCCACAAAATAATGATAGGCAGTAACTTATTAAAACTCCATGGACCAAGTAAATGTCTATTTTAATAGATTTGGTGGTGTGGTGGGTTCATAGGAGTGAAAGGAGGCGGTGATCTCTCTAGCTGTGGAAACTCAAGGAAGACAACATGAGTTAAGGAGGGAGAGAGGCCCAGGGCTCACACAAGGCCTCGTGGCCCTGGGCAGCAGTTCAAATTTTATTCTGAGTACAGTACAGCAGCCATTGGATGCTTTTGAATGGGAACGAAACATAATCAGATTTGCCTCTTACAAGAATCACCATGGCCACTGTGTGGAGAACAGATTGAAGCGGGGACCAGCGTAGTGACAGGGGACAAATGAGGTGTCCCTTGTGAAAGGAGACCGCCATGGGAGCAGTGATGCCAGGCTCTGCCCAGCTGCCACACCTGGACTCCTGGTTACCTAATGCAGCAGATGCCACCAGGAGGGCCTGAAACAAAGCGCTTATTGACTGTAACAGGCCTCGAGTCTGATGGTCTCACTTCTCTGCCTTCTCCAGGACAGGGGACTGCATGCCCGCCTCCTCTCCCCTCAGCTCTTGGATCCTATGGAGCCCATTTCCTTTGCAAGGGTCACTTCCAGAGGTCACTACCAGCACAAGCTTCTCTGCCTCTCCCATCCTGCAGGGGACTTTTTGTTCATGAGTCCTGTAGTAGTTCTCAGTGGAGGACAATTGTGCCACCAGGGAATCTCTGGCAGCATCTGCAGACCTTCTTTGGCTATCACAAGTGGTAGGTGAGTGCTACTAGCATATACTGGGTCAAGGCCAGGGATGCTGCTAAACATCCTGCAATGCACAGGACAAGCCCACACCATAAGCAATTATCTGGCACCAATTGTCAACAGTGACCAAGGTTGAGAAACCCTGGATTGGAGATTCATCCAACCTTTAATCCTTCTCCTACAAAGCCAGTGTAGGGGAAAGATAAGGAAGCCTTTGAGTCCTTATAAGCAAGGCAGAGGAGAGGAAAATGGCATGCGATCACTGCATTTTCTATGTGTTAATTCAGTTTCTGTTTGTTCGTTTGGCTGTTTTTTACAGCAACCTATATAGCATGGGTACCTTTATTACAGAAGGGGAAGCCAATGCCCCTTTTCAACAAAGCAACATTTTTTTTTTTTTAGTTGGAGTCTCACTCTGTTGCCCAGGCTGGAGGGAAGTGGCATTGGCTAATAATTGGTGCTTTTATTAGACTTTTATTAGATTTTTTAAGGCCTTTTGAGGTCAGAGATCCTGTTTTATTTACCCTGATATCTCAGAGCCTAGCAGCCTAGCACCAGACTGGGTATAATATATATGTTTGGAAAAGTTTTTTATAATGAATACAAGGCATCTATCTAAATGCCGTTTCAGCTTCCCAGTCCTCACTATTCTTGGCACATAGCCTTGTATACAGTAGGCATCAAATAATATGTGTTGATTGAGTGTTGCCTCTATGTAATTTTACTCAGCCTGTCATGATGTATCTTTGCTTGAGGAACTTCATTGCCAAATAGCTTAACTGTTCACCTTTACCCTGATGAAAGAGCAGAACTTCTGAATATGAAGGGAGCTCTGAACCCTGGCATGGCAAGAGTCTGAAATCTCATGGATTAGAGGGATTGGGCTGCATGGAGGGCGTGACTGGTGGGGGAGGGGGCCTCTGTGTTCCAACTCCTTGTCCTTTATACATGTGTGGGTGGCCTCTGAAACCAGACAGGATGATTATCCGTCCAGCCTCTGTATTCTAAATTATTTACGTTTCCCAGGCAAGATATGAACAGGGAAACATGGAAGGACCAGCCTCCTCCCACAACCAGACTCAACTGTTCTGTTCCCCCAGCTGATCTGATAAGTTTTATGGAACTCAGAAAAAAAGCACCAGGCTCAGAGTCAGGGAATCTTGCGTTTGAATCTCAGCTCTGTGATTTTTAAAATGTTGCTCTGTGCTGGGTGCAGTGGCTCACGCCTATAATCCCAGCACTTTGGGAGGCCAAGGTGAGAGGATTGCCTGAGCCCAGGGTTGGAGACCAGCCTGGGCAACTTGGCGAGACCTCATCTCTACGATAAGTAAAAAAACTAGCCGGACGTGTTGGCTCATGCCTGTAGTTCCTGCTACTTGGAAGACTGAGGCGGAAGGATCACCTAAGTCAGCAGGTCAGGGCTGTGGTGGCCGTGAGCATGCCACTACACTCCAGCCTGGGTGACAGAGCAAGACTCCAAAAAGCCCCAATTAAGGCAAGTGCAGCATTGAACAGGGTGAAGAACGGATATTCAACATTCCGTATGTTTGATGAATGAATGACTGAATGGTTGAATAAATAAATTGGCATTTTAAAAGGATGGATATCATTCAAAAAGTATACTTAAAGTCCTGGGGAAAAGGTGCAGAAATAAAGGGAATATAGGGTCTGACAATTAAGTTCGTGAACTCACCACTGTGCACTTACGTTGGTTGTACTGTGCAAGCAAGTCTGTAAAGTTTCATAGCCTTGGTATATCAGTGTCTCACAGCTATGTTCATGTCAACACATGGTGGTGTCTTGTTCAGTGGTGTTCATTATTGTTCTGTGTATTTTTGTATGCCCTTGCAAGAATGCCTAAACTTGAATAAGAGCAACAAACAAACATTAAATTTCTTGTTAAAATTGGCAAAAGTGGAAGTAACATCGGGGGCATGTTAGTCCAAGTTTATGGGGATAATGCCATAAAGAAAATAGCAGTGTACAAATCGATGAAACATTTTTCTGAGGGGAAAGAAAGCATCACTAATGAAGAGAGGTCAGGATGGCTAGTAACAAGTAGAACTGATGAAAACATTGCAAAAATTTGTCGAATGGTGTGTCAAAATCATCAGCTAACTATGAGAAGCATAGCAGACCAAATAAACATTGATAAAGAAACAGGAAAATCTTGGCATAAGAAAGGTGTGTGCAAAAATGGTCCCAAAAGAGCCCTTGCACCAAGACAATGCACCAGTCCACACACCACTGTCTATGAGGGAGTTTTTAGCCAGTAAAAAAATAACTGTATTAGAACATCCTCCCTATACCCCTTATCTGGCCCCCAGTGACTTTTTTATTTACCCAAAGATAAAAGAAAATATTGAAAGGAAGTCATTTTGATGATATTCAGGGCATCAAGGATAATACGATGACCATTCCAGAAAAAGTTCCAAAATTGCTTTGACAGGTGGACTAGGCACTGGCATCGGTGCATAGATTCCCAAGGGGAGTACTTCAAAGGTTACTATAGTGATATTCAGCAATGAGATATGTAATAGTTCTTCTAGGATGAGTTCATGAACTTAATTGTCAGACCCTGTATGACCCACAGAAGAGAAATCAAGAAAAATATATGGACAGATTGGCCTTTAGACTTAACAAGATTTAGACATGTGGGCATGAAAATATCTGCATACTAAAAGAGGAAAATTAGTCAAAGTCTTAGAAAGCATGTCTACTCAGACTGGAGGGAGTAATTTTTCCAGAAGCCAGACCCGTCTGGATAGACAGAGATAGGATATCACAAGGATTGTTCAGTTACCAGTCACAAGACAGACTGCCTCTAGAGTCCGTCTTATATTGGCTAAGACTCATGCGAACTATAATGTAGGTGCTTTTATTAATTCAACTTAACAGATGAGGAGGCTGAAACTACCCACCTACTATACTAGTAGGTTAGCCAGTAGAGTCCAAGTGGGACCTCCAAGGGCCTTTTGATTCAACCTTTGGAGCAGGGGTCTGCAAACTATGGCATGTGAGCCAAATCTGGCATGCCACCTGTTTATATACATAAAGTTTTATTGAAACACCGACATACTTATTCATTTGCATATTGTCTATGGCTGCTTTCATGCTACAACAGTAGAGGTGAGTAGTTACAACAGAGACCACATGGTCTGCAAAACCTGGGATATTTACTGTCTGGCCCTTTACAGAAAAAATCTGCAGACCACTACCCTGGAGCTTGCTGTCTTGGTTTGCATGACCCAGAGACTCCAGATGGAGTCATCTGTCTAAGGGACACTGCCAGCAATTCCTCTGATGGTGCAGAGCTGGTGGTGAGGCAGAATTCAAGGGTCTTCCCAGGACGTATAAAGCCCTGTACGAAAGCACATCCCTTGAGAGCTTAAATTCCTGTGGCATCTCCACTATTTATATTGAAAACACCGCAAGAACTCATTTTTCATGCTATTTCAGCTGAAAACAGCCATGGCAGGACCGCAATCTGGAGATCAAGACAGGGGGGGAGAGCATGTTTGTGCAGTCAGGGCTCAGCCTGCTGTGCCCCAGGTTGCCTGTCCCAGGTGCGCTGGGCCCAGGCCAGACTTCTTTCTGGGATAGTGGGCTTGAGGAATGAGGGTAAGTCGAGAGGGGAAAGGGTGCCTCGCTGGAAACCGTGCCTCCTCTCATCTAGAAAAGCATGAAAACACAAGCTGGCGTTCACACATCCACCTTGTTCGACAACCTAACATGGGTCATTAATTGAAATAAAATGAAACCAAATGGAATCCAGATGTTAGCATATAGTCACTCGCACACAATTCATACACAAATCACTAAATGGAAATGCTCCAAAATAGTCACAGTAGTTGTTTGAAGGGTATAGGGTTACCTCATTGTCTCTAGTGGAATCTCTTGCTTTTGTTTTGCTTTTCTTTTATGGGACTTAGGCAAAGAAAATGAGGGGGGAAGAAAGACAGATAAAAGTATAACATAATTATTTTGTGTTTCTCTCCCAAAAGAATATAAACTCCACAACAGACTATATCTGTTGTTCATGGTTATATTCCTAGTGCCCGGAACACAGCCTGGAACATAGTAAGTGTTCAATGAATAGTTGTTTATGGAGTAAATGTACTTTTATGATGCATAATAAGCACATATATAATATGCATACTAATATAATAAACAACTTTTATATATGCCAGATAATCCACAAGGAATATGCATTACCGTTACTTTAAAAAATACATTACTTTAAAGTATGTCTCAAACAAGTCAAAAAACAAACTAATGTCCTAATTAAAAAACATCTATTGACAACCTACTATGTGTCCACTTTTGCTATTTTTCTTTGCCTCCCAGAGACCTTGCATGGTGCAAAATTCATACCAAAAATTCAGTTAATGCCTCACAAATATCCCTGACCACATAAATCACACAAATCACCACCATCACAGTTACCACCTACTTTGAGAATGATGTGTAAAAACAATAGAATAACGACTCATCTTTAAGAGATTAACTGTTCCAACGAGCCTATCACCACAATCCCTGAGAGTCTGGAATGTGTTTTCCCAGGAGATGATAAAACCGAATTGCAACCATACTGCAGAGAAGAAAACCAAAGTTGTTTTGGATAAGTTATCAAGGGCCATTATGAGGCCAGCAACTTCTATGAATACACAAGTCAGCATTTTTGAAAGTTTCCAACACAGAGCCTGGCACCCAATACGCCTCATTCCATGAGCCTCGATTGAGCCCCAAACTCCAAAGATCAAAGTCAAAGCACAAAATGAACTTGAGAGAGTTGGAAAGGTGACTACAAAATATCTGAGAGTTACCAAAGTTAATACATACTTTGTATTAAGCATGCAATGGTAAGGCAGATTTTTGACTCGTTTTTTTCTTCCTTCTCACAAATATGTTAGCGAAATCTTTATTTTAAAGAGCATTTCTTAATGTCGAGTAAGAAAAGACACCACAGCCAAGATTGCAAATCATGGCTGGCCTGACTGCACTGCTCAAGCCTGGCTCTCTGATAAAACGAGACCAGAGCTTGGATATAATAATAAACCCTACACTGAGTGTTAACCTGCTCACTGTGACCCTTCATTGTTAAAGATGCTCTTGACAGCTATGTGTTATCCACTTCACATCTGCCAACTGGTAAGTTGTTCGAATGTCATAGGGGGAAGTGAAGAGCAGCTGGGAAAATGAAAAACACCTTCAGAAAGTGAAATAAACATTGCTAAGGAGATACCACCCTCTGCTAGCCATGTCCCAAACTATAAAAAGAAAGAAAAATATTAAGCCCACACCACAATGAGCAGTAGAACAACTCTTTCATCCAAGTAAGGAAAAAAAAAACCCAAAATGGCAGCCAGACGTCCCTGATGCCACACTCTCTAATAAAGATTTCCAAATGATGGAGTATCAGACATTATCTGTCCATTCCACAAACGAATATTAATCAGTTGTTGTGCGGCAGATCTAGGTGCTAGGAGGAAAAAGACCAAATAGATTCTACACTTAAGTATGATTAGCTTCCTAGAAACAGGCTAAAATTTAATAATGGCCTTCTATAAGCCAAGCTCATAAGTGCTTTACAAATGTCATTTATTCCACTCAATATGAATCTGTTAAGCCCCAAGCATGTACAAGGCATTGCTGTAGGCACCAGGGTTACATGAAACAGACAAAAGTGTCATCTTTATGCATCTTGTTTTACACTCAATATAGCACCACTCAGCTCATATTATTATTATCATTTTAGAGTAAGAAAAGTGAGACCAGACATAATGTACTCAAAGTCACACATTAGTAGAGGCCAGAGCCAGGTCTTGGGTTCAGCCCACCTTAAAGGTCTTGCTCTTTCCCCTAATCCAAGGGTCACAAACACAAATGTCTTCAAGAGCTAGGGTGGCAAAGAGTACAGTAAGCCAAGCATACCCCATAACCGCAACTTGTACTTCATTCTGTTTTTACACAGACACCCTTTGAGTATTAAGCCCACAGATATAGTTTCCACTTCAGCCCAAAAACAATAGCAATGCTTCCTCTCATTTTTCTTGAAAAGCGTAACTGTTTCAGGCTCATTTTTGTTCCTTGAGACAGATCCATTGGTAATAAGAAACGCTCCACTTCCTTTTTAACACTGTTGTAAGAAATAACCAGGATGAACATAGTGATAAAAGGCAAACTGGCTCTCATAGGCGTCCGTGCTGAGGAGGCAATGACAATCTCTTCTCAGCTTTAGCTGATGGTCACCATGCAGAAAGCAGGCCACAGGACTCCTCTGATTTTTCAAGAACTTTTACTTTTTCAAGTGAAGCCAGGAATGTAGATTACTATGTCAAACCTCCCAATATTTAGATATTGGCAATCAACCAAACCTTTTTAAAAACTATGCATGACAATATTTTTCTGACTAAACAACACATATTTTGGGTTTAAATCTGGCATTGGTTTTTAGTTCATAAATTCTACAATATTCTCAGTATTCTTTTCAGCAAATATCATGTGTATTGAACAATATTTTAATATATATATTTAGAACATCTATCAATGGTCTTTTCCTCTCCATATTTATAGATATGCCAAGAGACCAACTATGTAGAAACAAAAAAATGTGTTTATATCGAAGTGCATTATATTTTAAGTACAAAATATAAGATGTTGACATTCTTAGCTGTAAAAATTGAGAGGAGGGAAAGATCACTCAATTCTTGAATAACTGTCAAGGAGGAGAAGAGACTTTCCCTTGGATATTGATGGAAGAATTCAATTTGGATCTGTAGAAAAGTGTCAGAAAAGTGAGTTAAGAAGAAATGAAATGAGAGAAAAAAACTTAAAGAAGAAAATGAGCCATGTTTAATTGTTCATTAATGTTTAAGGGAGAGTAAATAGAACATTGAAAGAGTAGAAAGGATGACAAGGAAGTTGTAGACAGTGAGGACAGGTTATGTAAGGAAAATAACAGGATATAAAATAGGGACCGTATCTAGTCTACTTTGTAATATCAAGTTGGAGGTCAGACTGAGCTCTTGAGGGAGGAATTGTGCTGTGAGTCTTTTGGCATGCCCTATATCTAACACGGCACTTAACATGTGGAAGGCTTTCAATAAAAAATTTAAATATGGAATAGGGTTACATACACGAATGCATTTTGACCAACACAAAGTGTGCACAACATCAAGGCATTATTAATATTGATGAGGAAACAGTTTTCAAAGGAAATGTATATAGGACTCCCAAGAGGCAAATAATAAATTGAGGGTCTCTGGCAATCATTAACACTGTTGTCAAAGTTCAACAGGCATTTCCTTCTTAAAAACAATGAAAGGAAACCCATTCCAGTGGTTTCTGATCCAACTGGGGATATTAAGCCAAAACAGAAAAGGGAATAATGGTTAATATGTGGCCCTTTTTTGGATGATTTCAGAGTCAAGAGATACACACTACCCTTCTCCCACAGCCTTTGTAATGATTATATCAATAAGTGGCTGGGCGCGGTGTCTCAAGCCTGTAATCCCAGCAATTTGGGAGGTTGAGGTGAGAGGATTGCCTGAGCCTATGGTTCAGCCTAGGCAATTTGGCGAGATCTCGTCTCTACAATAAAAATCAAAAAAATTAGCCAGGTGTAGTAGCACACACCTGTAGTTTCGGTTACTTGGAAGACTGAGGCGAAAGGATCACCCTGAGCCCAGCAGGTCGACGCTGGGGTGGCCATGAGCATGCCACTGCACTCCAGTCTATGTGACAAAGTGAGACTCCAACTCAAATATATATATATATATATATATATATATATATATATATATATATATATATATATATATATATATACAATCGCTCTTAATATAAGAAAGCAAGAAGTTTTACATTAGTCAGAAGCTATGGTTTGCTTTTACTTGCATGACAGCATGAGCTTTGGAATCAAACAGACCTGGGTTCAAGTCCCACCCCAGTCACTTATTAGATCTGCCACCTTGGACAAATTACTGAGCTTCTCTGAGCCTTTGTAAGAAATGAGGCATCAAAAGTAGAACCTATCTCATATGACCTATGAGGATGACAGGAATGATGTATAGCGAAACCTAATCACCCACATGTAAATACCAAATCAGAGACAAAATGTTCTCATTTCAAGGAGACATCAAAAGCCAAGGAGCTGATTTCTGTCGAGTTGAAAACCCCCAAAGATTTCATCCAGGTTGTAAATTGGTTCTTGATATTCATCTAGTTTCTGATTCCTCCTAAGTGCACCATGTTACCTTCACACATAGATGTTTCTCTCTGTGGGGAAATCCATATCCACAGATTGCCCACAGCTGTCCCAACCACATGAAAGATCCAGACACTCCCCAATGACCTACTGGCACAAGGTATTCATCAAATGCTAGAAGCTCAGCACCAGACACACAATGAAAGGTTAGCCCTCAGTTTTTATTGCATTGGTATTAGCTTTCCTTGTCTGCAGGCATTTGATCAGTACAAAGCTTTACACTGTTTACAAATGTTCAAGAGTCTTGGCCTTGTCTTCTTATTGACTTTTGGATACTTGCATCATTAATCTTTAATTTTCATTGGAAACTTCATCCAGCAGTGAAAATGAAATGCTGCCTTCTGCAATATGCCTCCAAAGTCCTGATGAATTGAAACCACTAAAAAGAGTCTAGGTCTGGTGCTGTAAGTTGCAGGGAGAATTTCCATTGTCCATTCTATGCAAAAATTGAAATTGTGATTTTTGTGGCATTGCATATGCACTTGATACCAGCCACATATTTTTAGCATACTGTGCGCATTTCATAAAGAGCAAAAATAACATTGTTATTATTGATTTTATTTGATTATGTTATTTCTATAACTGATATTCTTGAGAAAAAATAATATATATCAAAGATGGAAGGCAACTTCTAAAGGAAATAACATTTTTCATCAATAATAACTTCTACAGAACTAGCAGAATAATGAAAGAAATAGCCAATGTCACTGTGTAATTCAAGCTTAAGATTGCTGAATAAAGATATAATACAAATTTGCTATTTTACTTACTGATCTCACCTATGAATGGGGAAGAATAAGTGGCATACTTTCAGAAAACAAGAACTTTCTTAATCAGCAATGTCAAATCCAGAATGCAATGATGGAAAAGTTGCATGACCCAGAAAAAGCTGATGGATACAGCTTTGTTAGAACTTGATATAACTTAACAAATTTTAAGATTTAATAATACCATATTGTGTGATATAGATATGCTGTGTTTTAGTTAGCCACTGTCCTGCTTTTTCTTATTATAGTTGTTTTCCACTTTTTCGGTTGTATTTTAATAACATTCAAAAAATATTTTTGAGATACCTACCAATAATATATACTAAAATTTCAAAAAATTAGCTATACTATTAATAATCCTAATAGCTTGTAATTTTGAATATAATTTAGGACTAACCAGTCTGCAAAAAAATTCAACATTGTGCTACTCGATTAAAAGATATATGCATATGGATACCACTGAGATAGAATATTCACTATATAAAACCTGTGATGTTGGGAAATGAATAAAAAGGGAACCTAATAAGTATTTTATCCCAAGTTGCAATAGGATGATTTCCTTGAATATATTGCTGTCAATTTCTACACTGGATTATAAAACTTTATATTCAAGTACTTCTTGCTTAATTAATGAAGCATAGTCTGATCATAATATGTGTAAATCCATGGAGTATGATGAATCAACAATTATATATTTTGCCTAACAAGACTTATGGTAATTGTTCTTATCAAGGGAATAATGGGTTACTTTTTTTCCCCTACAAATCTGTCGCATTCTCAGGTGGAATACAAGAAGATTAAAGACGTCATTCCCGATTTTGATGGGGGTACAGAGTGGTTAGGAGACAGGGCATTCACAAAGATAATAGACATGCAGCAATCTTCACATAAGTTGCCTCAAAGTAAATTCTCTAAAAGAAAAGGTAAAATCTCTAAGACCGAGATGTCAGGATAAAGTCATAAAGACATAGATATAAAGTTGTCTTTGAGGAATGGACAAGTCTTTAAAATTGTAGAGAGAATAGAAAATAAAGACTCTTGGTATATCTGGGAAATAATTAAAAGGACTCATCTATGTGGAGAACATGCATATAATAGGGACAAGTGAGGTGAGGTAAAAGCAAAAACACTGGCCATGGTGTGATTCTTCAGGGCTTTATCCTGTAGCAAACAAGGATGTCATTTAACAATAGAGTGACTTACAAAGATTCCTGCATTGAAATATTGATCTCAATATAATGTGATCAGGAGAAAGAATGGTTGAGAACAGGAAGATCACTCTAGGGAACTATCTTGCATGTCTGCAGGGGAGGAGAATAAAATATGTACTCAGTGGCATCAGTAGAAATGAAAATTCTCTGGGAGGGATATTGAAGAGGCAAGATTAACAGACCTTTGGGGTTATACAGATATTGTAAAAGAGGCAAATCATCATAAAAGTAACCACGAAATTTAATTTAATTTTCATTTCAATGGCTTTAGAAGACACCAATATTTTTGGCTACATTGGATAGTAAAGTATAGTACAATGTAATATATTTGGGTGCATTGTACAGTGGTAAAGAAATCTGGGCTTCAATTGTACTCTCCTCTCCCACCTGTGCACTTGTACTCAATAGGTGGTTTTTTTGTCCCTACTCCCTCTTTTACCCTCTTCCTTCTGAGTCTTCGATGTCCATTATGCCATTCTATATGCCTTGACAGAGCCTTAATTTAGCTTCCACTTATAAGTGAGAACATAAGGCATTCGGTTTTTCATTCCTGCATTACTTCACCCTAATTCCAATAACCCTAAAATTCTATATCCAATAACCCTACAATTTTAAACTTAGTTATTGAGAAAATTTCTGATATAACCATTGAAAAAAAGGGGAACCAAAAGAAAGTATTAGTCTAGGAATGGCAGAGAGCAGATGATATATGAGTCTGGTTTGAGATATGCTGATTTAAATGTATTGATATATCACTAGATGAAGTGACTTGGAAGAGAACTGAAATATTTGACTGATTGTTAGTAAAGGAGTTTGAGATTGGGAGTCACCCATTGGGAAGTGATGGCTGAAGCTATGGCATTGGATGAGCTCACCAAAGGAGTGATGTTATGGTAAGAAGATTGAAGTTCTAAGACCAAAATTTAAGGGACATCCACACCTAGGGATAGGGGACAAAGAAGTTGGGGATAATGAGAAAGAACCAAAAAGGTAGGAGGAAAATAGATACTTTGGAGAGGTATTATGAGATCGTTACTTTGGAAGATCTCTCAGAGTATAGCGATTTTGACATTTATCTAAACCACATGACCTTTGTGTCAAGTAAAAACCTACATAGAAACTCAACAGCAGAATAGCTCCAATAAAAGGTAGGTAAGAATCGTCTTCTCAGCCCTCTTACCCCTACCCCACACCCACCCTTAGCATTCACTGCTACTAAGGGAATGCTCAACCCTCAAGTTTCCCTAAAAACCAGGTTTGAAAATCATTGCTTTACGGTTATTTTTAAAGATGAGGAAACCAGAATTCTGTGAGGAAAAGTGAAAAGTGTATTATTAGCAACAGAATTCATAAGTCACATCTCCTGACTTCTAGTCTGTTCACCTTTAATTACCAACAAATCTTCTTGCAGTGCTCAGAAATCTGAGAGAAGAAGAGTTCAGGAAGAAATAAAGTGGTAGCCCGTGTGCAGAGAATATCCAAGATGAGAGAGTCCTGGGGGGCAGCCCAAGAGCACAAACAGCTTATTTTATTCACGGGGAGCCAATTAAGTTCTAAACCTAGTGCTAGACTGAGATAGTTATGTAATCTTAGTAAAGTTAATTAATATCTCTGCTCCTCCAGTCCTGCAGGAATGCTAGTTATTGCCCTATCCCAAGAATATATCTATCAGTCACTTTCTGCAGGTCACAGGAGAAAATTTCATTCTTTCTCTATACACTTTATACTTGGCCAAGCATTGTCACATCCATTATCTTATCTGACCTTCACAATAACCTTGGATAGGAGACAAGTTGGGCAGGTAATATTACAGTATTCACATTTAACGCACTGACTCAGAGATATTAATTAACTTACCTAAGACTACATAACTACCTTATTTCAGCACTAGGTTTAGAACTTGATTGGCTCCCCATGAATAAAACAAGGCAGTTTTTTGGGTTAATGAATAAGTAATAATACATAATATTTTGTGTCTTACCTAAATTAATAACTAAGGATGTCTGTTTCCAGGTAACATGGAAGAAATACACTGCACCCTGCCTCTCTTACTGAATATGACAATAAAACATGGCCTTTACACATGGAGTAGCTATTTGAGGACACTGATAAGTAAATAGTGGCACATAGGGTTGGGAAGGAGACCTGAACATTTGGGCTCCCTCCGGTACAATCCATTCATGGATCTCATGCTATTCAGCATACCAAACAAGGTGAGCAATGAACAAACCACCTACCAAGATCCAGACTGGCCACCAGGTGGAGCACATGCAGGACAGAGACAAATAGCAAAGGAAAGACTTTGAAAACTGAGCAAACTTTAGAATAAGTAGCCCCTAGAATGTGGGATAGAACTTGGGGTCTGACCTCAAGCAGATCAATTGACTGCTAAAAAAGAAAATGGCAACATTCTCCACAGGATTTTAGAAAGACCCTGAGTCTCTTGACATGACATTAAAAATGCTATGGACACAATCTAAAATTACTCAGCCTATAAAAAAATCAGGAAAGTCTAAACTCATATGAGAAGAGATAATCAATGAAATCCAACACTAATATAATATAGATGTTGAAATGATCTGACAAAGACTTTTTAAAGGCTAATATAGCGTGTAATGGGCTTCACAGCAAATTGGATGGAGTTAGAGACAATTATACTTAGTGATCTATCACAGAAACAAAGAACCATATGCCACATGTTTTCACTCATAAGTGGGATCTGAACTTTAACCACAATAAAGGGAGGGATTGGCAGTAGTGGAACACTGCTGTAGGAGGGGAACACGTGGCAACATAAAGGGTACCTGGTCCTAAGTCAGAGAAAGTGAGAACTAGTTGGAGGGCCAAACTTCACCTGTATGTAGATTATATATGTACCTAACCCTGACTTGTATCCCACATTTCTATAATAAAATGAAGTATTTTAAAAAGCTTAGTATAAAAATGCTTGGGCAAGCAGCTATACATACTTTTGAAACCAAAGAAAAAACAGGACATCTCAGCAAAGACATAGAAGATATACAGAAGAATTAAATGCAAATTTTAGAACTGGAAAAATACAAATGAGATTTTTTTTTTAAAAAAACCTCACTGAATGGGCTTGATAGAATTAAGATGACAGAAAAAAGAGTTAGTAAACTTGAAGATAGAACAATAGAAATTATCCAATCTCAATACAGAGGAAAAAAAGATTTTTAAAAAATGTAACAAAGCCTCAGGGACCTATGTGATAATGACAAAAGTTTTAAAATTCATGTGCACAAAATCCCAGGAAGAATAGAAAGACTGTAATACTGAACAAAAATTTCAAAAATAAGAATTGCAAACTTCCCAAATTTGGTGAAAGACACAAACCTACAGATTCAAAAAGCAGAGTAAACTCCAAACAGAATAATCCAAAATAAATCTATACCATGATATCTCATAATCAACTAAAAACTAAAGACAAAAAATAAACTCATTATTTACAGAGGAATAAGAATTGAAATGACTACAGATATCTCATTGGAAATATTGGGTCTAAATGGAAGTGGCATAATATTTTTTAGTGTTAAAATAAAAGAATTGTCAATGTAAATTTTGCATCCAGCAAAAATATCTTTCAGGAATAAATGTGAAATAAGGACATGCTCAGATGAAAAAAAATTAAGGAAAATTGTTTACATGCAGCACTATTCATAATAAACATGGAACCAACCACGCTGTCCATTGAAACTGGATTGGATATTTTAAAATGTAGTACATATACACAATGGAATATTACACAACCATAAAGAAGGACAAACATATGGACTTCGGAGCAACTTGGATAGATTTAGAGACTCTCATACACAGTAAGCTATCATAGAAACAAAGAACAAAATACCACATGTTCTCACTTATAAGCAGACTCTGAACATTTACAATAATACTATAAGGGATTAGCAGTAGTGGGATACTGCTGCGGTCAGCAGGGTTACACAACATCATTAAGGGTACCTGATCTCAAATCAGGCAAAGTGGGAACCAGAGACCCAAACTTTACCTATACAATGGCCACTTGTATACCTTATCCTGAATTGTACCCTGCATCCTTAAAATAAAATAAAGAAGAAAAATCATTTACAGCAACCCGCCCTAATCAAATTGCTAAAGAAGTTCTTCAGAAAGAAGGGAAATTTGAGATGTCAGTAATAAAGAAAGAGCAAAGAAATTTGAGATGTCAGTAATAAAGAAAGAGCAAAGGAAAGAGTAAATATAAAAGACCACTCTTCTCTCGAAAAAAAAGATTGAAAACAAAAACTAAATACTTACTAAAGAGGTGTTCAATATATGTATATGCTCTATATGAACCATTATAATTTAAGGGGGAGTAGAGAGATGCTTATGGTGGTATTTACATTCCACTGGAAATAATTAAATGCTGACTTTCAGTAGGTAGTACAAAGCTAAATATGCACAGTACAACCCACAAAGCAACTGCTTAAGGACTATCTGACAAAGGCCTAACATCTAGGATCTACAAGGAACTCAAAAGTGCCAAAAAGAAAAAAACAAAGAGTCCTATGAAAAAGGGGTCAAAAAATATGAATAGACACTTCTTAAAAGGAGACATACATGCAGCCAACAGTTACATGAAAAAATGCTCAGCCTCACTACTCATCAAAGAAATGCAAATTAAAACCACACTGAGATGCCACCTAACTCCAGTCAGGATGACCAACATCAATAACGCGAAAAACAGCAGATATTGGAAAGGATGTGTTGAAAAGGGAACACTTCTACATTGTTGGTGAGAGTGAAAACTAGTACAATCTCTATGGAAAACAGTGTGACAACTGCTAAAAGATCTAAAAATTGACCTTTCATATGACCCAGCAATACCTCTTCTGGGAATATAGCCAGAGGAACTCATGTCGCTCTCCGAAAAAGATACCTGCACATGCATGTTTATTACAGCATTATTCACAATAGCAAAACATGGAACCAACTGTACTGCACATTTTTAAAGTGTAGTACATATACACAATGGAATATTACGCAGTCATAAATAAGCACAAAATTATGAATTTTGCAGCAACTTGGATGGATTTGGAGTCTATATTACTCAGTGATCTATCATAGAAACAAAGAACTGAGTACCACATGTTCTCACTTATAAGTGAACCATGAACAATTATCATAAGGAATTGACAGTAGTGGAAACTGTCAGGGGGTGGGGGAAGGGAGAAGCACACTTCATCAATAAGTGTACCTGATCTCAAACCAGATGAAGTGGGAACCAAAGTGAGGTCCAAACTTTAGCTGTACAATGACCACTTGGATACCTAACCCTGAATTGTACCCCACGTCTTTAAAATAAAATAATAACAAATTTTAAAAGCTATCCAAAGATACACAGTCAAAGCACAGTAGGTTTTTTTTTAACGTTTAAATGCCCAAAAGTGGCCGTGCTCGGTGGCTCAGCCTGTAATCCCAGCACTTTGGGAGGCCAAGGCAAGTGGATTGCTTGAGCCCACGGATTCAAGACCAGCCTAAGCAAATTGGCGAGACCTCATCTCTACAATTAAAAAAAAATTAGCTCAGTATGGTAGCGCACGTCTGTAGTTCCAGCTACTCAGAAGGTTGAGGCGGAAGGATCGTGGGAGCCTAGCAGGTCGACTCTGGGGTAGCCATGAGCATGCCACTGCACTCCAGCCCATGCATCATAGTAAGACTCCAACTCAAAAAAAAAGTACCCAAAAGCAAGCAAGAGAGGGTAAAACATGACAAACATGGTCCCTACTTCCATGACAACAAATAAAGAAGTAGATCAATATTTCTATTTGATGATAAAACTCCTGAAGGAAAATACAAAGCAGAACGCTATGATACAGACTAGCACTCGTGACCCACAATGGTCAGGAATGACCTCGGCGAGAATATGGACTTTCACTGAGAGTAAGGTCAGGTCTGGGAAAGGACATCCCAAGAAGATGGAAAAATATGGGCAAAATCCCTAAGACAAGAAATATCTTGGGTATTTGGGAGAACTGAGCAAGGAACATGCTTGGTAGGTAAAAGAGGGAAGAAGAAAAAAAGACTATGTAAGGACTTGTAGGCCATAGTTACAAGTTTGGATTTTGTTTTAAGTTCAGTGAGAAGCTGCTGAAGTCTCTCATCTGAAAAGCAAAGGTCTAACATCTAGGACCTATAAGGAACTCAAACGTGACAAAAAGAAAAAAACAAAAAGCCCCATTACAAAGATATGAAAAAACAATTCTCAAAAGAAGACATATGAGTAGCCCACGGATCCATGAAAAAAATGCTCAGCCTAACTAGTCATCAAAGAAATGCGAATTAAAACCACACTGAGATACCACCTAACTCCAGTCAGGATGGCCATCATCAATAACACAAAAAACAACAGCTGCTGGAGAGGATGCGGGGAAAAGGGAACATTTCTACACCGTTGGTGAGAGTGTAAACTAGTACAACCTCAGGGCAGCAATTCCTAAAAGACCTAAAAATTGACCTTCCATACAATCCAGCAATCCCCTTACTGGAAATATACCCAGAGGAACTCAAATCACTCTGTGAAAAAGATATCTATACACGCATGTTTGCTGCAGCATTGTTCACAACAGCAAAAACATGGAACCAACCGTGCTGTCCATCATAAAAGGACTGGATTAAAAAATGTGGTACATATACACAATGGAATATTACACAGCCATAAAGAAGGACAAAAATATGAACATCATAGCAACTTGGATGAACTTAGAGCCTATAATACTGAATGATCTATCACAGAAACAAAGGTTTCAGTATAATATGTTCTCACCCATAAGCGAACCTTGAACAATTATTGTAATACTTTAAGAAAAGGATTGGCAGTAGTGGGAAACTGCTGGGGTGGAGGGGTGGGATTGGCAATAATGGGAATTTGCCAGGGGGAGGATTCAACAAGGGTATCTGCTTAATGAACATTTGTATACTTAACCCTGAGTTATACCCCACATCTTTAAAATTAAAAATTAAAAAAAAAGAAAAGAAAAGGGTTTTCTGCAACACTCAGTCAACTATCACGGAAACAAAGAACTGAATACCACATGTTCTCATTCACAAGTGGACCCTTAATATTTTCACAATACTATAAGAAAGGGATTTACAGTAGCGGGAAACTGCCAGGGAGTGGGGAGGAGAGCACACAACATCGATAAGGGTACGTGGTCTCAAATCAGGTGAAGTGGGGACCAAAGGGAGGCCCAAACTTTACCTGTACAACAGCCGTTTGTGTACCTAATCCTGAATTGTACCCCACATCTTTAAAATAAAAAAAAATTAAAAAGAAAAGGGTTACTCAGGAGAGCACTATCTACCCCACCCAAGGTGGGAGATTCCTGGGCAGAGTACACATGTGCTCCCCCAAGGTTTGGCTGAGAACTACACAGCAAAATAAACAAGGAGATCCCAAGCAAGAGCCAGCTTTCTCATTTCTTTGACAACTGAATGGTTAGCTTCCCTGTGCAGAAATGTGTACAAATCTGGATTACATCTAACAGTCAGATGCCTTATCTAAAAGACGACAGCCAAAGTTTGATCTTTGGCCTAAGGGGAGAATTAAAAGGTGTTTATATTTTAGAAATAATCAGAGTCAGACATCTCAAAATTAAAATTCTTTGTCTGCCTATCAATATTTATGAATGTGTAAAATTTCCGACAGCCCCATTCCTCAATTTCCATGCATTGCAGGTTGAGAGATGTTTGACCTTGGAGATAGCATCTCTTCCTAGCACATTTCTCACTTTACAGAGCAAGTTTATTTAAAACCACAACCCATCTTCTAGTTAGGTTACCTGCATTCACCTTTCTTACTGAAATCGATCAGAGTGAGATTTCTTTCCGTAGACAGATCTTGGCAGGATTGAAAAAAGTAAACTACAAGTTCCCTCCAAAACCATGAATTAGTAAACCATGAAGATCATACACTACAGTCAATCTAGCTTATAATGAAGGCTACATTTGGTTTCAAAAGAAACGGTTTTTTTCATAGCTTTGACATAGTTCATCACTGGAACTAGGTCAAGTCTTTTTTACCTTCAGAGGCTTCCGTTTTGTTATCTGCAAAATAAAGAGATATCAAAAATAACTTTGGGAAATGCTAGTACCACAGCTAAGATTGACTAGGCATTTCCCATAAGCCAAGTCCTCTTGCAAAATCCTTTGATACTTTATTTTATTTGATCCTCATGACCACCCTATGGTGTAGTGTGGCAGAGATGCTAGCTCTGCCATTCTCCCTGTGATGTATGATAAGAGTTGCCACCCAGAACTTACTTCCATGAGGGTCTTGTTGGCCCAATTACTGATAGTGCTGTTGGCAGAAGGCCTCCAGCTCTCGGTCTCTGCAGGGGTCACCTCAACTGCCTAGAGCTTCCTTACCCAAGGTCTGCCTGTACCTAATGACTGATCAATGCCAGAACATAAAGGCTTGGTCATCTGAGCTCCCAAACATCCTGTGAGGGCTTATTGAGGCTGTCACAGGGCCTGCATCATAGTGTGACTTTTCTTTCTGCCCTTCCTTCCATCACTATTGATCCATTCTACAAGCTGGAAAAAATAGTCATGTATATGTGTATGCACATATGCATGCATGTGTGCATGTGGGTATATGTGTGTGCCTATGCATATAGAGAGAGATCAGGTTCTCTAAGAGCAGAATCTAAGACAGGGATCCAGGGGCATGTGATTAACTGAGGGAGCATTCTGTGAAACAAATATGCAAGAGAAGTGGAGCAAGATAGTGAAGGGTAAAGTTTTAAACAAGAGTATGGTCTCAGGTAAAGTCCAGTTGCAGCTTACTTCATGGGAGAATGAATGGACCAACAACATAATGTCTCAGAATGGTCTCCACTTTGAGACAAGAGTGTTAGCCTTTTTAATCCCATTATCAGGTACCCAGATGCTTCACAGGTGGAGGGAATAATTTCTCCTGGGGGAATAGACTGCTCTCAGATGATATTAATTCTTTGGAGGAGGAGGCCAGACATGAGCCCTTAGCAGCTGATAATTTACAACAGTTGGGGCATAGGCACGTGTGACCAAAATCCCAGGAAGAATAGAAAGACTGTAATACTGAACAAAAATTCAAGAATAAGAGTTGAAAACTTCCCAAATTTGGTGAAAGACACAAATCTACAGATACAAGAAGTTGAGTAAGCCCCAAACAGAAAAAACAAAACAAAATAAATCTATACCAAGATATATGGCCCCATACAGAGCACTGACATATATTATATATATACATTTATACATGTATATGAATAAAGGTGTGTTGCATATATGTAAATAGAAGTGTACACAAACACACAAACACACACACACACACACGGAGGACAGGTATTATGATGGTAGTATGGGAAAGAGACAGAGTGAGATAGATGTATTTCCTACACTGGCTTTCAAGGTTATTATGAAAACAAAATAATACTTGAAGGAATATTAGAAACTCATGCCTCATGCATTCCCAATCATAAGTTTCCTGTTGTGCTATTCCCTCCGCCTTGGACCACCTTTCCCTGCTTCCCACCAAGTTTACCTGTCACTTCAAAGTGCCTCCTCTTCAGAAGGTCCCCAGGTCTCTACCTCCTTTCACTATCACCTCTATTTCATTTCATCTTAATATGAAACACCATGAATAAGGACCCAAGAACAACACCCTGTATGCAACACCCATCTAAGAAATTAGTAAGAGTGGGTTCAAAGCTCGACTCCCCATTTAAAACTTATGTGACCTTTGGCAAAGTCAAGACTCTCTACACCTGCTTTCCTCTTCTGTGAATGTGAGTGACCTCAAAAGTTTATTACACGTGAGAACATTTTAAAAACTACAATTATGTGTAATTTGATGGTTATTTTCTCTGCATGAAAAAGCACATTTCCAGAATCTCCAGGATAAATAGACCCTGTAACACCCTTGAAACCTCAGAACCCCACCAGGAAAGGAAAGGTTCTACATGGATTTAAAGGAAGCAAAAAAAGTATAATTCTTCACTGAGAGAATCTGACATTGAAGAAGGGAAAAACATAAATGGGGAAGAAAAAAATAAATCCCAGGCCACAAGTCAAATGTCCTGGTAGCAGCAAAAAATACTGATGTCAGCAAAAACACTCAACTATTTTTAGCTTCTAATTGGGTATACCGATTTCTGGTACAATATCCTTTGATTATTGTGTCTAGAACTGTATCCTACCCTCCCACCCTTATCCCAGCAGACACAGTAATTCTGCATTGTCCAGCAACTCTTTCCAGGTGCTTCTCAAACCAGACAGAAATTCTCTGTACTCTAAATAAACCATCCTGAAAGTGGTTCTAATTTCAACAGCCATGAAGGTCTTTGTGGCAAGGAGTAGCCTTTGACTCCTCCCCTCTTCGGGCTGCTCTATGGCTTTCTGGTGCCAACTGGCATCCAGCACAAAGCGTTGGCACCATATTTATTGTTTTCAGAACAATACTGCAAAACTCTATTCCATATTAGCAATCCATGTAGTAGAGAAATAAAGTTCATAGCCTATTCTGGTTACCTATTATCACATGACAATCCATTCCAGTGGGATGAGTTGGCTTAACTAGACAGTTCTTCTGCTGGTCTTTCTTGGAGTCTTTCATCCATTGCAGTCATATGGCAGCTGAAGCTGATGTCATCTGGAAGCTCAATTGGGATGATGGCTTTAGTCTCAGAGCATCTCTATCCATATGGATGTTTCAGTGAGGTAGCCAGACTTATTACATGATGACTTAGAAATTCCAAAGTGAACAAGGTAAGGAGAAAGAAGTAGAAACTGTCATATCTTCTTAATACCTGGCCTCAGCACTCCAAAAACATCATTTCTTCCACACTCTATTGATAAGAGCAGTCACAGATTCAGCTCAATTTCAAGGCAAGAGAAGATGAGCTCTACCTTTTGATGGAAAGTACAACATCCATATACAGGAAGGGGCTGATTAGTTAGGACCATGTGTAGAGACCAGCTCCCATATAGCCCAAAAGTGATACATGCATGGGGATTTTTAAAGCTATGGTTACATATAATTTGATCGTTTTATCTTCACAAAGAAGCACATTCCTGAAGACCAAATGCCCAATTCTCATAAGGGTCCCCAGTTTGTGTCTCATTAGGATTACCAGGAAACCGTTGTCCCCTCTATCAGGTTTTGTACCCTCTGTGAAGGCAGGAACTTTATTCTGTTCAGACATTTTCCTAGAACTTAAGCAAAACACAGCGGCCCAGAGGTGATATATGAACAACAAATGTTAGTAACTGTAGTGGATTTTATGGTAGTCTCCAGAAAGATATGTCCATTTCCTAACTCTGGAACTTTTTAACATGGCTGTATTTTGTTCTGGAAAAAGGTCTTTGCAGACATAATAGTTAAGGATCTATAGATGAGAATGCCCTGGATTTAGGGTAGGCCTAAATCCAATGGCAGGTGTCCTTTGTAAGAGAAGGATAGAGAAAGATTTATGCCACAGAGGGACAAAGGTGATGTGAGGACAGAGGCAGAGATTGGAGTGAAGGATTTACAAACCAAGGAATGCCAGCAACTACCAGAAGCTAAAAAAGGGGCATAAAAGAGATTCTCCCTCAGAGTTTCCAGAGAACAAACCCTGAAAACAACTTGATTTTGAACCTCTGACCACCATAACTGTGAAAGAATAAATCTGTGTAGTTTTAAGCCACGAAGTTTAAGATTGTTTGTTTTGGGAGTCCTAGATGATAAATACACTGAATGAATGAATGAATTAGCAAATCCCAGTTTCTGAGAATGAGTGAGGAAAACCTAAGGAGAGAAAGGAAGAGCAGGAAGGAGTTTCTTGAAAAGAAATGTTGCCATCTATCCACATAACTCAATTTAAATCTAATCTCGATTCCTTTGTTGGACCTCAAGTCTGGAACTGACGAGGAGATGCCCACGGTTCTGTAAGAAAGTTTTGCACAGGGGCACTTTTAAGCATCAGGGCAGCAAGAAACCCAGAAGGAGGTTTTGGTGTGCATGTGGGAGAGAGGCGTGTAGGAAACAGAAAGCCTGTTTGGACTTCTGTGCCTCGGGGCTGGAGAACTTCCCGGCAGGTCTCTTGTGGGGCACACTGAGAATCCATGTGCAAGCAGTGAGCTCTAAGGAACTCCATTCTAGAAGGGAGAAGGTCCTTCAGAAGGAATGCATGAATGGGATATAATTTTGCCTAAATTTGATTAACAATGTCCACATGGAGGGACTGATACCAAAGGATGAGTAAAGATGAGGAAGAAGAAAGATATGAATACCAGTTTTTGGTTGTGTGTGTGTGTGTGTGTGTGTGTGTGTGTGTGTGTGTGTGTGTGTGTTTTGAGGCAGAGTCACATTCTGTTGCCCAGGCTGGAGTGCAGTGGCATAATCACAGCACACTTCAGCCTTAACCTCCTGAGCTCAGGCAATCCTTCCACTTCAGCCTCTTGAGTAACTGGGACTATAGGCACAACCCACCACACCAGTTTTGTTTGTTTTTTGTTTGGGGGGTTTTTTTGGTTTGTAGAGATGAGATCTCACTATGTTGCCTAGGCTGGTCTTGAACTCCCAGGCTCAAGTGATCCTCCTGCCTTGGCCTCCCAAAGTGCTGAGATTACAGGCTTGAGCTACCATATCTGGCCTCAGTTTTTGTTTTTTGTTTTAATTTTTAGAGATGGGGTTTTACTCTGTGCCACACAGGCGGGAGTGTAATGGTGTAATCATACCTCACTGCAGCCTCAAACTCCTAAACTTAAGTTATCCTTCCACCTCAACCACCTGAGTAGCTGGGACTATAGGCATGCCTGGAGAATCTCAGTTTTTATTTTTAATATAACGAAAGCAAGACAACAAGGGCCCTGAAAGCATCAGGTACCTACATCATTTCTCTTTGCCCTCTTTCTCTGCACCACTCCTTTTCCCATGACCTCATCAGCCAAGGTTGTGGGTGAAAAATGAGCTGGGAAAGACAAGAATCAGTGAGCCAACATTCACACACAACTTCTAACACACACTTAGCAGATAAATGCACACACATATGCTTACAAACACATTCTACTGCAAGGGAAGCTGAAGGAACAAGCTTATGGAGACGCTTTCACCAGCTATTTTTGATCAGAAAATCTGAGTACTTTCTGACGTTCATAACATTTTAATAAGAGCCTCTGCTGCTCTGCAGAGTGTCTCTTGTCATCACTTTCCAGCTCTGAAAAAGGCCTTGGAATTCCTGGAGTCCAGTTACCTTTCCCAAAGGGAGTACTAAACGGGATAAAGTAATGAAAAATGATTATGTATTTCTGAATCTCCAGTGATAAGAAGGCTCAAAGGTGATAAGATGACCGGAGATTTTTCTTTCTGAAAATGATATTTCTAGATGGAATGCCTTTCCTACCTGCCCTATGTAAAATAGCAAGCTATAACACTCCACCCAGATTTAACTTTCTCTACATTCAAGACTGCCTATTATTATATCTTTTTGTTTACTTACTATCTCACTGCAAAATGTAAACTCCCCAAAGGCAAGGACTTTATCTATCTTGTTCACCATAATGTCCCCTTAAGTGGCACCTAGTACATAGTTGGTACTATCTGTTAAATGAATACATTAACATTAATTTAATTTCAGTTAAGTAGATGACACTGTAGTACATCATCCCTAGGTATCCAAGGAGGATTGGTTCCAAGATTTCTGTCCATACCAAAATCCACAAATGCTCAAGTCCCTTATAAAAATAGCATAGTATTTGCATAAAACCTATATATGTTCTTCTGTACACTTTTAAATCATTTCTTGATTAATTACAATACCTAATACAATAATAATGCTAGGTAAATAGTTGTTATACCATATTGTTTTATTTGTATCATTTTTATTGTTGTATGTTATTTTTATTGTTTTTTCTCCAAATATTTTTGATGGTTGACTGAATCCATGGTTGACTGAATCCACGGATGCAGAACCCAGATATATAGGGTTGCTCATATTTGCTTTGAGAAGTTGTACTATGTAAAGATGAGAAGTTACTGTCAGCAAGATTGTAATGTACATGAATAACTATATAATGCTCAGAAAATTACAGGAGCAGAGTTTAAACAAAAAACTGAGAAATCCCCCCAAAATATTAAAGAATTTATGAATATTAAAGAACTTATGAATTTGAACACTATCCTTTAAAGTTAACAGAGATGTGATTCGGACAGAATGCCAGCACATAGTGGATTTGCTGTGACATGGGTACCGTTTGAACTGTCCATTATCTGAGACTCACACTTCCTGACACCATAAGTTTGGATTAGTAACTTTAACTTGTATTTTGTGGAACTTGGCTTATTCATCTCTAAAGTAAAAACATGTCTGCCTAGATGATCACTATGGTTCCCTTCTACCACAACACTGAGGGAACTGTGAAAAACTGGAGCAGGGCACAATCTTTCATAAGTCTGAGGCATAAGCAATAAAATGACATTGGATTAATAAGAGTAGATTTCTGGCAAGATGGCTATGGGACAGGTCAGACTGTGAGCATCTCCACAAAAACAAGTGTCCATAAAGACTCTCTGAATGAGTGGGTGTGTGTTGGTGGGTGAGTGAAAGTCTGTCCGAGGGGAGACTCAGGTTCATGTACCTGGGGTTCTCCTCTTGAGGTGACTGCAATGTCCCATCACCCTGAGACTGGAGCCACCATGGTACAGGATCATCTGCTGTTCTCAGGACTTTCCTGAGAAGAGCTGCCAAGTACAGCTGATTCTCATCACCTGGTGCCCAGTCCACATCACCTATGACAGCAAAGCTGCTGGAGCCCCAGATTCCATCTGTGGAGAGAAAAGCTTCGGGAGAGCTGGAGAGAAGTCCCACCACCAGTGCCATTTTCTCTGTTCTGGGACCAGGCAGAAACTTCCCTTGCCCTGCCCAGTTCCACCCAGCCTCCAACTTGGGACCTAGAGATAATCTCATCAAACTCAAGAGAGACAGAAGTCACTCCTCCATGCTGGATCAGACACAGACATGTCAGATCTGAGCAGGAGACTTGACAGGTAGCAAGCCAGGTGAGTCCAGATCTGAACCACCCTCCTCCCACAGTAGGCCTGGGGCATCTGACCCAAGCTGAGAGCAATCCTATCAGCCTGAGAGCAGAGGGAAGGGGCTGGAGATCAGAGCTTACAGTAATTGAACTTACAGGAACAACCTCAGAGTAAGTTTTTTTTTGTTTTTGTTTTTGGGTTTTGGTCTTTTTTTTGTCTGTTTGCTTTTTGTGTTAATTTTTTTCTCTCTCTTTCTGTTTCTGATTACATTTTTGTACTTGCTTTGTTTCTGTTATTTTATTCCCTTTTTTTTTAGACCTCCTGTTTGCGTGTGGGTATTTTTGAGAGAGTACATCAATAGGGGGTTTTTTTGTAGGTTTATGGGTTTGTATGATTGTCTGTATGTTTTAGTTTGTTTCATCTTTTTCTGTCTTTGCTTGTGTCTGTTTCCATGTGTTAGCTGGTACACCTGTCTGTTTTCCGTCTTATTCTTCTCTCTCTCCACCTTCCTCTCATCCCCTTCTTTCCTCTTTCCATTCTTTTCATTTTTCTTACCTCACTTTGCTTTCAGGGAGTAAACCTACACTCTCACTGCATGGACAGATTGTAAGGCAGTGGGAAGTGGGTTCCACGGGACCCACACACCAGTCAGTGGATACTGGGATCTGCAGATAGTTTCTGAATCACAGCTCCCCCCTCAATTAAATCTCAAAACTGCAAAAAGTACAGTCCCCCACCCACAGTCCAGCTTCAGAATTGAGCAAAGCCAGAGAATCCATGTAAGGCAGAATAGGAGATTGAGCAAACAAAAGTAAGCTATTCCCACATCCCTGAACAACTGAATTAAAGAAGAGGTTAAAAAGGGGGGTTCTCTACACAAATGAACAAAAACCAAAAGAAGAATACGGGTCTCACACAGACCCCTGGGAGGTCAGACACTGAGAATACAGACTTCAGAATGCAGATAATGAAGACCCCCAGAATGACTGGTCTCAAACCACAAACTCAGATATCAAGACATTAATAAAGAGAATAAATAGAATTGAGGAAAGAAAAAAAGAAAGAATGAAGGAGTTGATAACTGAGATAACAGCAACAAAGAATGCAGTGAATGAAATAAATAACAAACTGATAAGAATGGAAAGCAGAATTAGCCAAGCAGAAGAAAGAGTCTCAGAGTTTGAGGACCAAAATATGGAACTAACCCAAACTGTTAAAAATATAGAAAAGAAGCTTTAAAAGACAGAACAAAACCTTCAAGAGATGAGCGATTATATCAAAAGGCCAAACCTAAGATTAATTGGACTTCCTGAGGCAGAAAAGGAGGCAGAGATTAATGAGTCATTTTTTTTTTTTAGTTGGAGTCTCACTCCATCACCCAGGCTTGAGTGCAGTGGCACACACATGGCCACCCCAGTGTTGACCTGCTGGGCTCTGGTGATCCTTCCACCTCAGCCTTCCAAGTAGCCAGAACTACAGGCATGCACTACCACACTTGGCTACTTTTTTAAAAATTTAATTGTAGAGACAAGGTCTCTCCAAGTTGCCCAGGCTGATCTTGAACCCATGGGCTCAGGCAATCCAATCACCTCAGACTCCAAAAGTTCTGGGATTCCTAAGCCCAGCCAAGGGTCATTATTAATGATTCTTTTGGGAGATCCAAAAAACCATAATTATCTTTTTAGAGGGTGAGTGCCTTATAGTACAGGCTTCCCTCACTAGGTAAGTGTTCTAGGAACCCATCAGCATTAATATACCAGCTAGCATTGTTGTGAGAGGCTAAGTTCAGTTACAATGGTTTTTTTTTAGATTCTTTCAACATGTTTGCCCATTTCATGGTAGGTGATTTACAAGAGCATCTGCCCACACTGTGCTGAGTGTTCAGTAGCTTTTGACCAAAAATGCCATGACCTCCACACCCCACCCTCCTTATTAACTTGATCTCACCCCAAGCAATTTTGTTTGTTTGTTTCACCAGATGAGAAAAGTCCTCAAAGGGAAATGTTTTGCTGATGTGGAAAAGATGAAACAAAAAAATGGCAGAAGTACTAAAAGTTATCAAAATTGATGAGTTCCAAAACTGTTTTGAGCAGTCAAAAAAGCAGTCTCGATAGGTATCTTGCATCAAACAATGAGTATTTTGAAGGTCACAGAAGTGTAAACATGTAAAAATAACACAATTTTAAAAAATAAATTCTAGTTTTATGGGGGTCCCCCTAGTATGAACCATAGTCAAATTATCTACTCTTAAGAGTTATCTACAAGAGTGTTCTTCATGGAGTTGATTATGACAAAGAGAAAACCCAACAGAAACTGTTTAAAATTTTTTTATTTTGAACTAATATCGGAATTAAAATTTCCAAAATCTGCTGAGTTCCGTATACCTCTCATCCAACTTCTTTGATATTTTAATAGGCTTTTTCTCCTTGATGTTCTGAAATTTAACTGGGCTGTGTCCAGCTGTGGGTCTCTTTTTCTTCTATCTGCTCTGTGCCTGGTGTCTTTACTCAGTACTAGAAAACTGTCTTCTAATATTGTTTTGATTATTATCTCATTCCCCTGGTCTCTGTACTTTCTCTGAGAAATTTCTAGTAGTTGAGAATTGAGCCTGACTATGGATATAAACACTCTATGCCTTTTAACTTCTCTCCCATATTTTCTCCTCATCTTTGGTTTTCTGTTTTGAGAGATTATGTAATGTTAAAGAACATTTTTTTTCATTATGGCACTGATATTTTTGCTTTAGAGCAAGATTGATATTTTAGGACAACCTTGGCAAGAGTAACATTTTAGGACAGATAATTCTTAGTGGTAAGGGATTATCCTGTGCATTGTGGGAGGCTGAGCAGCATCCTTGGCTTCTGCTCACTAGATGCCAGTAGCAACCCCACCCTAGTTGTCACAACCAAAAATATCTCCAGACATTGCCCAATGTCTACTGGCAGTGAAACTGTCTCCAGTTGAGAATCACTGAGTTAAAAGAATTTTTTATTTCTAATTTTTCTCTTTCATAGCTGCCTGTGATTTTTTTAATGACCAAAATTACTAATACGATTAGGCTTTGTAAAAATTCTTTATTTATTCATTCATTCATTTATTCCTTGATTTACTTCTGTCAGGATCAAGTCTTCTATTTTTTTCATCGTGGTCCTCTTCTAGTGTCAATTTCCCTCATAGGTCTGGTGATCCAACAGGTTTTAACAACTGACAAACAACATGGGTCACTAAAATGAGCATCTGTTTCCTTTGGGTAGGTCCCCAGTAGACCTCTTCTTGAATGAGGGGACTTATCGGGAATTTTGGGTTCCTAGCTGGGGCCTATGAACAAGCAAACCTCACTTTAGGTGGACCAGTCCAAAGTAGATAGGTAGATTGACTGTTCCCCCTGCCCCAAATGTCAGATCATAGTGTGCTTTTCCATGAGATTCATGGTACTCCCATACCATATGACACCCATAACAAAAGTCCTAGAGAGACTTCCCGGTATTCACTCTGATTCCTACATCTCCTTCAACGCTTGCTCCCTTTCAAACCTACCAAACTCAAGCCAAGTATGTTCTAAGGATCCAGGAAAGAATAATTCCGAATTTAATCTCACCATTAGTGCCTTGCCCTAGGTATATTCTAGGCCCCTTCCTCCAAATGTTCTTCAATAGGTGATTAATTAAACGAAATATTTTCCATCTATATCAGGAAATACTATGCAGCAATAAAAAAGAGCATATATTGATGTTCTCAACAACTTGGATAGAGCTCAGGAAGATATTGATTGAAAAAAAAACCGATCTCAAAAGCTTATACAATGTAAGATTCCATTTATATAATGTTCTTGAAATGACAAAACTTAGAGGTGGAGAATAGATTAGTGGTTGCCAGGATTAGGGATGTGGGTAGCACAGAGCAGATGTGACAATAGAGGGTAACATAAGGGAGTTCTTTGTGGCTATGAAACAGTTCTATGTCTCACTTGCGGTGGTATTTACACATATGACAAAACTGTAAACATTTACACACGCACACGAGTGCATGTAAAGCTGATGAAATCTGAACAAGCTCTGCAGATTGTACCAATGTCAATTTCTTGCCTTTGCTATTGTATTAGATACATGCAAGACATTACCTCTATAGCGCTGACTGGAAAGAAACTCCCTTCGTGGAACCTGTATGGAATCTCACTGTAGTTTGTTTTTGTTGTGGTGGTTTTTTATTTTTGTTTTTGTTTTTTTCAATTTTCCATGAATCAGTAATTATTTCAAAATAAAAAATATTTACAAAATGAGGTAATTGTGACTCCATCCTCATTTCCACCTACAGATATTCATGACTTCCACTGACCCACTGAAATTTCTCTTTCCCATTCTTAGACAAGGAAGATGTCATTCCTTCTATATCATTACATGGGTTTCTGGAGGTAGAAGAAGCAAACTCTTACATTCATATGTGTATAGTTAGGGGTCCTAAATTGGGAACAATGCTTAAATTTCTTTTATACTAAGAGAAAAACAAGGGCTTAAGACAGGATTTCCATTAAAAGCCCAACCTAAAGATAACAAGACTTTTTAAAAGTAATCTACATTTAGGAATATGTTATTCATCTATTCTCTTATAAATTCTAAACTCTATCCTTGAAATAAAATAGGTAGTCATTAAACATGTACAGCATTTAGTATGCCAGTAATACTTCAATAAAGTGGTTAAAAATTTCAAGTAAATCTGCTATTGAGTAAACACACATACACAAAAGAAGGTACCATAACAGAAATCTATGTAGCAGGACCAGGCTGACTAAGTACATTGTAAAATTCCCCTTCACAGAGTTGTGTTCTTGACTTTCATTGAAGATCTTTTGAAGAAACAATGGTATAAAAACAACTTCTGTAGCCAGGCCCAGTGGCTCATGACAGTAATCTCAATGATTTGGGAGGCCCATTCAGGAGGATCACTTGAGACCAAGAGTTCAAAATCAGCCTGAGCAACAAAGTGAGACCTAGTCTCTACCAAAAAAAGAAAAAGAAAAAAATCAACAAAATAAGCTGCTGCATGTGCTGTGGCATTTCTTGTAAAGATATTTCCCCATGGGTTACTCAGTATCTCCTCTAATAAGGTATCACTTCATAAATTTCCTTTACAGCAGTGGTTCTCAGAGTGTTGTCCTCAGATTAGAGGCATCAGTATCACCTGGGAACGTGCTAGAAACGCAAATGTCCACACCACAATGAATTCGAGACTCTGAGGATGGGATCTAGAAATCTGTTTTAATAGACCTTTCAGGAGATTACAATGCACAGCAGAATTTCAGAACTACAACCTTGAAACATAATAATGGGTTCTTTATTTTTGGAATCAGTTGCAATAAGAAGGTATTTTTTTAATGGCTTAAAAGAAAAAATATGTAGTGATGAGGGGAAATCCCTTATAAAATGTATTTTCTAACTTTCTGCTACTGGGAAAAATAGTATATTTTAAATTCTTTTTTGGGTCAGGGGAGGTAGGAAACTCAGAGACAAACAGGAAGCATAGTCACAGCAAATATTTTAACCCACAGAGATGTCAGATGGATTTTCTCCTTGCCCCAATTTACTATTTTTATTTTATTGGGTTTTGCTCCTTTGGGGAGAATAGAAAGTTATAAATACAGTCAATAAATAAAAGAATCCTTAAACACAGTGGCAATGTGTTCTCAACGCTGCCACATGTCCCATTCTGAGTATGAAATACAGATTATGTGGACCATGCAGATGTTACCAAATATTAAATAGCTTCAAAAATAGATTACAGAGCATGAAAATCCAAATACTGCCTACAAAAAATAGTTTCACGTATAATTCCCAGGGATATTCTTACAAAATAGAATTGTTGTTGCCTTTTGTGTAAATGTAAGAGAAATAATTTAGGCTTAGATTTATTATATTAGTATATTAACCACCACTATTGTTCTTTTGGCTTCTTGCCTTTGGGTGATGTTTTCTTGTTGAGAATTATTTTATTTCCATCATCTTGAAACAATGTGTATTTCAATTGCTTTTTTATTTTCCCTGGGCCAACAGACTAATAAAATTCCTATTTGCAAAGATTCCTATAAAATATTATACATAACAAAACACTAAGACTGCTGATAAGTCTAACAATTCCCATGAATATGTGTGTTTCATCTGTGATGCGTTCTAGTATGTCATTAAGGAAGATATAGTTAAATAAATACTAATTTAAAAATTAAGTGAACAATCACAACCATCAATCATCAACAAATGTTTCTTGAGCAGTATTCAGTTGCTTTTTTTTAGGTCTGAACTTTAGAGGACATAGAAAAAGTATAAAAGATATTATCTGAAGACTGAAGACAGACTGGCATAGACCAATGCGTTTCCATTGAACTTTACTTTTGCAGACACCTTCAGATCTGCCCGACTGATTCTTGGAGACCCTGCTTAGTTGTATTGTGGGCTGGTCTCAACCAGTCCTTTGACAGTGGACTGCGTCCTGTTCTAGAACAAGTGACCACATCAAACCTTAAAGCTGCCACACGCCTACCTCCAAGCACTACCACCCTCTTAGAATCTGCTGCTGCTTCATCCCCTAATGAGTCACAGTCCCTAGGCACCAATCCTGGAACACTCCAGAGACTTCTGGTCTTCCTCTTGGAGCACATCCTGTGTATTGGTTTCTGAGGGCTGCCATAACACCTCACCACAGTCTCAGTGGCTTAAAACAACACAGATTTATTGCCTAACAGTTCTGGAGGTCAGAAATCTGATGACAGATTCACTGGGTGAAAAATCAAGGTACTAGTGGAGCTGTAGTTTTTTGTTGTTGTTGTTTTTGTTTTGGAGGTTCTAAAGGAGAATGCATTTCCTCACCTAGCCCAGCCTCTAAAGGCTGCCCCCATTCCTTGGCTTTTGACCCCCTGGTATCTGCAAGGCCAGCAATGGCTGATGGAGTCTTTCTCACATCACATCACTCTGACTCTGACTCTTCTCCTCCTCCTGCTTCCACTTTTAAAGACTCTTATGAATATAGTAGGCTCACTTACATAATCCTGAATAATGTCTCTATTTTAAGGGTTGGTGATTAGCAGCCTTAAGTCCACCTGCAGCCTTAATTTCCCTTTGCTATGTAACATATTTTTGGGTTCTGAGAATTAAGATATTGGGCATCATTGTTGGGTGGTGGTGGGTAGGCTTAATTCTGTCTACCACAACCAGTTAACCAATGAGTGAGTAACCAAGTAACTAACAGACTGATGGACTGACCAGTGAGTATCCAGTTGTAAGTGATGACCAATTAGTTCCTCTGGAACTGCCTGTTTTCAGGACAACCATGGCAGGCAGGTTGAAGCTCTATTCCACCGCTTACTCCTTTCACCCCTCTGAGCTTCTTTTACCTTTTCTATAGTATGAGGATAATAACAACATCTATTTCCCTGGGTCACTGCAAACATTACAGAAGGATATATATCAGTATCTGTAAATACACCAACTTAAAACAAAGATGTTGAAAGAATGAAAATGTAAAAAATAAAAATATAAATCTAGGTTTGGGGGTCCTTAGGTAGAAATAGCATCCTAGAGCTGAAAGTATCTTAACCATCATCCATTGGAAGATAAGGAGTTGAGCTTCAGAGAGGGGGAACTGTCATTCCATGCATGGCAACAATAAGATTAGAAACCAGGTTGGGCACAGTGGCTCATGCCTGTAATCCTAGCACTTTGGGAGACTGAGGCAAGAGGACTGCTTGAGCGTAGGAGTTTGAGATCAGTTTGGGCAACATAGAAAGACGCACCTATACAAAAAAAATTTTTTTTTAAGTTAGCCAGGCATAGTGGTACGCACCTGAAGTCCCAGGTGAGAAGATCACCTGAGTCCAAGAGGTTGAGGCTGCAGTGAGCTATGATTGTACCACCGCACTCCAGCCTGAGTGCCAGAGTGATACCCCAACTTGAAAAAAAAAGAAATGATTAGAAATCAGCAGTGAGTTAGAAACCATGAGACTGCTCTCCCAAATATCACTCAACCATTTACCAGGACTGGGATACCAAGCAAAGATGTTTGACATCTAGCAGACAATGGGATTGGGTATACACCCATCAAGCTCCTTGAAGTCCTATATGTTTCTGACACATGGGAGCCACTCTTCTTAATTTGACTTCCAAACTGGTTCTTAAAAATAGTATTTTAGCAAAGTTTCTGTGATATGGGAAAGATGTTCACCATGGGTACAAAGCAAGATACATACAATTAATAATTGCACGTTCATGATATTAGCAATTATGTAGTAATAAACATTTTGACTGGAAATAAGTGCAAAAAATATTAACAATGTTTATTTTGATGTCATATATAATAGGTGCTTTTTATTTTCTTTTATCTTATGTATTATTTCTAGATTTTCTGAGTATGAATTTTATAATAATTAGAAGTGCTTTTTAAAAATTACAATAATGAGAAAAAATCTTTAGCCAATTATTTTGTTCTTTCACGAGCCCCGATTTCCAGAATCTGGATATTCAAAATGAGTATTTCTCTTATAGTCTCAAAAATTATATTCCCAGCCATTGCTGTCTCTATTTCTAAGAGATCCATGCTTTATCCCCACATACTCTAATATTAGCTACCTTGGTAAACAAGTGTATGAGCCATATAAAAACTGATACGTTACCATCAGTGAAAATAATAAATCTACATATGTGGCACCATCAACAGCATCACTTAACCAGTGTTTCCCAGCTCCATGGTGTTTTCTCCTTCATTTGTCACTACATTCATTATTCAGGCAAACTCCATCGTAACATAATTTCATATCCAATAAAGAAATGCATTCAGAGACTGTAACTCTAAGTAGGAACACAAGTCAAATCTCTTGTAACCCACATTCCCCTAGTTGCAATTAGTTTAATCTCTTTCTGAACATGTTCTTAATATAGGCTTTTTACCATGGGCCATTTTTCATGTGTCCTGGTTTTTCATCACAGAATTCTTGAGTAAGACCACAGACATTAAAATGATAACATATCATGTTTAAATCATGGTCAAGTTCAAGGGGGAAATAACATACTCTCTGTCTAGAGTTAGAATGAAGGAAAGTGATTGCAGATCATGACTGCATCGTTTTCATAATATTTGGACTTCTTTCTGACTGTCACACTTGGGCTAATGGAGTTAAATTTTGAAAGTTGGTCTAGAGCATTCAAAGGTCATTGTGCACACACTCGGGGGTGGAAGACAAGTCTTCCCAGAGCCAAGGACTTAACAATTCATTAGATGCCAAATTTGATCCCTATTAGAAAATGATCTCAAAGTCCCTGAATAAAAATGGGAAGAAACAGTCTTACTCAAAAGTAACTATTAATTAAAAACTTATCTGAGAAAAAATATTGAACCCTAACTGATTTCCAAAGGGATAATTACAACAACTCAGACTTTATGAGATGTGCAAGGTTTATTATATTAATTATTAATAGTAGAGAGCTTCTAGGAATCTCATGACTGACCTTCTCCATCATGTCTCTGAGATTCAGAAAATTTCCAGTAGGCCCCCTGTCAGTCAGTTGTTTTTCTGAGTCCTACAACCCTCCCTCATCTCTCCCTCAAAATGAGTATTTCTTTTATAGTCTCAAAAATTATATTCCCAGCCATTGCTGTCTCTGTTTCTAAGGGATCCATGTTTTATCCCCACACACTCTAATATTAACTACCTTGGTAAACAAGTCTTACTCAAAAGTAACTATGAATTAAAAACTTATCTGAGAAAAACTTTACCCCCCGACTACTACCTCCTCCTGTAAGCGTCAGTCCCTGGAACATCCTGACATCCTGACAGAAAGGTCATTAGCTGTCAGGACTTAGAATTTGCCTGATGTTACCAGCCCACTCATGATTTCTAAAATCTCATTATCTCCATTTTTACAATAATGATTATTATAATCATGTTAACAACTATCACTCACTGAATGCCTTCTATCAAGCAGGAATTTTTACTTAAATTATCTCTTTTAACTTCCATAACAACCATATGAGGTAGGTAGCAGTTATTAAACTCTCTGGACCTCAGTATTCTCATCTGTAAAATAGGTATATGCAAAATGGCAAAGTTCACACAACAGGTGAATACTAGATGTAATCATAATGCCCAGGAATGCTTAATCCCAGAATCCATGGTCTTTAACATTGGATAGTTTGCCTAGTTTCTTGCTGTCAAAATTCCCAAGGTCACACTCATCCATTTGCTCCACAAAATGTGTCTTTTTTGTAATCTATCTTATTCCAAAGGAGAGATATATGAGTGTATAATACATACAAATTATTTTATAATTACTGAAGATTTACAGAAAAGGTAACAGAGTTTCATTCAGCTTCCCTAAAGACCATGCATTTTTCATGCTGTCTTCAGTGTTCAGGTCATCATTGTCAAACTACAATCAGCTAAACCACTGCATGACAGGGATACAGTCACAAAGACCATCTAGTATTTGAACAATGCCTTGTGTGGATGACATGACTATCCCCTTGGAGGAGGAGGCACTCAACTGGCCATTTCACACATTATCTGTTATTATTAGTAATGATTCCCTCTGTGCATAGCACAGACACTGACTTTGCAGATCTGCATGTGTTATATTACAGATAGATCAGGGATTCTTAAATTTGTTGGGTCCCTGTCCCTAGAAAATGCAGACAAATAATCCTTAGGGTACCTTTTTGAGTTCCACCTTATATTTTTTTTTTTAAAGCTAACTATTGCAGTCTGACCTGATAACCTCATTCACTATCTTTTCCCTCAATCTTCACAGAGTCCCTCCACATCACTAACTCTGTGGAAGGCTGCCAAAGAATTGTGGAATCACTGTTTCAAAGCATGGCTTCAACCACTGAACTGTTGTGGGTTTGGAGCTGTGGAAATGGCCGTTTGCCAAAGAATACATGTAACTGCCACCAGGACAATCTCATCAAGCTGTGAGGACAGTGGGTCTACCTCTCCCAGTGTGTCAAGTCCATTACTTCAGGGATTTCCTGACAACGGGGCAGCACAGTTGGCTCCCCAGCTGTGTACTTGCCGAAGGTCAATCCACTAATGCGTGCAGACCCCAGTGATTTCTCACAAATTAGTATTTATGAGACTAATATTCTGTCCAAGTTAAACATTCTAAGCTAAATGTTATTGACTTCTCTTTTGATAACTTCTTCTCAGGCAGATCAGGTGGTTGTGAGTGAAATCACAATATCAAAAAAGGGTCTTCAAAGAGAATCAGAGGATAGTTGGCCTTTAAATACTTCCAGGCCAAGAAAGTAAGCCCTTTTTTTTTTTCAGATGAACACAAAACCAAAATATTTATTGCTATTTCAAATATCCATGCATTTTAAAAAAACAGGTAATTTCCAATAATACTCACATTCTTAAAACACAAAATGTATTCAGGCTATCCTCAGCATGGTATGATGAAAAGAACCCAGGCTTGACATTAGGAAAATAAACCTGAGTTTGGATTGCCACTTACTTAGCCATGTGACTTTGCTGAGCTAGATTTTTCTTCTCTAAAATGAGAAAATAACATACATGAAAAAGGATTATTATAAAGTTAAAATGTGACAATATTAATAAAGTACTTTTCTTTCCCTTAAAATTCTTTCTAGAACTTTCAGGAATCCAGAGCAGCAAGAAGGTAGAAAATTCTACAACCCGAGGGACCCGAATCTTATCAAAGTGCAAGGGATTTAAATAATAGAGGGGTCAGATCTCTGTATGCCTTTCATGCAATCAAAGGCCAAGAATGAGCACTTAAAACTCTTTGGGACCAATTCTGGACAAGATAGAGTAGATGCACTCTACCCTGTCTCTCCCATGGAATGTAAATATAAACCCTGAATGGAATGCATGCAACAGTTATCAGGGGATTTTGAAAAACAAATGGAGCCGGACTCGGTGGCTCAGCCTGTAATCCCGCGCCTTGGGTGGCTGAGGTGAGTAGATTGCCTGAGCCCGCGGGTTCGAGACTCGCCTGGGCAACTTGGTGAGACCTCATCTCTACAATAAATTTAAAAAATTAGCCAGGTGTGGTTGCGCGCGCCTGTAGTTCCAGCTACTTGGAAGGTTGAAGCGGAAGGATCGTTGGAGCTCAGCAAGTCAAGGCTGCGGTGGCCGGGAGCTGCCACTGCACTCCAGTCTAGGTGACAGAGTGAGACTCCAACTCAAAGAAAAGCAAATGATAGCAGATGGATTGGGAAGGGCAGACTTTGAAGCACCACCAAACTGGTGGTATGTTTCCCAGTTTTTCCTCTCTGATGTCACCTAAATTAAACATATAATCAGTCCTAAACCCAGAAGTGTACACTAGTATGGCCAGAAAGGACTTTGGGAAATTGGGCTTTCTGGCCCAAAGATCAGGGAAAGGGGCTCAAAGTATCAGAGGCAGTAAGGGAAGTCTCCGTTTTTGTTTGTTTGTAAGTTCCTGTTCCAGCCACCGGGCAATCCTGCCCCAATGCAGCAGCTGAGACTAGGAAGATGCCTAAAACTGAGGGAGAGGGAATCCTCTTCTCTGACCATAGAGCACGATTCCAATAGTATAAGGCAAATAGCCACTGTGTTTTCTCCTCTCTGTCCTCCACAAACACCAAGCGTGATCAATTCAAAGAAATGTATGCCCAGATTTGTCACTTTACAACTTGAAAACTAAAGACAAGGGAAAAATCTTGAAAGTAGCCAGACGAGAAAGACACACAACATATAGGGGAACAAAAGCAATCCAAATTACCAAGGACTTCTTCAGAAACCATGGACACCAGAAGGAACAAGAACAACACTTAAAATTTTTGCAAGGAAAAGGCCATCAACCAAGAATTCTATTTTCAGTAAAAATGTCCTTTAGAAATTAAGGTGAAATAAAGGCATTCTGAGATGAAGAAAAACTAAGAAGATTCATTGCCATCAGATCTTCTTCAAAACAAGTGCTAAAGGAAGTTCTTCAGATAGAAATAATGGGGCTTGGGATGGGTAAGAATTGGAACATCAAGAATGAAGGGAGAGCACCAAAACAATGGTAAATGTCTGGGTAAATAGAATATTCTTTGCTAAATGTGCTTGATGGTTTAAAGCAAAAATTACAATATTGACTCATGGGGTTTTCAATGTATATAGATGTAATACATATGATAATTATAACATAAAAGGAGAAAGGTAAAAGTACCTACGTTGCTATTAGGTTTTTAGAGTCCACTTTCTGAGTAGAAAGTGAAAAGTATGTATGGGGGGGCAAAAAAAACCTGGAATTTATTCATTAAAAAGTGTGCATTTACTCTTACATGTTTAAACTTCAGTCACTTTCAAAGTACTCTCCGTTTGATGCAGTACACCTATCGAGATGCTTTTTCTACTGCTCAAAATAGTTTTTGATTTGTCAGTTTTGATGTCTTCTAGTGCTTCTGCCATTTTTTGTTTCATCTCTTCCACATCAGCAAAACACTTCCCTGTGAGGACTTTTTCATCTGGGGAAGCAAACAAAAGTCACTCAGTGCAAAATCAGGTGAATTGGGAGAGTGGGGCATGTGGGTCATGCCATTTTTGGACAAAACTGCTGAACACTCTGTGCAATATAGGCGGGTGCATACATAAATCACCCATCATGAACTGGACAAACACCTTGAAAGAATCTCCAAAAAAAATTCACGAAAGTTGAATGCAGCCTCTCACAACTATGCTAGCTTGTATACTGATGCCGACACATTCCCAGAACACTTACCTGGCAGGGGAAGCCTGTACTACAATTGGCCCACCCTCCAAATAACAATTCCAGTTTGCAGGGGGGTTCATGCTTATATATTGTCATTCCTAGAGTATTTTTTAAAAAACTATATAAAGTGATACTGTGAAATTCTTCATGAATAAATTAAAATATAATACTAAAAGAGTCAAATAATCCAGAAATGAGCAGAAAAGGAAAACCAAAGAAATGAAAAACAGAGGAAACCAACATAACAAATAAAATGTCACACCTAAATTCAAACGCATTTCTACATAAATATTAAACGTAAGTGGTCTGATCACACTATTTAAAATAAACAATTTTTCAGAATACATTTTTTTTTTGAGTTGGAGTCTCACTCTGTCGCCCAGACTGGAGTGCAATGGCCGCTCCCGGCCACCTCAGCCTCGACCTGCTGGGCTCCGGCGATCCTTCCGCCTCAGCCTTCCGAGTAGTTGGAATTACAGGCACATGCTACCACACCCGGCTGATTTTTTGATTTATTGTAGAGATGAGGTCTCGCTGCCCAGGCGGGTCTTGAACCCGTGGGCTCAGGCAATCCACTCACCTCAGCCTCCCAAAGGCGAGGGATTACAGGCTGAGCCACCAAGCCCGGCTCAGAATACATTTTTTTAAATGAGATCCAAGGATATGTTCTCTGCATGGCACCCACTTAATATAATGATATAGATTGGTGACAGTAAAAGGATGGAAAAAGATGTATGATGCTAGTAAACTTGAGAGCAAGGAAAATTACCAGAAATAAAAAGGTGCATTATATAATGACAAAAAGGTTAAATTTGCAGAATCTCTATACTACAAAATATTGATCTCATCAATATTTTGAAAGCTACAAAATACTGATGAGATAAATCAAAGAACACCTATATAAATGGAAAGACATACCATATTTATAAATTGGAAGTTTCAGTATTGTTATAATGTCAATTCTGCCCTCCTCCCAAAATTGATACATTGGTTTAATGAGATTCCAGTTAGAATTTCAACAGCAGTGTATGTGGATATTTACAAATTTTAAAATGTATACGAAACACAAAGTAAATGGAAGAACCAAAGTTATTTTGAACAAGAATAAAGTTGGTAAATTTATACTTTCTGATTTTAAAATGTATAAAACTTCAGTAATCAAGACAATGTGGTATGAGAAAGGGGTTAGCCATGTAGAACAATGGAATTGATTACAAAGTTCAGAAATAGACCCATACAAATATGGCCAATTACTTTTTGAAAAGGTGCAAAGTGCTACTTTAGAGTAAGAATAGTTGGGATGTTCGTTGTTGTTTTTTGGGGTTTTTTTAGTAAATGGTGTTGGAACTAATGGACATCCATATTGCAAAAAATAAGCCTGAACCTAAACTTCACACATTATGCAAGAATTAACTCAAAATAAATCAGAGATCTACTTTGCAAAACATAAAACTCTTAGAAGTTTTAGAAAGAAAAATGAAGAAAATCTTTGTCACATGGAGTTAGACAAAAGATCTTGAATATGGTAGTTTCTTTAAACTTTAAACTTTAAAATGACGTAACAATGCCATTTCTAGGTATTTACCCTAGAGAACTGAATATCTGAAGTTTCTACAAAAACCTATACCTGAATGTTCATAGAAGCTTTATTTGTGGTGGCCCCAAATCTTCAAAAAACTCAAATGTCCTTCAGTGGACAAATAGATCCATGCCATGGATTACTATTCAGCAATGAAAAGGAATGAACTATTGATATATGCAACAATCAACAACTTCAATGAATCTCAAAGACTTTAGGCTGAGTGAAAACATCCAGTTTCAAAAGGTTGCATACTATAGGATTATTTTTATAGGACATTCTGGATAAAGCAAAACTGTAGTGATGGGGAGCAGATCAGTGGTTGCCAGGAGTTAGGGATGGGAGGGAGACAACAGAGAAGCTGCATTAGGCAATTTGGGGGGACCAAGAAACTCTTTTATATCCTGATTGTGGCAACAGTTGCATGAGTCTCTACATGTGTTAAAACTCATAGACGTCTACACCAACCAAAAGGAAAAATTCAATCTGACTATTAGTTAATTTTAAAAATTAAAGAAAACTTGATTGTAGTAAGGGAAGCTATGGTTACTCCACTGAGAAATAAAATTCAGAAGCTGACAATAACAACAACAACAATAAAAGATACCCAGAAATTTAAATCAGGACCTAAGACACTGGGTGTTTTTCCTTTCAAAGCAAGGTAAGCCCCGCTTCATATTTCACACTTTTGTCAATGCTTTCATTACCAAGATGAGGACCTCATCTCAAAGAACCCTAGTGGTAGAGAAATTGTATTAGGCAAAATCCTGGACAAGCTGCTAGAGGATCTATAGTATGTGCCTTAAGTCCAGGATTAGCTCATGTAGTGATTTAAAAAAAAAAAAGCAAGGATCACTCTCTGGGCTGCTGTTTTCTTACTTGTGTAATAGACAGTTGGTGTACAAAGCAATATAGTGTTTAAGAAACTGAAGGCAGACCATGTGAGTTACAACTGCAGCTCTCTCTCTTACTAGTTGAATGGCTCTAGTAAAATGCTTTAATTTCTCTACATCCCTCTCTGCCATATTGCCTCATCCACATGTAAAAGGACATACAAAAGCATCTTACCCTTCAGGGTTGTCAGTGGATTGGAGGCAATCTAAGTGTTATACTTAAAAGGGTGCCTGGCACAGGATAAACATCCAACAAATGTTAGTTATTGTTAAAATTACTATTTCTAAAATTAGAGCAGTTGTTTCTCAACCTTTTCATTGTTGCCTCCAAAAGGAGCCTTTCTTAATATTTTTTTCCCTAAACCCTTTCCCTCCCCATGAAATTTTAGTATCACAGATATACTATATATATGCTTATGTGCTGTGCGCCTTTGGAGAGCCACAAATAATGGGATATTTTTAAGATTTTTTCACCACTGCCCACCAAGAACCAATTTTTACTCCCTTGGGAGCAATACTACTTCTGCTAAGAATGTATGTGATAAAGCAATTAATCCCTTATATACCAAATCTGTGTAGATCAACCTTTAAAATTATCTATTTAACTTTGTTATATAAAATATGAACTAACATTGCCAGTGCAATTGCTTATCTATGGTTAAATTACACTATGTAGCATTTAGGAGGAAAAATGGGCTAAATCCAAGGATTTGGAAAAGACTTCCCTAACTAACACACACAGACAGCTGACCAGAGACTCAGTCCCATTAGATAAATATAATTACATCTTAGAAATATATTTATGTCCAAGTTACCAGTATACACTCTGAGCTCAAAGATTTATGGAATTACAAAAATTGCTTCTAGTCATGAAGAATATGAAAAGGCAAAATAGTTTTCTTCTAGTCATATAATTAGGCAGATTGAAATGTTCTCATTTCTGATGTGCATTCATTCCATCTTTCATTAGAATATGAGGGTGTCTGTAACTGTAGCCCCTGTCAAGTACTTATTTCCAACGATCAATGATCAAATTTTTTAAAATAGCCCAACTCATCTTGTCTTTTAAGTGGAGAAAGAAGCCTAATATGAAATGTCTATTCTGGAGCCAAAAAGGCATGCATTTTCTCAGCCCCTATATCACACACTGATGGTAAAACAAGACCCAAGCAGTTCTTTGGAATGTTCCAGTCTATCGTTCGTTACTAAACTTAGAGATATTCAGTTCAATCTTGATACATTGTCAAAGCATCACCTAACCCTAACATAGACTTGTCTTTTTTTCTTGAACTACTCCTCACATGGTTCCTCTTCCATTCTAGTCACATGAGTGATTTCCCATTGGTTCCATCTCTGATGCTGTCCAGTTGCTAATTATTGAAATCAGAAACAAAGAATACAGGGGTGCCAGAGGAAACCTGACCAGTTTCCCAAACAGGCAGTGTCTTCTGGGAAGATCACACACGCAAATTCAGATATTCACATTACGGAATTTACATTTTCAGTTAGTTGAACATGATCAATCTTCTAAACAGTTGCTATAAATTGTAATGTCAAGCTTTTGGTTTTAGTTTGGTTTGCTTTTTTTTTTTTTTGAGTTGGAGTCTCACTCTGTCACCCAGACTGGAGTACAGTGGCCGGGCAACCTCGACCTGCTGGGCTCCGGTGAGCCTTTCGCCTTAGCCTTCCAAGTAGCTGGAACTACAGGCGCGCGCTACCACGCCCCGCCAATTTTTGACTTATTGTAGAGATGAGGTCTCGCCAAGTTGCCCAGGTGGGTCTCAAACCCGCAGGCTCAGGCAATCCACTCACCTCAGCCTCCCAAGGCACAGGATTACAGGCTGAGCCACCGAGCCCGACTTGGTTTGCTTTTAATTTACTCTGAAGGAGACGCCTATCTAGTAGCTAAAAAAAATTGATCTTTGCCATTCAGATCAAAACTACTCAAATAGCAAGCAATTGATTTTTAAAAATTAGTAATCAAATTGTTAGGTCAGAATGTAATTCCCCAAAAAAGAAGTGGTGGCATGGGAAATGGTAATTGACTAGGAAGACAAACACATGGCATGAATTCCATTACCTCTCTTACAGTGGCAGACAGTGTTAATCAATTATTGCACACATTTGACGCAGAGTTCTAATGCAGCCCCAACATCCATTCTACACAATACTCTAGGTAGCCCCACCCAGTCAGTGTTATCATAAAAGACAAACTCTTATATACGCATCTTAACTGGAGAGATGATTTGTTCAAACCATGGATCTTCTCTGCCATAAAACAAAACCCTTCACTAGTTATCAGAGTTCATATTTGTAGCAAGTTTAGAATCTCTCTTGCAACAGTGAAGATTAGACAATTATTACTAAATTTTTTTCCTTTTGTTATGGTGAAGCTTATCCTACAGATAAAATTAGAGATAGGGAACAGTGTTGAACTTTGGAGAAAAGACTCTAGAGATAGGACCCAAGCATCTGTGTTTGTAGAAGTCACCATGGAGATTTTAAGAAGCACCAAAGTTGTGTTCAACTGACTATCCAAAGAAAGGAACTATCTAGCCCATATAATTCTACCTTCCTTTTTCTCCCATTACAGCCTTTCTGGATAAGTAAGGACAGACCCAAGACCTCTCGTGATGGCTCTCTAGAAGGCACCTCCCAAGCAATTAGATGTGATATGATAGGGAATCATCAGAGTCGTTCAATTTTCTCTTCTTCTGAGCATAATAGAATGGCATTGAATTGACATTTGCCCAGCCCCCTTAAGGTGTGGTCAGGTGACTTATTTGGTCAATGATATTGAAGTGTAAGATATATGCAAAGCTCTAAGAGTGTATGATTCATCATATTCTCATTCCTTCTGCCACAGGGGCCTGCTTCATTCTACATGGTAAGTAAGTAAGTGCTTTGGGCTTGGAGTAATGTGGGGTAGAGCTCCCAGGCTACCAATTATAAGGTGTGGAGAATGAGCAAGTAATAAACCTTTCTTCTTTGATGCCATCAAGGTGTAGGGGTTGATTGTTGCTGCAGCATAATCTAGTCTATTCTAACTGATACATCACTTTAAAAAAAATCTTTTTGCACTCCTTGCAAAATCTTTCTGGAAACTTTTAAGAGGATAAACAAATTGCTTTTGGTCTCATCACAGTCCTTTCTATTTTGGCAAGCTTTAAACATATAAGCAGATAAAAATAAACTTTTTTAGATGAGCTGTCTAATGTAAACCAAAGAGCAGGTTTGAACACAATAGGGTGCAGAAGGAGGAAGGAAATGAAGGAGAGATACCCATAGGAACAATTCTTTGAGCCTCGTGCAATCTCGTGCAGCTGCCTGATTTTTTATTTCCCCAGCATGACAGGGTAAAGACACAAGTCAATCTGTGGTGAAATAAAGTGCACTGTACCACAGTGAATATATTGGGCCCAGGACTATCACTGAAAAAGCATTGTAGGAACAGGAATGGTTAAATGTTACCAACCATCATTTTCCAAGCAAACATTTAGCTTTGGTTTTTTTTTTATTGTTTATACGTCAATTCCATAATAAGAAGAAATTCAAATCACTGATTTAAAGAGGGCTTGGTGCTAGAAAAGACAGTGTTTTTTTGTTTTTGTTTTGTTTTTGGTTTTTGTCTAACTTTCGCAATATATGATATTTTAGGCTATGAAACATTTTTCAACAATATAATTACAAATGTTAAGAGGTGCCATTCAAAAACTATAAACTACAAATCCAGTTTCTAAAAGTTCACACGATGTCAAATAATAAAGTTTTTGGTACAATAGAAAACATATGTTTTCTTGGGTAAAGTGGTCTGCTATTTTCAATAATGCTATGGATGATTAATTTCCAATCAGATATACCAAAGGCAGTTTCTTACTGCCTCTGTTATTTTTAAGGATATAATTTGGAAGAAAATTTGAAAATGATGTGTCAATGCACATAAAAATATTATTCTTTCACAGCAAAATTTCATCAAAATTATATGTTCAGTCTTGGTTTATAAAATTATAAAGTCCTGGAAAGATATTTTATAACTGTATGTGGCACTTAAAAGATTTACTTTCATACAACTTTTCAAAGGAGAAATTCAGTTATAGGACAGAGGTTATAAGCAGTGCTTATCCCCTTCAAATCAGATATTCAGTATTTTTATGAATGGTATAGATTAATTCATCCATTTATTTCATCAGAAAATATTTGTAAGCACTCATCACCCGTCAGGCACAGTTCTAGATGATGAAGTTACCACTGAAAACAGACAACTACCAAGAACTCAAAGAGCTTATGGTCCAGGGAGGGCAACAAATAAACAGAAATATACACAGGCCCGGGCATGGTGGTTCAGCACTTTGGGGGACTGAGGTAAGAGTATTACTTGAGTGCAGAAGTTTGAAAACAACCTGGGCAATGTAGCGACAATTTGTCTCTACAAAATTAAAACTAAAAAATGGGTTGAACATGGTAGTGCATACCTGTAGTCCCAGCTACTCAGGAGGCTGCAGTGAAAGGATTGTCTGAGTCCAGGAGGTTGAGGCTGCAGTGAGCTGTGATTGTGCCACTGCACTCCAGTTTGGGTGACAGAGTGACACCCTGACTCAAAAAAACAACAAAAATTAATATACATAGGTATGATTATATATGTATATATACATACGTTAGTGCTTAGTGTATATATACATATATTAATGCTTATATTAGTATATCTATTGGTATACATCTATACATACATTATTGCTACATATCTACACACATATATTCATCAATAATGATTTTTACTATACTATGTATAAGTTCCACAGAGAATAGAGAATGATAGAGGTATACATATTTAGATAAAAGGGTCAAGAAAAGTGTCTCCAAGGAAGATGCATTTGGGAAGATTCCTAAATAAAGTGAGGAAGAGGAGTCCAGATAAAGGGGAGAATAAGTGCAAAGGTCTTGATGTAGGAACAAACTTGAAGGATTTAATAAACAGATTTGGAAACATGAGATCTAAGATACAACAATGAGAGATCATATAGGTAATATGAAGGAAGACATCATTGGAGGCAAGGAGGTCAAAAATGAAGAAGCCAAAGTATTAGGTAGTTCATTTAAGTGAATTGTCACTCATTCTTTGCTTGAGTATTTCCTAATTAATTCTGACCCTTTCTGTTCATATAAAGCTCAAAGTTTTACTCAAAGTACTGTGTTAACCCTTTCCTCAAGGTTTTGATAGGTAGTTTTTCTATTGTTATTTGGTTCTAAGTATTTCCAAATGCCACTATAATTCTTTTTAAAGACAATGCACTCTTTGGGTAGATTTTTAAAGTTATCAAACATATGGTCTTTGGGGAGTTCTGGTTTTTATTGACTGTTTTCTTTTTTCTTTTTAGAGACAAGCTCTTGCTCTGTCACGCAGGCTAGAGTGAAGTCTCGAATTCCTGGGCTCAAGTGATCTTTCTCCTCAGCCTCCTGAATATCTAGAACTACAGACATGTATCACCATACACAGCTAATGAAAAAAAATTAGAAGCAGGGTCTCACTGTGTTAACCAGGTTGGTCTCAAACTTCTGGTCTCAAGCAATCCTCCCACTTCAGCCTCGCAAAACACTAATATTACTGGCATGAGCCATTGCATGTGGCTGGTTTTTATTATCAACGTCTAAATTTAATGTATTTTAGACAAAGAATGCGGTATCTACAATATTGATTCTTTGATATGTGTTGTAAATTATTCTATAGCTAGTATAGGATTCATCTTTACAAATGTTCAATGTGTGCTTTAAAAAGTGTCTATTCTCTAATTTCTGAAACATGGCCCTATATATGTGCCATGAGATCACTTGTGCTGCTCACATATTCCATACCGTCACTAATATGTGTCTGCTTAGCCTATTGGTATCTACAAGAGACATGTTTCCATCTCTTACTATAGTTTTGCTTTGGTTCATTTTTCCTACAATTCTGCTCATTTTTGCTTCATATATTTTTGTGATGATCTTTTACGTGTGCATTCAGAGGCAAGTTTCCAATAACTTTCTGGTTTGTTATTTCCTTCTACTAGGACTCTATAAATCCTAATTATATATTTTACCTTATAGTCTATTCTAATTGGCATTACTATTACTATCTCAGCTTTGCCTAATATATATTTTTCATTCTTTAACTTTCAACTTCTCTGTTATGCATTAAAATATCTCTTATAAATATAACACGGCAATTTTTTTCTCAGCTTGAGAATTGCTGCCTTTTAATATGTGAATTAAGTCAATTTGCTTGATTTGTGATTGTTGATATATTTGAATTTAATTCTGCCATCTTTATTATTGGAACAGTTTTTATGTTAATCAGATTCTGGTGACATGACAGTGAAATTTCAGATTAAACACCCAAGTGTGCCACTAACTTTTGACTTTGTTTTCTAGTAAGAAGGATTTCCTCCTATTCAGAGTCATAAATATTCAGAACCAAGTTCCTTGTCGTTCCACTGAGCACACGGTTTGTATTCCCTCTTTCAGACCGAGGCATCATTTCCTGGTTTTATGTGAGGGTCTCAATTTCTGATCAATCTTGCTAGCCATACAGTGCCAGATGATGCTGAAGAGGCAGACAGGGAGAGAGAATGTAAGACCTCCCTAAGGATTTCCACCAAAAAGGTTTTACTAGGTTTACCTATCATAACCTGTGACTAATAATTTATTTCTTACAAAGCTGTAGTGAAGATTCTATTTTTAAAAAATAATGTAACATGTCTGGTCATGGTCAGCACTCAGATATTAGTCTTTCCTTTACTTTTCTCAACCATATGTATTTTAAGGAATGTCTAGTCAACAGTCTCATCCACTGGGGTTTTAGTCCTCCTTTAAATTGATGCCCACATAAAATGTAGGTCATTGGTATCTCACTAGGCAGCACACATTTTCAGTCTTTAATTTGCATTGAAATTGCTAGATCAAATAATATTGTCGTGCATAAAAACCACAACTGTAAAATCAAGTAAACCCTACAAAAGTGGGCAAACCAAAGAATTTGCCAGATGCCACCACTACCAATTAGAAGCCACAGTGTTTTAGGACAGCATCTTTTAAAAAGAATAAGTCCTTCTCCCAGAGTACCAAAACTCTTCCTGAAAAAAAATTACAAATTTTAAAAACAATGCAATATAAGAACTATTTGCATAGCATTTACTTTGTGTTCAGTATTACAAGTAATCTAGAGATGATTTAAAGTATACAGGAAGATATGCATAGATTATATGCAAATACCACGTGATTTTTTTTTAATCACAAACTTGAGCACTCAAGGATTTTGTTATCTAGGGGTGTGGGGGACTTGGAACTAGTCTCTGGTGGATACTGAGGGATGACTCCAGTTGCTTCGTGTATATAAGTGCATAACTCCTAATAAAACTCTTCTTTTATAGAAAGAACACTGGGTTACAGCATTTAACATTATTCTTCCCAAATGCTACTTGGTACAACTGAGCATTCACTGCTCATGTGGTAAGAAACTGCTGCATTTTATCATGTGATTTCTTATCTTTGGGTGAGTATATTTCCTGACTTTTCTCAATCATAATGAAATGAAATCCTGTCTCTTCTTTATCAAGTATGACACTGGGAACCTTGGAGTTTATCACTATAAGATTCTTTTGTTTGTCTGAGAAGGGAAGCTCTTCTGTCCCTAAATTTTACTTTTCTTATAGTATTCCTGGTGCTACCACCTCTCTGGCCTTGGGTAACACAAAAGGAAGATAAATTATTCCTCTTTTTCATACTTTAGCCTAAGCATAGATGAAAGACTCTTTTCCTTATAGTCCCAGCTTAACTGAGACAATACTAGAATGACCACATCCAATCTTGCTAACTGTGTTATCAACACCAAAATAAAGAGTACCAAGAATGTATATTATCTGGTTTACTAGGAATGACCTAGTCAGTGCTGACTGTGGCTCCATATTGCTGAAGGCTATTTCATACTTTTCCATCTCTCTTTAATTCTCAATAGCTAAGATGTTATTCCTACTATCTTAAGTCTTATCCTCCCTAGTGGAAACTCTAAGTCCAGAAGAGAGACCCATATCTGCTTAGATGTTCACATAAAACTCATCTCTTCCTTGGTTGACTGACAACAAGAATACAATTCATGTGAAACTCTCTTCCTCCATAAGCCAAGGCTGTACTTTGATGGGCCTGAACAGCTCACTCTCTCTCAAAACAAATCTAGAAATGCAAGATACATGCATACAACAGCGGGAGGCTCATTTTCCTACTAATGTTTCATTCTCCAAATTCCAGCTTTCTCAAAACATGGAAAGAATTTGTGCCACAAAAGATGGCATTTATGTGTCTAACACCCATTAACCATTCCCCCATGTTGCATGATTTAACATACAGATGTTGCTTTAATAGCCACAGTCATATCGACGTTGCATTTCATAATTTCATAATCATTTTAAAACTGCTTCATCTCTCACTCCCCTAGGCTCTAAACAGCTTCATTTCACTGAATTGGTACAAAAGTCGCTGTAACACAAGGCAGAATGTGCTATGCCCTTCTCCTTTAATGGACTATAAACTCTGAGAGGACCCAGGCTCTGTTTGAATCACCTTCTGTGCAGCTGTGATTTTGCACCTGCTCGCTACCCTGCCTTCAGTTGCTTACAGCAAACACTTTTCAACTTCCTTTGCTTGTTAGCATCTCAACTTTCTTCCACTTTTGTAGAATTCTGTGTGCTACCGACACTGAAAATATCAGAATCTCGATTTCTCAGATTCCCTTGCATGACTCACCTACAATACACTTAGAAGCAGGGGCCAGTGGTGCCAGGAAGCAGCACCCCTCTGACAGCAATTGAGCTTGCAGCAAGCTTGATCTCTCAGGGTGAACTGCAGGGGTATAAGCTAAAGTATTCAGGGCTTGAATTTTTGTGTTTTAATTTTCCTCTGTATCCTATGGATACAGCCCAGAATGCTGTTCTTTTTTTCAGAGTATAGATTACCTTCCCAGGTAACTACCCATCAATCTGATAACAATGCTATATAATTGTAGTGACATGCACAGAAAAATTCTTATCAGTTAAGATCATGGTGAAAACGCTTAATAAAAAATGTTTTACTTTTAAGAGATTGAAATCCATAGCTAAAGAGAGATTTTTTTTTTTGATAAATATTTTGGACCACAGGTTTCTGTATACTTTTATCAAAAGCTCTTTTAAAGTAAATATCACTTCAGGTTTTTAGAGCAGAAATAACATTTCCAAATGAATCTGCATAATTGAATCATTTAGTCATAGATTCAGAATCAAGTGAGTTGTGCTTAAAGGCAGAAGACCTCTCTCAGGAGATGAGGAATAAGTCCTTTACTGAACCTGAAATAAGACCCTGTCACCCTCCAGGGCTGCTCTCTGCTCCTACCCTCTCTGTTTGTCTGGGGAATCCTCTCCCCATCATGGTGAGGATGGAAATACAAGGTATCCTCTAAGCAAATTTGGAAGCACACCTCATCATACTGTCGCCAAGACTCTAGGACACAGTACTGAGCAATGATGTGCAAACAGCTTCACAACTGGACCGTTGTTTCAGGCTGTGGTTACTCATATGTCAGTGTGTTTTTTCCTTACCATCAGGGTCGACGACAACAGACCCTTAAAATACTTAGCTGCGGGTGTAGACAGAGCGTTCCAACCCTGGCTCTCACTCAAAAACAAACTTTGTGCTGAAACATAAAGAAAGTTCTGTCTTGCTGGGTATATTCATCCAGGGAAATGTAAAAACAGTGAGCTATTTGACTGTGAATGCCCATGGGGACCTTAAGATAGCACTCTGCTATAAGTGAGTTTCAGGCAAAATTAATCTGCTAAGCTACCTATAGAGAAACACTGAACTCATTAGGATAAGTTGGACCTGGCTGCTTGCTTGTCAATTCCAAACAATGGGTGAATGGAGACCTGTATTTAAAATCCTAATAAACGACTTAGTGGGGGTAAAAATACAAGATCAATTATTTATGTATGCCATGGCATTGATAATAGGAAGTAGTAGCAGTAGTGCCATGGACTTGCAGACCCTGTTATCTGATGTCACTGCATCATTAATCATTGCCCCACTTTCTCAACTCTGTGTTCCTTGAAAACTCCATAGCTGTTTCCTTCTGCTTGTCTTGTGACACTTACTACATTCCATTCTTTATCATTAACATGTTTCTGCTTTCTCCTTCTGGATCATTTATACCTTGAGGTAGAAAACTGCGTCTGATTTATTTTTGCATATCTCTTAGATTGTAGTACATACAATCTTCTATCTATCCTTTTGCTTGTTCCTTAATTGATCAACAAATACTGAACATTGCTATGGTCTGAATGTTGGTGTCTCCCAAAACTCACACACTGGAACCTAATAACTGAAGTTATAGTATTAAAAGGTAGGAACTTTGGGAAGTGATTAAGTTGTGAAGGCTCCATCTTCATGAATGAGATTAGTTCCCTTAAAACTTGATTCCAAGTACATGTTGATATTTTCACGATCTTTTTAAAAGGTATAACAAGAGGTGGTGCTTTTATTTAGTTTGTTAATGTTAGAGTTCCTGCACTGTCAAAACATGCATGAGAATTCAAAGAAGGAAATGGTGCAATAGACAGCCTCATCCACCCAACATTCAGTGTATTAAAACTTGTGGGGGGGGGTTGGTGTTTTTTTGTTTTTGTTTCTTGAGTCAGGGTCTCACTCTATTGCCTAGGCTAGAGTACAGTGGCATGAATGTGGCTCACCATAGCCTCAAACTCCTAGATTCAAGAGATCCTCCTGCCTCAGTCTCCTGAGCAGCTGAAACTACAAGCTTGTGCCACCATGCCTGGCTAATTTTTGTGAGGTGGTTTTATTTTTATTTTTTTAGAGATGAGGTTCACTATGTTGCTCACTTGCTGATCTTGAACTCCTGGGCTCAAGCAATCCACCAACCTTGGCCTCCCAATGTGCTAGGATTACAGATATGAGCCACCATGCCCAGCTAGTAGCCTTATACAAGAGGCTTGAGGAAGCTCATCTATAAGGAACAGGCCCTCATCATACACTAAATCTGCTGGTGCGTTAATCTTAGACATCCCATCCTCTGATAAATTTTTATTGCTTATAAATTACCTGGTCTAAGGTATTTTGTTATAGCAGCCCAAACTGACTAAAACAAACACCTACTGTGCTGGAAGTGACAAGGCACTAGAATAGAGGCATAAACTAGACCCATTCTATACCTTCAATAAGCTCCTGGCCTAGTAAATGACAGAATGGATACAGCTACAAAATGTATTATCACTCCCCTAGTGTACTCTATGCTATTAATTTTCCTTTAGAGGAGTTTGGTGGTTTATGGCTCATGAAATAGGTATCCATATTTATATTCCGACATTACCCCCAGTGACCAGGCAGAACAGCAAACCCAGGTCACAAAAATCAGAGAGATTCAAAGACTCCCCCACAACTCCACCACACTGTGTTTCAACAAATAAATTGAGAAATGTTTTTGAAGCAAAATAGGAAACCCTCTTGGGCAGTGCTCTGACCTGAAGTCTGAGCTTTGAGAATCATCTCAGCTTCAAATACAAAGTCTGAGCCTCAGCATTCATAGCAGGCTAAATAATACCCACATGCAAAGACGTCCACATCCTGTTCCCCGGAATCTGTAATATGTGAGGTTACATGGCAAAGGGAAATTAAGGTTATGGATGGAATTAAGGTTGCAGATCAGCTCCCCTTAAAATAGAAATGGCAGCCTGGATTTTCCAGATAGGCCCAGTATAGTCACAAGAGCCCTTAAATAGGAAAGAGGGAGGCAGAAAAGAATTAGAGAGACTTCAGCATGAGAAAAACTCGGTGGACATTAGTGGCTTTGAAGATGGAGGAAGGGGTTACAGTCAAGGAAGGCAGGTGGCCACTAAAACCTGAAAAGACAAGTAAGCGGTTTCTCCTACGGAGCTTTCAGGAGGACTGTAGCCCTGCCAACACCTTGTCTTTAGCCCTGTAGAACTCATTTCGAACTTCCGACCTCCAGAATTGCAAAACCATGAATGTGTTTTGTTTTCCGCCACTACGTCTGTGGTCATTTATTATAGCAGCAATAAATAGGAATCTAATACAAAGTCCTTCTGAGCAAATCAGTTTCAAAATATCCTTTTTCACAGGGTGTGTTACTAAATAAGCAGCTATCTGCATAGGGTCTTCCACCAATGTTAGTTATCTTCTCAGCAGAGTAAACACCGATGTCAAATACCTTCTCCCCTTCCTTCCTTGGAAATATCATATCCTAGGAGTTATTTACTTATTAATAGTTTATGCAGTTTCTGGTTCATCATATTCTCTGTTTAATAACATTCAAAAACACTAAAAACAACCACCAAAAACCATCCTTCTTCAAAGAAAGTTGGTCTCCACCCTAACTACACATGACTATTGCCTGGGGCACATTTTAATAATGTATAATTTGATTGCAGGTGTGTCTCTTTTAATCAGTAAGTTTTGGGGCTCTCATACCTCTGTTTTTAACAAAGGATTTTTGACTTCATAGAGCACATTTAAAAAATACATGTCTCTAGACCCTGTCTCAGAGCAATTGAATCAGTCTTTCTATGAGGACGTCTTAGCATAGGTCTTCTTTTAAAAACTCCCAGGTAATTCTGAGGTGTGACAATGGTTGGGAACGCCCACAAGAAAGATGCAAGGAGGTCTTTAACAACATAAGTGGGAGCATCTCAGTCTGGCTGAGACCAGCGTCCAGTCCCCTTGTTCTTCTGACCCCACACTTGTCCCCACCAGGCCCTTGACATGACTTTTCTACTCCCTCTCCTTAATACACTGGTTTTCCTAGGTTGTTGTTAGTTGCAGAAAGCAGAACATCAATAAGCGTACCTGATCTCAAAGCAGGCGAAGTGTGGATCAAAGGGAGGCCCAAACTTTATCTGTATAGTGACCACTTATCTACCTAATCCTGAATTGTACCCCACATCTTTAAAATAAAAAAGAAAAGAAAAGAAACTCATAAGTCCAACAGATAAAAGAGATAAAAATGGGATTTGGGAGCCTTGAGCCCTCCAGATGCCTCCCCCATCTCCTCTGGACCTGAAGTTCCAAAGTTGGAATTATTGTTAATTCTGTTAACCACATAACTGAGCTGGACTTGAACAATCTTCTTGTGCAGCATGTCCCAAACGGTATGCCACAGACCACTAGAGCCTCAAGACATTAACGGATGCCATCTGAAAAATAATAATAATAGTGGTGGGGATTCCATAGTCAAATATCTCAGGAAAACACCACCCATGCTCTCCCACTCTTGAATATTAAAGGCTCAGAGATGCCCTGCAATTAAATATATATATACATACTGTTTAACCTAATAGTCCCTAAAGTTATTTGACCAAGAAACCATTTTTGCAGGGAGCATCTCTCTTCCAGGAGACCCAATTTGGAAACTCCAATTCCTTCTCATGAAAGATGAGAAAATGTGGGCATAGAGCCAATGTAATTCTCCTCCAGGAACTGAAGTACAGTCTGCCAATGTCCCCACGCATCCCCTTGGCCCACCCACGTTCCCCTGACCTGAGTTGTCTCCAGCATGCTGGCGGCTTCCACCTCCGATGCCTGTGTTTTTGGTCACTGTGTGAGAGCGACCTCCAGTCCCATGGATGTTTGCTCTGGGGGCAGGGAAATGATGGAGGCTGGCATATAAACACTCCAGTTTGTCCATCCTCCATGGTGGGGTATGCCCCACGTGGATTCTCAGAGGATCTCCAGTGAGAATCATCTGTGTTACCCACCGGGAAAATCTGATTGTATTGACTTTCCTCCTTTCCCTGCCCCTAACTCTACTTCCTCACCTTTGTTTCCTGGGATCAATTTAATGAACTATTCACATTCTAGTCCTTGTCTCAAGGTCTGCTTTGGGAGGAATCCCAAACAAAAAGTAACTCACAAAGTTAGTTAGGAACAATGACCTAGATTTAAGGCTCATTTCAGACACTCAATAGATAATTTGTTTTTTATAAATGAAATCTGGCTCAAGATTCCAAGTTTTAAGCAGACATAGATGCTTCCTCCTGAGACAAGCAGCTAAATTCTACTGTAAAACCCAAAACAGTTTAAGCTTTTTCCTTTTCCTGACTCTTAAAAAAGAGAGAAATAAGGCTGTACTAGAGACAATAAATTTTGCCTTATCTCCAGAAAGTAAGCAGGGCTCCCTCACCTGTATGTTCTCTAGTAAAAGGTCATGGTCAAATAGTATGTTGTGTTGCTTGTATTTTTTTTTAAGAGCTAAGAAGAAAACAGAAATGCTTGAGAAAGTTAAACTCAGGAATTTCTAAACAGTCTGTACATCTGAGGTGAATCCAGGCTGCCAATTTTTTTTTTTCAAAAACAGTGAATAAATTTGCTCAGGAAATTAGCTGCCGATAGCAGGGTTATAAAAGCCTAACCAAAGTTTTAAGTCTTGCTGATGAACTCAAACTGTTTACCAGATATCTGAAGCTCAGTAAAATCTAGCACATTTTTCTCAGCAATATTCCCCCTTTTAATTTCTAAACCCTGAATTATAAGGAAACTTCAACGTGTGTTTTTAAGTATTAGTTAATGTCAAGCAGGCAGATAAGCATTTTCTGATCACTCTTTTATCAGGGGAATTTTCAAGAAACTACACTTGATTTTGATGGATTTGATTCTCTCCATATCTGAATTATGTACACTTCTGCATACAGAGGAATGGTGCCGTTAAGTTTGAAATCTCATGGGAGAAGCCTACACTTTCAAAGAAGGAGGAAGCCTAGTAGGGCTCCCAACAACCTGGACTTCTAGAGTTGAGAAGGAGAAAAATACCCACCAAGGTAGAAAAAAATTCAGCCCCTTACCCTTTCACCTCTAAGACAACCGATGATGACCAAGGTCAGTTGGACAGCAGTCAGGACAAGCATTACCAACAGATGAGTAAATTCTCAGACTCCATCTGCTCAACTCTGAGTATTTTAAGAACTGGATCCGCAGCTGTGTGCTTCAAGACACAACTACATCTGACTATTCTTCATCAAAAGTTACAGTTGTCTAGAAATCCATTCCCAGAAGTATTACTCTAGTGCCCCTTGAGGGCATGAGCTGTCACTCAGTCCTTCCTAATCACCTTTTTCTACTCAGCTTTTATGAGGCCCTTTGCCAGGAACTTCCCACTGTCCTGTAGTCTCATTCCAATCCCAGACAAATGGCCAAACCATCTGAAGCATAGCATCTCTTTGCATAGCTCTGAAACCAGATTTACTTCTGAAGGGTGGAGCGTCCATCTGAAGGTATTGTTCTCCATCTTCCTTTGCCTCATACTGTGGGCTCCTGGTAGTGGGTGATACTAGCTCTTCTCTGTATTTCTACCTCTGATACTTTCAGCCAAGTCCCCTTCTCATAGACATTCCACTTACTACACACAATGCCCATAACTTCTCAGGCACAAAGAATCCCCCAAAGATTACATGGGAAATACATGTATCAGTCAGGGTTCTCCAGTGAAACAGAACCAAGAAGACATATGGAGATATACAGAAAAATTTATTATGAATGATTTGCTCATGTGATTATGGAGGCTGAGAAGTCCTACAGTATTCTTTCTGTAAGTTGGGAGCCCGGGAAAGCCAATAAAAGTGTAGTTCTAGTTCAACTCCAAAGGCCTGAGAACCAGGGGAGTCAATGGTGAAAGTCCCAGTTCAAGTCCAAAGGCCCAAGAACCAAGAGAACTGATGTAGAAGGGGAGGGCAGGAGATGGAAGAGAAGAAGAAGAGAATGAATTTGCTTTTCTTCTGCCATTTTGTTCTATACGGACCCTCAATGGATTGTGTAATATCCACCTTCACTGGTGAAAATGGCTCTTCTTTACTCAGTCTACCAATTCAAATGCTAATTTCTTCCAGAAACACCTTCACAGACATACCTGGACGTAATACGGTACCATCTACCTAGGCATCCCTTAACCTAGTCAAGTTGACACATAAAATTAACCATTCATCTCCTACAAAGAATGCTTCAAGAGGATGATAGAAAAGGTCCCCTTTAACCAAAAGTGACCCTCAGAAGTCATAGGACCAAAAAGTCCACCATTCAACTCATTTCTCTGGACTGAAAACACTAAATGCAACTGACTAGGGAGAAGGAGAACATAGGAAGTCATTATCAGCCATAAGCAAGCCAGCTAAAATGAAGTTATCAGAATTACCCTGTCCACCAACAAGGCTGACGAAATGGGATCTTGGACACAAAAAGCATGTTTAGGGATCTAACAGGGAAAGATGCCTGGGGCACTCAACATGCTTTTCCTTGGTTATGGGAATAATGGAGAGGAGGCAAGCATGATACAGCAAGAGTATCACACTCACAGAAAAAAAGAATGTAACCCAAAAGAGGAGACACATGCAGAGGTAGGGAATGATGATGAAAATGATGATGACCATAACTACCATTTGGTGAACACTAGACACCTGGGCATGCAGGAGCTTATTTGATTGTTATGATCCATATACTAAGTAGATACCCTCATTTTCATTTTACAGATGAGCAAACTGAGGTTCATAGACAACTCATTTCTTATCCAGTCACACTACTAATATGTAGTAAGTTAGGGATTCAAACCCAGATTCCCCTCCAGTGATTTAAATTTTTTCACTTGGCCATACAATTTCCCTAATGATGCATGAGTTGTACTATTGTTAGGGATCACGTATGTGGTTTCTCATGAAAGAAAAGAAAGAGAGAAAGAAAAAAAACACTATATTTCTCTAAAGATTTGACCTTGAACAACAGAAATGGCACTGAATCAAACTGATGATTTCTCCTTGGCCTCATATCCACCTATCCACTTATGTCTGTGGCTCTCAACTAGGGCCTCAGAGTTATTGTGAGGGACCTGTGTGTCCATATGCACACCAAGTCTTGACTGCAAAAAAAATACATTGTGCACATATCAAGATATTTCTGTAATCAGTCATATACCAGTTGATTCTAAAATGTTATTGAATTCACAAAAGATATTTATCATTGTATATTTCCCAACCTACGAATATTAAAAGTATAATTAGAATCATGTGGGACAGGCGCTTTTGTCATTAAAGAGGGATTTTCAATCCTACAATCCAGAAATTCCATTCCTAGATACTTATCAACAGAAATGCATCAATCTGTTCATCAATAATAAATATTCTGCAGGAATGGTCATAGCAGAAAATTTATAATTTCTCCCAAAGTGGAAATGACCCAAACACCAACAAAAGTGGAATGGATACATATATTGTGGTACACTCACACAGTGGAAAGCTGAACAGTGATGAAAGTGAGCAGACTATAATTCCACCCAACAACAGGATGAATCTCACAATGTGATACAGAGCAAGGAAGCAACTCATTAAAAAGTACCATCTCAGCTGGGCTCGGTGGCTCAGCCTGTAATCCCGTGCCTTTGGGAGGCTGAGGTGAGTGGATTGCCTGAGCCCGCGGGTTCGAGACCCGCCTGGGCAGCGAGACCTCATCTCTACAATAAACCAAAAAATCAGCGGGGCATGGTAGCGCATGCCTGTAATTCCTGCTACTGGGAAGGCTGAGGCGGAAGGATCGCCGGAGCCCAGCAGGCGAGGCTGCGGTGGCCGGGAGCGGCCACTGCACTCCAGTCTGGGCGACCGAGTAAGACTCCAACTCAAAAAAAAAAAAAAAAAAAGTACCATCTGTGTTATTCCTTTTAAATAATACTCAAAAACAAGCAATATTAATTCATGCCATTAAAAGTAAGGAGAAAGATTACCTTGGGGGAGAGGAGAAGTGAATGGCAGTAGAATGAGGGAGGCTTCTGGAAAGGCTTACAATTTTCAGTGTCTTGGTCTGGATGTTGGTTACATAGGTATGTTCATTTTAGAAAAAAATTAATGAACTGTGCATGTAATTTATACATATAATACATCTATAATAAATACATGAATAATTTTTTTTTAACTAAGTTCTCACTTTGTTGCCCAGTCTGGAGTGCAGTGGCACAATCACAACTCACCCCAGCCTCGACTTCCTGGGCTCAGGCGATCCTTCCACCTCAGCCTCCTGAGTAGCTGGTACTACAGGCATGTGCCACCACACCTGGCTTTTTTTTTTTTTTTTTGTAGAGACAAGGTCTTGCTATGCTGCTCAAGCTGGTCTCAAATTCCTGAGTTCAAGCAATGCTCCCACCTTGGTCTCCCAAAGTGTTCAGATTACAAGCATGACCCACTGTCTGTATATGCTCTTAAATTTATAATTTAAATTTTAATAAAACGTTCAAAAAGCAGGGAGGTCATACCTATGATTCAGATGACCCACAGCTCTATAGGAAGGTTCATCTCTACCAAGTTGGGCACTTACTCTTTGCCAAACATGTAAATCTTTTGCCTTCCCATTTTTTGCTCAGACTATATCTTCATCCTAATCATTCACATCACCATCTCTGCCTCCTGAAATCTTTTCCATTTTTTGGAAACCAGCTCATTGGCAACACCTCCAAAGAACCATTCTACTTCTATAGTCAGAAGTGGTCTTACTCCCTTTCCAAGCTCCAGAGTGTTTCAGTAGCATTTCTCTGGTCACAACATTGAAGTCCTTGGAGCCTCACCTACAACCTGGCAAGTGACAGGTCATCAATAATAGTTTTCTGTTATAACAGTATCTACATCTTGTCTTCATAATACAGTGATCTGTGTTTGTCATACTTTCTGTCTTCAAGAAGTTTATAGTCTTGGGAAAAGTACTACTCATCTTTGTACTGTCCACCATATCCAACCCATTATATCAAGCATATAGCAGGTGCACAGGAAATGTTCTTTAATAAAGACAAATGTTACCTGTGAAAAGAACTTAGAGTAAAGAGATACCTTGAAGGTCTCAGCAGTTCTTTATAATTTTATAAGAAAAATTATAGAAAACTGCAGTGTGAGTATTGCCCTGTCTCTCCGATGGCTGGTGTTTTATCAGGTTTATACGAGATTGAAAACCATCTTGGGGGCCCAATTATCCACACAGGCAAAAAATGTGAGCTTTTCAATAAGAAAACTGAAGGCAGCTGAGCTGTCTGGATCATAGTGACGATGACACTCAGTCCAATTCCAAGTTCCTTGGATCAACCTTGGCTTCTGCTTCTGAATACTGGGAAAAGGCACCCTGCAATAAGATCAACATGGCAACATGCAATGAAAAATGACAGAGTGGCATCAACTGACAAGGCTTCGAGCCCACTCCAGCTGCATTTCCCAGTAAAAACAATGGCATTTGTGTATGGTCCCCAATGTGTCCTCAATCTATAATTCTGTTCCCCCTTCCCTTTTTCCTTCCCTTTTCTCAATAACCTGCACATTGCTCAAGACCAATTCACTGTGAAATGATTTTTTTTAATCATTAGGGCAAAATGCTGGAGTGCTAAGATTCCTGAATTAATAATATTGCTGCCATCCGTGATTTTAACTTTCTCTTTTCTGTTGGCAGAAGCCAAGACATTAGGAGATATTTTCCAGCATTACAGTCAAACTGTGCATTTTTAGATTTGTGGGCAGGCTGAGTGATCTCCAGCCAGAGTCTCAGCCCTCAGCCTTACATTCCAATGTCATTCTCTTACCACAGCACCATTTCTGGTCTCTCCCAAGTCATTGCTTTGGAGAAAATGAAATGCATTTTCAGAATTTAATTTAAGAATAACCCAGGCAACCTAAGGCCAACTAACAAGGCAGTTGGTGAAGTCAGCAGAAGGAAGAGCTGATATTGGCAAGATCATGATGGGAGGTGTTCTCTACGTGCAAGACCTGTACCAAAGACCTTTTATATTTACATTAAGAATTTCCTCAGAGGCTGGAGCTTCTGGCTCCAAGCAGCCTGAAGTGCTCACATCTTTTTTCTTTTTATTTTATTGAAGCTACAGGGAAACATAGCACTTAAGATATGTATGCCAGAACTAACCTACTTACATTCAGGTATCAACGTGAATTTCATTTCTCATGGAAGCCTGGCTCACTTTCAGTTAGGAACAAGGCACACTCCTAACATTCTTCCACCATAGCACTTGCCACAACTGTAATCTACTAATTACTTCTGTAATCATACAGATGGGGTCTGTCTCTCCACAGAAATGTAAGTTCCATGCAGACAAGGATTGAGTCTATCTTGTTTATGGCTGTGCCCAGCATCACAGGCTTATTATGCAGGACTCAAGAGACATTTATAGTTAACACTAGCTAGTTGGCTACATAGATTGTTAGAACCTAACAATCCAGTAACGACCACTTGCCTTGGCTGGAAATCAAGAAATAAGAGGGTTTTTTTTTGGTGGGGGAGCCCATATAGGTGGTGAATTCATAATCAGATTTTATTGCTATCTCTTTTCTCAGCCTCTGGGACCCTAAATTGCCTATTTTTCCTAATTTATGGCCCCATCATCCTAAAAGTTAACCAGTTTCAAAATACAGGAAACATTATTGGTTCTGTCTTCTTTGTCAATCTTTCTACTTCTAATTGATTCTACCTCTACAAACTTCCTTCCAGTGCCTGTTCCTCCCCTCACACCACTCTAGTTTAAGATCTTGCTACTACTTCCTAGACATAAAACTGGCCTCTGTCCTTTGCTCTTTCTTTTAACCAGGTCTCTTCATTTCTAGCCAGCAGGTAATTATTGATACTTTCAGGTCACCTTCTAATGAAAAAAGCACTAATGGATTTCTCATATGCTGGTAAACTCCATAGCTTAGAATACTTTATGGGGTCCCCAACCTACCTCCAATCCCACATGATTCTGCAACTTGCAGTTGAAATGCCACTTGATACAGAAAGTCTTTTCTAATTATTTTCTACCTGAAGATGCAACCAAATGCTCCCACCACATTTTTTGGAATTTTGCAAATGTTTAATTTTATAAATTATAAAGCATCTGCTAAATTGTTCCTGTTAGTCTGGAATGATCTTTCAGCCATAATCTAGATCACATTGGTCTTTGTTTACCCGAAAATGCCTAACACTATGTCTGGCACACAACAGCTTTTTAAAAACATTCCTTGAACTTAATCAAATTCATTCTTTCAAACATCCACTCTCTGTTTACCAACCACTGCCCCACCCCAGGAATAATGATGTAGAGTAATTGTGTGACCTTAAGCATAGGGTTTTAAATCTTCTAGACCTTGGTTTCCTCATGTACAAAATGAGCAATCCTGTGAACCAAATAAGATCATGCATGTAAAGCACTTAGCCCAGTGACTGGCTCATAGTATATGCTCAATAAATGTTAACCTTATTGTTATTGTTTCACAAGGCAGTCTGTTACATTTGGGGGCAATTAAAATTACTAAAATATCCTTCCCAATTCTGAGTTAAATATACCTCCCTATAACTCTTATTCATTGATCTTAGTTTCTCTGCTTGTGGGCAACAAGAATGAAGCGATTTCAAAGTAAGCTCAGATAACACTTCTAAAAACCTGATTCTCAGCCCCAGGCCTGAAGTGAAAAAAGAAAAACTGAGGTCAACTAGGGAAAGAGAGCTGTATTTCATTAAATCCATGGGTTTCTGAAAAGAGCTAAGGTTCTGTAAGTTGGTGTTTGTTTTCTACCTTAGGAGTTTCACTCTGGGAGTCCAATATACTGCTTATATTTCATTTATTTCCTTTAGCTGAAGGATTTGGGTAAGCAAGGAAAATTCTGCAAGATGACTTCACCATTGGCAGTAATTTGCCCTTGGCCAAATTGACTTGCAATTACTCTAAGAGTGTCAGAAGTTTCCAAATTAGCTTAGTCTCTGTCTAGTGCTGAGTAGGCTCCTCGGGGTGGGTCGTGTCCATGACTTGGGCCCAGTGCAGGATGGATCCAGCTGCTCTTAAAGAGTGTATGCCCTGTTGTCCTCATTTTCCCCACACCTGACTCAACTCCTACTGGTAACTATGACACTTCAAGATGTGTTTCTGTTTTTTCTAGATTCCCACACCCTCTTCCATTAGAGTCTTCTATCTCTAGTTTCATTTTTTCTAATGGCCTTTTACTGACAAAAGTTTCCCCTCTTGAAGAGACCAGGCTTTTTGCTTTCTTCAGCATGCTCTGAAGACGCTCTGCTGTGCTGTGAGATTGGACAAGCCAAGCTGTAGAGATACTTTCAGGTCCACACACAAGTACTTTGGCCCAATGACACTATAAGCCTATTTTCAGGATTTTGAAATCATTTCCAGAAACATCAAGAGGATTTGTAACTCTCCAGTGGTTGCAATGGCTTATTTTCACATAAACACTAATTTCAGAATAGTTCATAATTTTCTTCAACTCATCACCCAAGGACAAACAAATTATGGGGTTTTTTGGGGGGGGTTGTTTTTTGTTCATTTGTTTGTTTACAAAATTCACTGACTATCTTACTAGGTTCCACTGCAAGACAGCAGTACGCTCCAACCAACCATCTGCCTCTACTTTTGTCCTCCATAATATCTTCTCTACCAGATCACCAGAGGAATTTTTAAATATAAGTCAGAATATCTCATATCCCTGCTTAAATATGTTCCAGCTTCAATCCTACTCAGCAGGAAATCATGGACTTCAAAGCCATATGTACTCTGGCTTCTGACATTCCACTCTCTCAAATCATCCTCTCATTTGCTTTGCTTACCACACACAAGCAAACAGAACTTCTTAGAGTTCCTCAAATGTATCTTTCCTGGAAAGAGCTCATCGTTTTGCACTGACTCTTCCTTCCACCTGGATTCTTCTTCCCTGAGGTCTAAATATCTGATTCAGTCTTATGTTTTTTGGCTTCACCATAGATTTAACTTCCTCTGAGAACTCTGAAGTAGAACCCTCTTCCTCATCACGCAAAGCTAAAGCTGCTCTTTCCATAATTTAGCTTATTTTCTTCATAGTCAGTCTTATTCAATGCCAACCTTCTTAGAATTGCCATGATTTATGTAGGTGATGGTGCCAGTTCCAAATAAATAAAAAAGCTAATGAGAAGAGAGTCTTCAGTCATAGACTCGCTGCATTTCTCAGTGTGTGGGGGAGAGAAACACAAGCACATGATACCAACCCATAGTAATTAAACTTACATGAATTGTATATAAAAGCTACCTTCATAACAGCCACAGAGCCATTGCCAGGCAGCATGATTAAGAAGAGGAAATAGTCCCTTCCTGTCTCTATGACAGTGCCCTGCTCACTTTTTAAGAAGGAACGCTACCCATGATGGAGCCCCTTGCTGACACTGGAAGAGCCAAGTTTGATGTGATTGCAACAATAGATTGCTTCTTTAATATTCCAGTTTCCTTCTAGGATTGAATTACCAGTCCACTTTCATACTCCTTAGATGCTGCAAAAGCAATACAATTCTTCAGAAGGGGAATTTCTCCTTGATCACTGTCCATTGTTGTGTTCCTTAAAAGACACTTGATACAGGAGCTTCTCTCAGCAGTGAACAAATAAGCTTTTGGCTTGTAAACCTGGCAAGAGGCATATCCAAACTTCACTAAAGCCTAAACACTAGAAAAATAAAAGTCAAAATAAAATGTTAAAGTAGCAATGTAAGTAAATCCTAACATGTAGTGAATGCTTATTCTGTGCCAGAAGTGGTTCCAAGCCTCTTAACAGTGTTGTTTCACTTAAATTCCATATCAATTATTTCAAGATATTGCTATTATCTCTCCACTTTAAAGATGAGAAAACTGAGGCACAGAAATTTTTTTAATTAGCCCAAGGTCACCCAGGCAGTAAGTAGTGTGTTAGGATTTGAATCCAGGAGGTCTGACTACAACACCTTTATTCTTTTTTTCCCCCATTTTTATTTTAGATTCAAACACCTGTATGTTTGTTACAAGATCATATTCTGTATTTGTAGGGATTGGGTCTCAAGTAACTCATTCCTAAACATACCCAACCCAGTCAGCATTTTCTGAGCCCTCCCCCGACCTTTATTGGTGTCCTCAGTATCTATTATTTCCATTTTTGTGGCCATCTAGCTTATAAGTAATGACATGCAGTGTTTGGTTTTCTGTTTGTGGGTCAGTTCATTTAAGATGATCCTCTCCAGCTCCATCCACGTTGCTGCAAAGAACATGATTTCATTCTTTTTATGTCTGTATAGCATCCCACGGTGTACATATACCACATCTTCTTTACCCAATCGTTGGTGGACACTTAGGTTGGTTCCATGATTTTGCTATTCTCAGTAAATATCTTTGTTTTGTTTTTTTTTAAATTTTAAAGATGTAGGGTACAATTCAGATTTAGGTATACAAGTGGTCATTATACAGGTGAAGTTTGGGCCGTCCTTTGGTCTCCCACTTCACCTGGTTTGAGATCAGGTACCCTTATTGATGTTGTATGCCCCTGGCAGTGTCCCACTACTGCCAATCTCTTTCCTATTGTATTATGGTAAATGTTCAGGGTCCACTTATGAGTGAAAACTTGTGGTACTCAGTTCTTTGTTTCTGTGATAGTTCACTGAGTATGATAGACTCTAAATCCATCCAAGTTGTTGTGAAGTCCATAATTTTGTTCTTCTTTATGGCTGTGTAATATTCCATCATGTATATATACCACTTTTAAAAAATCTAGTCCAGTAAGAGTGGCCATCCTTAATAACAGAAAACAACAGATGCTGATGAGGATGCAGAGAAAAAGGAATGCTTCTACACTTTTAGTAGAAATGCAAACCAGTTCAACCTCTATAGAAAACAGTGTGGTGATTCTTAAAAGAACTATAAACTGACCTTCCATATGACCCAGCAATCCCCTTCTGGGAATATAACTAGAGGAACTTAAATCACTCTACAAAAAAGATACCTACACATGCATGTTTATTGCAGCACTATTCACAATAGCAAAACACCTTTGTTCTTAACCAAGTACTGTTCCACTATGTGCCAGAAAGGCTTGGGAATAAATACATTACAAACAGTGGCTATAACACCCAAGTGCTCAAGACCACCAAAGGGAAAAGGGCTTGCAGAAGTGGTTACACAAGGCTTCTGCCACCTTGTTGGAATCTCGAGAGTCAAAGTATTGTTGGTCCACTCAACCTTGTATGAGTCAATCTCACAAAAAGTTCTGGGCATTCATGCAACATCTCACTTCTCTTCCAATTGGCTGATCTCTTGTACCTAACTCTTTTCTCTCTGAGCTATTTCAGAAGAGCTCCCACCATCAGTTTCTCCCAACTTGAAGCCAACTGCCATCCGAAATCTGTTCTAATCACATTGAGCCCTCCTCACCCATTACCTACCAAACCAACTGAGTGTAATTAACCAACTTTTCCACTTATGAGTTCTGACAATTAGGTTCATGAATCATCCTAGAAAAAGTGCTACATACCTCATTGCTGAATATCACTAGAGTCACCTTTGAAGTACTCTCTTTGGGAAGCTATGTACTGATGCCAGCGCATCAACTAGTTAGCACCTAGTTCACCTGTCAAAGCAATTTTGGAACTCTTTTTCTGGAATGGACATCACAGCTGTCATTGTTATTTGTTGGGGTCTGACTCTTAAGTTTGCAAACTTGCCACCATGTACTTATGTTGGCAGCAATGTACAAATAACTGTATTAGAACACCCTCCCAACTTACCTGATCTTACCTCCAATGACTTTTTTCTTTACTCAAAGATAAAGGAAATATTGAAAGGAAGACATTTTTATGACATTCAGGACAGCAAATGTAATATGACGAGAGCTCATCAGATTATTCCAGAAAAAGAGATTTCTTTCATGGGCAGACTAGGCACTGGCATGGGTGCATAGCTTCCCAAGGGGAGTACTTCAAAGGTGACCATAGTGATATTCAGCAATGAGGTAAGTAGCACTTTTTTCTAGAATGAGTTCGTGAATTTAATTGTCAAACCTCATACTATGTGGAGAACCTTGTATGTGTTACTTAACTTTGTCTTAAGGCAAGTGCCTTCATCTTAAATGAGATATAATACTTTTCTCACAACGTTCTTTTGAGGATCTTATTTGTAGTGATTGCTCAAACAATGGTAGCTATGTTGCAAAATAAAACACTTAGAATTTAAGATTTTCTGTGTGCATGGTTCTCACCAACATTTCCAAGTATACCCCACACAAATGCCCTTCAAAAAGTATTCCTACCACTGAGGCTCACCTTCTCTCCTCTAGACCAACATTCTTCTAGGTGTGGTCCTTGAACCCTCTGCATCAGATTCACTGGCAGTGATTTTAAAATTCAGATTCCTAGGCCCCACACTTGGTCTTGTAAATCAGAATCTCTGAAAATAAATCTTGTACTATCTTCATTCTTAACAGCTCCCTGTCCCCAGTTATACATGCCTGCAACACTAACCAAGACTCACTGCCCTGTTTATAATAATGTTCTTTCTGCCCAAGATTCCTTCCAGTTTTCATATTTGTCACCCAAACCTCACCAATAATTCAAAGTCTGACTTAAATTCCTCCGCCTTCATAAAACCTTTCCAGATTCCTCTCACCAGAAATAAACTGTGCTTGCTTTGAATTATCACAGCATTGATTTATTTATGACAACTCTTCCTAGTGATTTCAAGCTACTTGAGGTGAGAGTCAGTATGTAATTCATATTAAAATCCTGAAAGTTGTCTATCACAGGACTTTGCATAGAGGAGCACTCAGTGAAAATGAAATTGAATAGACAGCATGGCAACCAGTCCCAATATGTTTAGATCATTTTGATAAGCCATGTGTATTAGAGTAATACCCTGACTTATCTGGGGAGAAAAGAGGCGGGAATGCTGACAAAACAGACTTTATTTTTTTCTTTTTCTCCTCCCCCTTCTTTCTGATTTCTTCTGCCATCACAATCCAGGGCTGATCCTTTATGCCTTAGCCCACATCTTGGGTAGGGAGGAATGAGTAGAAACTTTCCTCTCTTCCCTTTAGCACAGTTAAGACTGGCTGACAAGGTTGTGTAATCTCCTTTATTTATTTAAGAGTAAGCAAGAAAGAAAATCAATATAGCAAGCACAAGCAAGGTAAAGTTCTCAAGTTTCCCTGGAATAGGTTTCTGGTTAGCCCCAATGGCTGGATCATTTCTCCAGCTATCTTGGATGGTTTTGGCTCCATGAACCCTGCAGGTTGGGTGCTGTACTCACTGCTGCTAAACAAAAGCTACTCATTCATTCAATCTGCTCCCTTCTTAAGGCACCCCACTGCTTTTTACCCCTACCCACTCAAGATCTCTTCACAGTCTGGAGTTAGCTGAAAGGGGCACACTTTATCTCCAGGGAGTGGCAAAGCAAGACAGCACTGACTTTGCCCAGGTAATTTCAGGCCCAAAAGTATCATCATATTTCAATAAGGTGAGAGCAATAATATTATTCCATTTCTGTCCTTTCTCATTTCACTGTTCCATGTCATTCACCCTGTAGTTTTTCTAACACACCAAGTTCTGTTCCATCTCAAGCCTGTGCATGAGCAATTTCCTCTGCCCAAAATGCCCCTTTCTCCTATTCAAGTGAATACATAAACTTTTCTTTGAAAAGCATATTTTTCTTTAAGTCTTAGCTTAAATATTCAGTCTTCAAAGGAGGCTTCCATGGCTATATTTGTAAATTAAAGTAACTTTCTTTGCCAATTATTCTCTATATTGTCCCTTATTTATTTCCTTCCTAGCACACGCCACAATCTATAATTTTTCACTCACTTTTTATCGACTTTCTCCTTGTATTTCCAGAGATTATCTCAACTGGACAAGGTCAAGAGTTGTGTCCATCTTGTTCACAATTTCTGACACTTAGTAGCAACTCAATAAATATATGTTGAATGATTGAATAAAATAATTACACAATATATAACCATAAGGAAAAGAAAGGAGTCACACCATCATATATATCAAATATTTTATTCATATACAATTTTACAACCAGTAAACAATCACTTTTGATTTAACTTTGTAACACTATATGATCTGGACATTAGAGCTATGGTTTAAGTTATTCTGCTGTTAAAAGAAATAGGTCCTCCTCTTTCTACTAGAGTGTGATTTACCATAATACTTATTCTTTTTATAATAAATTTAATTTCTTTCAATTGAAACCAACTCCTAGAGACTACAAGTTGACATCCGTATGAGACATCAACACAGGAAAGACAACTGAAAGAAGCAGATGTGGCTGTTTTAGAAGAAAAAAAAGTCTACATACTGTTTTAACTTTGCAAGTCTCAAAGAATTCTTTCATGACAATACACTGAGAACTACTTCGTGAAAATAAATAGCCACAGAGGAATATGGATTTAATTGCTTGAATTGCTGCATTAGCTAAAATAAAACAGCTGTGATCACATTCTGGAGTAAAAACCATTGTTCAACAAAAAGCTCTATTAAAGATCGCCCCAGTGATGAGTCTGGCTCTCTAAAAATCAGGCATACCACTTACTGGACCACCCATTGTTCTTAGGGTAACAGTGATTCCAATTTTGGGGTCATCTGGGTTGGAGAAACGTTGTCTATCCATTAAGGCTCAGGACTGCTTGATAGATTTTTCCTTTTTCGCTAAATACACAGCTCAAGTTACTCAAAATTACTCAGCAAAACAAGTTCCTTTCATATTTCTATAATCCCAAGACAAAGGAAAAGGTGTTGGGCTGGCAGCTTGGACTTTTAAAGTTCCAATTCACTAAAAGATGAAACGAGATCACCAAAAGATTAAACGAGATGCAGACTTTGTCCAAGTTCTTCCTAAGCAATCTCAGTGAACAGACCTTGGTCCCTGAAAATGTAAGTCTTCAAAGAGGTGGTTTTTTATATTTCTCAGGATCAGAAACCACACAGAGATACTGATAATTCACAAATCCCTCTACCTAAAATTCACACATATGTATTAGCACAATGAAACCAGAAGCTCTGCAAACATCCTAAGATTATTGATGGCCCATAGGTTCAGAACTCCCATTCTTAAATACAGAAGCAGGGTTTGAGATGGGGTAAGTCAAGGATTCAAGTGGTTTTATTCCACCAGCCACTGTCATATAGCCACTTTAAATACCTCTACCACACATACCAGTCTCATCTCTAACCCTTTCACTGGACCATTAGCAAATTTTGAAACATACAGCCAATATAGCAAAGCAAGAAGATAAGTAGAAGAGAAAGTTTGAGGAAAGGGAAGCAGATCTATTTAGCAGAGACTGAAGTAACAATATTCAGTCTAGTCCTACATTTCTCATGTTCTGGACTATTAATTTCACAAGTCAATGGTTCTCAAAGGTGCATATGAGTCAACCTAGGAAGGTTACCTTAAAACACATGTTTCTAGGTCTCACGTAGCTTCTGGTTCAAAGGGATTTTGCTTTAAAAACTTTTTTAAAACATTCAAGTGATTCTGAAGATTGTGGTCATTTAAATACAATTTTGATGGCTTCTGATGTTCCTCAGTGTCTAAGAAATCTCAATATTTTAGGATCCAAACTACATATTCCTTCCTCTTATATTCAGAAGTGGCACAAATACCCCTTTATCTGTGAGAACCAGAAGTGCCACTATTTCCTCCTATCCACACCCATTTTAAGGGAAACTTACAGGGAAGAGACACAGCCAGAGGTTGCCAGGTAACTTAGCATCTGAGAATGACAAGATACTGATATCAACTGATTAGCAGCCTTAATTTCACCTGCAGGGTCCCTTTGCCATGTAATGTGACATATTTACCAGTGTGACACAAGAAGAAGAAGGTTATGGAGGCCAAAATCTTTCTTAAGGCTGTCGCCCACTTTTCCTACCCATTCCTCAAAATCCTCCTTCTCCAAGATGACCCCCTAATAATTTCAATTCCAACCCTCAAAGTGACTCATCCCTTTTTGAATTCCTATTGTACCTAATTTAGTTCACAGTTCACAATAAATGGCTCATGCCACTCACTTGTTCTCTAGTTATTTCATGTGTTTTGTTACCAGCTACTTGATTACTAGTTCTCTGAGAGCAAAACATGCTTCAAATGTCTCTTCATTCCACACAATAGACAACCAATCACAAGCACAAAGTAGGTGCAACAACACTTGTTTCAACCTGCCGAGCATCTACACCTCTTTTCTCCTCATTCTTCCCTGGTAGTAGCGTCTCATTTTTCCTCTGAAGAACTACCTTCCCCTGCCCTGTGTGCATTTCTTTCGGATGGAGCTAACCCCTCTCTGATTCCAGGAGAGGACACATGATCTAGGTTGGGTCAATCAGCATAATCCATTGCCCTGGACTCAAGTATTGGTTCATAATTATCACATGGCCCATGCTGGGCCAATGAAATTCAGTCCTGGGACTTTTGCAAGTATAACCAAGGAAGGAGTAATCTTTTTCTGTGTAGGTGGCTAAGGTTATTAAGCTTCTGTAAGTCATCTTGTTACCACTAGGGGAAGATCTGCCCAAGAATGGAACAACACAGATACAAGCAGGGCTGAGAGACACAGAGCCAGGGACTGAGTCCTAGCAACCTTGTTTCTGGCATCAGCCAGGCCAGAAGCTAGCCTTATCTCTCATACTTTTCAGTTGCACCTAGTATACAGTCAATAATATAAAACAGTATTCGAGCCCATTCAAGTCATATTTCTATCACTTCAACCAAGAGAGTCCAGATATATTTAATGCTTAGTGAATATTAATTGGTTGATCCCCATTTTTCACTCCTGGGAAATATTGAACATATTTGGGTTCTTAAAGCTACAAAATACCTCTTTGAAGAGGTCAGTTGTTTAACTTCTGCGTATGGCAAAGAAGATTCACATGTGATAAACTATGACCTCTGGAACCAGACAACTAAATATGGATTCCAGCTCTGCCATTCACTATTTGAATGACCTTGAGCAAGTTACCTAGAACTCTAAGCCGATGAAGACCACAGTAAAAAATGTGCATTACTAAAATGCAGATAATGAACTGAAGGGTGTAGAGGTAGGGGAAGGGAAACGTTAACTATGTTTAAGGTAACAGCAGATGAGGGTTTATATTAGACTAAGGCATCATCATTTAGGATGCAGAGCAGGGGGGAGATAGCAAGAACTGCAAGACTTAGTGGGGTGTGGGGTTAAAGCTTCTGGAAACTAGCTCTATGATTTTTATTTGAAGGCACTAAAAGAAATACACCCTGCTAGCCAGGTGGTGGTATGTTTTTTCCTTTTTTTTTTTTTTTTTTTTTTTTGAGTTAGAGTCTCACTCCATCACCCAGGCTGGAGTGCAGTGACATGCTCATGGCCACCGCAGCCTCCACCTGCTGGGTTTAGACGATCTTTCCTCCTCAGCCTTCCAAGTAACTTGAACTACAGGTGCATGCTGCCATGCCCGGCTAAGTTGGTAGTATGTTTTTAAATGCTAGTTTACCTGTTATTTTTGACAACACAGCTTTTGATGTAGACCTGTAGATTCCTTCTTCTTGAACGACTTGAGTAGTTTCTCACCTCTAGGCAAAAGAGGAAGATCTCTCTGGCAGGTTATGCTTTCATCTTTTTGATTGAAAGCTGTGTTAACCAAAGTATTAGAGTAGTCCCATTGTTGGTATATTAGGTGGTTTTAGGTGGATTACAGGATGGCTGGCTATTCACAGACATTAAATAACTCTGAATCACATAGGGAGAAAGCTATTCCCTTTCAGGCATCTTGATTATTTTGTTGGGAAAAAAAGTACATGGGAAGCAAAACATCTTTCACACCTCTTTCTAGCACTTGTTAGTTCCGTTATTTACTAGGGAGCAGGCCTCAGACTCAAAACTATGAGGAGGCAACAGTCTCTAACTAGAATTAAGTAATCTTCTTGTGTCTTCCATGAATTCATTTTTACATGTGCTTTCTATTTATGGCAAATGGAGCTTGTTTTCCCACTTGTAAAAACTGCAGTTCTCTTTTTAAAATAATTTATTTTATCTTTAAAAAAAGACCTTGTTGAAAACAAACTAAAGAAATGTGGCATACAACCATGGCAGGAATTGGGGACGGGGTCTACAAAAGATGACTGTCTTGGGCCAAGGTTTCTAAAACATCATTCATCAATGGTGAAACTTCTGGTACTTTGACAAATGTCAATTTGGAAGGTGCAGCACTCAGAATATCATTAGAATTATACCATGCATCAGCCTGTGTGGTGGTTTATACTTGTAATCTCAGCACTTTGGGAGGCCAAGGTGGAAGAAACACTTGGGGCCAGGAGTTTTAGACCAGCCTGGACAAATAGCGAGACCCTGTCTCTACAGAAATTTTTTAAAAAAATTAGCCAGGCGTAGGGGTGCACTAGTCCTAGCTACTCAGGAGGCTGAGGCGGGAGGCTCACTTAAGCCAGGAGTTCAAGGCTGCAATGAGCCAGGATCTTGCCACTGCACATCAGCCTGGGCTACAGAGCAAGACCCTGTCCTCAAAAGCAGAAAAATTTTTTTTTCTTACTGTGCAGCTAAAAGTCTGCAGCAAGTAGAGGTGCCTTCTCTTTGGTATGCTTCTGGGATCACTAAGAGTATTTCAGCACTGCAGTTTCTGTTCCTAACCTGTCCTGAGAACTGCCTCGCTCTTCTATTTATAGCAAGCACTCCCGGAAGCCCCTTGAGAGCCTAGTGCAATCTCCTAAACTTCTTATTCTAAACTATGCAAGAGTTTGTTTCACTCGTGATGAATAAACACTCCAAACGACGTTTGGAGATGCTGAGGCTCTTGCTCGGCCGCGCGCGTGGGACGAATGAGCCTGCCCTTCCCAGACGCCCCGCCACATTCCTGCAACCTCATCCGCACGTGCCGCAGGGCAATCTCTGGACACACACACCAAGCCTTCTGGCCTGGGAGTGTTTAATTTCGTGGGCGAGCTTTCGTTTATTGAGAAGCCGACTCTGCAAGAGGGGGAAAATACCCACTTCGGGCTGATCGGGAGAATTCTAGCGCTACTAAACTTCTCCCCCTAGTGGATTTTTCATTGAGGTTTCTAAATCATTCAGAGCTGGAAGCACAAAGGCCATCTTTATCCAGACTTGTAACTTCTAATTTCACCGTCAAAAATGGCATTTAAAAAAAAGTATATTGACAACCGTGTGCAGTCCCCTACCTAATGTATTTTTGTCAACTGAGATCACTGAAAACCAATAGTGCAGCCACAAAGAAGAACAAAGTCATGAACTTTGCAACAAAACCTGGATGGACTTAGAGTCTATAATACTGAGTGATCTTTCACAAAAACAGAGACCTGGGTATCTCATGTTCTCACTCATAAGCATACCTGGAACAACTGTGGTAATACTTTAAGAAAAGGATTGGCAGTAGCTGGGAAACTGGGGGGAAGGGGCAGGGAGTTGGGATTGGCAGTAGTGGGAATTTGCCTGGGGAATTTGGGGCACACCTTAACAACAAGGGTACCTGCACAATGAATATTTGTATACCTAACCCTGAATTGTACCCCACAATTTTAAAATTAAAAAGTTACAAAGAAAGAAAGAAAAGGATTGGCAGTAGTGGGAATCTGCCTGGGGAAGGGGGGTCACACCTCATCAACAAGCGTACCTGCATAATGAATATTTGTATACCTAACCCTGAATTGTACCCCACATCTTTAAAATAAAAAATTTAAAGTTAAAAAAACCCAATAACACCTGACATCACTTGAAATACATAAAAGCAAGCTATTTTAACCAGAACATAGGAAGGCCACAATCTCAGGATAAAAGTCAGCACCAAAGTTTTTTCCATGAACTAAGGGAATGGCTTCTGACTTCAGTTTCTATGATCTTTCTTCTATAGCCACCTCAAATAATACATTAAAAATAAATTAAAACAAAAATATGACTATGCATAACTACAGCCAACTGATCTCTGACAAAGGAGCAAGGACAATACAATGGAGAAAAGAATCAAGAAACGATCCTGGAACAACTCTGGACATCATGCCAAAAAGGGAGAAGGAGGGAGAGACGGAATCTAGACACCGATTTTACACTCTTCACCAAAATTGACTCACAATGGATCACAGACTAAATGTAAAATGCAAAACGATCACATTCATAGATGATAAGGGGAGAAAACCTAGCTAGCCTTGGGTTTGATGATGACTTGTTAACACAACACCAAAGACACGATCCATGAAAGAAATAATTGATAAGCTGGATTTTGCTGAAATTCAAAGCTTCTGTTTTGTGAAAGAGCTATCAAGAGAATAAGATCACAAGCCAGAGAGTGAAAGACAATATTTGCAAAAGACATTCCTGACCAAAGATTGTTATTCAAAAGGGACAAATCAATCTTAAAATTCAACAATAAGAAAACAACCCAATTTGAAAATGAGCAAAAGAAATGAACAGACACATCAGCAAAGATATACAAATATCAAGTAAGCATATAAAAAATGTTTTACATCCTCTGGGCACAGTGGCTCAAGCCTATAATCCCAGCACTTCAGGAAGCCAAGGTGAGAGGATTGCCTGAGCCCACGGGTTCGAGACCAGCCTGGGCAACTTGGCGAGACCTCATCTCTACAAAAAAAAAAAAATTAGCCAGGAGTGGTGGTGCATGCCTATAGTTCTAGCTACTTGGAAGGCTGAGGCAGAAGGATTGCCTGAGCCCAGCCAGTCAAGACTGCAATGAGCCATGATTGTGCCACTGCACTCCAGCCTGGGTGACAGAATGAGACTATGACTCAAAAAAAAAAAAAAATACAGTTAGATCAAAGAAATAGGATCTAGTGTCTGGTAGCACAACAGGGCAACTATAGTTAACAACTTATTGTATATTTCAAAATAACTAAAAAGAGTGAAATTGGAATGTTCTCAACAAAGAAGTGATAAATGTTTGAGGTAATGGATATCCCAATTACCATTTTAATCATTATACATTATATGCTTGTATCAAAATGTCACATGTACCCCATAAATATGCTACTATTATATAGCCATAATAATTAAAAATAATTTTCTTAGATGTTGCAATCCCTAATGACAAATGATGTAAAACTTTTAATTTTTTTTATTTTCTTGAGTTGGTGTCTCAGGCAATGTTTCTGCCTCAGTCTCCCATGTAGCTGTGGCTGCAGGTGCTACCACACCTGGCTAATTTTTTGGTAGAGATTAGGTCTTGCTATGTTACCTAGGCTGGTCTTGAACTCCTGGGCTCAAGCAGTCTTCTCACCTCAGCCTTCTAACTGAATTCTCGTACCTATTAGCCTCTCTTTACCTTCCACTGAAAAATTAAAACAACGAGATACCACTACTACATATTAAAATGGCCACAATCCAGAACACTGCTAACACCATATACTCCCAGGATGTGAAGCATTAGAAACTCTCATTTACTGATGATGGGAAGGCAAATTGGCACAACCACTTGGGAAAACATGTGGCATTTTTCTTGCAATACTAAACATCCTCTTGCTATATTACCAAGCAACCTGCTCCGTGGTATTTACCCAAATGAGTTGAAAACTTATATCCATATAGGAACGTGCACATGGATGTTGACAGTAGCTTTATTCCTCAAATCATTCTATAAAAAAAGATACTTGCACATGCATGTTTATTGCAACATTATTCACGTGGAACCAACTGTGCTTCCTGTAGAAAGTGGGCTGGATTTTTTTTTAATGTGGTACATATACACGATGGAATATTATGCAGCCATAAAGAAAAAATTATGAACTTCACAGCAACTTGGATGGATTTAGAGTTTATCATACTCAGTGATCTATCACAGATCTTTAATTCTAACTGTGGAGATAGTGTAAAAAATATCAGTGGTTCTAGGGATTGGGAGGAGGGGTGATTAATAGAGGACTTTAAAAAAATGTTTCTTACAGCAGTTTTAGATTCACAGCAAAGTTGATAGGAAGGTACAGAAATATCTGACACAGGTATAGCCTCCCCAGTTACCAACATTTCCACCAGTATGGTACATTTGTTACAACTGATGGCCCTACAATGGCACATTATTATCACCTAAAATCCATAGTTTACATTAGGGTTCACTCTTGGTGTCCATTCTGTGGGTTTGGACAAATACATGATGACATGCATCCAACCACTAGTATCACACAGAGTCATTTTACTGTCCTAAAAAATCTTCCATGTCCCACTATCTATTCTTCCCTCCTTAATCCCTGGTAACCACTGATCTTTTGACTCTCTCAATTGTTTTGCCTTTTCCAGAATGTCATAGACTTCAAATAATACAGCATGTAACCTTTTCAGATTGGCTTCTTTCACTTAGTAATATGCATCTGAGGGTCATATTTAATATGAATGTGTTGGGAGCCGAGACCTTGAAGAAACAAACTATGGAGCATCTGATTACAAGAAGTATGCTGGTTGAGAGAAAAACTCCGGCACACAGCACCATGTTGAAGGCAAAAGGCCCCATGGATCCTGTTTAATAAACTTTTTGTCTTCCTGCCTGTGCATGCTCACAATTATTATATAGTTTGTTGACTAGTAACAAGATCTTTAATTTATATTATAAGAATGTATACAAAATGTTATGATTTTGATTGGAAAGACTTAAACAGTAATCGTTACTTATAGAAAACCCTTTAAGTTTCGTTTAAGCTTTTAAGTTTCCTTTTCCTAAAAGTTATCTTTAAGTTTCTGAAGGCTAATCTTGAGATTCTTTAACAATACATTAAAACTTTCTGCTTGACTATGTACTGAAACTTTCTGTACCGAAACTCTTTTTATTGTTTTTGCCTCCAGTCAAGCTGATTCCTAAGGAACAAGCTATGCTGATACTCCCCTGTTACGGTTTCTGCCCCCAGTCAGGCTGTTCAATAAGTTACTATGGCAATGGGATTTCTTACAAACGGTTATGCACTAGCTTACAAGGAAATAGATTTCAAAAATAATTAGATTTGTAATTTTATTAAGTTTGAAGACAGGATAAAAATAAGTTTATAGTTTTATAACAATAAGAATCACACATTAATGATAGTTATACATCTATGACAGTTTAGATTAAAGAAAAATTAATAAGTATAAGTTTATAAGATATAGCATAGTGTTAAAGTTTAATCATTAGACAAAATAAAATTGTTAAATCTAGATGTGGTTAAAAAGACTCATATGAGTCATTGTAAGGTTTTATAGCTTAAAAATAATTAGTTTTGGGTTAAGTGTTAAAGAATTACATAACATCATATTTTGTCAAACCATAAAAGGCTAATAGAAAATTCGAGATTTTATATTAGGTAGAAATAAAAATAAACTTATGAAGTATGGATTAATCATTAAAATCATGGAAAGCAGTTTGTGAAAGTATTGTAAAAGCTCTGCATTTATCATCTTGACGTAAGCACAATATGCCTCATGGATTCGTGATTGTTGGGGCATACAAATTCATGATGTATGTTTCTGTAAAAAAACGTTATGCACTGTGGGATGTGTAAGCCCCCGGCGAATGTTTGTCATATTGCTAGGGGTGATAGAAAATGGTATATAAGGTGGAAGGAGTTTGAATAAAATTTGGAACGGTCTTGGCCAGACCTGACCCAGAAGAACTGCCTCCGAGTCGTTTCTTCTTGCCATCCTGATTCTCCCAATTCAGGCCCAACCCCCTTCAAGTCGGAGCCGGTCTCTGACATGAATGTACCATAGTGTAATTATCCATAAACTATTCATCTGTATCCTACTGTGTTCTATTGAAGGATATCTTTGTTGTTTGAAAGCTTCTCTAAATATCTGTGTGCAGGTTTTTGTGCAGACTTAAGTTTTCCAAGTGTGGTCTGGGGTCAGCGCATCAGCATCTCCTAGGAGCCTGTTAGAAATGCAGAGTCCCAGGCCACACCACAGACCTGCTGAATCAGAATCTACATTTTAACAAGACCCTTGGGTGACTTATAAAGTTTGAGATGCATTGACATGGCCACTGTCGTCAACTGAATTTCAGCCTATTAGAAGACATGGGAGAGAAACAAAATTGTCTTTGGTAGAGTTTAAGATAGGAAGACAAGCAGCATTGTGGGTAACAATAATGAACTTTACACTTTTGAAATCACTTCTCAGTTCCTTCAACCACAGTTTTTCCCAACTGAGATATCCCTCTGTCTTCATGTGTCAGTTCTTGCTAAGTATGTATTCATTATCTCTGGGAACTAACCATATAGCAGGCTCAGTGCTAGACACCAGGCATAGACCCTTCTCTTAAGCATGCAAAAAATAAATAAAATAAAAAGTTCACAGGAAATGACAGATTGCCTTCTATATAAGATTAAATGCTACAAGGGGAGCAAGCTCAGGGGCTCCTCTGGAAGGTTGGAAGGTGGTGGGGAGAAGACCAAGAACCAACACTTGCTCAGCACCCACCAGAAACCAGGCACTTCAGCTCACCTTTATACAGTTACATCCTGCTTGTGAAATATGCTATATAATTCTGTGTCATACAACTGCCATGGCCCTTCAGGTCCTAGCAGGCCCTGAGGAATCTGAACAATGATTGAGAGGGAATCTCGTTTTCCATGGGATGGGCAGAAAAGGGATGGGGGTTACTCTCATCTAGTTCCAAAGGCTCAGGGAACTACCATTTTATTGCTGGGTTGTAAATTGTAAATGAGACTTCTTAATGCTGAGCTGGAACATGAGTTTTCTTCTCACTTTTCAATTATGAATAAATGTGTGTTAATGAAATAAATCATTCTACTGAGGACTCAGAAGAACACACAATAGAGGAAAAAGGGATTTTTTTAAAAATGTAAATCCAATCTCAAGACTTCTCCACTTAAAATCTTTCAATACATGGAACCAACCCATGCTGCTCATCAAAACTACTGAATTAAAACAAATGTGGTACATATACACAATGGAATATTACACAGCCATAAAGAAGAACAAAATTATGGACTTCTCAGCAACTTGGATGGATTTAGAGTCTGTCATACTCAGTGATCTATCACAGAAACGAAGAACTGAGTACCATATGTTCACATTCATAAGCGGACCCTGAACATTTACCATAACACAATAAGAAAGGGATTGGCAGTAGCAGGACACTGGCAGATGAGGGTATGGGGGCACATAACATCAATAAGTGTACCTAATCTCAAGTCAGGTAAAGTGGGGACCAAAGGGAGGCTCAAACTTTATCTGTACGATGGCCACTTGCATATCTCATCTGAATTGTACTCCACATTTTAAAATAATAAGTAAATAAATAAATAAATAACATCCCAATGCTCTCAAGTTATAATAAGGACTTGGGTCTTTTGTCTATAAGACCCTGAGTGGCCTGGACCTTGTCATCCTTGCTAGCTTTATCTCTTCCACTTTTTTTAAAAATTCCAGCTCCACTTCCTTTCCTTCTGTTCTCTCTTAAATCCCTTGCTTCCTCCTGCTACAGGGCCTTTGCATATGGTCTTTCTTCTTGATCTCCATATCTGGAAAATTCCTGATCACCTTCAGAACTCAGTAGAAACATCCCTTCTTCAAAGAAAGTACCCTCATTTCCCAGGCCAGGTACTGGTCCCCTACCATGCTCTCTCAGCACTACATATCATTCCCTTAAAATATTTACCACATTTGTAACTGAATAATCCTATGTCTATTTGGAAATAATATGGCTACTGCCCTCTCTAGACTTATGCTGTCCAATATGGTAACTCCTGAGCACATGTGACTACTGAACACTTGGAATGTCACTAGTGCAACTAATAAAATACATTTTAGTTGTATTTAATTTTCATAAACAAATTTAAAAGCTTTATTTCTTTAATGGACGTTTTACAAGTATGGGGCAACTAGAGTATGGGAATCTACTTTGTCAGTCATTAATTTTATGAAATCTGAAACAAATCAAGTATTTCCAATAGAAATTTAGCCTGGGAATTGAGGGCAGATGTGCTCTATATGTAAGATACACACCAAATTATGAAGATTTAGTATGAGAAAATAGCATAAAATATCTTAATTTTTACATTGAGCATATGTTGAAAAGAGAATAGAGATAATTTTAAAAGTATATTTGGAACAGATTTACTAAATTAGCAGGATTATTTCACTCATTTCTTCCACTTTCTGGTGTGACGCCTAGAAAATCGAAATTACATATGTGGCTTGAATTATATTTCGGTTGGACTGTGCTGCTCTAAACTGTAAGGAGAATCTGTGAAACTGGAACCAAGCACCAATTTAACTAACTCTTAGTTCAGTACCTAACAAGTACTTGGAAAATAATAGGTGCTGAATAAATATTGGTTTGACATTTAAATAAGTGAAAGATTAGTCACTTGTCAAAGTAGAGAGAGGGAAACAGCACGTCTGTCCTATGTTTTCTAACTCCATGCTAATTTTTTCCTCACCTAGCATAGGACTTTGAAAAGAATAACTACAACCATCATTTTCAGTCACTTGTTATGTGCAGACCACCTTTACCTAGTTGAGATTTGCTGCAAAAATTAGGGACAATGTATATGAATTAACTTTGTCCAAATTTACATTATTGGTAGACAGCAGTTAGTAAATGTTTGCTTAGCAGCAATTAAGTGAATGATCAAACAACCTTACAAAATCCAAGAAGAGTCAGGATAAAATCATTCAAGATCTCTGTTGCCTTGGCTGTGACTATGAATCTTTCAATTATATCTGATTCAAGATTGCTTGCCCCAGTTTATAAAGACTCATAGAGCTTATTAAGTATGCAATTCTGGAGCAGAAACAAGAAAAATAATCTATTAACAAGAGAGTAAGTTTCGCAGGTTAGAACAATAAATTGGATTTGGAAGCACCAAACACACATCTGCCCTGAAGAGCTTGAGAGAATGTCCAGGCCGTGGCTTCCTGTTCATCTGTGATTTGGCCAGAGATACTCTAAAAACATCACAAACCCCCAATTAATCAGGAAGAGATGAACTCCGATGTACTGGAGCTATGCAGTACTTTAGGCCAATTACCCAACCTTACAAGCCCAAGGAAACACACTCTGTATTTAGCTACATGCTTTGCTCTCAACTTTTAAACCCCTGTGTGTATTTTAGTGGCAATTTAATCCATATGGTTCAGATTATTTGCATTCAATTCATCAGAAAGCAATTTGTGAAAGACGCTTCAATATAATAACTTCCCCGGTGTGCCGTGCTAGACTTGGGCTCCTGTCTGGGCTCCTCAACCGAGTGTACTGGGTGGTATTTGCATTAGCTAAAGGCAACATGGAGACCAAGTACAGGAACTCTGAAGTCGGATAGCCTAGCTTCAATCCACGTCTCGTCACTTAGGATGTGTGTGACTTTGGACTTTTCTTGTCTGTAAAACGGGTAAAATAGTTATAATACTTTTTGGTTATTGTACAGATGAATTGAGTCAATATAAAGGCTTCCCTCTGTGAAGTTTCTATAAGTCAGGCACTGTTCTAAACATTAGCTATTGATGTTATTGTCAGGTTCAACTATAAGTGGCAGAAAAATAACATTGGAATGGTGCATACATGACAGTTTATTTCCCTTTAACATAAACATAGGCAGTGCTGGCTGGTATGACGATCCCATGGGCATCAAGAACCCAATTTGCATCTTGTTTCTCTCCCAATCTCATTCTCATTCCCTGATCAAAGATGACGACCCCAGCTCCAGCCAACTCACTCACATTCCAGCCAGAAGAAAGGAGGAAGCAGAAGCAAAAACATGGAACCAACCATGTTGTCCATCGAAGCTGAATTGTATAAAAAAAACTGTCGTACATATACAATGAAATATTATGCAGCCATAAAGAAGGACAAACATATGGACTTTGCACCAACTTGGATGGATTTAGAGTCTATCATACTCAGTGATTTTTCACAGAACCAAAGAACAGAGTACCATATGTTCTCACTCATAAACAGATCTTGAAGAATTATAATACTATAAGAAAAGGAATGGCAGTAGTGGGAAACTGTCAGAGGAGGGGAGGTGGGATTGGCAGTTGAGGGAAACTGCTAAGGGAGAGAGGGGCACACCTCATCAACAAGGTTACCTGCATAATCAACATTTGTATACCTAACTCTGAATTTTACCCCACATCTTTCTAATATAAATAAATAAATAAAAGACAGTTAGACACACTTTCCTTCCCCCCCCCCTTAAGTTGGGTTCCCTTTTGCCCAGGCTGGAGTTCAGTGGCACAATATAGCCCCAACCTCCTGGGCTCCAGCAGTTCTTTCCACCTCAGCATCTCGAGTAGCTGGGACTACAGGCGTGTGCCACCATGCTTGGCCAATTTTTGTTGTTGCTGTTATAAACACAAGTTCTCACTCTGTTGCCTAGTGGGTTTCTGGGCTCAGGCAATCCTCCTGCTACAGTCTCCCAAAATACTGGGATTACAGGCAGCATGAGCCATCACACTTGCCCTACCTTCCCTTTAATCTTGTTTCCTAGAGGTTGCACTTAATATTCTTTCTTACACTGAATGAAACTTAATCTCATGGTCATGAGTAGTCTTAAAGGAAACTAAAAACTTTTGACTTTTTATTCTATTATTATTACTGTAAAAGAGAGAGAGACAAAACATATATTGGAGATGATTCGCTGTCTGTCACAGATTTGGAGTGGAAGATCAAAAACTGCATCCTTGGCGACAAGCAGTATGCAGATCTGGAATGCATACCAAATGGAGATCTTTGGCTAATAGGGTATGGTTTGAGAAACCAGCATCTTTAACTCAGTACTCAGCAGTCTCCGCATTGTGTGTTTGTAAATCCCATAAATATATGCTGCATAAAACACTAAATAAATGTTTATTCTAATTATTGTACAGAAGTGACCACAAATATCGTCTTTCCACTCTCACCAGTATTCTACCAATGAAAGGCTTCAGATGCCTGTGGATTCAGAAAGAAAAGGAAGATCTCACAACTTTGAATGCTGCTTTGATTCAAAAAGAGGGTTCCTCAAACACCCTAATGCAGCCACACCCCAAAGCCACCTTTCAATCCTTTCACTTCTATCATAATTGAGAAAGTGATGATGACATTCCAGCCAGTTCACAGTGCTTCTTCAGAGACCAGTCACAGATTCTTGTGTTAGGCAAGACCCCTTCCCATCCTGTCTGAGTCATTACAACTAAAAGATGTTGACAACACATACATAGATAATAGGAAACATATTTTTGGCCAGCAAGTTAGCTTTCTGGTCAGGCTTGAGGACCGTAGCAGATTTTGTTGGAAGCTTCTTCAATATCCCACTCCATCTGAACAGAATTGTGTTTCCCAGCCTTGCAGTTGGGTTTAGGATTGGCTTTAGCCAATCAATGTATGCAACCCCGTGTCCACAATAATTATTTCAGAGTTGGTCAAGTGATTGAATGAGATGTGAAATTGGAGTAACCTCGGAGAAAGAGGCTTCAGTGGACATTGGCTCTTCTCTTCGGATCACAGAGATATCTAGTTTAAGTTGGGACTTCTGTTAAGTAGTTTTCTCATTAACACTGAGTCGTGAAAGGAAAACTTGAAAATATTTCACAGGAGACACATTAATCAAGAAGACATGACAGAACATTTGTGTTATACGCCATAACAAAATTGAAATGCTGCTCTAACATTTTACCACTTGTGTGAACACAAGCAAGTTACTTGAAGAAACCATGAGATGCAGTTTCCTAATCAGGAAATTGGGGATACCTATATAGAGCCCACAGCATTGTATGTATAATGCCATACATTATACATAATATAATATAAATGAAATTGCTCAGTGCCAAGTCTCTTTCCTGGATAAAGAAATCAATTGAGACACAATAAAAACACAGATAAAGAGAAAGGTAAAAATTATGTTTACTGAGGGGTTGGCTACTATAAAAATAAGTTGTGTATGAAGAGTCTCTCTAAGGTACACCCAAGGAGGCAGAAGCATAGAACCGTGATGGACAGTTTGGTTCCCAGACTTCTTGTGACATTACATGAATGACAGTGATAGCGATCACAGACACTCCAAGTAAAACTTATATCCACTAAAAAAGAGACTTCTTATGGCATATAGTTCTGCAAGTATTGACAAATGCATTCAGTTGTGTAATCACCATCACACTCAAGATACACAACACTTCCACCATCTTCCAAAATTCCTTCATACTCCTTTCTCTATCCCCAACTCCCACTCCCAAAAGATTTACAAGCCACTGATCCATTTTCCTTGTAGTTTAAACTATTCCAAAATGTCATATAAATAGAATCATGCATCATATGGTCTTTTGAGTCTGACTTCTTTCCCACAGAACAGTACATTTGAGATTCATCTAGGTTGGGGTGTAAATCAGGATTGTGTTTTTATTGCTGACCATTAATATTTGATTAAAGCCCACCTTTCTTGTTGATTGTATAAACCACATGGGATGACATACTCGGGACCCAGAGAGCTGAGTCTCAAAGATCATTTTTAAAAATACGCTTCCAAATAAATTTATATTTGGAACTGCTAAAGGCAAAGAAGCATGTTAGTGTTCCGTAGACAGTTGTTTCCCCCCCAGATTCCTTTGTTGAAGCTCTAACTTCCAATGTACATGTATTTGGAGACAGAATCTTTAGGAGTTAATTAAGGTTAAATGAAGTCATAAAGGTGAGGCCCTAACCCAATAGGATTGATGTCTTTATAAAAAGGGGATGATTAGTCAGAGCTAGCTCCTACACACACTTTTTCTTTCTCTTTCCCCTACCTTCCCAGCAATGGGAGGACACAGCAAGAAAGGCAATCATCTACAATCCAGGAAGAGACCTCTCACCAGAACACAGCCATGCTGGACCTTAATTTGGGACTTTTAGCCTCCAGAATTATGAGAAAATTAATCTCTATCGTGTAAGACCCCCGGTGTATAGGATTTTGTTATGAGGCAGACTAATACAAAGTGGCTCAGAAGAAAGACCTGGAGTTAGGAATCAATGAGATGAGTTTGATCCTAAATATCTGTTTCCTTTTTAAGAATAGGGATAAAAATAGTCTTTCATACAGACTCATGATGAAGACTAAAGCACACAGATGAGATGTAAAAAATTTTAACCCAGTTCTTGGCACTCAGAATTGTACACTTCACATTGTCAGCTTTGTATCCACTCCCGCACACAACAGAACTCTTATATGAGGGGAGAGCCCCCAAAACTGGAACTTATTTATAAAAAATGTGTATTTATTCCTATGTGTTTAAACTTCAGTCACCTTCAAAGTACTCTCCATTTGATGCAATATACCTATCCAGACACTTTATTAATGGCTCGAAACAATTTTGAACTTGTCAATTTTTAGACCTTTTAGTGCTTCTGCTGTTTTCTGTTTCATCTTTTCCACATCAGCAAAATGTTTCCCTGTGAGGACTTTTTTCAACCAGGGAAACAAACAAACAAAATAGTCACTCAGGGTGAGATCAGGTGAATAGGGAGGGTAGGGCATAGGGTTTATCGTTTTTGGGTTTTTTTTTAAAAGTTGCTGAACAGTCAGTGCGGTATGGGTAGACAAATTGTCATTATGGAAGAACCAGTCACCTGCTTGCCACAACTTGGGGTGTTTCTTTTGCAAATCGTGATGCAACCTTCTAAAAACTTCCAAACAAAAACTTTGGTTGATCGTTTGATCCAGAGGAACAAATTCCAAGTGTACTACAAGGGGCCCACCCTCCAGAAGATAATCTGAGTTTTTTTGGGGGGAGGGGGGCTTCCTCAATACATGCAGGGATGCTCAAAAAATATGCATTAAAAAATAAAAATAAAGGATTGAAATGTAACTGAACATGCTAAGGGATCTGTTTTGTTATAATTTTTTTAATTTGTAAAATAAAGTACTAATGCAAAAGAACATTTCTGGTATCTGACACCTAACTAGTCTATTTACCACAACCTAAACAGGAAATAAATTTATAATGGTCACTTCCATTTTAGTTTAAGCATATTTCAGTATCACTCCCACAAACAGATGTTTGCATGTTAAAGCATTTACCAATAATCATGAAAAGGAAGCGTGTATACCTTTTTGAAGCATAGTCTCCCCAACTAGGAAAAGATTTGGTCGTGCGGGAGGGGGTGGAGATGTACTTTTCTTGCACCTGAAATCATAACTGGTTCTTCTCAAGGCTCTAACGGGGCTGCCTAAGGTAAAAGGAAGTGAGGAGACTGACTCACCTCTTGGCCTGCCCCCAAGGTGAAGGAAGGGCAAGTCAGTGGCTATGTTGGCTACCCATTGGTACCCAAGATGGCATGCTAGATCTGGCTCATTTTAGCTATTGAGAGCCAATTGGGTGCTTTCTCCTCCTAACTCCATCTTCAAGGCTATTGTGCTGGTAGCTTGAAATTGGCCATGCTGGGAGAGTTTACACCATAGAAACTGGCAAAATGTCACAAAAATCAGAATTTCCCTTACTTCTCTAGAGATAGTTGTTAAACATCTGCCTGCACACCACCAGGATCATGGCTCAGAATTGCTGCTACTTCCCAAGGAGGGAGCAGGGAAACTGTCACTTAGGAATCCCTAAAAAGAGTGAAGAATGAATAGCAAGGATCTGGGATGAATCGACCAAAAGAAAGCGTCAAAAAGGTTAAGGAAGCCTAGAATTTGGGGTTTAGACATAGAATCTTCCCTTTTTTTTTTTGCCGTTTTTGCGATTCAGTGTATATTTGTGACCTCTGATAATTAAACGATGTTTATTGTTGAGAAAATCATCTTCATAGATACCTTTTTGCCTGATAACTCTGCTGCCACACAGTCCTCCCAATTGAAAGTATTAAGAATTCATCCAAAGATTTCATCATTAAGGGTTCCATACAACAAGAATCATCAGAGAGTGCATTCTGGGACCATCTAATGTCCTACAACCATGTTCTGGATAACTCTATTAAGGTGGTCCATACATGCAGCTACTATTCAGCCTGTAGCGCGCACCTGTAGTTCCAGCTACTTGGAAGGCTGAGGCGGAAGGATCGCTGGAGCCCAGCAGGTCGAGGCTGCGGTGGCCGGGAGCAGCCACTGCACTCCAGTCTGGGTGACACAGTGAGACTCCAACTCAAAAAAAAAAGATTCTTCTAAAACTTTATTTCAGATGTTATGGGAGAAGTCATAATAAGTGAGAAAAGCAAGTGACTAAGCAGAATTATTTTAATGAGAAGAATTTTATAAAATATAAAAAGTCATGAAGGTTATAAAATAGTTAACTTTAAGTGATGGAGTTAATGGTAAATTTTTTTTTATTTTTGGTGCTTTTTTTTTGGTGCTTCATGATGCAAATGCATTCCTTTTTTTAAACAAAAAAAAATGAACTGCTATTTTTAAAAGTCATTTCTCCAACTAGATAATCTTGGAATTTAAACCTAAAATTTGATTTATCTATACAAAAGTAACACTAATTGAATTAATGAGATTTAATGGCCAATATGCCTAGTAGTTAGGCATATAATAAGGATTACAAAAATCATGATTTGCCTCAGAAACAACCTCCCTAACTAGTTCGTTTTCTTCCTCGCTATAGCCTTTCCTCCTCCTCCTTCTTTTTCTGATAATAGTATTTGCTGAGCATTTTCCATGTATCAATCTTGGAACCAAGTAAATTAAATATATTTTATTTTTTCAATCTTTATTGTCTTATTGACTATAAAAATAATACATTTTCATTTTAAAAGTCTTATATTATAGAAAACACCTAACTAGTCTATTTACCACAACCTAAACAAGAAATAAATTTATAATAGTCACTTCCATTTTAGTTTAAGCAAAAAAAGAAAACCAAAAATTCTCCAGAATCTCACCCTCACTCAGAGATGACTGCTACTCTTCAATAAGTATTATTTTAGATGTTTAAAACATATAGTAGTAAATAAACAGGATAAAGTGGAATCCTACTATACATATAAGCTATTCTGCTCTTGTGCAAGTTTTCAAATAGTTCTAACAAATACTTTATTAAGCAGTTTTCCCAGGAGCTTTATGCATTCATTCTCAGAGAAGATTCAACGACACTGTGGGTAGAAAAACCTCTAGAATTTTCTTATCATTTATACTAAAGATTATTCTAAGTATTAAAGGTGAAATAAAGTTTTTTTAAAAACAGGAAAAAAGGATGTCTCTCATCCACAGAAACATGACAGGAAACACTGCACAGCAGGATGCAGTTGGTGTCCTCCTGGCAGGTCACCCAGCTCAGCGAGTTGCCCACCGGCCACTGGAGCACAGAAACACCAGCATCCTCTCCTTTTCTGCTGCCTCCGCCGCCCCCTCGGGCAGCGCATTGTCCCTGTGCGCCGTCGCCGTGTCCCCGGCTCGTGTAGTTCCACATGCTCGCCCACTTCAGCAGCAGGTGGTGGCGGCTTGAGTCTTCAGAGTCGCTTACCCAACAGCGAGGAGGAGTCGTTCCGCTTGCTCTCGTTGCCACACGCACAACTGATAGCGCGTTCTCTATAAATCGCCAGTGCCCCGGAAAATTAAATATATTAATTCATTTATTCTTCAGAACAAAACTGTGGACTAGGTATTATTTATAACGTCATGCAGAAACAGGAATTTGATGTCACTAAATAATTTGCCCAAATTCTCTAAGCCAGTAAGTGTCAGACCCAAACTCAAAGTCTAGTTAGTAAAAAGCCCACATATTGTGTTGGTAAATAATCAAACAAAGCTTTGTCGCTTACCATCATACCTTTAAGGAAGTGGTGAGTCCTACCCTCGTAATGTTAAGATCAATGCATATGTTTGGTTCTATAAATTTATTGGACTGTGGTCACAAACAGTCTAGAAGACTAAACAGTTGCAACACAATGACCCACCCTGCAGGTATATATTCAAAACTTAAAGGAACTTTTCGCCAATAAACTATCAACATGACTTTAGAGACAGTCAACAGAATTTTCAATTAGGTAGTAACAAATTATTGAGCATCTCATGTATACAAGATACTGTTACTAGATTCTGGGGATGTGCCAGCAAATAAGTAAACACGGCCCCTGGTCTCATGGAGTTTGTAGCCCTATGAGAAAGTCTAAGGAACCGGGCATGGTGGTTCACACCTGTGATTCCAGCACTTTGGGAGACAGAGGCAAGAGGATTGCCTGAGCCCAGGGGTTCAAAACCAACCTGGGTAACTTGGCAAGATCTTGTCTCTACAATAAATTTTTTTAAATTATCTGAGTGTGGTGGTGCATGCCTGTGGTTCCAGCTACTTGGAAGGCTGAGGCAGAAGGATAGTCTGAGCTGTGGAGGCCATGAGTGTGCCACCGCACTCCAGCCTGGGTGACAGAGTGAGACTCCAACTCAAAAAAAAAGTACTCCATAAGCAAGATAAATGCGAGGATGGAGAATTACAGGCTTCATTGTGAAGCTGTTACCTTCTTCTTTGACATAATAATGGGAACTCTCAGAATCACATTCATTCCCAGCCTAACTTGATCATCTTTTAAAAGACTGACTATCCTTAGCACATTTTTGCTGTCCAAAGAGTGGATCTTTGTATCTACTCTACTGGAACTTTATAAACCAATTTCTAAGCATATACAGACTTACAAACTAGAGAGATGAAGTGCTGTAAAACTGCTCTTAGCAATATTCTAAGAGTTTGAGACCTTGTAGGAGCATGGTGACTAACCAAAGTGGCCGTAGTAATGGCGTTTCCAACATTCCTCTCGAAGTGCTTGGCCCCTGCTCTCTCAATAAAAGACTATGCTTTCCATCTTGGTACTAGATTTCCAGAAAACCCCTCACACACATCCCAAGGTACCCAAATCCTTGAGATTATTATTATTATTTCCTTACGGAGATAATCTTTCAGTGTGACATCTGGCATGCTTTATTGGTGGATTTCTCCTCTTCCCTGTGCTGCAACATGTATATTAACCGGCAGAGGGCAGGACTACACAACACACTCTTTCCTACTAGGCATAAATGAGAGAGCCGGCACAGATTTAATAGCATCGAAGCAGATTAAAGCAAATAACAAATTATTGTCTGTGTACTTACAGATGACAGCATGAGAAATATTGGGAGCTGGGAATCAATATGCCTGGGCCCTGGGATCAACCCAGTAGTCACTTTACCTATGGGTCTGCTTCCCCAGCTGTATGGTGAAAGGTATTATGCTAAATGACCCTCACATTTTATTCCCCCTCTCAATTTCTCTAATCCTGTACTCTAGCTTATCCTGAAGTCACTCTCTTGAAGTTGTAATCGCGCTAAAATACACATTGAACCATGTGTCTCCCCAGTTTGAAACCTGAGAAAGGGAGGTAAGAATGTGAGATCATTCACAAGTGAGGGCTCCAATTCTCTCCAACTCCAGAGTACCATCTTCTTTCCAAGTTTGAGAGCTGGTTGTAGGAGCAGTAATAATAATAGGCTAACACCCACTGATGTATCAGGCGATGTGCTAAGCACTTAACATGAATTCAAATAATCTTCCCACTAGCCCAATGAAGTAAATACTCTTATCATCCCCATTTTCCAGATGAGAACACGAAGCCACAGAGAGATGAAGTGCATTGCCCAAGAGAATCCTGGAGGAAGATGATGGAGCTGAGATTTAAACTCCAGAAAATGGACCCACAGCTGTTTTTGTATTCCCTTCAAGGACTATGAGGGTAGAAGAAGAGTTGACCAAAGAATCATTCCTATATTTGTATTGGGACTAAGACCAGTTCATTCATTCATTTGCTCACATACTTTCTCAATAAAGATACACCAAGTGCCTACTATATCCCAGACACCTCCTTAGTTCTAGGTTCCATAAGTTGGTAACGATGACATCCTGGCCAGTCACGTGGTTTTCTGCCACATAGCTCCAAAGTCTAGGGGTAAGAATAGGAAATACAAATTCAACACTGATGTAGAGTTAAGGCTTTCCTGGGTAGTGCTGGATAGGCACAGTGAAAAGCAGGATACAGAGTACAAAAGGGGCTAAGCAGACAGGGATTTGAACAACCAACCACGATGTCCAGCTAAAAACCCAAGTACCTCCCTGAGCTGCAGTCTGGCCAATATATTATAAATCTATTCCTAGCTTTTTCCCGTACAATTCCCACTCTGTGGTGCTAAGTGAGCCAAATAACCCTTATGAAGGGCCAGGAATACTGAATTCCATCATAGCTCTGCCACTACCTACCTACACAACCTGAAAAAAAATTCTCTGAGCTTGTTTCTCTCATTTGCACAATGGGGCACCATTCAGCTCAACGAGGAATATTCTCAGAGTAACAACTGTGCACCCAACACTGTGCTTCATGCTGAGGACATACAGCCCAACCATGTCCTTCCTCAAAGGTTCACATCCTAACACATTCTAGCTATTTTTACCTGTAATTGCAAAATAGTGTTCTTATCTCTGGTAGAAGATTCTACAGTATGTCACACAACTACTTTTACTAACAGCCTATGTTTTGGGAAATCTAATTTGGACCAAGCTCTATATATGGATTTTTTTTTTTTTTTTTTTGGTAATCCTTCACTATAATCCTCTGGAGCAGATGCAATTCTTATCCCTGTTTTACTGACAGAAAAACTGAGGGTTTAAAAGAGTCAGCCAGGCATAGTAATGCACATTTGTAGTCCCAGTTACTCAACAGGCTAAGGCAGGAAGATCACTGGAGTCCAGGGATTTTGGGCTATAACATGTAATAATTAAGTCTGTAAATAGTCACTACACTCCTGCCTGGGCAATATAGCAAGATTCCATCTTTTAAAAAAATCAGTTACTTATTGAAATTTGCATTGATAGTAAGAGGTAAAAGAATCAGAACTCAAACACAAGTCTGAGACAAGCGACTGTTCTCAATGACTCTGTAAGCACAGAACAAGGGACCCAGCTCTCCTGAAGCTGAAAGAAGGTGAAAGTTCAAGTCCAAAATTTAACATGATGCCTGGCTGGATTCTTAAGAATGATTTGTGCTGATTTTATAAATCCCTCTCCCAGACTTAAATTTCTCTACTGACTTTTCAGTCCTTATCCAAGAAAAGTTGGCTTAATACAAAGAACTGGAATTCAAGCAAATTAGATTCCTTTGACTGCCTCCCATAACTTCTGGTCCAAAGCTCTTTGAGAAAGACACGAAATGATATGAAATGCTCATTTGATATATAACCAAAAAAAAAAAAAATACAGCCTTGTCTTGGCTAATTTATAGTTGTTAGTTGAGCAACACCATTTACTTCCAGGGCCAGCCTTGGATAGAGCACTATTACAGAAAAGGGCTGTCAGCACAAACCACTCTGTCACATGCCTCAAAAGTCCTACAGAATCCGAAATGCAGACAAGAAGTCCCGATCTGCTGGAAAACATCTGCAGTTCACAGATCTTTTGATTTCACCCAACATGGTGGAAAGTTTCAGCTTCAATGACTTACTAAATCCCTGAGCCATCTTAAAGTCTTGTGTTCTTTTCTCTCCTAAGCCAAAGAATGAAACAGCTTTGAAAGTTATGTTTAAAAGCGTGTAAAGCCAAAATGACTATTAGAGTGTTACTGTTTAAAACATTTCAGAGAGCCGGGCTCGGTGGCTCAGCCTGTAATCCCGTGCCTTTGGGAGGCTGAGGTGAGTGGATTGCCTGAGCCCGCAGGTTCGAGACCCACCTGGGCAGCAAGACCTCATCTCTACAATAAATCCAAAAATCAGCCGGGCGTGGTAGCGCGCGCCTGTAATTTCAGCTACTCAGAAGGCTGAGGCGGAAGGATCGCCGGAGCCCAGCAGGTAGAGGCTGCGGTGGCCGGGAGCGGCCACTGCACTCCAGTCTGGGCAACCGAGTGAGACTCCAACTAAAAAAAAAAAAAAAAAAAAACATTTCAGAGGTTCACTCCCAATAACCTAAATGAAAGTTTTAGTAGGCTAGTGATCATTTTTAAATGTTTTAAAAGGTTTAATGTACACATAGTACCATAAAATTCATTTAAGTGCACAATTCAGTGATTTTTAGTAAATTTCAGAGTGGTGTAACTATCACCATAATCCAATTTTAGAACATTTTCATCACCCCAAAGAAACCTTTCACGCCAGTTTGCAATTATGTTTCTCATCCCGACTCCCAGTAACTCCTGATCTTCTGTCTCTAAAGTTCTGCTTTTTATTGCATTTCATATAAATGAGATCATACAAAATGTGTTTGCATCTGGATTATTTGACTCAGCACACGTTTTTGAGATGCATCCATGTTGTAGCATGTAACAGGATTTTGTTCCTTTTTTATTGCTAAATGACATTGCATTTATGGATGTAGTTCATTTTGTTTATTCATTTACTAGTAGATGGATATTTGGATTGTTTCCAGTTTTTGACCATTATGAATAATGCTGCTATGAACATTTATGTCCTAATCTTCATGTAGACATAGGCTTTCATTTCTTTTGAATGGATGCCTGGAAATTGTATCGGTGGGTCATGTCCTAAATTTATGTTTAATTTATTTTTTTGCTTTGTTTCAACTTTCTTTTTATGTGTAACTTTTTAAGAAACTCCCAAACTGTTTTCCAGTGTGGCTACACTATTTTACATTCCCATACTGGTCATTTTTAATATGACAAAAGATTTTTCTCAGAAAAAGGAAACTACAGTGTGAAAGAAATGATCCACTAGAAATACTCCTGGGATGAATGTGTTATCGAAAATGAAATATTAACAGGAATGAGAGTTTTCTGAGTAGTTGCTTGAACTCCACAATGCTGGGAGTGTCAACTATCTTTAATCCTCTGGGGAACTTCTGTTAAGTTGTTCCATACTTGGAGAGAGGTTGAAAAAGGAATGATTGTTAGAACTCTTAGTAAAAAACCCAGGGCCAGGTACTGTGATTCATGCCTGTAATCCTAGCACTTTGAAAGGCCAAGACTGGAGGATCACTTCATCCCAGGAGTTTGAGACCAGCCTGGGCAACATAGCAAGACTCTATTGCTACAAAAAATGTTTAAGGAATCCAGTAATTAGATATTTGAATTGTTACCTTACTCTACCCTTGCACATTTCCCAGCCATAGTCTGGCTAACTCCTCCTTATCATTTACCACACCTTTCTGGCTTCGCTTACATGCTCCATACTGCTATCTTGAACTCCACTCCCGCCTCTAAACCTGAGTGAGGCACCCTTTTTCTTGGTTTCCATATACCCTGTGTTTGCCATTTATGATAAGATTTTCCAGCCTCTCTCAAGGGACTATATTTTGCTTACCTTTTTAGTACTCGGCATAGACTTTGCCTCATTGTGTGCACTCAATAGCATTGCATGGGTCAGTGAATGAATCGATGAACACAGAACAAGCTCTATCTATTAAGTATATCATTATGGTCCTAATTGCATATAACTAAAATATATTACAAATGCAGATAGGGATCGATTTAAGCCTCTATCTAGTTAATTTCTGACTTTCTTCAAAAACAACTAGGGTCGGGCTCGGTGGCTCAGCCTGTAATCCCATGCCTTTGGGAGGCTGAGGTGAGTGGATTGCCTGAGCCCATGGGTTCGAGACCCACCTGGGCAGCGAGACCTCATCTCTGCAATAAATAAAAAAATCATCTCGGCGTGGTAGCACATGCCTGTAATTCCGGCTATTCGGAAGGCTGAGGTGGAAAGATCACCGGAGCCCAGCAGGTCGAGGCTGCGGTGGCCGGGAGCGGCCACTGCACTCCAGTCTGGGCAACAGGGTAAGACTCCAACTCAAAAAACAACAACAACAACAACAACAAAAAACACTAGGAACCGAACCTAGTATTGACTGCAAGTTCTATTAATATGCCTGCTCCCTCCACCCCCAGTTTTGTGACCTTGACCTTGTTACTTACTTTTGCTAAGCATCAGTTTCTCCATCTGAAATCATTGCTGTGAGGATTAAATGAGGTAATTCACATAAATCCCTTAGTTATTTTATTATGTCATCGTTCTAATATTTGAGTTCTGCGAATACGAGTACAGAAATTGTTGTATCTTGCTTATAAACGCAACATTTCCTGCTACAGAAAATCCTAAAAAGGGATGATGCATGTCACAGCCCCAGAGAGTTTTGGCTTTCATCTGCATAACCAACTCAGGTCATCAAATCAAATTATAGCCATCTATTGAGAGGCTATATTGGCTCTGTTGGTGATGCATATATTTATAGTACACACACACACACATACACATACCCCTCCATTTTATTCCTGTCCCAATGGATCCTCTTAATTTCAGAACTTGCTTTCATGGTGATTCTCATCTAGGGGAACTGGTTTCAGCACAACACCCATCACCTGATGCTCCTGACTATATATGGCCTTTCTTGCACATGTTTATTATCAAGAGCTACAGCTTGTCTCCAGTGGCTTCACTGAATGCTACCCACCTCTCTGGTCTTTCTCAGAGGAAAGAAATTCCACTGGAGCACTCTGTGGAAACTTCAGACAGAGAAAACAAACCATCTCTGTGGAAACACTTTCACCACATATTCCTCAGTTTGAAGATGAAGAGTTTGCTAGGCTGGAAGCCATCTTTACGGTGGCACTGAGGATCCCTGTTCATCATCCAGCTATATACAACTACATTACCCTGCTCCATCAGGAATGCTCCATGAACACACATTTGTATAAAACTTTTTTTTAAAGTCAGAATCTCACTCTGCCCCCCAGGCTGGAGTGCAGTGGCACGAACACAGCTCACCTTAGCCTTGATCTACGGGGCTCAGGTGATCCTTCTGCCTCGGCCTCCCAAGTAGCTAGGAATACAGGCATGCAACACCACACCCAACTAACTCTTTTTTTTATTTATTTGTAGAGACACAGTCTCCCTGTGTTATCCAGGCTGCTCTTGAACTCTTGGGCTAAGGCAATTCTGCTGCCTCTACTTCCCAAAGTGCTGGTATCTACAGGAATGAGCCACCACACCCTGCTAAAACCGTTTTTGGAGGCAACATTTGATTAGAATCCTCGCCTACCACTTACTATTCATGGGAAAATTATTTAGTTTTTCTGAATCTCAGGTTCTTATATGGAAACAGGGACAAAATATATTGCTGTGGTCATTATAATTATATAATAAATATGAAACTGTTCAGCAAAACGTATGGGAAATCAGAGTTATTCAATAATCGATATTACTATTTCACAATGTATAGATAAATACACTTACACACACACACATATGCTGTTGTGTTAAACCCCATTACTCACCAATACATTTACAAAAATGGACTCTGTAGCCTAAATCTCCCAAACAAAGTGATGATAAAACAAAGGTAAATGGTCTTTCAGGCCCTCTTCTCCTTTTTTTTTTTTTTTTTTTTTTGAGTTGGAGTCTCACTCTGTCACCCAGGCTGGAGTGCAGTGGCGGCTCCCGGCCATGGCAGCCTCAACCTGCTGGGCTCCAGCGATCCTTCCCCTTCAGCCTTCCGAGTAACTGGAACTACAGGCGCGCGCTACCACACCCGGCTCATTTTGATTTATTGTAGAGATGAGGTCTCATCTAGTTGCCTGGGCGGGTCACAAACCCGCGGGCTCAGGTAATCCACTCACCTCAGCCTCCCAAAGGCACGGGATTACAAACTGAGACACCAAGCCCGACCAGGCCCTCTTCTCTATTTGGTGTGCAATGTTTCTTTTTACATTGGTTCTCCTGTTTGCACTGACTGGTTACTACTGAGCTAGTTCTTCTTTTCTTTTTCTGGATTTATTTTAGCATGTATTTTCTGATTAAGTATTTTCTGATGGTGATGTCACTGAGTCAGACAACGTGAATGAGCTTGTTGAAAACAGGAGGCAACCCTGACCCACTGGTACCTGGTTAGCCCATGAGAAGATTAAGAAATGGAGAGAAAAATGGCAAACAGTGGCCACTAAGGCTTCCCTAGCCTCAAGTATCTTGGACAGGGATATGGTTCCAAGATTCCGTGTAGGAGAATGTTCAATGAACACACACCCTCAGAAAACTGGTAGCTTCTCAACCCCACCCACCTCCTCCCTAAGACCAGTAATTTATATAACACACTTCTCAAATAGGAAATAAAGTTGCCCAAAGTGTTTTGTAGTATTTTTTTTCCCTTCAAAGAGGAATAAATACTCAATGAGAGAGGATAGTCTGCTATCACAGATAATAAACCCCTGTTGTAATTTATGGCATTGCACTTTCCTAATTGTTTATATAATTATTCCACAATGGTGTGTAACTAACATTGAGACATACAGTTATGGGTGTACTCAACAGATGTCAGTTGTCCTCAATTTAAGCACCAAAAAACAAGCAAAAATAAATGAGGATTATTGAATGCTGGAGAAGAAAGCTGAGATATTAAATATTTAATGTTCTGAACATAATGATGCAGTTGCTTTTGTGTTCTTGTTAGTTGCTGTTTTATCATCTTGCATCAGTGATCCTGAGAATGCGTTCATTATTCCGGAAAGCTCATTGGGTGTTGCTATGGAGACCAGAGCTGCTCTGACATATTCCCCCAGGCCCTGTTTGCTGGCTTTTTTCGGTAAACACTTAATTATGCGTTGCATTCTGCAATCAGTGTGGTTGGAGGAGAGTTTGCTTAGCTGATTTCAGGCTAAATATGCATTCTTACAAGTGGAGGCTTTCATAAGTCTGTTGAGTGTGATTTTAATAAATGGAGCAAAATTCAGAAACCTTCAAGGGAAGAGCAAACAAATAAAAAGGCAAGGACTCAGTCTAATTATTTCTGATAACCCAGCCATGTGAAAGCTTATCAAAGTCTTATCGGCAATCTTATCTCTTTACTAAAAACCCTAATGGCTTGGGAAAGGGAAGGAGTCTCTACACCATAGTACCAAAGCAAGCAAATCAAACAAAGAAAATATTTTTGAGGACTATTCTATCTAAGACAACGATATTATTAAATTATAAGATATCTTTTTACGTTAGGGATTCTCAATGCAAGAATGGGCTTCTGGGGTCTATGACCTAGCCCCTTCTTCCATAAGTGTATGAAGAATATTGTTTGCATGTATATATATGCAACTTTAGAAAGGTTTATAACTCTTATTAGAAATTGAAAAGGCCATCAGATAAAACAAGGCAAATCACTGAGCCATTGCAAGCTAGCAAAAAATACTCCGTCTCTCTCTCTCTGAGGAAGCATGTTAACTCTTTTTCATAATATACAATTACCAAAATGAAGAAGGGCTTTGCAAGAGGGACTGTTCTTCATCTAAATCTGAATTTTGACAGATGCACTCAGAGTTCTTCCTCATCTGAGGGAACAATTTAGAAGCCTCAAATAAATATATAAGCTGACTCACACCAGCATTCTAAGACATAGCAGAAAATGTACTCCCAATAGACTGCTCCATTTCACTAAACTGGCTAAACTCAATGATGCCACTTATTTGGCAAATTCTTGTATAATTCTGTTTGCTTTTTCCTTTTATGGGTATTTACTATGTACTAGGAACTTCTTTATACACACTCTCTATTTTATGTGTAGATACTGACATTGAAACTATCGAGTGTTTAGAGGTAAGAAAAACTCAGAATTGAGGCAAATTTGGGGGTGAAGAAGGTATGTTGGAAACCACCAGAAAGGAAGTGTTCACAACTCACCTTCACTAACTGTCAACATGAATGTGAGTATTCATGCAGCTACTTTTGATATAAGACACACCACCCTAAAACTTGGGAGATAAAATCACATCTGTTCCTCATCATCCCTCCTGGTTCTTGGGGTACAGAGGGTACAACTTTCTCTGGGTCCACAGTGTCTAGGTTTTCTGCTGGCTTCATCCAACAGCTGAGGTTTGGATGGATGTTGACTGGAACTGCTCAGCATCTTTCTCTGTGATGCCTCAGTTTGTCCTCCGTGTTCCTGCTCGTGTCGTTTCCCCAGCATGACAGCGTCAGGGTTTAAGAGCAAGTTTTCCACCCAAAAATAGGGCAGGAGCTGCAAGGCTCCTTAGGACTCAGCCTTGTCCATTCCAGAACATCAGTCTGCTGGTCAAGCAAGACACTAAGCAACTGCCCTAACTCATGTATACTCATTATCTTAATTAGTTCTAAGTAGCCAGCCCCATCATCTCATTTTACAGATGTAAACATTGGGGCTCAGAGAGATTCTATAACTTGTCCAGATGGTGGCAGAGCAGGGTTTCCACCCAGGACTGCCTGCAAATTCTGCTATTCCCTACTGCCCTTCCCAGTTCTATCCTACTTGACTCAAGCTCCAATCACTGTAACCTCTAAATCCCCCCTCAATTTCTTCTCCCTTCCTCCTTTCAGTCTCACTATAAGTATACTATTGTAGCATAATTACACATCTAATTTGGCAGATAGTTCATCACCCCAAAGAGATCCCAGAATCACAAAGTAATAGAACTCTGAGTCCTTAGATGGGAAATAGAAGGTACATACAACCAGTGTCTTGCCTAGGATTATACAGATGCTTGGAGCAGAGAGCGCAAGCTGAGAGTCAAGTTGCTTCTGGTCCTATCCCTCACACTGTCTTCATGTTTACAAAATTTTGGCATCTATGAGCTACTGAAAAAAAAATTGTGGTGAAACCAGTGATGACTGTTGATACTCCCTTCCTCTAGGTCTTCTCTAGAGCTGAAGTTTGTCTAAGGGAAGATAATTTGCTCTCTAATGAGAGTCTGTGAAGTGCATTTCTTTCATTTGCTTTGAAATTTCTGTCAATTTTTTCATCTAGTTCTACTCTAATAGAGCCTAAATCCATTTTCAGCTAATTACAGGAAATGATTCTAATGGGTAAATTAAGTCTGCTGCTCCCCGTGGTCTCTCCAACCAATACCTTTTCCTCTATTCTCCAAGGTTCACTTTTTCTTCTAAAAGGGCTCCTCGCTTCTAAATGCCTCCAAATCACCCAGATATATTAGAAGCTTCCAGAGGTCCCTCTGCCCTGTGATATACATCCATGAGCCTTGAATGTACCAACTATAGGTTGTTAATCTTTGTAATTTGATGAAATGCTTCTTCTAGTTGTTTGAAAACAAAAGATGCATCTCTACAAAGCCTCCCAAAAGCAAAGCAATAGAGTTGGAATTACCCAGAAAAATGTGAAAATGCCCGTCTCATCCACAATGCTACTTTGCTGAAGGAAACTCTGGGTCACACAGCCCTCGGTGCTTGTGTTACTGAAAGACTTGGTGAAACTCAAAGTGACAGGGGGAGAAGTAATCTTGGTTGAGACCATGTCTAGCAGTAAAGTCCAGCTGCAGACATCAAAAGCCATGCCTGGCATCCCACCTGCTGGCTGTTTTGCAGAGGTATCCATCACATGGTCCATGAAGTTAAAAAGAAAAATATTATAGAAATGTTGATCCTTATATATTTCTCAAGCACCTGACCAATTTGCTCAAGACCAAATATGTTGATCATCTTTTCCCATTAATCTTTAGAATAGTTAATAATACATCTGTAAAATAAGTCAAATGAAGCTGGATAGGACACCTTACTGAGTATGTCTACAGCTAACTTTTTAGAAGTCTGGCCACCCAAACTGTCCTGCTCTTAGATGGCTTCACTTCTAATTAATGCTAGTACTACTCCTTAAAACTCAAATCAGAGTTATATTTTGCTTTCTTGTTAGTCTCTTTGGTTAATCAAGTGTTTGTAATAGATAGTCTAATAATCAACCTAGCAACACTTTCCAGAGGAAATTAATGCTAGAAAACTAAATGGTCCATCTAAAAGTCTGTCTATCACTTGATGGAAAGGTTTGAACCAAGCTGCTAAACATTGCAACCTCACCCCACAATATCCTCAACTATGATTAGTCCTGCTGACACCCTAAGGTCAAAGTCTTGTTATTTCTTTCTAATAATTTCTCCCATAGGCTTCATTTCAGCCTTGTTCCCTCCCCCATCTGTCCTTAAATTGCTTGTGGGATGATCTTCTCAAGCACAGCACCATGGGAGTGGCAATAGGGTGACCGTAGAGAGTTTGATGGCATTAAGATGGAATTGGGACAGGGGATCTAACACTGTCTGAAAACTTTGACAGTCTGTCCTGGGTGAAACTGGTGAGATGGATGTACTGAGCACTACTATACCTGGAAAATGAAGTTCTGTACAGACAGATGGGGCTCACCATCAATGAAAAGAAGTCATTGTACAAAAAGACACCTGCACTTGCATGTTTATCGCAGCACAATTCACAATTGCAAAGATGTGGAATCAACCTAAATGCCCATCAACTGATCAATGAATAATGAAATGTGATATATATATACATATATATACATATATATATGTATGTTATATATGTATATATATATGTACATATATATATATATGTACATATATATATATAACATACACATACACCATGGAATACTACTCAGTTATAAGAAAGAACAAAATTATGACTTTTGCAGTTGCTTCTTGGATGGAATTGGAAAACATCATCCTAAGCAAAATAATGCAGGGGGAAAAAGCATGTTCTCACTTATAAGCAGAAACTAAGCTAACGGTCTGCAAAGTCATCTAGAATGGTATAAAGGACATTGAAGACTCCGAAGCGGGAGGATGGGAAGGGGGGAGGGATGAAAAAGTACCTATTAGATACAACATATACTATTGTAGTTACAGGTACCCTTAAAGCCCAGACTTCTTCACAAGCTTATTCCTCTACCTGAAGCAGAACACAAAGGCTATCAGAGGCAGACAGCAAAGCAGTAAGCTGGAAGTCAAGGGATGGTCAAGTGTAAATCCTTTTTGGAAATTCTGAAAGAACACATATGACTGGTTCTTTCCGTTTTCAGATTTAGAGAATTGGGATGACAAGGATAGCACCTTTGTGTGAAGAGGGCATGGAAGGACTAGAAGAACACGCAATCTTCCACTCAGTAGATGTGTTGGTCTTCACCACTATACAAAGCAGTCCTGTAGCCAAAAATCATTTATACGCCTAAAGATACCAAAATAAAGAAAACTATATTTAAGAAAAAGAGTGGGATTCTCCTTGTAGAAGCCTCTTAAGTCAGCAGCCCTTACCAAGCTGGGATTGTTTTCTAGGGAGGCTGAGAGGAGCATTTCTACAAGTGCAAAGCCCTCTACTAACCCACGTACCTCCCATGAGACTTTTAACACAGTCCCTCAAAACTGCAATCTTCCCCTACACTCACACCCCTGGTCTAAAAGAAGCCTTGAAGTCAGGATCATCAATCACATATCAATTCGATTGATCAGAGGCACCTAGAGAAATATGTTGGTAGGAGGACTTCTGAGAGTTAGTCTGGCCTTAGTGGTTAGATTTTCAAACATTTTAATTAACAAATATTATATGCCAGTAACTATCTCAGCTGCAGGAAATGTATCAATGGAACAAGAGCAATGTAGCTTCTTCCCTGTGGAGACCAAATCCTGGTGGTAAAAGTGATGTATGTGTTGGACTCGGGAAGAATTGGTGACAATAGTATCTATGCTACACTTCTGCCAACTCGGAGCATATCTCTCATGAATCCCTAACCAGGGAAAAACTCTCTAGAAAAATCAATACCCAAGTCATGGAAATGTTTCCCAATCCCCAAACCAATTATGGAATCTCCCACCTTCTCACTTCTTTCAATAAGTCTAAATTTTAGCCCTCTTACTGAGAAAAATATATGTACATATTTTAGGCTAGCAAGAACATGCAAAAATCATTTTGTCATTTTGTATTCCTTCTTTACAATTGCCGTGCTTCTACTTACAATGTCCAAATAGGCAGGCTTGGCTTGAGGACCTTTTTAAACTACAGTCAAAATATATAATTTATCTTTTTCATGAAGTACATTACTTTTGCAGACATGACTTTGCTAGCTTTTAAATAAAAGCTATTAAATTTAGAACAAACTAAGAGCAGAGCCCAGGGGATTATAGACACAGGGAGTATATAAGAAAAACCTTGATATCGGAGAGGTAGATGGTAAATTCTGGAGACATTGATAGACCAATCTGGAGATCAGAGATGGCTCCTAAGGCATGAGCCAAGCTGAGGTGGAAAGGCTGGTTTTGAATTCCAGGCTAAAATATTTGGGCTTTTTTCATAAGGCCTTGCTGTCAAACATAGACATTTCCTGTCAGTGCAATGGACAGATCTGTGAGGCAGTGAGCCCTCTGGCTCTAGAGGTGATCAAGCAGAGATCAATATTCTATCAGAAATGGTATAAAAATCAGATGAGAAGATAAGCTAATTTAGAAGCTATAGGTTTGCTTGGGCCTGTAGTATGTTTTATCCAAGTTTGCTTTTTTTTTTTTTTCAGGAGAGAAACAAGGAAGAGGGAGATAGTCAATAAAATTAATGAGATAACACTAAAAAAAAAAAAATTCCCAATTTTCTTGAAAAAGAGAGATGCAAAGACACTAGGCCCATTCCATTTGGCAACATTGCCTAGGCAGCAGGTATTGCTGAGTAAATGTCTCTTTAAATGGGTCAGGTACTCTGGTTTGTCAACTCCATTCAAGTCCTTGCTGCACCCCTGGAGGCCTCTGCATATTTGACCCTGGAGCTAGATGCTACACAAGTTTTGTTGTTGTTGTTGTTGTTGTTGTTGTTGTTGTTATTGTTTTAACCTGTATTGGAAGGGGCAGGCATTCATGCCTTGAGCCCCATTCTGGCCGTCCTTCATCCTGCTGAAAAGGGTTTTGTAAGGTCTCAGTGCAAGGTCTGGGCCACCCAGGCTCACCGTTTTTCCTGAAGTTAGGCAGGGGACAGGTTCCAGTTGATTTATTATCAGGGGCCTCAGGAACAACAGTGTCTCCTCCAATATGCATCTCCACAATACTATTTTCCTCCAGTGAAAGGATGTCACCTCCGATGTGACGATGTGACATCCTGAATCTTAAATGCATCCAAAAGACCGATGGGATGAGGCAGAACCAAAGAATCTCAGGGCAGGAGAAGGAGAAAGAGTGCTGATGTCTCTAACACCACAAAAATCAGAGGCTTTCAATACCATGATTTTCCCCCCGGCGCTACTACATTTCTGCAGGCAGAATAGAAGGCACCTCATTTGTATAATTATTTGAACTTTGCAGATAATGAATGGAAAGCATTTTGAAAATCTAATTCCCTTTCCACTCTACTCTCCACATTGCCACTTGGGTGATGCTTCTCAAACACAGATGTGATAGTATCACGCTTTCACTTATAATCTTCTGTCTTCTCTCCTCACCTACTACTTTATTAATAGAGTAAGAGGCAGCATGTGTGTGCTGATGCAGGCAGCATGCAGATGAGCTGCCATGTTTTAATCATCAAGTTTTTATTCTAAAGATGTGTATGTGGTACAATTCAGGATTAGGTATACAAGTGGACATTATACAGGTAAAATTTGGGCCTCACTTTGGTCCTCACTTTGCCTGGTTTGAGATCAGGTACCCTAATTGATGTTGTGTTCCCCCTTCACCATGGCAGTCTTGCGCTATTTCCGATCTCTTTCTTACAGTATTATGGTAAATGTTCAGAGTCCACTTATGAGTGAGAACTCATGTGGTACTCTCTTCGCTTCTGTGATAGATCACTGAGTGTTATAGACTCTGAACTCATCCAAGTTGCTGTGAAGTCCATATGTTTGTCCTTCTTTATGGCTGTGCAATATTCCACTGTGTATATGTATCACATTTTTCTTATCCAGTTCCGTTTTGATGGGCAGCACGGTTGGTTCCATGTTTTTGCTATTGTGAATAGTGCTGCAATAAACATGCATGTGCAGGTATCTTTTTTGTAGAATGATTTGACTTACTCAGGGTATATTCCCAGTAGGGCAATTGCTGGGTCATATGGAAGGTCAATTTCTAGCTCTTTTAGATTTGTTCAAAAATATAACTGAGTACAAACTTATAATTTCAGTGGAAATGTAAAGTTTCTTTAAAATACTATGTATAAAAATCTTCTTCCTATATACATTAAACCATAAAACAATTTAAAGAAAAAACTTTAATAATAATGGTATTGTCTATGTAATTATAACTGGTATTTTATAATGAAAAATGACACCTGAATGACTGACACTGCGTTTTAGAAAGATCTGACCTACACGTGAGTGTCCAAACTGCTTGGAGTGTCTCAGATATCTGTCATAGCATGGCCACTGTAAGTTGTCCAGACCCATATGATGCTGCTAATCACCATGTACCTTACAAGATAACACTGTTTCTAGAGACCTGCATGCTTCTTTATGCCTCAGTACCTTCGGGCATACTATTTCTTTACCGCTAAAGTCCCTTTGCTCCCCCTTTCCACCTGGTGAATTACTGCTCAAACTTATCAACCCAGCTCATCCCCTCCCCTGGAAAGCCCTCCTCCCGTCTCAATAGACAGAAGTCACTCCCCACTTTGTACTGCATGGGAGTGCAGTGGCATAATCATGGCTACCGCAGCCTCGATCTGCTGGGCTCAGGGGAATCCTTCCACCTCAACTTTCCAAGTAGCTAGGACTACAGATATGCACCACCACACTGGACTAATTTTTTTAAAATTGTAGATATGAGGTCTCATTATATTGCCCAGGCTAGTTTGGAAATCCTGGGCTCAGGCAATGCTCTTGCCTTGGTCTCCCCAAGTGATGGGATTACAGATATAAACCACCACACTCAGCCCAATTGACATTGTTAATGTGCCTGACTTTACAACTGGGCTGAGACCCTACAGGGCAAAAGCTGCCTTACTCATCCATGTACACAGAGACACCTAATATATACTTACCAAGTAAATGGACAGTCTTTCCAACAAACTTCAAAGCAAAAGCAGTTCTTCATTTTATCCCCTACCTCCACCCTCAGCATGATTCTAATTTCAAAGAACTCTTCAAAGGAGGCTATGGGAAGCAATGTGGTATTAAGAATATGAATGCTGAGGACGATATTTTAACAAGCCTTCATCTCTTACAGATAAATGACAAGAAGGGATACACAATAGCAACTCAGTTTGTATCTCAAATCACCATAGGGAGGATCCAGAAGGTGTCATAATACCCCAAAGCCTCAGGCAAAGAGATATTATATTAAAATCTCTTAATTAATAGCAAATGTAGTCACACAGAGATGGGGAGAGTAAAATGTTCCCCAAACCTGCCCACCCATCTCCTCTCCTCGTCAAACCATGGGTCAGGACACTCTTACCTGAACAAGTGTGGTTACTCACAATTGTCCCACACACCTCATATCTGCCATCTCCCTTTACACCTAGGACATACTCCAGAGTCCTTACAGGCCGTCTTCAGAGCTGAGTCATCTGGACCCTGGGGTCCTCTAAACCTGTCTCATGCTCCTCCCCCTCTGCCACCGTGAGTTCTAGCACCTTCCTTCCTGGGCACTCCCTCTGCCTGTGCAGCCTTCTTCCTGGGACTTTTTAAGGTGTATTATTCAGATCCTGGCTTAAATGTTACCTCCTCAGTGAGTCATTTCCTGGTCATCCTATAGAAAACAAGCACCTCTTCATGTCCCTATTGACACATTCTGGCTACTTATCATTTTCATAAGTATCTGTGTGGGGTCATTAAGACAATGGTTTAATTTTTTAAAAAATATGGACAATTTGGCCAAAAAACTTGTCTCTCCCCTGTTCTCTGCTGTTTTTCTAGCACCTAGTTCAGTATCTAGAACATAATAAGGGCATAATGTGTTTTTGGAGGGATGGAGAGGGAAAGAAAGAAGGGACAAGGGAGGGAGGAAATGAGCTAGAGAGAGACAAAGACAAGGAGAGAGACATGGAGAGAAAAAGAGAGAGAAAGAGAGATAGGGAGAGAGGGGGGGGAGCATATTCATAAACATCATTGCTTCCTCCAATTTCCACCCATTCATTTTCTTAGAGCAGAATTATACTTCAGTAGTTGAGAATTATCAACAAATTTGCTTGATCAGTTGAGGTGGAGGAGGAGAGCAAGATATAGAAAAACCTTTTTTACTTCCTTGGAGTTTTGGCACCAAAGATGTTGGACTGTACCAATAACATAATTATGCTGATAAACACAGTTGAGTTTCTAAATCGTTTTAATCCAGGTACCCATTCCACATCCCCATCTCCTGCCTCATACACGAGAAAGGAATGGTGGAAGTTGAACACTACCTATCTACACAGTTTGCTGGCTCTTCAGGGCTCACCAATCATCAATGGTTTATATGTCTTTACTAACCACATAATATTGTTTTTAAATGACTATCAGTCTGAGAGCAAGGAATAATTTTTTACTGAAATCTCATAAATACATTCTAAGTACCATTTGAAAGCACTATGAGACTATCACTCCTAGACAGATCCTAAACTCTAATAAATTTAACAAAGGCATTTTAGAGCACTTTGTCTCAATAAAATATACTGAGTTGGTTTCACGCAGGCCCAAGTGAGGAGTAAAGACACTTAGGAATACTTATTCCAGAGCTCAACTGCCCTTCCCTGGTGAGAGCCCATTGTGCTGCCTCACCTGATTCCGTCTGCCCTCTCCCCTGTGACACACCCTCAGCCTCAACTGTCCTCCTACGCTCCAGCTACTTATTCCTATTCTCTCTCCTTTGCTGCCTCCTCCTGTTCTATTTAGTCTTAAATGCTGGCATTTTCCAAGGTTCACTCCTACATCCCTCTCTCTTCACCATAAGAGTAACACTGGGAATGTAACAAACAATATGAGCCAGATACTCTTCCAAGCAATTTTCTCAAGCTTTCTCATTTATCTTGCCGAAGGAAAAAATGGGCCACCTCCTACTTTTGCCTCATGCCGCAGAGGAACAAACTGAGACAGAGAAGTTCAATATCATACCCACATTGGGTCTCGCAGCTAGACAGGAGCAGAGCCAGAATTCAAACCAAGGTAGTAGCATATCACAGCCTCATCTCAGAACCATTACTCTGCACCAGTGGGCCTCAGTTGGGGACAGTCTTTCTGCCTTCCACCAGGGGACATTTGGAAATATCTGGAGACATTTGGTTGTTACACTGGGGAATGTTTCTGGCAGAGTACAACTTGGGAAAATCTAGTGTGCAGAGGCCAGGGATGCTGCTAAACATACTACAATGCACAGGACTGGCCATCAAAACAAAGAATTACCCAACCCAGAACATCAACAGGGCCAAGGTTGAGAAAACCTACTCTATTCCACATTTATATCCTCCAGCTAGGCGAGCTTATCCATGCTTTAAGTTCAATCAGCATTCTGAAAACACTAGAATTTATCATCTTAGCCCTGACTTCTTTGACCTTGATAACTTTTCTGCTTATCGATATACAGTGTGGCATCTCCATTAGGTAGCACAAATTTAATATAGTCAAAATAGATCTCAAACTTTCCCCAACCACTTGCTCTTCTCGAGTTTACTTGTTTCAGCAAATGATGCCACCATCTAACCAACTACACAAGCTGAAAACCTGGAAGACTTCTTAGCAGCTGCTCCTCCCTCCTCTTCAAATACCCATGATTCTACCTTCTAAGTGTCCCCAACAAGTACCAATGATTCTACCTCTTAAGTATCTCTGAGGCCCATCCATTTCTCTCCATCTCAGCCAATGTCACCCTCCTAGCCCCAGTTTTCTTTTAGTAATTTCTAGCTTGGGCAATTGCATTTGCCTCTTGAGTTCTGTATCACCATTTTGCATCAACCAGGGCATCTCTCAAGTGTTGTGGTTCTCAGAAGCCACCATTTTAAAATGGTTAATTTTAAAAATGCTTAAAAGAACAATTGGATAGATATCTTGCCCAGTTGTAATACCCTTCTCTGAGTAGACATCCTGGTTTGGCCATTGGCAGAGCCCTGACTCAGACAACAAAAGGATTCTTGCCTGGTTGATCTGTCAGTGTACCAAGCTCCAAACCAGAAGGAACAAGGGAGAGAGAATGGCTTCCAGAACCCAGAAGGGAAAGAGGCCTGTAGAATCAGTCACTTTGCAAGGAATAATGATTGCAGTTGAAGGTCAATGACTATCTAAGGTTACCGTAGAACAAAAGAGAGAGGAAAAAGTTAACCTGATGTTTGGATGAGGGGAGGGGCTGAGGAAGGGGATGGGATAGGCCTCCTTAGGTGCTGGCAATTTCTATTTCTTGATTTAGGGTGTTGGTTGCACATTGGATCACTATAAAAGTTCATTCAATCATATATTTATGCATATATCAATTAAAATTAAAAATAAGTGGCTTCAAACTAAGGATCTACAAAGTCATATAGAAAGCTATAATGGACACTGGAGATTTAGAAGGCCAAGGTTGGAAAGGGATGTAGGGATAAAATATCACCTATCAGGTACAATGTCCATTGGTGGGAGTGGTGGGTACACATAAAACCCAGACTCCTTTGCCACTATACAATGCTTCCATATATACCCAAAAACTATTTGTGTCCTCTAAAGCTATTGAAATTTTTAAAAAGAATTTCTAAGAAGAATACAAAAATAAAAATAAGTAGCCTTACTGCCCTCTTGAAAGGGGGGACCCTGAAAAACTTAGAATAAGCTTAGTTCACATTTTGCTTCAGCATAGCCATTTTTGCTTAGACTGACACTCTTTGAATCTAGCAAAGGTTAGACACGGATAAATTTCCAAAAGGCAGGCTTTAGGAGTGTTCAGACATTTTACTGTAGGCCCAGCTGGCAGCCTACCCCACCCCCTCAGCAAATCTCCATCAGACGCAAGACAAGGATAGACCAATCTTTCAAATTCATGGTTTAACATAATAATCTCTAGGAGACTTTCAGTTTCCTTGTCAAAGGTGGAAGCCATAGAAATGATAGTAAGACCACCTTTTTGCTAAGAAGATTGTGGATTGGAAACATCTGACAGGTCTCTTACAGGAAAAACACCTCCTCTTATCTCCCCCTATCTAGCCCACTATTGTGGCAGCAATCATGTGACTAACCCACCCATCTGTTTGCTGTCCATCACCTAATGTCAGTATCTGCGCTTACCTGCTCCTTCATGATGATGTGGAGCAGACCACCACCCAATCATCTTAATGACCTTCCCCCATCAAAGGAAAGGTCAAAAGGACTCAACCGTGAGCAACCATTCACCATTGCCAGGTCATTTCCAGGTCATTATGGTCATTGTCCAGCCACTGCGGCCAATGCCTTGCTAAGCTAAGGTATGGCCATGTGCTCTTTGAGCTATGGTCAGGCCATGTTTCCTAGCTTTGGCCCCCTCCCCTACCTTGGGGAGGTGAAAAACCTCTTTCTATCTAATTTACTTTCTAAATAAACTCTATTTTCTAATCTAACTTGTGTGAAATTCTTTGCCTCTTTCTCGTGGCACCAGATTGCACACCAGACACCCATACCCGGGTGGGCCTGACCTTACATCTGGATGCCCCACTGGGAGTGTGACCCTAATACTTCTGCTCCCTCTTTCTCCTCCCCATCATATCCTATCAGGGTTTCCTATTAACCAAACCAATTGGTGGTAGCCAAAGGGAACAAGAGTCCTATTGAAATATTTCATCATCATTGCATCATCCTACATGGGGCAGAGAGCAGCATGGCATAGGGTAGAGAGTGGACTAGAAGATACCTAGCCCACCTAGAACATAAAGAATATGAAACAAATGTCCCATCTGTCTTTAGGCTATTTGGAGAAAATGGCTGAGAGCTCAGCTTTCTGTCTCCAGACCAGAATGGCAACAGTCAAGGCTATCACACTGTTTCCCCACAATTTCTCACTCAGGACATTCTCCAGTAATTCCATACTTTCCAAGTCAAGAAACCAGGAATTTATAAAGAGCATAAGGAAACCCCTAAATGGAACAAACAGGAATCCTAAATCCCAGAGCCTAAAGGTGGCAATACATTCAACATGTCAACTATCCCTAAAGGCTGGGGAGGGATTTGTCCTTGGGTGACTCCTTCTCTCTTCTCCCTCTTTGGGGTAAACTTTGAGTCATCATATAAAATAGAAAACATGCTTACTACGCATCAGGCATAATGCTAAGAACTTGGCAAATAATATCTCATGTAATAGTCACAACCTCCATATAACATATCTCATTGTTAAGATAAAAAGTCTGAGGGTTGGGGCATTTAAGAAACCTCCTGAAGACATACCAAGCAACATCTGGGCTATACTTAGTTCCAGAAACAGGAAGTTAAGCTCTTACAGACAAATGTATTAGCAGGGCATGTAAGATCCTAAACAATCTGGTGCCTGCTTTCCATTCCCAAGCAGTGGTAGTCAATTTTGGGAGTTTGATTCTTTCTGAATAAGCTCACATCTGCCAGATACAAGAAACACATACCTGGACTCTGTGAAGGTATTAATCTTGAGACATCCGTGCATTCCTTCAACTGAAGGAAGTATAAGCTAATGACAACAGCATGGACTTGAGAATTTGTCTAACCTTCCATTCTGGTCACCGACTTGCCCTGTAACCTCGCAATGCTTCTTAATCTCCTCAGCCTCCATTTTTTTCAAATTTAAAATAAAGATGATAATTGCATCTCCCTTGCAGGATTCTTGTGAGTGTCTGTGTCCTTTTCTTTGTCTTAATAATATGCCTAATACATAGTAATCACTTAATAACTATATTTAAAAGACCTGGGATGGAGATAAATATATATATATTTGAGTTGGGGTCTCACTCTGTTGCCCAGGCTGGAGTGCTATGGCACAATTATAGCTTACTGCAGCCTTGACTCCCTGGGCTCAGGCAATCCTCCCACCTCAGCCTACCAAGGAGCTGGGACTTAAAGGCACACGCTCAGCAAATTTTTTCTATTTTTCTGTAGAGACAAGGTCTTACTATGTTGCCCAGGCTAGTCTTGAATTCCTGGGCCCAAGCAGTCTGCCTACCTCGGCCTCCCAAAGTGCTGGGATTATAGGCATGAGCCACAATGCCCAGCCAAGGACCTGGGATCTATATATTGAGCACTTATTAAATACCAGGTCCTATACTGAGTGTTGGGATTACATGTGTGGAGAAGATAGACATTGTCCTGGATACAGAGACCTTTCAGTAAAATCCTTTTCTCAGCATGAGTCAAACGTCTTCATAAACTATTCCAACAGGGAAGTTTTTTCACTTGTTTTCAAGTATTTAGGGTTCCCCTGGCTCCCGAGAACAGTAGCTCTGGGTCTTCTTCTCCTTTACCTTAATAATTGCATGAATTCCTCTTGCCCATTCTGACATTTGAAAAGGAATATTCTTTACAACTTCATTTTTGCATGTATCCCTCTAGGACTGAATGTCTGGCAAGGGACATCATGCCGGATATGAGAAAAATCAATACATTGTTGCTCTGAGTGTCCTCAAAGGGAGTTATGCTCTCTCCATCGATTCATTGGACCACATTAAAGCCCTAAATCAAAATACTGAAAAGTCCTTGCCCATCTTCATGGATTTTATCAGGCTAAAGAGCGATTTTGTAAGTTTTCTACTATAATAAAATTTTACAGCCTACAGGAGCACCTGTTTTCAGACAACTGAAATTATATTGTTTGGGTAAATCCAGTATAGGATGCTCTAAAGAATAATTGATGTGTGGCCTAATGATTTTTCAAACACAGTATATTCTAAGACAAGTTATCTGCAGAGAAAGATATGGTGTGGTTGAGTATGGAGGGAAATTGTGTTGAGGATTCCTAGTGCCTGTTCTTGTTGCCAGAAACCATGTGATTACAGAGCACTTAAATGTCACCTAAGAGATGCTTGAAACTTTGACACTTGACTGAAGAACTCCTATTTCCCCACATGTAACATAAATTTAAAGATGTTGTTTGCTTTCATTGCAAAGTCAAAATGGCTAGAAAGAATGAAATTAACAGCATGGTGGAGAAGGAGTAGAAATAAATTGAAGTCAGGAGACCTGGTTTCAACTCCCCAACACTTCCACATACTGTCTAAGTATACACAGATGTCACTTTGCTTCTTAGCAACCTGACCTGTAAAATGAGGCAGCTGGACTAGATTAAAAATCAAACTGGCAGCCACCTGGCAGAATTGGGCTTGCAGATACATCTTCTTTAGTCTGAACAGTATTTAAAACAAAAGAACAACATAGCAAAGACTTTAAGTCAAGAGATTTTCTATCAAATTCCAGACCTTCAACTTCTCCTGAAAAACCAGAAAGTTTGGCCACATACAGCTATGTTTTTATGTAGCTGCTAGCCACCTCCAGTAGGGCCCTCACAATCCAATTTGCTGCAATCTCTATACTCCCCAGATTGGTTCCTGGTATTGACGAAGAAATTATTTTTCATTTATATACACATTACTCTGTCATTCTCTTATAGTAGAAAACCACTGAATTTCCCAACTAGAAAATTTGTACAAGGGCAGATAGATTATGAGTGCCACCTGTTTCAATAAAAATGGCAAAGAGGCCGGGTATGGTGACTCACATCTGTAACCCCAGCACTTTGGGATGCCAAGGTGGGAGAATTGCTTGAGGACGGGAGTTCAACACCAGCCTGGGCAACATAGTGAGACCTCATCTTTATAAAAAATAAAAATAAAAAAATTAGCCAGGAATAGTGGCGCACACCTGTAGTCCCACCTGCTCAGGAGGCTGAGGCAGAAGGATTGTTTGAGTCTAAGAATTCGAGGTTGCAGTGAGCCATGATTGTGCCACTACACTCCAGTCTGGGTGACAAAGTAACACCCCGACTCAAAAGAAAAAGTAGCAAAGAGAACCTGTTTTTGTGAAACTGGGGACTATTTCTAAGTACGCCATATACAAACAGAGCACATCCTTGTTGCAACAATGCAACCAACTGGTCTCATTCATTGATGTTTCTCACCTGGAATGTAGGCTTTAGAGTTTACACCTTCCAGATGAGAGGATCTCAAGGCTCCCTTCTAGTTGTAAAAACGTGTCTAATAAAATGTATGTTCTGTTGTGACAAAAAACCATTTATTCATCTTTTAGGACCATATAAGCAAAGGGATTATTGTTTCAGGTGAGTCAATATCTATCCATGAAATTCAAAGTGATGTACATTCCACTGTAAGAACCCTTCCTGTAAGTTTTAAGTTCACCATCAGCTCACACACCCAGAGGGAATCAGCATGTTATAACTCTTCTCTGAAAGAATCCAGAGACATCAAATCAACAAGACAGGCAAAGAGATAAGAAATAATAGGAGCTGAGCTCAGTGGCTCAGCCTGTAATCCCAGCACTTTGGGAGATCGAGGCTAGTGGATTGCCTGAGTCTGTGGGTTTGAGACCAAACCCGGGCAACTTGGCAAGATACCGTCTCTACAATAAATTAAAAGATTAGCAGGGCATGGTAGCGCGCGCCTGGAGTTCCGGCTACTTGGAAGGCTAAGGCGGAAGAATCGCCGGAGCCCAGAAGGTCGATGCTGGGGTGGCAGTGAGCATGCCGTGGCACTCCAGCTTGTTAATGGAGTGAGACTCCAACTCAAAAAAAAAAAAAAAAAGAAAGAAATAATAGGAAACAAGCTATCGTCCCAATTCTTCCATTTCCTAGCTCTGTGACTTTTAGCAACGCATTTATTCTCTGAGTCTTACATTCTCTGTCTGTTGGCTGGACACAATATCTATAAAGTAGGGAAGCTGTCAATTTCAAAATGAAGCAATGTTTATAGATACTCTCTGAAGGCCATAAAAGTGTACATTTGTAAACTATAACTTTGAAAAGCATAGCATGTTATTATTTTTTTATTGAACTTCATCTGTTAGTCCACATCAAATTGCCTTTTTTAAAAATTATTTTTTAATGAAAGATTAAAATTATATATTTATGGCATACCACATGATGTTTTGATATATGTATACACTATGGAATGGCTAAATCAAACTGTTTAACATATGCATTTCCTCATATTTTTGTGGTAAGAACCCTTAAAACCTACTTTCTCAGCAATTTTCAAATATGCAATACATTGGGGTTTTTTGCTTTAGGGAGGGAGGGGCTATGCATGATTTCAAAGATGCTTTTCTGATGTCAGGCCTTGATTCAAAACTCACAACCCAAGTTTTGGTCCATTATTGAAAAAAATGTAATTAAAGTTAAACATTAAGGTTTCCAAACACTTAATTTGTTGTCTCTCTATCTTTATTTCTTCTTTGTTTCTCTGTCTTGCTTTCCCTCTTTCCTTTTTAAGAGTAATTCACACACCAAGTAATTAGTGTCTTTGAGACACTGATGTCTTCCCATATTAAATGAAAAAGTACAACTTCAAGAAATGAAACACTACCTACCTATGTTCAAAATATACACAACTCCACCCATTCACAGCCTGTCTCCATGAGTAAAAACCACCTGTGCTCTTTAGCAGGGGCAGAGATGAGATTGCAGGGTAGAGAGTGGCACACTGATCAGTTGTGGATAGAAAGCTCATTTCTATATGTGTATATCAGCACCCATCATCCACAGAAGAAGTTTTTAATCTGGAGTCCATGAATCCAAAGAACCCTATAGTGAAACAGGCCTGTGAGGGTCTCTGAAATGCACATTTTTGTATATATATATGGGCATATGCATTTTTCTGAGTTGATAACCCATAGCTTTCACTGAATTCTCAAAAGGCCATGACACACATACACCCACAGATTAAGAACTACTAAGATACACAAGGTAACAATTAGGTAGACTAACTAGTTATGTGTTGTTGCTGGGGAATAATTACAATGACCCACATTTGTTAAGCCAAGAAGTTGGGGTACATATTTGAACACCTGGACACCACCAGGATACTGAAATGAGGATTGCTCCAGAAAACCTAGGACATTCAGTCATCTTAGAAGTAGGATGCAACAGCAAACCAGGAAAATATGGCTTGCCAAGGATCATTATGAACGAGTTAGAGCAAGAAGTTGCCCTGAAGACCATAGCATCATGGCAAAATCAGGACCAAAATCAGGGTGTTTTTATTATGCTCCGCTGCGGCTTTTCCTTAACTCCACCCCCTAGCAACAGCCACCCCCCAGTAAAACACCTTCCTCCAGCTGAGGCCTCCTACTTCTGAGTCTTCTAAGCCAGGACCACTGTTTCCATAGTGATTATATATCCTGGGTTGGATTTTGGTTTGTTTGTTTGTTTGTTTTAAGGAGGGAGGGGTATGTGTGATTTCACAGATGTTTTTCTGATGTCAGACCTTGATTCAAACCTCACAGCCCAAGTTTTGGTCCACTAATGAGTCTATGTCAAGTATCAAAACAGAAAAAAAATGGAAAGGAAAATGAAAAACTCTCAAAGTTCTCCTTTGTCTGTCAATCCATGAAAGGTTCTGCAGCCCCTTACTCGTAAACTAAAGCATTGCTACGCAAAGCGTGGACCCAGAGCTGGGTACATCGGCATCACCTGACAACTAGTCAGAAATGCAGAGTCACAGGTCCTTCCCCAGACTTAGAAAATGAAACTCTGCACTGCGCAAGACCCTGGGAAGATTTGGATTGTACATCAGTCTGAGAAAGTCTGTGTTAAAGGCACGTGCCTATTCCACTGACCAAGGGTTGTGATTGCAATCATCTTAACCAAATTAGAGAAACAAAACAAAGAAACAAAATGTGCAAAGTATGAACTCTCAATATAGACCATAGGGATGCCCCTTCTTCCTTCATAAAGAGTCTAAAATGGTCTCTCTCCAGCATATATAATGCAGCATCATGGAAGAACAAAAGGATTACTATTTTTTTTAAAGATGTGGGGTACAATTAAGGATTAGATATACAAGTGGTCAACATACAGGTAAAACTTGGGCCTCCCTTTGGTCCCCACTTTGCTTGGTTTGAGATCAGGTACTCTTATTGATATTATGTGCCCCCACCCTCCCTCCCCCAGCAGTGATCCACTACTGCCAATTCCTTTCTTACAGTATTATGGTAAGTGTTCAGGGTCCACTTATGAGTGAGAAAATGTGATACCCAGTTCTTTGTTTCTGTGATAGATCACTGAGAATGATAGGCCTTAAATTCATCCAAGTTGCTGTGAAGACCATATGTTTGCCCTTCTTTATGGCTATGTAATATTCCATCATGTATATGTACCACTGTTTTTTAATCCCAGAGGACCACTATTCTAAATGTCTAAAACCTGGCTTACAGTTGCAGCCTGCCCATTGATCTCTAGATCACTTTATTTCTCTAAAGCTCAGTTTCCTCTGATATAAAACAGAATATTACCTTTCTTAATCCATTCAAGCTGCTATAAGAAATTAACTTAGAGTGGATAATTAATAAAAAACAGAAATGTATCGCTTATAGTTCTGGAGACTGAGAAGTCCAAGATCAAGTTGCCAGCAGATCCATTGTCTAGGAGAGGGCATGTCCTTCATAGACCACACCCTCTATATATCCTAACACAGCAGAAGGGACAAACAAGTTCCTCTGGGCCTCTTTTCTAAGGGCACTAATCCCATTCATGAGGCTTCCACCCTCATGACCTAGTCACCTCTTAGATTCCCCACCTCTTAATATTGTCATACTGGAGATTAGGTTCCAACATAGGGGCTCTAGGAGAACACCAACATTCAGACCACAGTTCTACCTTTCCTGTGAATGTCAGATGGAAGGGAGTGTAGTGTTATGATGAAGAAAACAGACTCTGGAGTTAAACAGACCTGATTACAAAGCTTATGTCCAGTCGGTCATAGCTAAGTAAGCTTGTTATAGGCTGAAAAGAGGCCATGTGGGTTACATTGGAACTGCCATTTAGGAAAGACAAAAACTTGCATTAAAAAACTGTTCTTTGTAATTGAGTTGAGCTGAATGTAAAAGCCGTTCGGATTTAGAAGTTATATTTTTCCGATTTCCCTTTGCTTTCTCCTCTTGTAGCACGGCCTTGCCCAACTGGCCAGTCTCATCTAGTAAGCCACTGCTGGTGCTGAAGAAGAAACAGCCAGAAAGCCAGACCACCTAATAATTAGAAGAGCAGTTCAAGACTGAAAGGGGTGTATGTCTGAAAACCTGGAGTGGGCATTGCCCACCTCTCCTCCATCTGTGAATACAAGGACATTGGACTGTTACAGGGAAAGCTCTGGGAGGAGAAGATTGTTGCAATTATGTTTTAAAATCATAAATAAAGCTATCATGTTAAGTGTTGTGCCTTTCCCTTCCTTCTAAATTTTGCAATTGTCTGCCCCTTCTCTAAAAAAAACACAAAAGAATATGTTGCAAATTCCAAAATGTTTTGTAAAATGTTAGCACAACCAGGAGACTTTTTCACATCAGTGATCACGTATCAAAAATAAAAATGTTAATGTGTCATGCTAATCTTGAGTCATGCTAATATTGCACATAGGCTTTGAACTTTGGGTGAGTAAAGGGTTAGGAATTTTGGATATAAATATTGGAATGTATGTGTATTGCTTCAAGTAGGTTTTTTTAGTAAGGATGCCAACCCATCTCCCTATAACTTGGTTATAGAAATTAAACACAGGCCGGGCATGGTGGCTCACACCTATAATCCCAGCACTTTGAGAGTCTGAGGTGAGAGAATTGCCTGAGCCCACGGGTCTAAGACCAGCCTGGGCAACTTTGTGAGACCTCATCTCTACAATAAATCAAAAAATTAGCTGGGCATGGTGGCATATGACTGTAGTTTCAGCTACTTGGAAGGCTAAGACTGAAGAATCGCCTAAGCCCAGCAGGTCGAGGATGTGGTGGCTGTGAGCATACCACTGTATTCCAGCCTGGGCAACAGGGTGAGAATTCCAACTTTAAAAAAAAAAGAAATCGAACATTCCCTTTTCTCCCAGTCTCTGACTCTCATTTTTGATTGGCCACAAGAGATAGCAGTCAATTCTTGCTCAGGCTGTTTCAACCCTAAATAAGTAAGTTGCCCCCTCTATGATAATACTACTTCTTCTATAAGGCTGTAGTGAAGATTAAATGTTATAACATCTAAAAAGTAGTGGCACTCTTGTAGGCACATAGCAAGCAGTCAATAAATGCTGTTACCTCTGTGAAAGGATGCTGCAAACTGAAAAAAAAATCTACAAACATGGGAGTTTATTCTCACTGGGGAGCAGGCATGAGAGGCCATTAGCCCTAGATGAGAATTAAAGATGTCATCCATAGCTTAATAAGAAATTTCCCAGATCTCTGTTCTGGTTGCCTTAAAACATACATAAAGGTACTTGGACTTTGTTACTTTCCGAGTAAGTCAGGGTATCTCCACCATGCTCTAGTAGCAAAGCCAAGAAGTCAGAGTTCTTTGTAAAGACAAATGGTCTGACCAATTCTAATAGTAAAAAGAAATGAAATGTGTTCATTGTGAACATTTGCACTTACTTTATGCTTACAAATATTAACTGCTACTATTGCTGTTATTTCATTTATAGTTTCATAGAAAGCTACCTGGTGATAGGTTCTAGCAAGCAACAGAGGTAAAGGGGCAGCAAAGTGTTAATAGGTAGAATTTCTTCAATTTTCCACATGATTTTATAAAACTCATTTTGTGCAAATTAAAGTTGTGAAAACTTTTTTCACAGCATGTGAAACCTCCATACTTTAAGTGTATTACATGTAGAATCACATTTGTTCCATGTAGCAACCTTATGAGTCAGATACTAATAACACCCCCCTCTTACACAGGGAAACTGAGGCCCAGGGAGATAAAGAGACTTTTCCCAGGGCCATACACCTGGGAGCAGGTGAAGTAAGGACTCTGAAAAGCAAGATTATAAAGCCATTGCTCTTTCTTCACATAAGATGGCCTCACTCTGTTTGGTTTCAGTCAAGGTCCAGTTCATTGAATGTCAGAGAGAAGTGTGTGAGAACCACCAGGGAGATGGGCCTGTTGCATAGCAACCCTGTGCTTGAGGCTGGCGAGGGGAGTTAGGCTCCTTACGTTTTTAAAGCACCGTCACTAAAAATAGCCTGAGAGATGACAGATAAATGCGAGGTCTCATGCGAGAAGAAAAACACATCTTGAACAACTGAATATGTTTGCTGTGTTGTCCTTGGGGAAAACGTGACATTATGGGATGCTGAATGTCTGCAGCTTTTCTCAGCAAACACACTACCACCTCATCCCACTCCTAGGTGAGGGTGGCACCATTCATGTGGTATTCATGAAGTATCTATCTCTGTAATTTTTCCTACACCATTGCTGGAATTCAATCCAGGTTAAAGCAAATGCTTTCTACTTGATTGCAAAACATGGCCTTCAGCTTCCCTGTGTTAATCTCCCAGAAATTAATCACCTTGGTCAGAATCACCTTAGGTGCAAACGTTTATAATGCCTACATTTGTCACTCGGAGAGAGAGTGTGCCAATTACGGCAGCACCAACTATAAATCTCATGCCTTCCAAAGAATATTAGATATTTAATTAGATCTTGAAATTCCTCTTCACCTAGTACCTGAAGGGTCTCCAGGTTCTCTTCTGAAGCTGATAATTAAAGGAAGAACTCATCCCTGAGTCCTCTGTAATTCTCTGGGAGTCAAAAAAGTACACAATAGAGCAATTAGGAAAACTAAATATTGGCCTAGCTTGGGCAAGCACAAAAAAAGTAACAAAAAGAATGTAAAAACAGGCATTTGTTCACAAAGAACTTCTACTTATTTATTCAAATATTTCATAAATGTTTATTAAGGGAGAATAATGTCCTCCCAAGATGTCCACCTCCCAATCCCCAGAACTTGTGCAAAAGCTTAAGTACAAGGCAAAGGGAAATTCAGGTTGCAGATGGCATTAGGAGTGTTAATCCACTGGTTTTAAAGTAGGAATACTATCCCAGCTGATCCATGTTGGCCCAGTGTAATCACAAGTGTCCTTAAAGTGAAAGAGCGATGCAGAAGAGTTCAAGGGATACAAGATTATGAAAGAAAAACACAGGGAGATGCAATCTGGCTGGCTTTGAAGGTGAAGAAGGGAGACCAAGAGCCAAGGAACGAGGGGGGGTCTCTAAAAGAAAGAGCAAGAACACAGGTCCTTCCCTAGAGCAGCCGGCCAACTCCTTGATTTCAGTCAGTAAGGCCTCTTTTGGCTTTCTGGCCTCCAGAACTGTAAGATAATACGTTTGCATTGTTTTAAGTCACAAAGTCCGTGGCAATTTTTTACAGCAGCAATGGGAAACTAATACTAGCACCTACTCAGTGCTTAATGAATAGCTTTGTGTTCAGTTCTGGGAATACATCAGCCAAGAAGACAGTCACAGTCCCTGCCCTCCTGCCACTTACAATCTAGTGGAGCAAACAAGAAGAAGACAAATAATCAGGGGCGATGATACAGGCAACAAAGACAAACAAAAGGGGTAGATAGAGAGACTATCAGAATGTCACTTAGATGGGGATGATGATGAGAGGTATCCCTGCAAAGGTGACATTTCTGCAAAAAAAGAGGAGTTGGGAAAAGGAAATTCCAGTAGAGGGGACTGCGTATACAAAGGCCCTGAGTAGGAAAGAGCTTGGCACATGCCAGGCAGTAAAGGAAAAGTCAATGAGATTGGAGCAGCCACATGAAGAACATGTGACATGGCAAGCATGACATTGGCAAGCAAGAAAGGGGCCAGTTCTGATAGAACTCTAAGGCTCCAAGGCCAGTTTGGATTACCAGCTAAGAGTTTAGGGTTTGGAGGATTCTCAGTAGATACTGACTTGATGAAATTCAAATATAAGAAGATCCCCTTTGCTGCTGTGTGAAGGCATTGAAATGGAGAGAAGCAGTGACACCCATAAGAAAGCTTTTACAGCTCAGCCTGTAATCCCACACCTTTGGGAGACTGAGGTGAGTGGATTGCCTGAGCCCGTGGGTTCGAGACCCGCCTGGGCAACTTGGTGAGAGCTCATCTCTACAATAAATTTTTTTAAAAAAATTAGCCGGGCGTGGTAGCGCGCACCTGTAGTTCCAGCTACTTGGAAGGCTGAGGCGGAAGGGTTGCCGAAGCCCAGCAGGTTGAGGCTGTGGTGGCCGGGAGCGGCCACTGCACTCCAGTCTGGGTGACAGAGTGAGATTCCGACTCAAAAAAAAAAAGCTTTTACAGGGCTTCACATAGAGATGACAGTGGCTTAGACTTGGGTGGTAGTGACAGAAATAGTAGTCAGGTTCAAGACATGATGTCAAAACAGAACTTATAGACTTGCTGGCAGACTGCACATGAGAACCAAAAGGTGTATAGCACCTCTGTATTTCATGTTGGTCTTTGTTGCCATCGCTATGGTTTTCTTAAGCAAGAGGCAAGATGCCATCTTTACCTTGTATACCAGTCAATTTTTGCATATGTATTTATTTATTCAACAAGTATTATTGAGTACTGACTATGAACCAGGTGCTGTTTTAGCATCTGGGGTAATGATAGTAAACTCAGCATGTTTGTATTTTAGTGAGTTAGATAATGAACAAATATACATAATGCAATTTCAGGTAGTCATAGGCTATGAAGAAAAATAAAGCAGGGGATTACTACTTTAGGTAGGACGGAAATCCTGGCTAACTTATGGAAATGATGATTTCACTATCTAGCCTGATTATGCAATAGAGATGAGCAATAACTAAATGGCCAACAAACATATGAAAAAATGACTAATGATTGTTCAATACCACATTTGTTCAACATCACTCATCATCAGGGAAATGCAAGTTAAAACCACAATGAGATACCTACTTACACCAGTCAGAATAGTCATTATTTTAAAATCAAAAAGCAGGCCCAGCCAGTGGTTCAGCCTATAATCCCAGCACTTTGGGAGGCCAAGGCGAGTGGATTGCCTGAGCCCACTGGTTCAAGACCAGCCTGGGAAATTTGACGAGACCTCCTCTTTACAAAAACTAAAATATTAACCAGGCATGGTAGCATGCACCTGTAGTTTTGGTTACTTGAAAGGCTGAGATGGAAGGATCTCCAGAGCCTAGCAGGTCGACGCTGGGGTGGCCATAAACGAGCCACTGCCCTCCAGCCTGGGTGACGGAGCGAGATTCCAAATCAAAAAAAAAAAAAAAGCGATAGATAATGAAGTAGATGCAGTGAAAAGGGAACACTATATCCTGTTGGTGGGAGGGTAAATTAGTAAATTAGTAAATAGGTATGGGTATTTCTTAAATAACTAAAAGTATATCTACCATTTGATCCAGAAATTCCACTACTAGGTATCTATACAAAGGAACAGAGGTTGTTACATAAAAAGATACCCGCATTCATATATTCATCGCAGCACAAATCACAATTGCAAAGATGTGGAATCAATGTAAATGCTCATCAACCAATCAGAGGATAATGAAAATGTGATATAATACTGTCTGGTCATCAAAAAGAATGAAATAATGTATTTTGCAGCAACTTGGATGGAACTGAAGACCATCGTCCTAAAGAAAGATGCAGGAAGGGAAAAGCAAGCACCCCATGCTCTCATTTATAAGTGGTAGCTAAACTTAGGATCTGCAAAGGCATAGAGAATGTTCTAATAGACATTGGAGACTCAGAAGAGGGAAGGTAGGAAGGGGGAAAGGGATGACAAGTCACCTATCAGGTACAATGTGCACTCATGGGGGTGACGGGTACACTTAAAGCCCAGACTTCACCACTATACAATAACTCGATGTAACCAAAAACCATGTGTACTCCTCAGGATAATGAATTAAAAACAAACAAAAAGATGATGACAAATAACTGCAAACAGAAGTGTCATGAACCCCACAGCGGTTTCCTATTTTTCTGTCAAAAAGTGTTCCCTAGTAAATCTTGCATTGAGCATTACCTGATGTTAAGAAAGAGGAAAGGGGCTGGGCTCAGTGGCTCAGCCTGTAATCCCAGCACTTTGGGAGGCCGAAGTGAGTGGATTGCCTGAGCCTGTGGGTTCGAGACCCGCCAGGGGAACATGGCAAGACCTCGTCTCTACAATAAAATCAAAAACTAGCCAGGCGTGGTAGCGCGTGCCTGTAGTTCCGGCTACTTGGAAGGCTAAGGCAGAAGGATCGCCGGAGCCCAGCAGGTCGAGGCTGCGGTGGCCGGGAGCGGCCACTGCACTCCAGTCTGGGCGTCAGAGTGAGATTCCAACTCAAAAAAAAAAAAAAAAGAAAGAAAGAAAGAGGAAAGGAGTAGCAGGAAGAGTAAGAATAAAGGGTGGAGGTGAGAAGGAAGGGAGAGAAAGGCTCTACTAGGCCACAGTTAGCACCAGACTTTAACCTAATCATTGTGATTGGGTCACGTGATTGGATAATGTTCCTCAGTGACACCCCAATACCCATGTTCCTTTATTTCCGCATGAAAAAGGAAGAAGTGAGTAGCGTGTCCAAATAGGCTAACAAATTTGCTGCAACCAACATGTCTCGGCTGCCTGATTTGCATCGAATATTTAAATTTGGCTGAACACGGTGGCTCAAGTCTGTAATCCCAGCACTTTGGGAGGCTGAGGGGAGAGGATTGCCTGAGCCCAGGGGTTCGAGACCAGCCTGGGCAATTTGGAAAGACCTCGTCTCTACAATACATCAAAAAACTGGCCGGGCATGGTAGCACGCTCCTGTAGTTCCAGCTACTTGGAAGGCTGAGGCAGAAGGATAGCCTGAGACCAGCAGGTCCATGCTGGGATGACTGTGAGCGTACCACTGCACTCCAGCCTGAGCGACAGAGTGAGACTCTGACTCAAAAAAATAAAATAAAATATTTAAATTCAGAATTCACTTACAAGTAAACTCCTTTTTATTCAGATTTTACTAAGATTGGTAAGACCAGAAAAACACCACTCCTTAAAAACAGTAAAAGCCAAAAACAATAAACATAACCAAGGAGGTCAAGTCTTTTGCAATTTCTCTGTGTTAAAAAAAACAGAAGACTAACAGAATGTTGAGGACACCAAATACAAAAGGCATGGTAGACTTTGGGCTTCTTGATAGCAGTGGGCAACTTGGCATCCCGTTCAGGACTCGCACATCATGAGTGTGCATAATTATGTGATAAAATAGGTTAATTGATATATTTGAGCAATAAGTTTTTGTAAAATAATGTGACTGTACAATTATTGTGTACAAGATTGTTCTGTTTCCTGCAGCAATGGCTACAGCATAGTCCTTGGAGTTAAAATGCTTCTCATCAATACAGAGGGCAGGAAGAAGACTTACAGAAATAAACACTTATGACACAACTGTCTGTACAGGACACTATGCTAGATGAAGACAAGATAATATATCACAACTGAAGTTTTGCTTTTTGAGGTGTTTTCATGTCATCAGTAGAAAAGATAGAAGTAAAAAAACCAAACAATGATTATGTTGGATGATAGCAATGATGACAAGAGGAAGGAAGAGGAAAAGGAGAATATCTATCATTTGTGAACATTCATTATTCTTACAATTCATTTAGAATTCATCTAAGTTATTTAGTATTGATTGTTATATTTGCTCCACCCAACAATCTTAGAAAAAAAATCACTGCTTTTAATTCACATTTTATAGGTAAGAAAACTAAGAAACAAAGAGATTAAGTAGTTTGTCCAAAGTCACACAGCCCACAGGTGGTAGAGCTGGAATTCAAATTCCTGGAGCCTATACTGGAAAATTCTGCTCTGTGCTGCCTACCTGCCAATGAAGTAATGAGGGAGCACTTAATCTACAGAGAAAATTTAAAATTTCAATCTTCTTCCCTCTATGTTCCACATTGAACACGTGAAAAGTCAGCAACTATTCACCTTACAAAGACTCCTACTTTGTAGCTGCAAGTGAGGAAAGGCAATTCTTTTAGAGGTTATGATTAGTATCATGTCATCATGTAGAGAGATAATACTTTTAATGACATCATATTTCCAGCCTCCACTGGTAAAACAAGAACCAACATCAATCCATCAAAAACACAACTCATAACTACTAAGTTTCAAATAATCTTCAGAAAAAAATGGCCAGGAGAAAAGTTTATGATCTATACTGTTTAGTGATAAAAGCAGGATACAAAATTATGCATATATTATGACACACTTCAATTTGTACATAGGAAAAAACCTTTGTAAGTATATGAATTAAAATGTTTTTAAAGTTACAGAAAAATATAAATACCATAGTTATATCTGGTTGGGTTCTTTTTATTTTCTCCCTTAATTTTCCTCCAAGTTTTCTAGAAAGATTTATCACAGAGAAATTTAATATGAAAATCTATACATATGTACAGCTATACACATATTAAGGAAAATCAGATAGAAATTATACTAATGTATACTAATGTTATTCATGGACCATTTCTAGATTTATAGGAGTTCATATGATATATTGAGAAATCAAGAAATAGCAAGGATATTTTTTCTTGATTAAGTCTAATCAATAATTTTATTAACATGATGAAAGACAGTTTTCCTAGTTCCAGAAGGGTGTGAAATAGGCTTTTCTCCCTTAGATAAATTACCTTTACCTGAAATCAAAGACTCAAACATTAGGGGGGAAAAATGTAAGCATGCCTTAAAGGCTTCTCATTTCTCTAGAAATCCAGGAAGAGGAGAGAAAGATCCTTGCAAGAAAAAGAGCTGTAATTTCTCATTCCTCCAGACAGACGCAGGTGTATGCTGGCGGGGGAGAGAGGTGGGTTTGTGGCTCTTATTTCAACCTTCAAACTTCTGCAGAAACAGGATCTTCTTTCCTCTGTTCAGAGAAGGGAAGGAAATTCTCACAGGGCTCCAGCAGACTTAACAGCCACAACTTGGAAAGATACATGTGGGGACCTCCTTCTGATAAGACTGGTCATGTGAAGTTCTCTTTCAGGAATGGCTTGGCAAGCAGGGAGCAGAAAATCCAACCACATGAAAATGAAGATGTTGAGGGCTTAGCTACCCAAGCATATCAGAAATATCCTAATATTCTATGGCTGGCACATTGCAGGCAAAAAATAACTTCTTATTCATTTTAAAAGTCATGGGTACATGCTCTGTGATGATAGGCAATCTGAGATAGTGCCCAAGAGCTCCATATCGTGTACACCCCAATGTAATCCCATCCCCCTTGAGTGTGGGAGAAGTCAGTGATAGGATGGGATACCATGATTAATAGGATTTAGATGATGAGATCTTGGCCTTTAAGCTGCTGTGCTAATGGTATGAGACCTTTGGGAGGGAGTTAATTGTTGGTGGGCAGAGGACAGACTAAGAGTCTGAGATTTCTGCCCTTTCTCCTACTGGTGTATGCCTTTTATAATCCTTTCTCCTTGAGTGTAGGACAAGGGATATCATACTCATGATTAGCTTAATAATCAGTTGACTGAGTTAATCAAAAGGGAGATTATCCCAGATGTGTCTGACCTAATCAGGTGAGACTATACAAAATGGTGAAGGTTCTGAGAGATGTGATTCTGCTGGCTTGAAGAACACCAACAGCTGTATCGTGAGACAGAGGCCTCTGGTAGCTGAGCACAACCCCATCTGACAGCCCTCAGGAAAATGGGTGCCTTCAACCAAAAGGAACTACATTCCTCCAACACCCGGAATGAACTTGGAAAAGGACTTCAAGTTTCAGATAGCTTTCGGTGCTTTTGGTGGGAAGGGTCTTCTACATGCTGCAAATTCAGTTGGTGGTTTGCAGACCCTGATCTTTGTCACATAATAAAGCAACCACAAGCCGGGCTCGGTGGCTCAGCCTGTAATCCCGTGCCTTTGGGAGGCTGAGGTGAGTGGATTGCCCGAGCCCGTGGGTTCGAGACCTGCCTGGGCAGGCAAGACCTCATCTCTACAATAAAATCAAAAAGTTAGCCGGGCATGGTAGCGCGCGCCTATAATTCCGGCTACTCAGAAGGCTGAGGCAGAAGGATCGCCGGAGCCCAGCAGGTCGAGGATGCGGTGGCCAGGAGCGGCCACTGCACTCCAGTCTGGGCGACAGAGTAAGACTCCAACCCAAAAAATAAATAAATAAATAAATAAATAAAGCAACCACAAAAAGTAGGGGGGGAAATGATGGTAATTTCTACACATGAATAGAAAATGACCATATACTCTTATAATTTCAAACACAACATTGATACCTGGGGCCCTGCTGCTATGCTACAATCAAGTCACATCTACCAGTTTTATACCTAAGGCTTCCATGGTGCTAGGAATAGCCTAGTGACAATAAATAAAAATGAAAGCATTTCTCCCAAGTGAAATTTTCTCTAGAAATCCTACTTCTCCCCCACCAAAAAGGATTTTTCCAAAGACTCCTTACAAAATAATGATCAATAATGTTTGTGAATCAGAACAAGGGCATTCTTAAATCTAATCTGACGCATGAAATTTATTTTGTCCCCAGTTTACTGCTAAGGGGGCACGCAGATGTACAGCCCAGATTATCATATATTTACAGACTAGTTGTCTGTTTAAAAAAAATAAAATTGACCATTTTTTAACTTCTAGTATTAAAAGCAGAATATCTTGGCCAAACATAAGAGTTCAACCAAGACTGACTCGAAGGATCATAGAAAAAACCTGATGAGATTCAGAGCCCAATTAGCACTCAGGAATCCTCACAGTCATAGTCGAGGTAGGGTCACACATGCCACAAGTGGAGAGTACATTTGGACCCTGGTTAGATAAACTAACTTCTATAGCCAGGGGGGTCAGGCAGATCACCCCACTGCTTCATCCTAACAGAGCAGGATGGATTATGCCCTCATGATTTATGTGCATTGCCTATCAAGCACTTAAAGAAAATCCTGTGTTTCCAGAAAAAAGGTAGGATTTGTGGAAGTGAAGATTATTTCTGTCCCCTACCCCCCAAAAGAGTTTGATAGGTGGGTAATCAATAGTGTTTCATGCTCATTGTTATTTTTCACTTGTGCTGATGTTTGTCTTAAGGAAATGGTAAAGGTGTCTGAAGGACAGTAGGGAGTGATGCAGACTGCGGTGAATTCAAGGGGCAGCCATCCATCATCTCCAACTCATTGATGTTGTGCCCTAATCTCAAAATTGATTCTGTGACAGAATTACCTGGGAGTCTTTTTTAAATTAAGATTCCCAAACTTCAGAACCAAAGATTCCATTCTCTTAGTCTGGAATGGGTTCTGGAATCTGCATTTAATAAACCCCTTACATTACTGTTTAGTAAAAATGCAACATACACTACAATTGCAAACCACATATGTAATTTAAATTTTCTAGTAGCCACATTTAGAAGAAAAAAATAATTTTAATACATTTCATTTCCCTTCATATCTGTCATTTAAACATGCAATCGTTATTAAGAAAATCATGGATTTTTTTCCTCAGTGTTCAAATTTTTGATATGTATTTTACACCTACAGCACACCTCAACTCATACTAGCCACATTCCGGTACTCAATTTTTACTATTGCATGAGATTTCTCCTTTTTTGGTTTCATGAAAGCTATATTTGCATTGATTTCCCTTGCTTAAGTTTAGGCTGCTCAAAGCACAAAAATGTACTATTATTTGTTCTGACATCCCTCTACACACTTGAAATAGGAGACCCAAATTCCAAGTCCAGCTCTGCCTCATATTAAGTTTTATGAACTTGGACAAGTGGTCATTTCACTGTTAAGATCCCAGTTTCCCCATCAGGAGACAAATAACATGTACTAGAAAGTCTGACTCACTAGTGCTAAATAGATTACCTGCTTTTTTGTTTCCAAGAAAAGAGTATTTTTCTTTGTCTTTCTATTGTTTTATGATCTTCTAAGAGGGTTAAAGTTAAGGCATGGAGGACCTAATCAGGTACTCACATAACCAACCAGAGGGCTTTAGTTCTGTGATGCTGTGTGAAAGGGAATCCCCTACATCCTATGGGGTTGTCATATCTGAAAGCTCACCTATCAAAAGAAATGCTACTGTCAACTTCATGCCCATTCATGGGCAAGTTGATAACTTAACATGTGCATGCCATTTAAACTTTGTGTTAGAGACAATGCTAATATAACAAACAACTCCCAAAATTCAGTTGCTTAAAACGAGAGTATGTTTTTCACTCATGCCACTATCCCATGTGGGTCAACATTGTCTTACAGGTTAAATCGTGTCCTCCCAAAATTCACATATTGAAGTCGTAACCTCCAGGACTTCAGAATGTGTCTTTATTTGGAGACAAAGTCATTGCAGGTATGACAACTAAGATGAGATCAACAGAAATAGGGTAGTCCTCTAATCCAGTAGGAATGGTATCCATATAAAAAAAAAGTTTAGAGACAGATACACACAAGGAGAACACCATGTAAAGATAATATTGGGGTGATATTTCTATTAGCCAAAAAAATGCCACAAAGATCACTAGCAAACCACAAGAAACCAGGAGATAGGCATGGAATAGATTCTTCCTTACAGTCCTCAGAAAGAACCAACACTGACTACACCTTAATCTTAAACTTGCAACCTCTAGAACAGTGAGGCAATACATTTCTGCTGTTTAAGCCACCCAGTTTGTAATCCCTTGTTATGACAACCTTAGAAAACCAATTCACTGTCCCTGAGGAGCTTGAGATAATGAAGACTTTATCATTTTGTAGCTGAACCGTGTGGAACTCATGGCCTTGTCAGTAGCAAGACCCAGAGAAGAGTTAGCGGAAGTACTCTGTGCTTTGGCCTGAAAGTGACCTAGATCACTTTTGTTCAAAGGTCACTGACCACCACAATGCTGACAGGTTCTTACTGCAGGGCTGAGAAACAGGGAGAAAGTTTCATGAGCATCAATATCCCTGGCACCCTTCCCAGCAGTGACACTCCCCAGAGACTAAAGCACTTATTTGAGAAAAATAATACTTTGTTGGGTGGTAACTACATAGTCATTTCATACTTAGACCCCCCAGTTTGTAAGTTTTAGGGGCATCAGAAGAAGTACCAAGGAGTGGGAGAGGTTCATGGCAGATTTATTTCATTTCAGACAACAGCTGTAGTTGAACTGTCATAATGTAGCTGGCTGTCAAGAGTGTCATGCTGAGACAGGTTCAGTTCTGAATGAGTCTGGCATCAATGAGTGATAGCAATTGTGATGGGTGAATGATGAGAGAGGATGTATCCCACGAATTGCCTCTCTAGTTCTAAGGAAAGCAGATAATGATAATGGGACTATGTTTATTTCTAGGTTTCTGGGTCAAAATAGAAGTCAGAATAGACCTCTCATATTATATATATATATATATATATATATATATATATATATATATATATTTATATATTTATATATATATATGCTATACAGTATTAGAAAGTATACAAAAGCACAACCACTTGTAGAGGATGTACACCAGACACATTAACTTATGCGATTGGACATGCAAACATGTTCATATCTTTGAAAGTTTACATCTTGAAGGTTATGTATGCATACAGTAAGTCCCTGACATACAAACTTTCAAAGAAGCAAATGTGCATTCACATGTCCAATCATGTAAGTTAGCTCACGTGTCCGGTGTACATTGTCACATGCATGCATCCTCTACAAGTGGTTGAGCTTTTCTGTACATTACAGTACAGTACTGTATAGAATACGGTAGTATAGTAGCTTTATTTCAAGCCCAGGATGTCCAGAAGCAAATGTAAAAGCAGCAGTGATATAGCTGGTATAGTACTATATAGCAGATGGTGTTAGTTAGGTACCTAGGCTAACTTTGTTGGACTTATGAACAAATTGGTCTTAAAAATGTACTTAAAAATGAATGGAACTCATTCATATGTAGAGAAATCTATCTATAGATATATATTAGTATATATCTATAGACAGGTAGTTAGATAGATTTAGATATACATATACACACACATAGAGGGTGCCAAAAATGTATACACATTTTAAGAAGGGAAAAAACTGTATAAAATTGTAATAATAATATACCAATAACAAAAGATGAATACAACTCACGTTTGACTTCTGCAATTACAAAAGGTGCACATTGTTTGGTAGACTTCTGTGTAAGCATGTAAACTGTTCCAACACCATAGCAGAAGCAGTACTTGTTGTACAAAGCCTCCTGAACCTTCCCTTGTGCACATCATACACAGTATCATGCATCTCAAATTTATCATAAATGCAAGCAGTTGTAAGGCATGTTGGCATTCTTTTGCATACTCATGCCTCCGTTGTTGTTGTACTTCCACAACTTTCTCAAATTTCAAATACCACTTTAAAATGGTATTATGCTCCTCGAATGACAACCATCTTTCCACCATTTTCCTTGACTTTCCTGTCTATCCATGGTGATGCTAGCATTCCTTTGATTAACGCCATCTTTTGCATAAACATCATACTGCGCATTGCTACCACAATTCAACTTCAAAAAGTAATATATAGATAATATCTCTTAAAATGTATATACATTTTCTAGCTATATATATAATATATATTTCCTTTCATGATTTTCAAACTGCATTTACTTATGTTGTCACTCTTCAGTATTTAACATTCTTGGAAGGTAGCCATTTTAAATAAAGAGGGTAAAAGTGTCTCCGAGGTTAAATGGTTTTTCCAAAGTCATTCAGTGTTAGTGTCTTTCAAAACCAAGATTAGAACTCACGTTTCTCAGGGCTCTTAGCAGGGACCCTCATCATAACCCCTGGCATAGAGACTTGGTTTGCACTGGTAATTGACAAACCTAGTCTCAGTTCTGGAAGGATTTCTGAAACAAGAAAAGGAAACACTTTGCTCAGGAGCACTTTAGCAAGATACTTCAATGATATAGGAAGTTCTTGCCGTGACTTAAACAAAAAGATTGTTGCTGTTATTTCTCTTGACCTTTAGGGTTCACTAAGATATTGCATCTTCTGAGGATGCCTGGTTAACGGGCTTTTGTTTTCATCCATTTGATGGTGAAGCTTAGATGCGGAAGGAAACCAAAATAGTACTGCTTCAGAATTTAAGCAATAGGTCAGGGTAGAAACATCAACTTCTTATGTGTTCAGGCAACATCAAGTGGCATTTCCCTCCTGAAACATCATCTTGAGAAGCTTCCCAAACATACAACATGAGAAAGATTATTAAAGCATTTCTTCTAAGATGACTTTTTAATTGCAAAATAATAACATCCTAGTATCTCTGCCTCATTGAGTTTAGGGAAATATTTAGAAAGTGTTCGTGTGTCCTAAGAGAAGGGCTGGTACATAATTGCAAATTATTACCACTTCTGCAGGTCATGCTGACAAGATTATCTCCCAGCAGGCTGACAATCAGAAACCTGCTTCTAGTCTGGTGTTTTTTTCACAGCGGGTAACCTTTTAGCTTTATTCCTGGATAAAATGAAAATTAGCATCGTATGCCTACTCCCTTCGCTTTCATGGACCATTTATCATATCAAAGCCCATTTGTCTATGCACCAGCCTAACCAAATTAGGTAAACAGAGTTCTAGGAGACCGACAGCTGTTAGTGAGACAAATAATCACAAAACACAAAGCTTCATTGCAACAGCTGCCACATAAACAGTTTTCAAAACTATGGCGGCTAAGAGGCAGTTTAAGGGAAAAGTCTTCAGGGGCTGCTTATAATGCTTAGCTTGCAACAGAGTCTTAAATCCCCAGTTTGTTATTATTGTTGAAAAGGCCCTACATGATTGGGCCCTGCCCACTTTTCTGAGCCCCCTTTTTTCCACACCTGCAGCCCCCTGATCTCCTTTTGGATCCTTCAATGTTCTGAGTTCCTTTCCCCCTCAGGAACGTCACGTGTACTTCCCTCCTTCATTCAACAGGATTCCATTTAAATTCTACTTTCTTAGACTCTACTTGTTCTAAATTATTCTCCTCCCCTTATACTTTCTTGGGGCTCCCTGTATTTTTTTTTCTCCTTGAAACACCTGTTAAGATTTAAAGTTATATATTTATTTCTGTGTTAATCAGTTTATCATATGCCACCATTGAAGGGATGCAGGGAAATTCACCCCAAAATATGGTGTTTTGCCTCAAGATCTCTCCCCAAGCTGCTTCTACTCTGTCAAAATTATCTGAGGGGATGGGGAAGTGGGGGAGAGGAAGAATGCAATCAGACCTGGCCCAACAATTTTTACAAAATAATGCCTGTTTCTCAGGTTAATTCAACTTCCAAAGATATTTACAAGTCATTCTGTTTCCCCCATTCATTCATTCATTCTCCCAATCATGTGCAGCCCTTCAATAGAATTCCTCTTCTTCCCTGTCCCATAACCTATTTTACCAACATGCAAGTTCCTATTCTTTCTGTAACCTCAAGATGGTATTTAAGTTTCTGTAACTCTTTGGGAAGTTGGATCTTCATTCTGAAGGCTCCTGTGTATACATGTTAAATAAAATGTATATGCCTTGGCTCCTATTAATCAATCTACCTCATGCCAGTGATTTTCAGGAGGCCAATAGCCATGGCCCCCATACCACCATTAGAATGCAAACCATGTGAGGAAAGAGATTAGGGCTATTGGATCACTGTATCTCCAGGGTCTCACACATAGTTTACACTCAGTTCACACTTGTTGCATCAATATGAATACACAGAATTATTTATTTTGTGGATAATTTTAATTGTTCATCACTGTTCCTCTTGAGCTCCTTTTGTCTGAGGGGGATGAGATATTATCCCATTTTAAAAAGGAAAGATTCAGAGGAGACAAAATGTGCCCAAGATCATGCAACTAACAAGCAGTGGGGTAGAATGCAAATTCAAATAGGATTTGATTCCCCTCTCCTTTTTTCTAGCATTTTCTAAATACTTGTTTAGTGGCCAAACCCATGCAACATGAATTCCACACATTATTTCATCTAATCCTTAAAACGACCCATTGAAATAAGTAATTTAACCACAGTCTTTGGTTTCCAGATGAGGAAACTGCAATTCAGAGATGGTAAATAATCCATCCAGGGTCACACAGCTAGAAAGGGAACAGAGAGTAGAAGCAGCCTGGGGAGAGACGTGTGTGTGTGTGTGTGTGTGTGTGTGTGTGTGTGTGTGTGTGATTTATTGTAGAAATGAGGTCTCACCACATTGCCCAGTTGGTCTTGAACCCGCAGGCTCAGGCAATCCTGAGGAACTCCCTGAATCCAAACACCACACTATTCTATGCTGCCTCCATTCTCATGTGTCACCCTATCATGGACTGTTGTTGTGGCTCTTCTGATTTGGTTTTGAGGTCTCTCTCTGGAGAGTAGTCATAAGCTAAGATAGCCACTTTCTAGGAGATCCCTGACTGGGAGGAGAGTAAGGTTCAGTTGTGTGTAGGTCAGGTGCCACACAATGAGAAGGTGACTCTGCTGTTGACCATGAGGTTTTATCATGGTCAACAGCTGTGGGGTGCATCGGGTTTTGGGGCCAGTAACATGAAGAACCAGTGGACTATATTGCAAACCAGCACACAGGGAGAGGAGTTTTAACTAGGCCAAAGGTAATGGGATACATCTGATTTTCAAACAACTTATGCCAGGCCTAAAAATGGAAGGTGAGGCAGGAGTTACAGAATATTACACACATTTATGACAGCCACACACTGTGCTTGGGTTGGAAGATTATTAAAGAACAAATTATTCTAACATGTTAAAATGGTAAGGAAGACTTTATTCAAGTCTATTGCAACAGGTGTCAAGACTATTACAATAGTCTTGGAAGATATGGGACTCAACTTCAAATATAACAAAGACATCTAAGGATTGCTAGTCAATAAGCATAGTGTGGGGGTCAGTGGAAGGAAAACTGCTAAGAAGATACATTGAGAGTAGGGGAATTGCTGCTGGAGGCAGGTCAAGGACTTTTACATCAAAAATGATACAAACCATTGAAACAAGTAATTTAACCACTATCTTCGGTTTCCAGATGAGGAAACTGCAATTCATAGATGGTAAATAGTCCATCCAGGGTCACACAGCTAGAAAGGGAAAGAACTACCTGAATCCAAACACCACATTATTGATCAGGTGTGAGGGTGATCAGATAACAAGGGTAGGAGAATCCTCACTCAACTGGAGTAGCAAGATTCTTACTAAAACTGGGTCTGGTAGACCAAAAACGGGACTCAAGCCAAGTTTACCGAGAAGAGGACTCAGAGGAGCCTGACTAAATTTGGTCAAGGACGGAGCCTTTGTCTGGTACTGGAGTGGATAACGTAGGCAGTTTTTTGAACCCAGAGTTAAATACAATGACAGTCTTATTATCTATGTCTCAGCAGCCCTTAGTAGGCCATGACCCTCCTTTGAGTTTTCTTTTTTTCTTTTTTTGAGTTGGAGTCCCACTCTTTGTTGCCTAGGCTGGAGTGCAGTGGCATACTCACAGCCTCCACAGCCTCAATCTGCTAGGCTTAGGCCATCCTTCCACCTCAGCCTTCCAAGTAGCTAGAAATACAGACATATGCCACCACACACCCAGCTAGTTTGTGTGTGTGTGTGTGTGCATTCTGTCACATAACCTGTTTTGTTATGTGTGTGTGTGTGTGTGTGTGTGTGTGTGTGTGTGAGATTTATTGTAGAAATGACGTCTCACCACATTGCCCAGTTAGTCTTGAACCCGCAGGCTCAGGCAATCCAATCGCCTCAGCCTCCCAAAGTTCTAGGATTACAAGCTAAGTCACTGTACCTGGCCGAGTTTTCTTTTTTTCATCAATTTTGCAAGAATGGTAGAAGGGTGGAGGTGATAGTAATGGAAAAGGAAAGAGGTGAGAGGAAACATGGCAGCCTGTGTGGTGAGTTTCATAACCTGCCAAGACCCCTGGGAGAAAGTTTGAGACAGTCAGCTAGGGCTGGATTTTGATCTTAGCTCCCTTTCTCCCTTGGTGTCTGACCCTTTCTCCTTGTCTGTTCTATCCTAGGTGTGTCTTCTAACCCTGATATGCCACAGAGATTCCAGCTATGCCTTGACTGCCTTTCTCTGATGGAGAGTTAGTTTTCAAGAGTTGGGAGATTGGGGTAACCATTTCCTCCTTGATCATACTGGACCTTTCTCAGTCTTGCATCTTATGTATGCATTTCTGGAGACCCTCTTCCCAGCCTGATATGTAGAATGCACACAGACAATGCACACACATTTGCAAAGCTCATTCATTCAGATTACACTTTCAGAGAACCTTATTGTGTTAATTGTTACCAAGATACAGGGATGAATGAGACACTTATGTACAAATTCAACCATCAACACAACTCACAGTGCTGTGTTAGATAAGAAATCATCATAGAAGCTGAAAGTTGAAAAGTTTCATAGGGGAACATACTAATAACTATCACTTAAGGAACACTTACTAGATGCCCCAAATTGTTCTAGAATTGTACGCACATTAACAATACACAACAATCCTATGAGGTAGATCCTGGAATTAGGCTCCTTTACAAGGAGGCTTAGGGAGATTATCTTGTCAAAGATACAAAGCAGTGAAGTAGTGAATGGGATTGAAGCTCAGAGGTATTACCCGCGACACTGTCCAACATCCTGTGGAGGTACTGTAGCCTCAGCTGCAGTATTGTACAAGTTGGTAAGTTACAGTGGGTTTTAGATCTAGGAAGTTTACTTCAACCTGGGGATTAGAGAAGCATGAAAACTCATTCAATCTGATCACAAAACAACGGACAATTGTGAAACTTGGTAGACACTAGGGAAACTGAACTATTACAGGTAGCAGTTGGATTCTCCAGACCTCATATTGTTCTGGAAAGCACTTCATTTTCCTCTGATGTGATACTTCTTAGACCTCACTGTGACTACAGCTCTCCTGTGAATGTAGGTAAAATCCAGGTTTTGATTAAGCAGGTCTGGTATATGCCCCAGGACTCTGTATGCCTACCAAGCTCCCAGGTAATGCCAGTGCTGTTTACCCATAGACCACACTTGGACAAATAAATAAACTCAGAGCAGTGGTTCTCAAAGTGAGGCTCCTGGAGCAGCAGAAGCAGCATCACCAAGGAGCTTGTTAGAAATGCAAATTCTGACCAGGTGCAGTGATTCACCTATAATCCTAGCACTTTGAGAGGCCAAGGCAGGAGAATTGCTTGAGCCCAGGAGTTCAAGACCAGACTAGGAAACCTATGGAGACCTTGTCTCTACAAAACATTAGCTGGCCATGTAAAACATTAGCTGGGCGGTGTGTACTTGTAGACCCAGCTACTTGGGAAAATGAGGCAGATGGATCACCTGAGCCCAGGAGGTCGAGGTTGCAGTGAGCTGAGATCATGCCACTACACTCCAGCTCCAGCCTGGGCCAGAGTGACACTTTGACTCAGAAAAAAAAAAAAAAAAGAAAAGAAAGAAAGAAATGTAAATTCTTGGGCCCCATCCAAGACCAAGTGAATCAGAAACTCTGGGGTGGAGCCCAGCAGCCTATTCTCTAACAAAATCTCCAGGTAACTCTGATACGCTGAAGTTGAGAACCATTGCTCTAGACAGCAGTGTATTCTCCTTCTCCACTCTCCTTTATACACGATTTTTTCCCCCTGTACTCTGCGTCACTTCCAGATAAGGGAAAATATCCTGATGTACTTGCTACCTGCATGGGGGACCAGTGCAGAATTCTTCCTGACAAATCCTCTCTCAACTTACCAAAGATGTCAAGCTGTGTGATAATATTCTTAGACCAGACCCCAAATTCATCTTTATCTAGATTCATCTTTAGTCCGTGCTATGAAACTGTTAAATGTGTGTGTGTGTGTGTGTGTGTGTGTGTGTGTGTGTGTGTGTGTGTGTTTGCATATAGGCTTTGTACTACTTGACAGATTTTTGGTGAGATACACATTTAACTACAACGAATCCTTCCAAGACCTAAATGTAACAATACTCTTCCATTTGAACATAGTGAGGGAAAAGTGTTTTTAAAAATAATAAATGCAACAACAACAACATTGTAGAAATAAAAACTGCGGAACATATAGTATTTCAGAGAAGCACCTCATTCTTTAACACAATCTCAGAGTTTGTTAGCTGAAAGGTTATGATTTCCTAATAATAGAGCAAGCAAAGTTACTAGCATAATTTTATGAGCACTAACTTGAATTTCAATAGAAATAGAGATATTTGTTTTCACTGTATCAAATTTGCCTCTGGCTACTGAGAATCTGTCGACTGAAGTGCTGTTTTAGTCAAGACAGAATGGGCTAAGTAGTAAATAAATGAACAGAAATTTTCAGTGGCTTATTTTTATTACATGCCAGGCACACTTATATGTCCAGCATGGGGGGATGTGTATATGATGGTGGGGTGTGGTGGGAATAGGGCTCTGCTCCACTCTGTCACTCAAGACCCAAAGCCAACAGAACTCTACCATCTTGGGACACAGTTCCCTCAACTTGTGGCCCCACTGTTACAAGGCAGAAACTGGATGCTTCTGCAGTGCCTTTTTCACTCTCTCAGCCATGAGTTACATACATCACTTCTACTCACACTTTATTGGCTAGAACAAGTCCTATGCTTTGCCTGGCTACGAGGGGCACAAGAGGAGTCTCCTATATTCCAGGAAGAAAAGGAGAACTAGAAGCAATCATAATGCCCGACATATGCAGCTGAAATATGTTGCATTTGAATGCCCATAAGCATTAATAAGGTATAAAGATGAGCAACCATCAACAATAAGGTTTCTGTAAATCAGCACATGTTATACCGCCATTCAAGGAGCATTTATTATGTAGGAGACACTAACTCTCCTGTCTTATGGGTATTTCAATTGATGCCCTGTGAGGTCTCATTATTTCATTAAACAGTTTAAACCTGTAGGCTAGATCTGAGGCAGGATTTGAATCCAGTTCCATCTGGTTCCAGGAGTACTCAGATTCAATCCATGTGCGGCACTCCTCAGTAACAACAATGCCAGCTCCTCCCATTTCTTCAAAACTCTTTCTGATTACATATTGTTTTTCTGTGGACTTCATCGTTATTTAAAAATCTGTTCTACCTTGGATGAACTGCAGTCTCTGTAGGCCCTTTGGACTGGATCTAGGACTACAACCAGTGTGGACTTTGTAAGGTCAGTTCCTCAACACATCACTAATTAAACACATGCACAGAGGATTCCCCACCCTTTGGAAGTTAGGACAGGTTTAGTATTTGGAAACTGATCTACTCTTACTTTCTTTTCTGTGCTACTGAGAAAGATGAACTCTCAGCCGGGCTCGGTGGCAGTAATCACATACTTTGGGAGACTGAGGTGAGTGGGTCACCTGAGCCCAAGGGTTCGAGACCCGCCCCGGCAACTTGGCGAGACCTCATCTCTACAATAAATTAAAAAAAAAAAAATTAGCCAGGCGTGGTAATGCGCGCCTGTAGTTCCAGTTACTTGGAAGGCTGAGGCGGAAGGATCGCCAGAGCCCAGCAGGTCGAGGCTACGGTGGCCGGGAGCGACCACTGTACTCCAGTCTGGTTGACAGAGTGAGACTCTAACTCAAAAAAAAAAAAAAAAAAAAAAATGTAACTCTCGTCCTTCCCATCCCTGTGCACACTACAAGGAAAATGCAAGGTAGAAACATTTAGCAGGATGTAGACATGGAATGAAAAAGAAAGGATTATTATTCTCTTCCCTTGGCTACTCGAAAATTCAAAGACAAATTTAAGTGCAATAGAAGTTATTCTCAGTTGCTGGTTCAACTTTCTTCTTCTTCCCATGTGTATGGTTCATGTTCCCTAGTTAACTTTAATTTTAGTATTAGATAAATCACTTTAAACTATTTTCAAAAATATTTTAATGCCATTTTAATACTATTTTTTAAATAGGCAGGAGATACAGGCATTCTTTGTTTTGTAGTACTCCACTTTGTTACACTATGCAGATACTATGTTTTCTCTAAACTGAAGGTTTGTGGCAACCCTGTGTCAAGCAAGTCTACTGGTGCCATTTTCCAATAGCATGTGCTCATTACATGTCTCTGTGTCACATTTTAGTAATTCTGAAAATATTTCAAACAATTACAATAGTAGCATCAGAGATCACTGCTCACAGATAATTATAACAGATATAGTAAAAAAAAGAAAACTTTTAAGAACATGTTGAGAAACCCACAAACCATGCTCGTGTAAGACAATACGCAATTGATAAATGTCGTGTGTGTTCTGATTGCTCGACTGAGGTGGATCCCCCATCTCTCTCCCTCTCCTCACGCCTCCCTATTCCCTGAGACACAAGGATATTGAAAGAAGACCAGTCATTAACCCCACAATGGCCTCTATGTGTTCATGGAAGAGTCACATGTCTCTCACTTTAAATCAAACCTAGAAGTTACTAAGTTTCCTGAGGAAGGTATGTTTGAAAGCTGAGATAGGCAGAAAGCTAGGTCTCTTGCCCCAGTTAGCCAAGTTGTGAATGCCAAGGAAAAGTTCTTGAAGCAAATTAAAAGTGCTACTCTAGTGAACACACAAGTGACCAAAAACAAAACAGGTTTATTGCTGACATGAAAGTTTGAGAGGCATGGATAGAAGATCAAGCCAGTCACAACACTCCCTTAAGCCATAGCCTAACCCAGTGCAAGGTCCTAGCTCTCTTCAATTTTATTGAAGGCTGAGAGAGGTGAGGAAGTTGCAGAAGAAAAGTTAGAATCTAGCAAAAGTTGGTTCAAGTGTTTTAAGAAACCACCTTTACAACATAAAACTGCAAGGTGAAGTTGCAAGTGCTATTGGAGAAGCTTCAGCAAGTGAGCCAGAATATCTAGCTAAGACATTGATGAAGGTATCTACGCTAAACAACAGAATGTTCAATGTTGAGAAAATAGCCTTCTAGTAGAAGAAGATGCCATCCAAGACTTTCATAGCTAGAGAGAAGTCAATGCCTGGCTTCAAAGCTTAAAGGATAGGCTGATTATCTTATGAGGGTCTTATATAGCTGATGACTTTAATTTGAAGCCAGTGCTCACTTACCATTCCCAAAATCTTAGGGACCTTAAGAATAATGCAAACTTACTCTACCTGTGTCCTGTAAATGGAACAACAAAGCCTAACTGTCAGCACATTGCTTTTAGCATGATTACTGATTTTTTTTTTTTTTTTTTTTTTGAGTTGGAGTCTCACTCTGTCGCCCAGACTGGAGTACAGTGGCCACTTCTGGCCACCGCAGCCTCGACCTGCTGGGCTCCGGCGATCCTTCCACCTCAGCCTTCCGAGTAGCCGGAATTACAGGCACGCGCTACCATGCCCGGCTGATTTTTTTTTTATTTATTGTAGAGATGAGGTCTCGCCAAGTTGTCTAGGCGGGTCTCGAACCCACGAGCTCAGGCAATCCACCCACCTCAGCCTCCCAAGGCACGGGATTACAGGCTGAGCCACCGAGCCCGGCATTTACTGAATATTTTATGTTCACTGTTGAGAATAGCTGCTTAAAAAAAAAAAAAGAAAGTAAAGAAAAAGAAAAAAATTGCTTTCAAAATATGACGGCTCATATTTGACAATGCATCTGGTCACCCAAGAGCTCTGATGGAGATGTTCAAGGAGATTTATATTGTTTTCTTGCCTACTAATATTCATTCTGCAACCCATAGATCAAGGAGTAATTTTGACTTTCAAGTCTTATTGTTTAAGAAACATATTTTGTAAGGTTATAGCTGCCATAGAGAGTGACTCCTCTGATGAATCTGGACAAAATTAATTGAAAATCTGAGGCCAGGGGTGGTGGATCATGCCTATAATCCCAGCACTTTGAGAGGCCGAGGTGAGAGGATTTCCTCAGTCCATGGGTTCGAGACCAGCCTGGACAACTTGGTGAGCCCCTGTCTCTACAATAAATCAAAAAATTATCCAGGCATGGTGGCATGTGCCTGTAGTTCCAGCTTTCTGGAAGACTGAGGCGGAAGGATCACCTGAGCCCAGCAGGTCGAGGCTGCAGTGGCCGGGAGTGTGCTACAGCCCTCCAGCCTGGGTGAGACATTCACTCAAAAAAAAAAGGAAAAGAAAACCTTCTAGAAAGGATGTATCACTCTTGATGTCATTAAAAACAATTAGAATTCATGAGAGAAGGCCAAAATATCAACACTGACAGGAGTTTGGAAGAAGTTGATTTCAGCCTCCATGAAAGACTTCAGTGACGGAAGGAATTGCAGATGTGGTGGAAAAAGCAAAATGATTAGAATTAGAGGAGGAGCCTGAATTGCTGCAATCTCATAAAATGCGAACAGATGAAGAGTCACTACTTACGGGTGAGCAAAGAAAGTCATTTCATTTTTTTTTTTTTTTGAGTTGGAGTCTCACTCTGTCGCCCAGACTGGAGTGCAGTGGCTGCTCCGGCCACCGCAGCCTCGACCTGCTGGGGTCTGGCGATCCTTCTGCCTCAGCCTTCCGAGTAGTCAGAATTTTAGGCGTGCGCTACCACGCCCGGCTAATTTTTTGATTTATTGTAGACATGAGGTCTCGCCTGCCCAGGCGGGTCTCGAACCCGTGGGCTCAGGCAATCCACTCACCTCAGCCTCACATTTCTTAAGAAAGAACTTACTCCTGGTGAAGATGCTGTGAATACTGTTGAGATTACAACAACATATTTAGAATATTGTCTAATTAGTTGATTGAAACAGCGGCAGGGCTGGAGAGGACTGACTCCAATATTGAAAGAAGTTCTGCAATGGGTAAAATGTTGCCAAACAGCATCATATGCAACAGATAAATTTTCATAAAAGGAAGGGTCAATAAGTGCAGCAAATTCCATTATTGTCTTATTTTAAGAAGTTGCCACAGTCACCCCAACATCCAGCAACCCCACTGATTAGTCAGTAGCCATTAACATCGAAGCAAGAACCTCCACCAGCAAAAAGATTGCAACTCATTGAAGGCTCGTCAGCATTTTTTAGCAATAAAGCATTTTTTAAAGCAATAAAACATCTAGTTAAAAAAAATTTAAGTATTTTTTTAGACATGATACTATTGCATACTTAGTAGACTATAATATAGTGTAAATATGGCTTTTGTATGCACTGGGAAACCAAAAAAAATTTTTTTTTTCTTTATTGTGATATATGCTCTATTGCAGTAGTCTAGAACTGAACTTGCAATATCTCTAAGATATGCCAATATATTACAAATAAAGGATGTCTGAGACCACCTATATAAACATATGTATGTATGTATATTTATAAAGTAGCACTCAAATGAAAACATACAAAAATAAACATAAAAGTATTTTTAAATGTGTTCAATAAGGAGAAAAATGTCATAGAATGAATATTGACATTAGAGTGAAAAGGTTTTTATTCAAATTCTAGTTCCATCTATATCTGCCTTATGATATTAAGTTGTTTCTCTGGTCCCTGCCTCAGCATTCTCATCTGTAAAAGAAAAAGAGAAAAAAAGAGATCTACCTTAGGGGGTGGTTATGAGGAGTAAATAAACCTATCCACAGAAAAGCAATAAACACAATGTCCTGCACCACCTAACACATGTGTCCTCAAGCATACGTCACTGTTGTTGGTGACATGTTGTCAGTATCCTCAGAATTCAGCTGGAGCGAGGAGTATAAAACCTGGCAGGTTTTAGCAGGGAGTAGAGAAAGGAACACTAGCAACCCTATGGAGGAGGATGCTCTCAGGAACACATTTTTACCTACATTGAACAGAACTCACATTTTAATTGCTACACAAGGTCAGAGGAGGACTCATGTTATAGAAACTACAAATATCTCATTTTCCATGGGGCTAAACAAATTAGCCTAGTTAGCCACCCAGCATCTATTTGGGGAACAAAATATTGATTCCAAACATGAGGAAAGACAAATAACATTAAGGGAAATAGGTTCTGCTTTTTCTCCCTGCCTCCAAAGCACATCTGTATTCTGAATGACAAAGCAGAAAGAAAATACAGTCTGACAGATGCACTTTCCCAGAAGAATTACTCACCTCTTCAATTAATATTCCACTGATACTTGTCTGATACTTACACAGCGTCCTTTGAGAGCCTTTGGTTGTGTATATGTTTTATGCTATGTGTTTTGCATCCATATTGACAATATTAAAGCGAGTTCATTGTGTATGCACAACCTTATACAAATTTATAAAAGCAGATGCCATACATATATTATGTGTGTATGTTCATATGTGTGTATGTGTATAAACAGATACGTTTGTAGACTGGTGGCCCGGCCAGAATTCCAGCAAATGGAGAGCAGCCCACTTCCCATACTGCCTCTTCCCCTGTGGAGAACCCAGAACTTTCAGGAGACATAGAGGTGCCTCCAGTATCTTGAAGTTGCTGCAATAAATCAAGTCAGCTTTCTCATGCTCTATTTTTACTCTGTGGCTTCAGTCTAGTCTCTCAGTATTATCTCCCACGACTGAGTTCTCACCCTTTCTTCAATCAAAGTCAGCTTCTCAATGACTCTCCAAGGGCATTCATCCTTCATGGTTCTCCTTCCTTCTAGAATAAACATCGCCTTCACTCTAGCCCATCAGAACCACTTCCTTTCCTTTAAAGCCCTGTTGGAATATTTTCTTTATTTCTGTTTTTAATTAACACATATGTGTTGGCTATCTGGATGCTGAGGCTACACCAGTGGCACAAAGATGCATTGCATCCTTTCTTCTAGAGCTTAGATTTTAATAGAGAGAAGTAAAGGACTAAAACTAGGTATTATATCACCTAGTGATGAGTGCTATGAAGAAAAATAAAGCAGGTAAAAGAATAAGAGATGGATGTATTTTAAATACTATTTTGGGCAGTGGCATCAGGCTTATCCATGAAATTCTACTTTATCCTCAGGAAGAAATTATTCATCCTTCCACTAGGTCCCTGTCCATCACTCTCATGGAGTACTGCCTCAAGTATTAATACCATCAGCAAAACACCAGCTCAGATCAATGTAAGTGAGCATTATAGAGACAAAAAGGGCTCTGTGGCCAAGTGCATCAGAGGAAAGTTGGGCTAAGCTGAAGTAAATTTCTTTGCAGCTGGACTTTTTGGAAACTTTACCCTGTGAACACAGATTATTTATCTGCAAGAGGAGGTAACAAATGCAGCCTTCCTCAAATGCATAGTGCCCTCCCACAGAACACTTCATACCTGGAGCACACTTTAGGAAATACTGTCATCCCCTTCCAGAATATCAACTCTTTGAAAATGGGTATGACCTCTGATCTTTGTGTCTAACACACATCACTCAACATAGCTCATGTCACATAAGAGTCTTAAGTAAATACGCACATTTGTTGCTAAATCTTATTGATTTAGATAAGTCTAAAGGCCAGTTTCAAATTTAGAATCCTTACTAATGTGATGAGAATATGTGGAGGTAAGGGGAGGTGTGTGAGTCTGAATTCTTTTTGGTAAAATTAATGATGGCTTGCTTCTAGTCTCCATGCTCCCTGCTCTGAAAATATGCTAGGAAGTCACCTTTATGAATTTTCCCCCAAACATGCATTTAACCTGAACAATATGGTACTCTTTGTGGAGGACTTGAGTCAATATTTCCAAGGGGGTTTCAGGACGGGAAGAAACTTAGAAACTACAGTACTTAGACTGTGCTAATACAGTAGCCAACACCCACATATGACTATTTAAATATAAATTAATTAAAAATAAACAAAGTTAAAAATTGAATTCTGACCGGGCTCAGTGGCTTAGCCTGTAATCCCAGCACTTTGGGAGGCCGAGGTGAGTGGATTGCCTGAGCCCACAGGTCCGAGACAGCCCAGGCAATTGGCAAGACCTTGTCTCTACAATAAATCAAAAAAATTAGCCAGGCGTGGTAGTGGGTGCTTGTAGTTCTGGTTACTTGGAAGTCTGAGGCAGAAGGATCGCCAGACTCTAGCAAGTCAATGCTAGGGTGACTGTGAGTGTGTCTCTGCATTCTAGCCTAGGCGAGTGCAGATTCCAACTCAAAAAAAAAAAATTGAATTCCACATTCACGTCAGCCACATTTTAAGTGCTCAATAGCCACATGTGGTTAGTGGCTCCTGTGATAGAGAGGACAGGTATAAAGTACTTCCATCACTGCAGGAAGTTCTCCTGGACAGTGCTTCTAGAAATACAATCGTTCCCCATCAGATCCTTGAAATCGCACCAGAACCACCCACATTCTCATCTGGCTTCCTCTGAAGATGTCAACCAATAAGACTACCTTGTAGTCATTCTAAGCCAGTTAGCCACTGACTAAACACAAAACCAGAGGCTAGCAGCAAACAGATTGCATCCTTCCCAAAGGGCTTGTGCATATGCCTGCCCACGTGGTCGTGTTCATCATCACAGTTACACCAGGAGAAGCTGCACATAGGAGTATAATTTCTGTGAGCAGAGCACAGGTAGAGTGGTCTTGCTGAAGTGGCAGAGAATGGGTTGCATAAAGCACCAAGCTAATAAGCGGTGAAGTCTGGATTTAGGGAGGGATGTGAGTTGCTGCCTCCCCTCACCAGCCTGTTAAAAAAACCAAAGAGGTTAATAAGGGTAGAGTTATAGGCTCCTGGTGGGCAGACCCAAGGCTAAGGTAAGGCCCCAGACAGTGAATACCCTGTGGAGTGAAGTCTGTTCCTTCCACAGACACTGAGTTACCCACATGCACTGGAAAATCTTAAGCCAATTTCACAACTAATTTTCATGCTAATTGAGAGCAGACTGCTTCTCATTGTGAGGCATAGTCACGCCATGGTGTGCATCGGAGGCCAAGCCTTCATTTAGATGACAAACTTCCCAGCATAGTTGTCACCGGTAATTAAACCTTACTTGATTGTTCCATTACACAAAGATTACACGACAGTAAAGGAATTGAACATAACGAATCTTTATCTCATTTCTAAAGGTGTTCAGAAATGAGAACAAACAATGGTATAAAATGTGTGAATGATGATCACCCATTAGTGTTTGTCAGTTTTTGGCAGGCCTGGCTTATGGAAACTCAGAGGTTTAAGTCATCTTAATATGCAAGCATATATCTGTTTGTTAACACAATGAAAATTAGACAACGATGAAAAACACCATCCATGAAATCACATTTGCAGCACCCAGAAATAAATGCTCAGTATTTGTATTTTGTATTCGAGGACCATTCTAGAATCATTTCTTTTCTATAATCCCTACATAACGTTTAGTGTCCATCTACACTTGCTGCCAGAAATTAAGGACTGAGTCTCAGGTTGAACTTTTCGGTTCAAGGGCTTACCCAGACTTCCTCAGCCTAGCTGATTTCTACTCTACCAGATTCAGGTTTAATTTCCTGCTCTTCAAAGTATAGACTTATCAGAACCAACCAAGGGTCTGGTTGTAAATGTGATACTTGAGCCCTACCTGAGTCAGTATTCCTGAGACTGTGGTTCAAGTATCTAATTGTTTAATCAGCTCCCAGTAGGTTCTGGTAGAGGCCACTTGATATCAGTCCCTCAAGAGCAAGGACCGACTATCACGTATCCCTAGATATCCAATATTCAATGTGATGCCTAGCTAAGAACCAGAACTCAAGCAGAGAATGCACTGAACCAAACTAACAAGTTTTTTCCTTTTAATTGAGTCTCTTTGGGGGAAAAAAAAAGTACAGGCTACATTATGTAGGAATCTGTCCATCCCAGACCACTTTCTACAAAACAACCCATTCAAATCCCTGGAGCCTCTTCTGAGATGGACCTGTCCACCTTACCAACTCCCAAGACCAAAAAGGAAGATTGCTTCAATGCTACCAGGAATTATACCTCCTGCTCCTTGATGGCCATTATCTTCCCTTCCCTCCAAGGCTGCCACATGACCAAGTGTTACAAGGAGGTAGCCTTACCTTCTCAATATTAAATGTCTCCCTTTGAAGCATTTTATTTTATTTTATTTTTATTTATTTTTTTAGTTGGAGTCTCAGTCTGTCTCCCAAACTGGAGTACAGTGGCATGCTCCCAGCCACCACAGCCTCGACCTGCTGGACTCTGGCAATCCTTCCACCTCAGCATTCCAAGTAGCCAGAACTACAGGCGCTACCATGCCCGGCTAATTTTTGATTTACTGTAGAGACAAGGTCTCATCAAGTTCCCCGGGCGGTTCTCAAACCTGCAGCCTCAGACAATCCACTCGTCTCGGCCTCCTAAAGTGCTAGGATTACAGGCTGAGCCACCGAGCCCAGCTCCTTTGGAGCATTTTAACAAGTGTCTTCAACCTTCACATAGGAATCACCTAGACGCTTATTTAGAAGTGCATGTTTCTGGGTGAATTTCCACCCAGAGATAACAACTAGGGCATTGAATTGTCCAGGCAACATCCCAGTCCCGGATGATTTTGATCCTGAGGCTCTGACTCATATGTAGAGAAATACCTGTTCTAACTCAGTGTTCAAAGAAATCCCTCAACTTCCTCTGCAGCAGGAGGAGAAGATTGTGCCTCCTGGACTCTCCCTGATTCAGGAGGAGATGGAGAGAGAATTGACGTGATGCAGGGGTTGAAGAGTGAGTCAGAGGGAGTAAGAGGGGAAAGTATCTGCTTTGTCGAAGGCTCAGCCCAGCAGTTGTAAACATACTCTGATGAATGTGTGAGAATCTGAAAACCTCCCCAAAGAATTCCCTTCAAGAACTTAGAGACCTTCTTGAAAATTGAGGAAGGAATAGAGGGAACTCATATTTCTAGAGCATTATTTTTCTATACTGGAACTTCCTAAGTGTTCCCTGCTGTCTTATCTTCTCTCCACTCCCTACCCAGACCCCATCGCCTATTCCCCAGGCAAAATTAATTGCTCTCCTGCTGTTCCCAGCTCCCTAGAGTGCTTAAGCCCCTTTTCCTTGATTGGAGCACTTAACTGGCATTAAAGCTAATTGTTTGTTGTATGCCTCTTCCCCAGATACCTTTTGCTTCTGAAAGCTGACTGATGTTTTCTTTATCTCTGCACCACCCAGGACCAGCCCTTGAAGTACTATTCAAGTAAAGGTTCCAGCAGGTGGGCTGCAGAAAAGGCCCACCCTTGACCCCTGAGATGTGCTACTTTGAGAGACCTGCACAAGCAGGTGCTGTCTTTGCAGCCTGGCCTGACTGTTTAAAGCCTTTGCTTCTCTCAAACACACTTTCCAGAATTGTGTTACTACCAACTTGTAAAGCCTATAGAGAACAAGTTATTTCTCCTAAAAGACACTGCCAATTAACCTTGAAGCTCTATTAACTTGCAGGTATGGTGATACACACATACCTAATCTTATCATGATACATTTCACATTGTGTTGCGCCCTGTGCTGTGGTTTCCAGACTTGCCAAATCCATAAAAGTTAAGCATTTTTACTGCAGTATCTTTGAACTTCAAAAAGATACTGTACATAAGCCTTGGTGCACCCCAAAGCATCTCAGGATGCTGCTTTTTACATTAAGGTGTTCCAAACTCCTCCTATACTCTGACTTTCTCTGATGCTGTGAGTATGAGGGTTTTCAGAAGACTTAAAAGTATCTCTTTCTGATTCCTTGAGCTCAGACTTTTAGGAGATCTCCCTGATTGCCTCTGTTGCTCGCCACTGCCAATCCACCCTTCCAACCTGCTTCCACAGAAATCTTTCTAAATCCTAGGCTTGTTAGTCCTTTCTCTTTAGGATGAAAGTCAACCTCCATCTTCCTATGTCCTCCAAAGCCTTTTTATCTACTTCCAGGGCTCCACTCTGCAAAATGCCTATTTTGTTCCGGCCGCACTGAATCGTTTGCCCTTCTGAACAAGACTCCCACCCTAGCTTGGCTTCTGTTGTTCCCTCTGCCCTGGCCTCTTGAAATCTCATGCACCCCTCATAGCCTACCCTGAGCACCAGCTGCAGCTCACTAGATGGGATCAACACCTGGCTCTACCCTTTAACCACTGTGTGACCATGGGTAAGGCACTCAACCAGTCTGGGCATTAGTTTGTTCATCTTTAAAAATGAGAATTCGATCTAAGGATGTCTGAAAAAGAGAAAACAAAATCCCCAAATAATAATTTTCAGCCTCCAACTCAATTCTCCGATCCACTCTTCCTTTCCTTCTCTCGCAGAGCCAAGAGCACACTGTGACTTTCTAGAGCTGACAGTCATATGTATGACCACCCCACTGGACTAGGAGGCCTTAAGGGTCAAGGGGCCATGTCTTAGTCATTTCCCCATGCCTAGAACATAGAAGCTATGCAATGAATATTGGATAAGGGGTTAGTTTATCTCCTTCACATTCACAGTCAGATTCACAGGCCATCAGCTTCTGTGTGTGGTGTTGAAATAAATGGGTTCAGAGGTCAAAACAATCTAGCCTTGAACCCTAGTTGTGTGTGACCTTAAGCAAGATAATTTTTTTATTTTTCAATCTGGAAAGAGGGGGTGGTAATACATCTATGAAAATAACCTTATTTCATGGTGTTCTCAGAGGATTAATAATTAATACTAATGATGTGGGTGAAGTGCTATCATCATTATCAGGATGTCACAGAACTCTTGGTTTGAGGTCTTCCTGACCTTCTGAAGGCCTGCCTGAGTAAACCTTTGAGCGCTGGTTCAGCAGTTTTAAAGGTCTTCTGAATTGTGGCCCAGCTGTCTCACTGACTCAGGGTGAGCCACAATATGACTTTCATAGACCTCTTCTACCACAAAATAATAAATTTAAAATGAATATTTTGTGACTACATTGGTATAAAGATAAGTGGAATCCAGGCTGGACTCATTATTATATATTGCTTATTATTACATTCATTGTCTTCTTCAGATTTTAAAATAAATTATAATTAAAATATTTTCGTGGGCTCCTAGAATAATTGTGTACCTTCTGTGCCTAATGAAGAAGTCAGCCCTGCACTAAACCTCTGGAGTATCAGCTCACACCAGGCTCCCTCATGCTTTCTCATCTCCAACCCCTCCTGGGGCCTTTGCACAGACCTTTCTCTCTTTCTGGAACTCTCTCCCTCTCCCCTTTCCTTATTTACTCCCACCCATCCCTCACAGAGCATCGGAATCCTCTTACAGCACAGATCATTAGGCCTGACCCCAAAACCTTCTGATTCAGCAGGTCTGGGGTGGGGCCCCACGTTCTACAGTTTTAACAGGCCTCAAGTGATGCTGATGTCACGGGTCCGAGAGCCACATTTGAAGACCACGTTTCAGAATGCATTTCACTTCCATTCCCTCTATCAAGCCTTTTCTGTCTCCTAATCGGGTCACGTTTCTCCTTCATATGCTCTCCAAGGACCAAAGCCCTCTGCTTTATTTGTATGGTTATCTGATCCACGTCTCTTCCGTGGAGCCTATGAACTCAACGTGTCTTTTTGCTTGCTGCGGGATCTGCACCCACACTTTTAGGGTGCTCAGTAAACATGGGCTGACGGCAGTCCAGAAAAATTCAACCAACTCTCACCTCACCGGCGCTGCATTTTCACTATTTAAAAAACTTTTACAATTGTAAATTTCACCATTCCTTTTGCGCCTCTTGCTTTGAAGAAAGCCCAAGGAGCTAGCATGAAACAGCTTTGTGTGCCCAGGGAGACCCAGGCCTAAGCCCCACCCTCAGGTCGCGCCCCGCCTCGAGTCCCGCCTCTGACCGTAATCCCCGCCCCTAGCTGTAGGCCCCGCCCCACCCCCGAGTGGAGCGCCGACCGGATTGCGGTCTCCCGTCCTAGGCTCCGCCCCGCCTCCTGCTCTAAACCCGCCCTCTCCTTGCCTCTGGCGGTAGGCCGCGACCCAGGCCCAGTGCTGCTCTGCGCAAGCGCGTCCTTCCGAGCCCCTCCGCGGATTCTCCACCAGGAAACATTCCCCAAGACAATGTCGCGACCTAGTTCTCCCCAGGAGCCAAACAGGTAAAGCCTTCCCGAGCCCTGACACCCGGAGTCTGGCCTGGCCCGGCTTGGATTGCAGCGGCGGCCGCCAAGGCCTATTGACTGGGACTGAGTTTGCGCTCCCGTCTGTCCACCTGCGAGTCCCCGGCTCGGTGTACTCGCCCTCTGACAGCCCGAGGAGTCCCCAGTCCTTGAACTTTCTCTGGCTAGAAGCAGAGCCAGCTTCAGCCAACCTGATTTACACAACACGCGGGCTTGTTCCCCTTTCTCAGGGCAGAACTCTTCCCTCTTCCCAGACGGTTTCGCTCTTCTGCAAACCACATGTCCATAGTTGAACCCCAGGACCCCTGATGGTGGTACAGCCCCGCACCAGGTAGCCCCCGTGGCTACTTCCGGTTTTGACCTTGGGTCTATCAGCTATGTAACTTCTCTGAGCGGAGATGTGACCCTGATCTCACGTGCTAGGCAGTTGTGAGGATAAAATGAGGAAAGCATGGCAAGAGTGTATGGTGAGACCATGCTCTGAAGGAAAGGGGTGGCTGCTACTGTTGTTGGTATCTTTGTGACGATTACTCCAAAAACCAGCTCTTAAAGTGGACAGACACGTTTTTGCACCCCTTTCCTTCTGTTTGTCCCTCTGATGAGTTCTGGGACTTCTCTTTAAAAGCCACCAGCCCACCAGTTTCCTTTTGTGGATGCGGGCCTGCATGCATAAGTTGCACTCTGGAATCCCCCATGCCAGTATTCCAAAATTATTTTAAGGTCATTTTGTCTTTGAAATCCACTGCCATTGTCCAACTATATCTGGTGAGCACTCTGCCATCTAGAAGAGGCAACACACAGCAAACACTTCCCACAAACAACTACTTATCTGATGGGGCGATTTATGGCAGTGGTTACTATTCATTGAGCACAAACTGAGTGCTAGCCAGAGTATATGAACTGCATCATTTAATCTTCATAAGTGTCAGTATCCTCAAGCAGCATGTCACAGATGAGGTGAAACTCGGGGAGTCATTCCTATACATTTTTTAAACCAATTGTTTTAAACATCTGATTTTGCCCACTATGCAGAGTTCCCATAGAAAAAGTAAAACTGGCTGGGTGCAGTGGCTCAATCCTGTAATCCCAGCACTTCAAGATGCCAAGGAAGGAGAATTTGACACCCCGTCTCAGCCAAAACAAAACAAAACAAAACAACAACAACAAAACCAGAAGGAAAGACCAAGAAAAAGTAAAACCAACTGTTCATTTTCTGGGGCTGCCATAACAAAGTACCACAAACTGGGTAGCTAAAAACAATAACGATCTATTCTTCATAATGATGAAGGCCAGAAGTCTGAAGTCAAGGTGTTGGCAAGACCATACACTCCCTCTGAAGGCTTTAGGGGATGACCCTTCCTGCCTCTTCCAGCTTCTGGTGGTTTCTGGCATTCCATGGCTTGTAGTAGCAAAACTTTAACCTCTGTCTTCATGTTTACATGTTTTCCTGTGTACAACTCTCTGTGTTCTTTTTTTTTTCTAATATGGACACCAGTTATTGAATTTAGGGCTCACCCTAAACTAGTGACATCTGCCATGATCCTATTTCTGAATTGTCACACTCTGAAGTTCTGGATATGAATCATGAGGGGCACTGTTTAATCCACCACACAAACTAGCAACAAAACATACCTGCCAAAGGGACAAAACAAATCCACATGGCAAGAGTGCCATTTGCCGTTATAAACCAAATACTTGCGTATTATCAGCAAATGGGTCTCAAAACATTTTCCCCTGGTGCGGAGCATCAGCAACACCATCACTTGGGAGTTTGATATATATGCTAATTTTCAGCCGCTCCTCAAAGTTACTAAGACACAGTCCAGGAGTGAGCCCAGCCTCTGTTGTAACCAGCCCTCTGGATGATTATGTTACTGCTAAAGTTTGAGAACAACTGTTACAAGGTAGTTGAAGATAAAAATGTTTCATAATATGACATAAGGGTCAGGTTAAGAGAAAATCGTCTAACCTCACAATGACTTTTTCAGCAAACCTATCTTGTCTGAATATCATAAATTTCAAAGTTCACCTATTGCATTATTGAAAAAACATTTGACCATACTTTAGCTTTAATTTCGATTTCAAAGTGAACCCGGTTGCTAAACTGTGTGCTTAGTAGGTTTTTTGTGTCTCATTTTCATCTTACCAACAACAATGCAATTTAGATGCTGTTATTTCTGCCATGTTATTGAAACAAAAATGAGATTCAGAAATGGTAAACCCCATACAAGAAAGGAGGCAGGACTAGGAGCTTTTTACCATAACTTTGCTTACTAAAATGTCTATGTGGTGTGTTTTCATTTTAGAAAGAGTTTGCTAGATGCTGCTAAGACCCGCTTGAGAAAGCACGATGTTGGGAGCAAATATTCTCACTTGTTGTATAACAGATATTCCATCCTTTTACCGTTGGTGGTGAAAGAGGGAGAACTCCATTTGTTGTTTACTGTGCGATCAGAAAAGGTAGGTGGGCAAAAAGGCTCCTGCTTGCAAATCTCAGGACATTTAAAAACCTCATGAACCTTTGTCTTGGTCATTTGCACCTATTTGGAGGTCACGGTTCTCAAGTACACTTTCAAAATTGTGATGCTGGCGGGGTACAAGATGCCATAGGATATCCTGGCAGTTTTTGGAAAGAAAATGAAGGGATTTAGCTAGCAAGTAATGTAAAATGCTTTCAAAAACCAGGTGCGGTGGCTCGTGCCTGTAATCTTAGCACTTTGGGAAGCCGAGGTGTGAGGATTGCTAGAGTCCAGGAGTTCAAGGCCAACCTAGGCAACATAGCAAGATCCAGTCTCTACAAAATAATAAAAAATTAAAAAATTAGCAAGGTAAGGTGGTACATACCTATAGTCTGAGCTGCTCAGGAGACTGAGGCAAAAGGGTCACCTGAGCCCAAGTCAAGGCTGTGGTAAGCCATGATCATGCCAATGCACTGCATCCTGGGTGCCAGAGTGAGACCCCAACTCAAAAAAAAAAAGCTTTCAGACCAGGGTTACCTAACCTTTGAGCTATTGGGGGTCAGATAATTGTCCCCACCAAGAACAACTGTTTTAGACTAATCTCACCCCAGGTATAATGCGATAACACTAGAGCATAAAAATTAACAGCCTAGGCCCTGAAGCTAACTGCCCATATTGAATGTAGACTCTCTGTCAGCTGTGTTACTTTATCCTAGTTACTTACCCTCTCTGTGCTTCAGTTTCTTCACTTGTAAAATGAAGACAAAATATGTATTCATACCTGCTTTATACAACTGCTGTGAGGATTTCATAGGCTAACAGATGTAAAGCACCTGAAACAACCCTGGCACTTGCCAAATGAGGATTAAGTTTCAGCTGTCATCATTAGTATCAAGTGGCAGACATGGCCTGAAGTCATAAGATAAACAATTTCACTGTAAAAAAAAGTACTGACCTGGGCACGGTAGTTCATGCTTGTAATCCCAGCACTTTGGGAGGGGAGAGGATTGCTTGAGACCAGGAGTTTGAGACTAGCCTAAGCAACATAACAAGACCTCGTCTCTAAAAAAATAAAAATAAATAGCTGAACATGGTGGCACACACCTATAGTCCCAGCTACTTAGGAGACTGAGGCAGGAGGATCACTTAAGCCCAGGAGTTCAAGACTGCAGTGAATTATGCTCATGCCACTGTATTCCAGCCTGGATAACAGAGCAAGACCCTGTTTCCAAAAACAAAAGAACACAAGTATTGGACTGGGAGTGAAGTTTTGGCTCACCCCCACACCCCGAGTGTAAGTCACTTTTTCTCACCGAGTATGCTTCCTAAAAAAAGTTGTGGAAATAGTAATTTCAAGTACAAAAAGAAAATGTGTGGTAATAACAGATTTTTAAGCAGAATAATAAAAAACATCTTGTTAGGAAAAAAACGACTAAGGAGTCAACTAAAGTTTTATGGACTTGGGAATAGATTTATGTGAACTCTTTTTGGTCTGGGCTGGACAGCATGACATAAACCCATGAGACAGTGGAAATCTAGGTTTCAAGGGAATATACTTAGCTATAAACCAGGGAACCCAAGGCTCTTCTCAGCTCTGCCAATAAGGACAGGAGAAATATGTGTGTGTGTGTGTGTGTGTGTGTGTGTGTGTGTGTGTGTGTGTGTGTGTGTATCTTAGGATCTAAATCTAATTAAATCTGACTGTTTAATTATCTGGCTGTGGGGACCAGAAATTCCCTCTGGGGCCTTTCTGAACCTCTGCTCCCACCCACAGGCAGGGGATTTCCTTCCATGAGATGAGGGAGGGAGCACCAAGCATCATTTTACCTGTCTCAGGTGTGTGCTCTCCCACCCTCTCTGGGACCTGGAGCAAAGTTCTTAATCTCTCCAGGCCTCAACTTTCTCATTCCTAAAATGGGATTGAAAACAGTGCCTAAGGTATACGGTTGTTCTGACTGTAAAAGAGATCTGTAAAGGGCTTGGCACAGATGCTGGCACTCCCTTAGTGCTGTGTGCTGGTGGCTATTACATATTTTTTTTGTTTTCTCCTTGTCTGGGTCTATCTCAGTTAGGGGGCTCTTCTCAGAGCCCTAGAGCCCTGGTGCCCAGCAAAGAGCTGGCAACCCCCCTACCCCGTCTCACAACTGGGCATGGAACTTCAAGCCTTCAAAGCCACCTACTTTATGGCTTTCTGGAATTAGCTGCTCTGTATTATCTATCATCTCCTCCCTTGATCCCACAACCCCCCATCTCCTCGGTTCTACCCTCCTCCCAACTATCCCTGTTCTCTGGGGCTTGAAACAGACAAGAGAAAATTCAAGAACAAAACATAGATTGACATCGTGGGAAATTAGACTGCAACCTTATTCAGCTTCTGGGTAGAATTTTACAAGGTTTTATTTAATTAAAAATTATGCTATTTATTTTTTAAATGATTGAAAGCTTCTGTACTTAGATAAGGGGTTTTGGGGGGACTGATAGTTTGTGATTAGTCAGTTTTAGAAACGAGTCTGTTTTCTTTAAAACAGCATATTTTCTTTTTGAGAATTGTAAAAATGTTAAATTGACAGATAAAATTGTATATATCATGTGCCACATTATGTTCTGAAGTATATATTCATTGTGGCCAATTAGCATATTCTGTATTACCTCACACGGTTATCATTTTTGTGGTGAGAATACATACACTTCCTTAACATTTTTCAAGAATAGAATATATTATTAACTATAGTTATCATGTGGTACAATAGAGATCTTAAACTTATTCCTATCCAAACTGAAATGTTTTATCCTCAAACATCTTCCCGACCCTCCCAACCCTCAACCACCCCAGTCCCTGGTAACCACCATTCTATTCTTTACTTTCAAGAGACCAATTTTATAATATTCCATATATGAATGAGATCTTATGGTATATGCCTTTCTGTGCCTGGATTATGTCCCTTAACATAATGTCATGAGGTTCATCCATGTTGTCACAGGATTTTTTTCCTTTTATGGCTGAATAGTATTTCGTTGTGTATACATGCCACATTTTCTTTAGTCATCCGTTCATAGACACTTAGGTTGATTCCACACCTGGCTATTGTGAGCAGTGCTGCAGTGAACATAGGAGTGCAGATATCTCTTTGACATGCTGATTTCATTTCCTCAGGATATATACCCCATATAGGACTGCTGCATCATATAGTAGTCCTATTTTGAGCTTTTTGAGGAGCCCCTATACTGTTTTCCATAGTGGCTCTATAATTTACATTCCTATCAAGAATATGCAAGGGGTTCCCTTTTCTCCACATCCTAGACAACACTTACATTGTATTTTGATAATGGCCATTCTAACAGATATGAGGTGATGTCTCATTGTGGCTTCAATTAGCATTTCCTTGATGATTAGTGGCGTTAAGCATTTTTCATATTGCTGTTGGCCATTTGTATGTCTTCTTTTAAGAAATGTCTACTTAGGTCCCTTGCCCATTTTTTAATTAGGTCACTTGTTTTCTGGATATTGAGTTGAGTTCCTTATATATTTTGGATATTAACCCCTTATCAGATGTATCATTTGCAAATATTTTCTCCCATTGTGTAGGATGACTCTTCACTCTGTTGATTGTTTCCTTTGCTGTACAGAAATGTAGTTTGATGTCATCCCATCTGTTTATTTTTACTTTTGTTGCCTGTGCTTTGAGATCATATTTTTAAAAAATCATTGCAGAGACTAAGCATAACATTTTTGTAAGAATACAAATCCAAATGGCCTTTTCCTATTTCTGTTCACTATTAATTGTAATAGGTGTACAAGTTAACTTGAATTTAGTTGGTATACTACGAGGTCTTTTTGAAAAGCCTTCATAATACAGTCATGTACTGTCTAACAGTGTTGTGGCCAATGACTGAATAGACGATGGTGGGCTCATAAGATTATAATGGAGCTGAAAAATTCCTATTGCCTGGTGATGCAGTAACACAATGCATTGCTCAGGTATTTATGGTGATGTTGGTGTAAGACTTACTATACACTGCCAGCCGTTTAAAAGTGTAGTACATATAACTATGCCCAGTGCGTAATACTTGATAATGATAATAAGCGATGTTATTACTGACTTATGTATTTGCTATGCTATGCTTTTTATCATTACTTGAGTGTACTCCTCCTACTTCTTTTTTATTTTTTAATTTTTGTTTTAAAGATGTGGGGTACAATCCAGGGTTAGGTATACAGATGGTCATTGTACAGCTAAAGTTTGGGCCTCACTTTGATCCCCACGTCACCTGGTTTGAGATTAGGTACCCTTAATGATGATGTGTGCCCCCTCCACCCTCTCCCTCCCCTGACAGTTTCCCAATACTTTCAATCCCTTTCCTATAGTATTCTGATAATTGTTCAGGGTCTGCTTATGAGAACATGTAGTACTCAGTTCATTGTTTCTGTGATAGATCACTGAGTATTATAAACTCTAAATCCATTCAAGTGACTGCGAAGTTCATAATTTTGGCCTTCTTTATGGTTGTATAATATTCCATCGTGTATATGTACCACATTTATTAAATCCAGTCTACTTTTGGTGGGCAGCATGGTTGGTTCCATGTTTCTGCTATTGTGAATAATACTGCAATAAACGTGTGCACAGGTATCTTTTTTGTAGAATGATTTTGAGTTCCTTGGGGGGGATTGCTGGGTTGTATGGGAGGTCGTTTTTTAGATCTTTTAGGAATCACCACACTGTTTTCCACAGAGGTTGTATTAGTTTACATTCCCACCAGCAGTGTAGAAGTGTTCCTTTTCCCCACATCCTCTCCAGCATCTATTGTTTTTGAGTTATTGACGATGGCCATCCTGATTGGAGTTAGGTGGTATCTCAGTGTAGTTTTAATTTATATTTCTTTGATGACTAGTGAGGCTGAGCATTTTTCCACGTATCTGTTGGCTGCTCATATGTCTTCTTTTGAGAAGCCCACTTTTTTAATAGGGCTGCTTGATTTTTTTTTTTTTTTGGTATCTTTGAGTTCCTACTCCTTCTACTTAAAAAAAAAAGTTAACTGTAAATCAGCCACAGGCAGGTCCTACAGGAGGTATTCCAGAATAAAGCATTGTTATCATAGGAGATGACAACTCCATGCATGGTATTGCCCCTGAAGACCTTCCTGTGGGACAAGATGTGAAAGTGAAAGACAGTGATACTGGTGATCCTGACCCTGGGTAGGCCTGGGCTAATGTGTGTGTTTGTGTTTTAGTTTTTAACAAAAAAAGTTTAAAAAGAAAAAAAAAATACAACCCTTAAAAATAGAAAAAAGCTTATATAATAAGGATATAAAGAAAATAGTATTGCATAGCTGTATAATGTCTTTGTATTTTAAGCTGTTATTATGAAAGTCAAAAAAAGTTTAAAAATTAAAAGTTTAAAAGAAAAAAGTTACAGTAGGCTAAGGTTTATTTATTACTGAAAAAAGAGTTTTCCCTTATAAATTTAGTGCTAAGTGTACAGCATTTATGAAGTTTACAGTCTTGGGTAGTAACGTCCTAGGCCTTTACATTCACTCACCCCTCACTCACTGACTCACCCAGAGCAACTTCCAGTCCTGCAGACTCCATTCATGGTAAGTTCCTTCTACAGGTGTAGCATTTTTTGTCTTTTATACCATATTTTTACTTTACCTTTTCTGTATTTATATGTGGTTATGAACACAAACGCTTACCACTGTGTTACAGCTGCCTAAAGTATTCAGGGCAGTAACATGTTGTGCAAGTTTGTAGCCTAGGAACAACAGGCTATACAATATAGCCTAGGTTTTCTGTTAGTACATGATGATATTCGCATAACAAAATTGCCTAATAACACATTTCTCATAATGTATCCCCATCACTAAGTGATACATGACTGTTCGTTTAAAATAGTCATTAATCAGGTCAGTATTTCTATCAAGACTGATGGTTCCTTGGAGATGCCTCTGTCACTGGCTGCCTTGGATTTGAACATACTGACAGTAAAGTACATTTTCAGAGAGGCTGTAACATTAGGTCTATTTCTCATGTGTTTTGTGAGACATGTTTGCAGTGGGTGGTGAGTGTTCAAGATGGTAAGAACATGTCCATCAACCTTCTTTTCACCTGTTCTCATAACTATAATTGATGTAAAGATGTCTGAGGACTTATTTATGGTAGTAATTGCTGCAGTGTTCCTGATTCATCAGCAGCGAAAAACTTTAAAACATTTTTTTTAAAGCCTTGCCCAAATGGGGCTTTAAACTGTAGAATGCCAAAAAGTTTATAATGGCATTGTCTTAGTCCTTTCAAACTGCTATAACAAAACATCTTATATAGGGTGACTAATAAACAACAGAAATTTATTTCTCACAATTCTGGATCCTGGGAAGTCCAAGATCAAGGTGCCAGTAGATTCAGTGTCTGGTGAGGTCCCACTTCCTGGTTTACCATGTCCTCACAGGGAAGAAGAGGCAAGGGGTCTCTCTCTGGCTATTTTTTATAAGGGAACTAATCTTATTGCTGAGGGCCCTGCCATTGTGACCTAATCACCTCCCAAAGGTTTCAGCTCCTAATACATCACCTTAGCTGTGAGGATTTCAACGTATGGATTGGGGGGAGGGACATAAACATTCAGACCATAGCAGGTATCCAGTTTGCCCTTAACTCGATATATTGGCCCAGGTACTACAAATGCCAATGTGACCTCTTGATTTCGTTTCCAGACATCAAGAACGGACCTTCGAGTTCCCATTCACTCTTAAATATTTAACATGGGCCAGGCATAGTTCCCAGGGCATCAGTCATAGTTCAAGGAACTACCCCATAGCTCTAGGAGGTGCACAGTGTCATGGCTCCACTGTACACAGGCCCTGGACTCTGGCGGAGCCAGATGTCCCCTGACAGTTTAGGAGAGAGAGGGTAGTGGGTACTAGGCCGGAGTGGGTATAAAAGAAATTAAGATCAATTTACCAAGATGTTTGGTCCCACAGAACCACAGAAAAGAGAATAGTGGAGGGTTTGTGCCTTCTCTCCCCCCTCCCCCCACCACCAGCTCAAGATAGGAGAGAACTCATTTTAGAGACAGAGCTAAGAAAGGGGAAATAATTAGGATGTTACAAATGGAGACACTATCCTCCTAAAGTTAGTAGGGAATGGAATCAAGGATAGGAAGGGAACACAGCAGGGAAAGAGGAGACCCCTGTTCCTTCACACGGGTATGCAGAGATAAACAGAGATGCTGACACAAGTCAGTGCGAATGGCTACAGTGCCCATATTTTCTGTTTTAGTAAACTTTTATTTTTTTAGTCGCAGTCCCATCCCACTGATCTTGACTCACTGCAGCCTCGACCTCCTGGGCTCAGGCAATCCTTCCACCTCAGCCTCCTGAGCAGTGGGAGTACAGGCATGTGCTACCATGCCCAGCTAATTTTTTTATTTTTGTAGAGATGAGTTCTCGCTATGTTGCCCAGGCTGATCTCAAACTCCTAGGCTCAAGCAATCTTTGCACCTTGGTCTTCTAGTGCTGTGATTACAAGCATGAGCCACCACACCCAGTCAATAAACTCTTAATAAATATGTGTTGTGCTATAAGAGGGCTCTAGAATTAAACACAGGTTTATATCCCAGCTCGCTGTGTGAACTTGGTCAGGTTATTTAACCTCTTTGACTCTTAGTCCGTTTGTCTGAAAGTGGAAATCATAATAATATTAACTTATATATCAATCAATGAATGAATGGGTAAAGAAATTATGATATATACCTACAATGGAATGCTATTCAACCATGAAAAGGAATGATGTACCAATACTCAGTACAACTTGGAAGAACCTCAGGAACATCACGCTAAGAGAAACAAGCCAGACACAAAAGTTCAGACTAGATAAATCCATAGGGACATAAAGCAAGGGCAGGGGGAGAGGGGATCATCTTTAATGGGTGTGAGGTTTCCTTTTGGGGTGATGAAAATATTCTGGAACTAGATAACAAGGGTGGTTTTACAACATTGTGAATATTAAATGTCACAGAACTATTTACTTTAAAATGATTTATTTTATCTTATATAAATTTCACCTCATTAAAAAATACTTTTAAAATTGTAGCTTACAGAACTGTTCTGAGGACTCGATGAAAATATCCTTGTGAAATAGCATACCCAGAACATAAAAGATTCAACAAAATTATGAAATTATCTGTTAATAATATTGTCCTTTCAGCTTTTTTTAAAAATCAGTGTCAATCTGTGTGTGTTTGGTATTTTTTTGGAAGCAACTAGAAAAAAATGAGGAGCAAGGCAAATTCTCAAAGTTTATTTTTTTAAAAGGATTCAAGAGAAATTTTTGCATCTTTGTTTTGCTTACCACTTGTCACTACCAGGGTAGGAATAATTTCTAGTAAAAAAAAAAAAAAGATGTTTAGTAAATTTTTAAAATAAATAGTTCCAAAATTGGAATTCCACATTGTAGCTTTGTTTTTCCAAATTCAGCTAAGAAGGTTTCCTGGAGAAGTTTGCTTTCCTGGAGGAAGGCATGAACCTACAGACGTGGATGACATAGGCACAGCTCTCCGGGAAGCCCAGGAAGAAATGGGACTGTGTCCTCATCAAGTTGAGATCGTCTGCTGCCTGGTGCCATGTCTGCTTGACGTAAGGGTTCTGTTAGACTCTCATGAGCCCCCAGTAGATCTGCTGTTCTCTTACATTTGTCTAAACATAACTCCAAAGAGTACTGTCCATAAAGTTAAGAGACTGGATTCTTATGTGGATGTTACCCCACATAAGCTAAGTGGCTATGGGCAAGCCCCCTTGCTTTGTTGGGCCCTTCTTTTTCCATCCAGAAATAAAAGAGTTGAATTCCATTCGTGGTTTTCAAACTGGGCGCCACAGAACCCTGAAGCTGCTTCAGAATTATTTCAGTCACATTCCGTTCGCATTTACTTTTCTCCAGTATACATTCATTTTAAGATTCCGTTGAAAGAAATAACACACTCTGCAGTGTGCTGTATACCAAATTTTAGCCCCTTGGGGGTCATCAATGAATTACTTTTACTCTAAAGATATTCATTTTTATACATACTGTGGAATAAAGCTTCTTTTTTTTTCTAACTTGTTTAATAAACTACCATATACTTTATTTTATTTTATTTTTTTAATTTTAAAATTGTGGGGTACAATTAAGGGTTACGTATACAAATCTTCATTGTGCAGGTACCCTTGCTGATGAGGTGTGCTACCCCCCCAAAGCATCTTCATCTCACACATGAATTGAGTAGTACCCTGAGATCACTAGGCAGGCTGTTTAAAAAACATTATTATTTTTTTTTTAAGTCAGAGTTTCACTCTGTCGTCCAGGCTGAAGTACAGTGGCATGCTCACGGCCACCACAGCCTCTGCCTGCTGGGCTCAGGTGGGTCTTCCACCTCAGCCTTCCAGGTAGCTAGAACTATAGGTGTGTGCCACCATGCCTGGCTAACTTTTTATTTACTGTAGAGATGAGGTCTTATCAAGTTGCCTGGGCTGTTTTGGAACCCTTGGGTTAAGGCAGTCCTCTTGCCTCTGCCTCCCAAAGTGCTGGGATTACAGGCATGAGCCACCCTACCTGGTAAAAAAAAAAATTACTATTTGTAATTGCATTTTTGTTGAGTCAGGGTTTCCTTAATGGTATTCACCAAAACATATTTTTAAAATTTAGACAAAAAATGAATTCTGGGGCTGACATAGGCAAATCTTATTTCCTATGCGTTCACCACAACAACCTCATTGTTGTCATAATTGACTTCAAAAGCGATAAATTTGAACTTGGATAAAAGCAATATATTATCAGTATAAATGTTTTAATAAAATCTTTAATTTTAATTCTTGAATAGATATAGATTTACAGAAAAGTTGCAGAGATAATACAGAGAATTCCCATATACCCCACATTCACTGTCCCCTATTGTTGGCATCTTACAGCACTGTGGTGTTCTTGTCACAACTAAGAAACCACATAAGGTCATGACTATTAACTAAACTCCACACACACTCTGCTTACCTTTTACTAGTTCTTCTGCTAATGTCCTTTCTGTCCTGGATCTCATTTAAGATGTCACATTGTATTTGGTTGTCATGTCTCCTTAGTCCTCTAATCTGTGACAGTTTCTCAGGCCTTTCTTATTCTCATGACCCTGACAGTATCGAGGTGTAGTGGTCAGGTATTTTGTAGAATGTCCCTGAACTTGGGTTTGCCTGATATTTTTTTATGGTTAAATTGGGGTCATGGTTTACACCACAGAGGTAAAATGCCCTCATCACATAATGTCAGAGGAAGGTATACACTCTTTATATTTTATATATTGTGTTTTCAGATACATTTTTATTTCAAAAGAACAGTCTTACTGATGCCTAACAATGAGAAAACCAGTAGACTAAGCCTTCTTTATGTTCCATTTGGCTTAAAGTCTTGTTGGTACAGTGTTGTGAAAATCAGTAAGACTGAGACAATGTCTTACTTGGGTCCATTTTTAAAATAGAAAGGTCAACACTTAAGGGAGATTTCATTTGCAAGAAGTTAGTGACCACTCAATAAATGCTTGCTAAGTGTGCTTGTATGAAACCGAGGGAGACAGAGATGCGGGATTACATCAAGAAATGTGTCAGTTACTTCCTCTTCCATTGTGTTTTCTAGTGGGAACTGTTTTCAATTGATTTCTGTAAATCCACCAGCATTTGGGAGACTTTTTTTTTTTTTTTTTTTTTAAGTCTCACTCTGTCACCCAAACTGGAGGGCAGTGACTACTCCCGGCCACCACAGCCTCGACCTGCTGGGCTCAGGTGATCCTTCCGCCTCAGCCTTCCAAGTAGCTGGAACTACAGGTGCGCGCTACCACACCCAGCTAATTTTTTGATTTATTGTAGAGACACGGTCTCGCCAAGTTGCCCAGGTGGGTTTTGAACCCGCGGGCTCAGGCAATCCACTCACCTCGGCCGCCCAAAGCGCGGGATTACAGGCTGAGCCACCGAGCCAACCTGGGAGATTTATTTTAGAACTCTGTTAACAAATTGAGACATACTTGTTGGAAATTTCCAAAATGAGACTCACTCCATTCCCAAGGCCCTTAGGATCTACTGAGTTCTGAATGAAAGTGAGCAGAATACAGCAGAGTTCACAGGAAAGTGTTGGGTCTTCTAGGGGCCAGACACTCCTGAAGCAGGAGATTTCTAAGATGACATAACGGAGAAATTAGAATGAACAAAAACTTTTTTTAAAAATGGTATATTGTCTTTGGAAGTTCTGGGAGGGTTGCTTTGTTTATTGGCACTCACTAATTTAAAAATGTATTACAAAATGCCATTTAACTGAACACTTGTAAGCATAATCTAATTTAAGTGATTCTTAACCTGGGGTGATTTTGCCCTCCAAGAAACATTTGGTAATGTCTGGAGATATTTTGGTGTGTCACAACTAGGGGCAGGTGCTAATGGCCCTTCCCCATCCCCTAAATTCACCAGGGGGCAAGCCATGACCCCACAAACTCCACCCCAGTTGTCACACCTTTATGTATTTCCCTTTGTAAAGGCCTCTGAAATGTACCCAAGGGATTTTTCTCCTTTTTCTTGGAATATGACCCATACATGTCTATTTACTCATTTTTCTTCACTTGATCACCTCCAAAGCCTCAACTCCTATAGTATTTTAGTGCATGCTTTCAGTGGCATGTCCTAACTTCTTTGAAGTGGGCTCTGTTCAGGTCCCTTAATAGTCCTCTTACCACCCCTTCTAATAGCATGCAGCTTCTTCCAGAGCCCTTGAAGCCTGCCTTATCCCCTATCCCACAGAAGAAGCCAGCTGTATGGGATTCAACTCAGCAAATGGGCAAAATTAGACTTTTACTGGTCCTAGGATGTCTGTCAGGTACTTCTTTTTTCCCTTCCAAAACAGACACCTGTGTTTTTAGAAATCACATGTCCAAAGATGCTGCCACAAATTTCCAAAAGCCCATCTTAGTTTTTTAAGCTTGAACCATGCAGAACATGCCTGACTTCTCTGAAACATCCAGTCTTAAGCCATTATCTCCCTTAGAGGCTTTGACTTTTTTCCCCCACCAATTTCCTCATGCTAGTTCAAGGACTGGAACTGGCCAAGTTAAGTATGTCTCATGTCCACACATTTGACCAATATTCCTTTTTATTTATTTATTTTTTTTGTGGCATTTATGGAAAAGATGAGGACATGCCCTTAGCTCAGCCCTTGGTAGGTGATTACATCTGTCTACACTTGGGACAAACTCTGAAGTAACTCACACTCCAGAACACACTGCAGCATCCTTGCTTGCCTTCTTCTCTTAACCAGTCTTGCTTTCCCTTCCCCTTACCAATATATCCTGGGAATACTTCCTTAAGAAATCATTTACAGGCTGGGTGTGGTGGCTCACATCTGTAATCCCAGCACTTTGGGAGGCAGAGGTGAGAGGATTGCCTGAGGCCAGGGGTTCAAGGCCAGCCTGGGCAGGTCTCTAATAAATAAAAAAATTGGCCAGTTGTGGTGGCACATGCCTGAAGTTTCAGCTACTTGTAAGGCTGAAGTGGAAGGACCACTTGAGCCCAGCAGGTCAAGGCTGCAGTGGTTGTGAATGTGCCACTGCGCTCCAGCCTGGGCAACAAAGTAAGACTCTGACTCAAAAAAAGAAAGAAAAGAAAAGAAATCACTTGCAACTGAGTCCTCATCTCAAAATCCAATCTGAGGGAACCCATGACCTCAGAAACTGAGCATATACCTAGTGCCAGGCGTGGCATTAGGTGCTAGTGGAACACTGCCTCTGCCCTCGGGTAATTTATAACCCCAGATTTCTTGCCCCCAAAACATAAAGTCTATGTTCCTATTGTTTCCTCCTGATTCAATTGTTGGCTTTCCCCATTATTTTGGTTAATGACCTGAGTTGTCTCTGTTTCTGAACACTCTTTGGCTGTCCCACTGATGATCTTCTGCTGATCTGTTTAACCTCCTCATCTCACCTAGACCTGCCTCTGGCTTTTCCCACTTACCTTTACCTTCTTTTGGGATTCTCCAAGAACTCCAAAATTCTCACTTTCTTTTGTTGTTGTTGTTGTTTTGTTTTTGTTTTTTTGAGTTAGAGTCTCATTCTGTTGCCCAGTCTAGAGTGCAGTGGCATGCTCATGGCCACCACAGCCTCAACCTGTTGGGTTCAGATGATCCTTCCACCTCAGCCTTCCAAGTAGTTGGAACTACAGTCAGGTACCACCATGCCCAGCTAATTTTTTGATTTATTATAGAGTTGAGGGCTCACCAAGTTGGCCAGGCTGGTCTCAAACCCCTGGACTCAGGCAATCCTCTCATCGCTGCTCCCAAAGTGCTGCGATTACAGGCATGACCCATCAGCCCAGCTTAAATCCTCACTTTCTAATGCAAAGTAAAGCAGCTCCTATCAGCTCCTACACCTATACTGAGCCCCAGGCTTCCTTCTTGGGATTTCCAAGAAGAACAAAAGGGTCTTTAATTGGACAGTACTCCTATTCATTTGCAAGCAGTTGTGGTTATAAATAAAAATCCCCCTCCCACGTAATATGAACATATGCTATAAAAATAGTTCATATATAATTATATGTATATAAGACACATAATTCTCTTTCTATATATAATTTTCTCATAAGTCGAACTATGCCATAATTAATATTGTGTCACTTTACTTAACAAGATAGCACATCCTCATCTTTACTGAGAAGAAAAGGTATCTATCCCAGTCTTTTTGATGGTTACATAATATCGTTTTTTGTGGCTATAACAATAATTTATGTAACAAATAGTCATCAATTGAAGAGTGATATGTTTAGAATTTTGGACTGTTGTTGCAAATAATGCTTCAGCCTTATATTCATGTTTCTTCTTACTGGTAGAAATTTATCAGACAGATATACTCACACCAATGCAATTCCTAGGGGACCACATTTTTATGATATTACAAAATTGACATTTCAGAAGATTGTACTAGTTTATTGTCACAGAAGATACTGTTTTCGAAGTTCTGTCATAGGTGCCACCTCAGATAGGGTAGGCATTACCCCCATTTCATGGGGGACATAAATTTACTTCCAGAGCAAGCTTTTCTCCCGTCCTTACCTGCCTTCTTTAATTTTTGGCTTTGGTATATTTTCTTACCTTGCATAGAAGTGGCATGACTTTAGCACTTGAAATAATATTGCTTTACTTCTTATTTTGTGTATTTTGTTTTCTACTTTTAGATAAATACATTGATAACCCCAGTTGTGGGTCTTCTAGACCACAACTTCCAGGCCCAGCCAAATCCAGCTGAAGTTAAGGATGTGTTCCTGGTGCCTCTGGGCTATTTCCTGCATCCGCGTGTCTACATCCAGAAACACATAACAAGTTTCGGTCATCATTTTCTTCTTCATTGTTTTGAGTACACAAACCCTGAAGATGGTATGACTTACCAAATCAGGGGATTCACTGCCAGATTTGCCGTGTTGGTGGCCTTAATTATTTTGGAAAAACGTCCCACCTTTGAGGTTGAATTTAATCTCAATGATCTAAGAGCATCTTCTGAAAAGATATTCCTACGGCTTCATAATAACGCTACAAGCAAGTTATGATTTATGAGAACAAGATCCAAAGAACTATCCAAGAGGCTTTTGTATGTGCTTATTCATAGAACAACAGTAATGCCAGCTGTTAGAATTTGACAGGTGTGAATATTTTTTTCTGCAATATGAAGTTAAAAATTTTGCCTTTTTTCCAGTTGCCTTCTATTGTCTGAAAAAGCAAGTCTTCCAAAGGTGGAAAAAATGTGTTTATAGCATTGCATAATTTCACCCACAATATGTTAATAATATTTTTCTTACACATACAAGAAATTGTATCTGACATATAGTAGGCACTTAATAAATATTTGTAAACTATATGACCATACAGCACTTATTTGTAAGAGGCTATATATTTTTCTATCTGTTTTTACATGTGACAGAAGCTTATGACCAACCATCAAAACCTATGTTCCCTAAAAACAAAACAAAACAAACAACCAAACAAACAAGAAACTATGTTCCCTGTCTTCTTTGGCAATAGAGTTTAAACTCATTCCATAGCTCCCCAGGTAGAACCAGCATTACCCAGAATCCCTTGCCATTAGTTTTGATTCTGGGACTTGGTTTTGTCCAATGTGGGTAAAAGTTGACTTTGCAGGTCATCTCCAGTTTAAGAGATAAGCCAGTTTCCCTGGAGTTCTTGTGGCTACTCCTTCTATGAGCTGCAACATGAACCTGTCTGCAACCCAGCCTTGACCATACAAATAAGGACAATTCCTGTGGGAATGGCAAAACCAAAAGTTTGGGTCTCTGAATGACTCTGTGGAGCGAAGTAACTCTTCAACTTGGGCTGTTCACTTGAGACTGTTATATCAGAGAAGAATAAGATTCTGTCATCTCATTGCCATTGTAATTTGGAGTCACTTTTATACAGCAAAGCTGTAACCCTAACCATTATGCCCTAATACTTGAAAATGGCTAGATGAATTCACCCACACTTGAGGTGTTCCAAATGGTTAGAATTCAGAACAATGTGACACTTTGTATGTGGGTTCTGTGACATAAGCACGATGTCCTTGGGTGATGGTGGGGTTTGGCCAACTGAAATTGAGGAATGTGAGAGGCTCATATGCGTACCGATTGGGAAGGATAATTATGTATATCTCAAGATGGTAAGGACAGAAAAACAATGATTTCAAGCTCAGGTCCTAAATTGAAAGTCAAAACAACAAACATTCTGAATTGCATGCCTTGAGATCTACTGCTTCTTATGTGGGCATATCCATATATCATGTTTTAGAGTTAACAGAAATTTCTTTGTTTAATTATGATATTAATCATCCTGCCCCAGGTCAGGGAGGCTGGTGAGTCAAGCAGCATATCCACAATTCCATGATGGCAAATTTCACATTTTACTGAGTACTGTTATTAGATTTGTAGAGTCAAACCATTTTTAAAAAAATAAGACTTTGTTGTAGTTGAAAATGTGATGCCCACTCTAAACCCATCAATCAGCCATGCAACTGTTCATTGCTGCTGAGTTTTTCTTTTCTGAGAGTTGGCAGCATCAAATACCTGATCCACTGCTTTATACCCATAAATGTTTAAATGGCACAAATCTGGCTCCAACCATGAAAGCAGATGTTGGGTAAGCTTCCCTATTAACATTCTGTAACCAGCCCTGCATGAACAGGCCTGAACTGTTTCCGAACAATTATAGAAGCATTTGCAAATGTGTATTTACAATCTGACAGCAGTATAATTGTCGAGTAGATGGTTGACCTCTCTGGCAGTGCAGAAAGCTGCTCTTCCGAATTGTTTGTTTATGCGAACTCCACAGACCTGCCTGGCCCAGCTGAAGTCTTCAATCTGAGTGACACGCATGACCGCCTGATTTAGGGGGCTGGATGCATAGCAATGAAGATATTGTCCCTTCCCTTCTTAGTGGTGTACTTTATGATATCTATGTTTGGAGTCCTAGTTAAACATCAAATCTGGCTCAGTTAAATGGAGAGATTATTGGTGAGGTACAGATCTCAAGGAATATACAAAGCCACCGAACTAATCAGCCTCAAGAAGGGAAGAGGTTGGGTGCAGACACAGCTAACTACCTCAAAACCAGAAGGATGTAATTCTTCTCTTTTGCATCCTGCCATTATGACAAGAAATGTCTCTCTGCATTGATGTATACAGACATAGAAAAACAACAGATGGTCAGTGCTTCAGTTCCCAGTTTCTTGAAGAGGGCTCTCTTTGGCCTAATGTGGATCAGCTAACAGGTTTCCAATTACCTACAATTGTGTTTAAAGGCAGGGGTCAGTGTAGGCTAGGATATCCCAAAACATCTACTCTCTCTGTAAATTCTGCAGATTCTGCCATCCAGACAGCTTCACTTTGTTTTCATTGCCACTCTGCAGTCTTGGTAAAGATTTGAATAACAGCACTGAGTCTGGAATCAGGATGCCTAGGTTTGAGTCCCAGATCCAGCATCAGCCTTTAACCTTGAGCAAATTACTCATTCTCTGTAGACCTCAGTTCTACTTCTGAGTAATGTGGGAAAAATAAACTTTCTGTTGTAGAATTGTTGCACGTTAATTGAGGTAGCACATGTGAACCCTTTACTTAAAGCATACCAAAGTGCTCAGAATAGTGCCTGGAAAATAGTAAGTAATCAGTAACCTGTTAGCTTATCATAACTTTAACAATAAATCATAACAGTAATAAGCACTGATTTTTCTAGTTCAGAGCTTCATCATGTTTCTATATCAGAGATTCCAGAACTTTCTTGGTTTACAGAACCTTTGACCTTTAGGTTGAAACAGACACCTAATAATTTTGTTTATTATGTAGTTAGGTCCAAACACCCTAATAACTGTTTATGCCTGCTAGCTTAGTAGCCATTTGAAAATATAGTGTAAGTACATTAACAGAAAAATACCATTTTCATTTTAAACTTAAATAGCTACAATGACTTACTCATGAGATGTGTGCACCAGTTGGGTACACAAGCAAATAGATGCCTCAAATACAGTCATATGATAAGGATGAGGGATACCTGACTCATATTTGGGACTCAGGGAAACCAACCTGGAAGAGTTGGTGACTGAGCTGAGCCTGTGGATGAGAAGATGCTACCCAGGTGAATGGGATAGTGTGTGGCAATGATGGGGACTAACCTTTATTAAGTACCTATTATATACTTGATCCTTCGCTTTGATTTTTTCATTTTACCCTCATACCAGTTCCCTCTAGTGAATATGTACTATTATTATTCCTACTTTTAGAGAGAAAAACTTGAAGGTCAAAGATGTTCAATATTTGCTCATGGTCACACAGTCCATAAATGGCAGAGCCAACATTTCAAACCCATGTGTATGAGTTTCAAAGTTTATACTCTTTCTACTATACCCACATACTCCAAGATGCGGCAAGAATGGAAGGTTAAATTTAAGTTTCCCTTGGGTCACCCCGTGTGAAAGAAAATGCAATACAAAGTTAATAAGCTGGAGAGAGTACAGAGTTTATTTTGCCTTCATCATGTCCTCTAGCTTATTCAGCTGGTGTTGTACACAGTGAAATGAGTAATTAGCCAGGATGATTTTAATTAAAATGGAACATACAATTAATAAATGAAAGTGCTGGCATACTTGCTAATTTAACAACTCATTCATGGTGCCTGCTTTCAGTTAAGTAACTGAGATGGAAAAGCATCCTGCCACCCCTTAAATAAGATGATTAAATATGATTCAAGTGTATTTTTCTTGATGGTTTCTTATTTGAAAACAGCATGAGTTTTTTTTTAATTCATTAACTTAAAAAATTTTTTTTCTTGAGTCAGGGTTTCACTCTGCTGCCCAGGCTGGAGTGCAGTGGCACGATCAAGGCTTACCTCAGATTTGACCAACTGGGCTCAGGCGATCCTTCTGCCTCAGCCCTCTGAGTAGCTAGAACTACAGACATATGCCACCATGACGGGCTTATCTTATTATCATTATTTTTCTGTAAAGATGAGGTCTCACTGTGTTGTCCAGGCTGGTCTCGAACTCCTGGGCTCAAACAATCCTCTCACCTTGGACTCCCAAGGGTGCTGGTATTGCAGGCATGAGCCAACTTGCCTGGCTGAGACTAGTATAAGATTTTGATAAAATGGCTGGGAGTGATCATTGCTCAGTCCAGTTGTCTCAGATCACCTTGGTGTCCACAATGGTGTCCATGTGTATGTTCTGATTCCTGATTACCCTCCTACCTTCACCCATCCACCTCCCTGTGCCATCTTATGTTGGACACCACTCAGACTTTAGGATCCAGTTTCTTTAGCACACCTCTTCAACCACCCTCCACTTTATAGCATGGACACCACTCATTGCACTCCTTTGCCTATCTGTAAAATACATGCGTATCTTTGTGCTATGCCAACCCTAACCCTGGAAGGGACAGACCCACAACCATGAGACTCCTCAGTCTGACCTCCCCTGGCCTCAGGTGAATGGACCAGGGACCAACGACCAACCCAAAGGTAGCCACTAATTTGATGGCCTGTAATCTATTGTGTGATCTACTTAAGTAGCTGACCTACAGTCTATGAGATTTTCCAAAGACTTTGAACTATGCCAGAAGATAATATATGCTTGGGAAATATTTTGACCCATGTGCATACTGATGAGGGAGCCCAAGAAGTCAAGAGTTTAAAGGTTAGTTGGCCAGTAATTGTTAGAAATATGTCTTTGTGCTCAGCAGTGGTTGCCATGTCAGGAATTCTACCAGATATAACTGAAAGAAGAAATATTTCCTGAAGCAACACTTAAAGATCCTTTTTAAAGGTCTCATACTCAAGTCCATAAATTTTTATTTTATAAGTGTCGTCTTGGTGTGATATTTCCCGGACTATAACTTTTCTCATTTTTCATTTTACATCTTCAGACCTTTATTCGCTCCTTCATCATGGTTGTCAATGGCATTTCCTATGTTCATTTTTCCCTTTTTCATTTATTACCCATGTGAAACTTGAAGTTTTCCTTCTGATTATTTTCTTCTACTCACTTACTTCATGTGTGTTTCTTTATTCTGGGCTCATTTCATTTTCTTCCATCAGTTTTGAGTTTCTACAATATTCCATGGAACCCAAATGGCATTCTGAAAAGTTGTCTACATTTTTTTTTCCTGGCTATAAATCGGTATGGTCTAGCACCAGTCTAAATGATAAATAAGAGATAGTGGAAATGTTTTACTAGAACTCTTAGCCCTGTTGTATACATATATCAATCCGTCTTTGCCCCCTGTAGTGAATTGAACAGTGACCCCCAAAAGATACGCCCAAATTCTAACCCCAATACTTGTGAATGTGAACTTATTTGAAAATAAAGTCTTTGCAGATGTAATTAAGTTAGTGATCTTGATGAGATTATCCTGAATTTAAGGTTAACCCTAAATTTGATGACTGGCATCTTTATAAATAAGAGGAGAATTTAAGACACACAGATGCAGAGACACAAGGAAGAAGGCCATGAGAATACAGAGTCAGAGATTAGAGTTATGCTGCCACGAGCCCAAGGAACACCAAGAACCACCAGAAACTGGAAGAGGTAAGAAAGGATTCTCTCCTGGAGCATTTAGCGAGAGTGTGGTCTTGTCAATGCCTTGATTTCAGATGTATGCCCTCTAGAACTGTGACATAATGAATTTCTGCTGTATTAAGTCACCAAGTTTGTGGTACTTTGTTAGAACAACCCTAGGAAACTATACATCTGCCTTTTAAAACAGCTCTCCATTTTGAGGAATAATCTCCCCTCTGTCTCAGGATTAGCATGGAAACAGGACACAGCTGACTATACAGCACAAACTCAGTTAATCAGATTTAGTCCCTCAGTAATTCCCTTGGGATTAGGACCCAGCAGCACCAGAGTCTGTCTGCCTGCTCTTTGGAAGGAAGTATATGTGGATGTCTGTGTCTGCTATTTGCCCTGGGAAGCAGAAAAAGCTTGTCTGCAACAAGAGAACAAAGTCAGTGCCCAGAATGGAACTGTGGTGAAAGTCAGTAGTGTGTAGTGAAGGCATTGGAATCCCTGGATGTTTCCATGGTTGCCGTGTAATGCTCCCAAGTTGCATAGCTAAACTCCCTAATATGTGTGAGCAAGCTTAGAAGGATTTCTATAATTTTCCTCTGAAAGCGTCCTAATACATCCTAAGTATATGTCTTTACTCTTTTTATCCCTCTTCCATTCTCCTTCATCACATCTTGGGAGCCTTTAATTCTATTCTTTCTTAACTTAGAATGGATCTACCCACATGTAAAGTCTTCTGGAAGCAAGAGGGTATGGCAGGAAAGACTATGAAGACAGAAAACCCAGGGTTAGAATTCTGCCCTCATCACTAGATGAATGACCCATTGGATAGATTAGGCCCATATACTAAATGCAAGAAAAACTGGAAAAATGGACAACTGGCATTTTCATTTCTGTTGTGAGAGGTGGGCCCAGCCGACAAGGAAGAGGGGCATGGTGGGAAACCCAATGCTTGCCACATGTGGAAGTAGAACTGCTCTGACAGATGGGAGAAGATTCACAATGATATCTTTTTGTCTGATTGATGCTCCCTCATTCTCTAGACTCCAAGCTCCATAATGGCAGGATTATGTCTCAGTTTTGGTCTATCACTGGACTCAAAGTACTTGGCATAGCACTTGCTAAGTAATGGATGCTCAATGGATATTTGCTAAATGAAAGAATATAGCTATACAAGAGGAAACTGTTTCTACTCATAGATAATTTGGTGGGCTAAGGAAAATTCAACCTCTTCAACAGACTCCCTGACAAAGGTTGACCTAAGTTGATCCAGCATCGCTGTAAATCACCCTGCATTCTCATATTTGCTGCATAAAGTATGCAAAGTGCCCTACCGAGAATGGACATGAGTGAGTGGTTCTGATCTTTAGCCAGTTTTTGCCTCGTAACTTCATTATTCCTGTGTCTAGCTATCTCAATGCACTATGAGCTACTAGAGGACAAGAATTAGATCCTCCTCATCCTTCTAGTTCCAAATCTTGCCCTATATATGGGGACCATGCCCCTTCAGATCTAGAAACACTTGACTTAAATCCCCAGTGTAATTCCAGTGCAAAGCTCAATGTTCTCCTCAAGTTTATTCAAATTCTCAAGGATTTACTTTTCTTCTAATCACTTTTGGTTCAATTCCCAGCTTCAGTTAATCTTAGCTCTGCATTCTGCATTTTGAGGTCTTTTCCCCTGCCTTTACCTTAGCGTGAACCCAAATCCAGGGCAGAGAACGCTTTCTCCTTGTTTTTCCTAAGATGCCTTTTATATAAATTATTTACTGACTTTAGTTGGAGAGTCATGGCGACATCAGGATGGTAAACTTCTACTACAGCATGATGGAGCAGAACTTAAATTTGAGAAATATTGTGTTTTCTTTTTCTTTCTTTCTTTCGAATTGAAGTCTTACTCTGTCACCCAAGCTGGAGTGCAGTGGCACAATCATGGCTCACCAAAGTGTCGACCTCCTGGGCTCAGATGATCCTTCTACCTTAGCCTCTCAAGTAGCTAGACTACAGGCACTTACCACCATGCCTGGCTGATTTTTTTTTTTTGTAGAGACTAGGTCTCGCTATGTTGCCCAGGCTGGTCTCGAACTCCTGGGTTCAAGCAGTCCTCCCGCTCAGCCTCCAAAATTGTTGGAATTATAGGCATGAGGCAGTCAACCTGGCCAAGTATAGTGTTTTCTTGTTCTTAAAAAGTCATCCATTTCTGCCAAATCAGGTTGCAGGTTGATGCTGTACTCCTCCACATTCCTGTTTTCCCCTTTCTTTTCTCTATCCACTCCCTCCACTAAAGTGCCACTTATTTCTTCGGCAGAAAGCTTGCATCTGTTTGACTCCATGCATCTCATGCCCACTAGGACCCACCTTCCACATTCAATAAGCTTAGCAGTGAATTTTCCTAAACCAGAAGAGTTTATTTGTGGTACATTGGTTTCAATTACACTTTTTCTCACTCCACTGGATATTTTTTAATGAAATGACAAGGGTCAAGTGAGGACAGGCTTCTAGCAAAACCCATGAGCAATGGATTGAAAAAAAACATACTGTGCAAAACACATTTGATGGGTAAATTCACTGATGCTGGAAGAAGCTAGATGAGCCTGAGTAATGGAAAGGGGTGAATGATAAGATCAGAGGTGGGTCTTGGAGTAATATGCTGCATTTGAGGAGTGAGCCTGGGGCATTTGAGAAGTGGGCAGGAGAGGGATAGGGCTAAGGCAATGAGAGTCTGTCTATGGGGGAGATTGGGGAGCAAAAGATGGAGGCAAGAGAGAGTAAGAGAGCGGAAAATGAAGAATTCATACTCAAGGAGTGGTGAGGATGACCTTTAGGAGGAGAAAAAGCAACAAAAAACAGCACTGAGTCACCAGCCAGGAGAAGTGGACATTGCCCCGGTACTGCTCATAAATACTCTGTGTGAATTTGGAGACACGATCAATCTCACTAAAGCTCAGGTTCCTTATGTGAAAAGTAGATTTGAACTAGTTGGTCCCCAAACTCCATTTGCTTTTGAAATCTCTAATTCTGGAATTTCTCCAATTATATTTAAGCATATCCAGGTAATTGAAGCCGTTTTGCTTAATGTGATACAAAGGAAAAAATCTGACTGAGAAAAAAAGAATAACTTGTTGTCTACTGTTTGAAGCTAGCAGCATACATAGAGTTTATTATGTGAAAATACCAATGTGGAGGTTAATTAAAAATTCTGACATTCAGAGCAGGGATTTAAGGCAGGAATGTACAAGTCCAGAACTCTGGGTAGAATTAGACAGGCATGTAAACATTGAACCTTATTAAGTATATATTTAGGCATTAGAAAGGGGGGCATTTGGAAGCCAATATTCCAAACCCAAGGGTTGGTTGGCTTTGTGCATTTTGTTTGAATTATTACACATTTAATAGGATTTAGCTGCAGTGCCTCTCTGCTTAACAATCTGTTTCCTTGGCAATGCAATCCTCAGAGGGGCAAAGGCCATATGGAAAACATGGGTTATTTGGTAATTTAGTAAGTAAGATAAAAGGGGTAGAACTTAATTCAGCATACATCTTTTTATCTCCCCACCCACACACACACATGCAATAAGGAAACAAGGAACCAGTATTAAGTACATGATAGATACTTAATAGCTGGAGGGTACTATTATTATTATTATCAGAAATAATTTTCTACTGTTTTATATTACAATAGGTTCCCAAACATGTTATTACTCTATTTGTCCAAAAATGCTCACCAAGGTTAACTTTCTTCTTCATAGTCCCATAGGTGTTTTCCTTGATTCTGTTTTTTCTCCCTCTTTATCCTCTTCACTCCATCAGCAAGCTTGCTCATTCTCCCTTTGACTCATACCCCAAATGCACCCTGTTCCCCCCATTTCTTCTGTGGCATCAGGTACGAGCCTCATCCTCTCCCAACTGGACTGTCCACAGTTTCCTAACTCATCTCCCTCTTGTGCCTACTTCCCTTCTTCACCCAACATCCAGAGTGATCTTTTGAAAATATAAGTACCATCATGCTGCTACTTGGCCTGAAACCTTCTGGTGTCTTCCAGTCGTGCCGGTAGAAAAGCTCAGCCTTCATCCTTGCCAGGCAAAACCAGTGCATTCTGGACTCTGCCTACCTCTGTCCCTTCTTGCTCTGGGCCACTGAGCTTCCCTCAGGACCATCTTTCTTCTCTGCCTAAAACATGCCAAACTCACCCCCACCGTTGGGCTTTACACTAGCCATCCCCCTCCCAGCAATGATCTTCACCCTGGCCTTTGCACAGATGGCACCAGGTTTAGAATCAATTCTCAGTACACTTGTCCTTTCCTGAGAGTCTTACCCTGACGTCATCCTCTTTCATGCACTCATATTTTACTCTACTTCATATTTGATTTGATATCTTTGTGTACTTACTTGTTTTGTTTTTCCTTTGGTTTTGTTTTTTTAATCTCTCACACTAAAACACAAGCTCTGTGAGTGTAGGGACATTTTATTATATTTTCTGTTAGGAACTCAATAAATATGTCTTGAATGGATGAATGAATTAATTTTGTCAAAAACTAGATGGTCAAGGTTATTTCATGACCAAGAAACAGGTCAATACAATAATGAACTCATAGCAACGATTAGGTTTAAAAAAATTCCAAAGTACTACTAGTTTTTTATTATTTTTAAAATATTGATAATTTATTTAACCGAGGGCCATTTTTAAACCACTTGTGAATCTTTATGTTTTAGAATTTTTTAAATTATCTATTGACTCACAGTTAATTAGTCCAGCTCTATATTTGTATACATTAGAAAAATTGAAGGCAACCTAGACACCAAACAACTTGTGAACTGTTTAAATAAATTATGGCAAGTTATAGAAAAGTATATATGATTCCAATTTTGTCCAATAGTTTTATTCACACTTCTCTACTTAGAAAGATATTCTCCCAAGGTGTTATAAATTGTCTTTTCAGGAGGGGGTTGGGATTATAATTATTTTTTCTTTTTGTGTGTGTGTGGTGGTTTTTATGTTCTTGGGTTTTTCTTTCCTGATTTCTCTAAAATGAGTATGCACTGCTTGGATAATTAGTAGAAGTAACTTTAAAAACAAAATTTTGAAAGGTATAAAATATAAGGACTTGGAATGTTTGATATGAGGAGGATCTTTTTGTTTTTTTCTTAAAAACACAAAACCCCTCAAAACAAAAAATGTAGTCCCTAAATAAAAAAAAAGACAAGAAGTACAAATTCAAAATCTGAAACCAGAATTTTCAGCTACTGCCTTCAGAGAGGGTGATCCAACAAAGATAATCCTTAGTATATCTTTGGCATGCATCGGTTTAGCTGCCCAGGGTACACCTTAATAAAATATTCATGGCCTTGAGACCATCTTCCTTTCCTTTTGTTCTCCCTCCTACTCCAATCCCTGCATGCCCTACAATAATTTCACCCCTCTAGACCCGAGTATTGTATTCACATTCCAACCATACAAATTGGCCATATATAAAACACTGAGATATTTGAGAAGGTTTTCTAACTGTAGGGAAGACATGTGAGGCTGTGACTGCTTCCTTTCTTGGGTATCTATTTTCATCGACTAACTCACATAGGGGCTGAGCCACGTCCTGCGAAAAGAAATTGAAACTTTCTGGCAAATGGAGTCCAGCATGCACAAGCATGTCAGAACATGGTGGGGAACCCCACAGCAAACAAGTTGCCAGGAGAAGCACAGGGCTCCTCAGAGAAAATCAATCTGGATGAGTAAAGCTTGGGATAACAAGTTGAGACTGGGCAGAAGAACCAGAGAGTGAAAAGGAAATCATGACACAAGACAGACTGTGGAGGCCGCTTTGGCAGTTCACATAGGCAACCTTTGGTGGCGGTGGTGGTGGGGATGTGATTTTTTTTTTTTTTTGAGTTGGAGTCTCACTCTGTCGCCCAGACTGGAGTGCAGTGGCCGCTCCCGGCCACCGCAGCCTCAACCTGCTGGGTTCCGGCGATCCTTCCGCCTCAGCCTTCCAAGTAACCGGAATTACGGGCATGCGCTACCACGCCCAGCTGATTTTTTGATTTGTTGTAGAGATGAGGTCTCGCTGCCCAGGCGGGTCTCGAACCCGCGGGCTCAGGCAATCCACTCACCTCAGCATGCCAAAGGCGCGGGATTACAGGCTGAGCCACCGAGCCCGGCTGGGATGTTATCTTTAAAAGGATAAAAATAGGAAACCCCCACAGGGCTCTGAGGGTCTTGCCACTCACTCATCTTAAACAATTTGGATGGATATCCCAAGACCATCCTCTAAGACTGGCTCACCAAGATGGGAAAAAGCTCATAATTATGCAATAGTTCAAGTCCACACGACCATCACAAGCATACTGACCTAAAGATATGGGCTTAAATTATGGCCAGACATGGGTAATTGGGGAAAATAATGGAACTAAAAAATAATCCGAACCACCATATACAGAAGACACTTTACCTCTCATTCTGCAGATTTTTAATGCAACACTAAGTGTGAACACGTTCATGGGACTCACAGATTTTGAAAACCTTCATTCTCTGTACACACTGAGCAACTCTTTCCCATGGCTTCCTCTTTCAGCTACTCCTACTGGAAACAGTTAGGACTCAAAGAACAAATGACATGAACAGTTATGTGAAGTTACAATGCTTTCACTCAGCTTCTTGTTTAATTGTCCTTATAATCCTGTGTGCAAGACTGAAACAGTTAGCCCTGTAGTCAGTGTCAGGAGATGTGGTGAAGTCCAATGTTTGTCTCAGAACTCAAGGTTACTTAAGTGAGGATTGCTATTGCAGAACTTATATTCCAGTCCCATCAATGTGAAATTCCCATGAAAGGCCAAAAGAAGAGAAATCAGGTGCATTATTCTAGGGCTTGGTAGTAGCTGTATTTTTTATCTGTACAGCATGCTTTCATATTACTGTCGGCTGTTGATCATCAGTACTCCCGGTTACATGTTTCAATAAAATATGTTGCTTAAGCTAGCCTGAATTGTGTCTCTATATTTTGTAACCAAAAAAGCTCTAACATCAAATATACATACGACCAACATCTATGACTTCCACCAGTCATACCTTTTGTGGTTCCTGTCATAGACCCCAAGTGTTGATTTTTCTGCCTAGGCAGCAGATTTATAGATTCAAAGGATCTTACAGAGGTGGGGGAAATACAGTGCTATTCAGCCACTGTACCCTGAGAATTCTAGGCCATCCTAAGTCCAGATGACCCCTAGGAGCAACATTAAAACAACAAAACTCTAAACAGATGACAGAATGGAAATTGACTGCCAAAGAATTATATCCATTCCTATCATCACTGGAGGCAATCTGACAAAATTCATTAATTTCAGCTTCCAGCTAATAACACATCAGGAGAGAAACTCACTAATGATCTTTTTCATTTGGAACATGAGGCCATTGATGTTTGCAGGGCATGCAACACTGTTAAACTGATGCTTATGCTCAGTTAGTAGGGAAAAATAAAGTTGTGTTTCTTGGACTAAACTCCTCAAATAAATTCTCTTGACTATACATACTCAGGCCTCAGGGATAGCTAAAAGTAAACAATTAGATTATCTTGATCTGCTCACATTTTGCAGTTTATTGTTCCCATATAAAATTTCCCTTCTCTTGCTCTGAAGTTGCTTTTGAATGAGTTAATGAGAAATGAACCATGCTTTCTACTATTTATTTCTTGAATTACCCTAAAGTTTGATCGATAAAAACAAAATCATTAAGGGGCTAAAATATTTTTTAACATGAAATTTCAAACACTTAGATTACAGAATTCTGTTCACAGGTTTAAATTCCAAAGGAAATAACCTACCCCCTCCCCACCAGAACTTTTATAAAAACAATTCTGTCAAGAGGATAAAAATGAATGAATCAGCCAATTTTTGAGAACCTGCTAGCTGTAAGAATAAAGATTAGGTCAATATAACAATGCTCTAACAATAATAGCATAAGATTGTAAATACTACCACCATTTTTAAAGGCTTATAGATATTGTTCTAAAGCAGAAATGGATAAATTATGGCCCAAGCCCTGTTTTTATAAATAAAATTGTATTAGAATACAGCCATGCCCATTCATTTACATATGGTCTTTGGCTGCTTTTATACTACCTCTCTGCACACTGAAAATCAATGAAGAAAATGGTAGAGTTAAACTACACACTAGATGAATAGGCTTAACTAACATTCACAGAATACCTCCTCACTCACTGCTGCAGAATACACATTCTTATCATCAGCACATGGAACATTCTCCGGAATAGACTGTATCTTAGGCCATAAAATAAGTCTGTATAAATACAAAAAAAATAAGAAATCATATCAAGTATCATATTAAGGGCTCCACTCCAAAACTCTTTGTTTTGACCAGTCTCGTTTACATTTGTCCACTGCTCTCTACACCCCCTTGCTACTCAAAGTGTGGTCCCTGGACAAGCAGCACCATCTTCACTTGGGAGCTTATAAGGAATGCAGAACATCAGACTCTTCTCCAGCCCTAGTGACTCAGCATCTGCATTTTAATAAGATCCCCAGTGATTCTTGTGCATATTGAAGTTTGAGAAGCATGGCTCTGTTTCACACTTACGCCATAGTTATCAGCTGTCATTCTTGTCCCATTACACCTGTTATCTGATGTATTAGTTTTGAATTGCTGCTAAAACAAATTACCGTAAACTTTGTGGCTTAAAACAACACAAAGTTATTCTCTTGAACTTCTAGAGGTCAGAAATCTGAAATCAGTGTCCTGAACTGAAAACAAAGTATTGGCAGGGCCATGCTTCCTTCAGAGGCTCTGGGAGAGAATCTTTCCTTGATCTTTTTCAGATTCTAAAGCTGTATTCCTTGGCTCATGGGTCATTTCTCCATCTCCAAGCCTGTAGTATAGTGTCTTGCTTCAGTCTTCACATTGCCTTGTGTATCTCCTTCTACTGCCTCTTATAAAGCCACTTGTAATTACATTTAGGGCCTACTTGCATACTTCAGGATACTTTTCTACCTGAGGATCCTTAGCTCACTCACGTCTGCCAGGTTTCTTTTAAAGTAGCATTCATAAAGCCGGCCGTGGAGACTCAAGCCTGTAATCCCAGCACTTTGGGAGGTCGAGGCAAGAGGATTGCCTAAACTCAGGGGCTTGAGACCAAACTGAGCAACATGGCGAGACCTCATCTCTACAATAAATAAATTAAAAATATATATATTAGCCAGGCATGGTAGCGTGCGCCTGTAGTTCCAGCTACTTAGAAGGCTGAGGCAGAAGGATTGCCTGAGCCCAGCTGGTTGAGGCTGCGGTGACCGTGAGCATGCCACTGCTCTCCAGCTTGGATGACAGAGTGAGACTCCAACTAAAAAAAAAAAAAAAAAAAAAAGCAGCATTCATAGGTTCCAGAGTTTAGGACATGAATATTTTGGCGAGTTATTATACAACCTATCATACCTGGGTCTCTAATTTGACACATAGTAAGACTTTAATAAAAAGTTGGTTGAAATTTCTAGTCATTTCATGGATGTCACATTAGTATGTGGCCACCTGGAGATGGCTTCATGGAGAAAAGCAAGTAAATAAATTGCCTATAATTTATCATAATCCAGTATTAATGAACATATCCCTTAGGTTCATATGTTTCCAATGGAAGGAATTAACCTTGAAGGTTAATTAACCTTGAAGGCTTCACAAAAGAGGTAGGCTGAGTCATGAGAAATGGTCAGAAATTTTGCAGGTCACAAAAACAAGGAGAGTCATTCCTAACAATAGAAACAGCATTTGGAAAAGCATGAAAAAGGACATGAAACAGCAAAGCCCATTTAGGAAGCTGTAATAATTAGGGAAAATAGCGTGTGTGAATGTGAAGCCAGGAAGATCAGAAAATGAAGTAAAAGGAGTCAGTAAGAATCACATTAGGGAAAGCTTTGAAAACCTTACCAAGGAAATTGATGTTCATCTTATAGATGAGAGCCTATCGTTAAAGTGATAAAAATCAAGGCATTGGCAAGGTCAAGGATGAAGAAAGGTCATTCTGGTGACAGTGTGGAAGCTGTTTTGCAAAAAGCTCAGACCAATTAAATTAACTTTTTGGTTTATGGTAGGCATATGAATAAATATCTGCTCAATATCTCTCATATGCACCATCACGCTTGAATTGCCAGAGAAAAAGGGACCCAGAATAACAAGATGTTCTGTTCCAAGCAAACACCACTCTAATCGGAGCTGGGGGTACAGCTGTTCAGAGGTAATCAACACTTCAGTTGATTTTTCAATTTTTTTTTTAAACTAGAGAGGGGACGCCAGGTATTAAATGGCAAGAGAGCTTGTAGCACAGCAATGCCGGGAGATACCTGGATTCCTTTAAGACAAGCTCAGTCTGCTCAGTGAATCTGAGTCAGGCCTATGTTGGTCTTAGTCATCTGCCTTTTTAATGGGCTTCTTCAAGGACATTCCTATGGTTAGCAGGATTGAGCTGTCCTTTGATTGTCTGAGATCAGTGGACCATAGAGTTTAATGTCCACTGATAGACAGCCATGGATTTTCCTAGCTTGTCTAGAAATGGAGATAACAGTGAAGAAGATGATATTGATGACAATGATCATCTGGTCACTTACTATGTTTCCGGCACTGGCTTTACCTAAATGGTCTCCAATCTTTACAGCAGTGTTCCTAAACCCTTTTAATATCATCCACAGTAAGAATTCATGTTATATTGTAATGCAGGCTATACATTTCATAAAACTATACACTGCCTGTAACCCACCATGGCACTTTCTATTCCACTCTGCTCTATTTTATTTTGTTTTTAAATGCCGGTCATCAGGGACTAACTTGATTTAGCAATCTGCAGTTTACAAGTAAAGGTAAGTATGACTGCCCCCCTATCCTATTAAAACCATCGAGGCTGAAAGGGATTAAGTGAAACCCAAGGCAAAATCAATTTCAGTTTGGCTGGAACTCCATGTTCTTCACATGGTGTCATTCTGATCCCCAGTCAAAGAGCCTTTGCTGCTAGGACAAATGCCTCAGTGCAGCAGAGAAGTGATTATAACAATCACAGCAGTGACATAAAAAACAGTAATAGCTAATAGTTTTTGAAAAATTTTCAAAAGCAATTTTAATGTGAGGTCAAATGTGACACGGCATTGTTGTTTATTTTTACTTTATTATTAGCTTTTTAATTTTAAAGACGTGGGGTTAGGTATACAGATGATCATTTTGCAGGTACACTTGTTGATGAGGTGTGCCCCTCACTTCCCTGGCAGTTTTCCACTATGGTTAATCCCACCCCTGCCCCCCTTCGCTGGCAGTTTCCCACTACTGCCAATCCCTTTCTTATGAGTGAGAACATGTGGTATCCAGTTCTTTGTTTCTGTGAGAGATCACTCAGTATTATAGAGTCTAAGTCCATCCAAACTGATGTGAAGTTCATAATTTTGTCCTTCTTTATGGCCATGTAATATTCCATCATATATATGTACCACATTTATTTCATCCAGTCCTCTTGCAATGGGCAGCACGGTTGGTTCCATATTTTTGCTATTGTGAATAATGCTGCAATAAACATGCATGTGCAGGTATCTTTTTCAGAGGGTGATTTGAGTTCCTCTAAGTGTATTCCCAGCAGGGGGATTGAGGGATCATATGGAGGGTCAATTTTTAGATCTTTTAGGAATCGTCACACTGCTTTCCACAGAGGTTATACTAGTTTACACTCACAGCAACAGTGTAGAAGTGTTCCCTTTTCCCCACATCCTCTCCAGCATCTGCTGTTTTTTGAGTTATTGATGATGGCCATCCTACAGGAGTTAGGTGATATCTCAGTGTGGTTTTAGTTTGCATTTCTTTGATGACTAGTGAGGCTGAACATTTTTCATGTATCTAGAGCTGCTTGCATGTCTTCTTTTGAGAAGTGTCTATTCACATCTTTTGCCCACTTTGTAATGGAGTTACTTGGGTTTTTTGTTTGTTTGTTTGTTTGTTTGTTTGTTTTCTTTTCAGCATGTTTGAGTTCCTTGTAGATCCAGATGTTAGGCCATTGTCAGATATACACTTGGCAAATATTTTTTCCTAGTCTGTGGGCTGTCTTCCTGCTCTCTTGATGGTTTCCTTGGCTTTGCAGAAGCTTGTCATTTTGATGAGGTCCCACTTGTCTATCTTATCTCTTATGGCACTTGGGGTTGTCTATCTTATCTCTTATGGCACTTGTCTATCTTATCTCTTATGGCACTTGGGGTTTTGACCAGGAATTGGTTGCCAGTTCCAATTTCCATACGTGTGCCTCCTACATTTTCTAAGGTTCTTATCGTTTAAAGTTTTACATTTAGCTCTTTGGTCCATTTAGGGTTGATTTTTGTGTAAGGTGATGGGTAGGGGTCTTGTTTTAATCTTCTGCATGTGATCAGACAATTTTCCCAGCACAGTTTACTGAATAGGTTCTCCTCTCCCGAGTGGTTGATGGTGGAGGATTTGTTGAAGACGAATTGGTACAGAAATTGAGGTTTTGCTTTTAGCGTCTCTATCCTGTTCCATTGGTCTATATGCCTCTTCTTGTACCAATACCAGGCTGTTTTGATTATTGTCACTTTATTAAAAAGTTTAAGGTTTAGGACTGTGATACCTTCCACTTTGGTTTTTTTGTTTTGTTTGGTTTGGTTTGGTTGGTTGGTTTTTTGTTGTTGCTGTTGTTGAGGATTGTTTTGGCTATTCATGATCATTTATGTTTCCATATGAATTCTTATATTGCTGTTTCCAAGTCTGAGAAGAACACTGCTTGTAATTTAATGGGTATTGTATTAAATCTGTAGACTGCTTTGGGTGGGATGGACATCTTAACAATGTTGATTCTTCCAATCCACGAGCATGGAATATTTTTGCATTTGTTTGTGTCATCATCTTTAATTTCTTTGAGCAGCGTTTTGTAGTTTTCATTGTAAAAGTCTTTCGTTTCTCTGGTTAAGAAGATGTCAAGGTATTTCTGTGTGTGTGTGTGTGTGTGTGTGTGTGTGTGTGTGTGTGTGTGTGTGTGTGTCTATTGTGAATGAGATTGTGCTTTTTATTTAGCTTTCTGTTTGTTTATTATTGGTGTATAAGAATGCAACTGTCTTTTGCACATTTATTTTATACCCTGAGACATTGTCAAAGTCCTTTATCAGTGCAAGGAGGATTTTGGCAGATTCTCTTGGGTTTTTGAGGTATAGAATCATGTCGTCTCTAAAGATGGATATGGATAACTTGACTTCCTCTTTTCCTATTTGGATACCCCTGATTTCTTTCTCTTGTCTGATTGCTCTAGCTAGTACTTCCAATACTATGTTGAACAGGAGGTATGAGAGTGGGCAACATTGTCTTGTTCTAGTTTTCAGGGGAAATGGTTCCAATTTGTCTGTTTAGCAGTATGTTGGCTGTGGGTTTTTTGTAGATGGCTCTTACTATTTTGAGGCATGTTCCATCTATTCCTAGATGTTTGAGGGTTTTTATCAAGAAGCAGTGCTGGATTTTATCAAAAGCTTTTTTTCTGCATCTAATGACATAATCATGTGGTTTTTGTCTTTACATCTATTGATGTATTTAATTACGTTTATGGTTTCTTGTATGATGAACTAGCCCTGCATCCAGGGACGAAGCCTATTGATCATGGTAGATGATATTTGAGATGTGTTGTTGGATTTGATTTGCTTTTTGAGAATTTTAGCATCTATGTTCATTAAGGATATTAGACTGTAGTTCTCTTTCTTTGATGGATCTTTACACAGCTTGGGTATCAATGTGATGTTAGCTTCATAAAATGATTTGGGGAGAGTTCCATCTTTCTCAATTGCCTGGAATACTTTCAATAGGATTAGTATCAGCCCCTCCTTACATGTTTTGTAGAATTCTGCTGGAAAGCCATCTGGTACAGGGCTTTTGTTTGTAGGTAGTTTCTTATGATAGTCAATTTCCTAGGTTGTTATTGGTCTATTTAGGGTCTGGCTTTCTTCTTGTTTCAACCTGGGGAGGTTATGTGATGTCAGAAAGTCCTCCATTTCATTTAGGTTTTCAAGTTTGTTTCCATACAAGTGTACATAGTAATCTCTGATACACTTTTGTATTTCTTCAGTGTCAGTTGTGACGTGATCTTTTACATTTCTGATTGTGTTTACTTGGGCTTTTTCTCTCTTTTACTTGGTCAGTTTAGCTAGGGGTCCGTCGATCTTGTTTATCCTTTCAAGGAACCAGCTTTTTGTTTCATTGATTCTTTTGTATTATATTTTTGTCTTCTATGTCCTGAATTTGGGCTTTTATTTTGGTGATCTGGATTCTTCTGCTGAAATTAGGGTTTTGGTGGTCTTGCTTTTCCGGCTTCCTTAGGTGATTTGTTAGGCTGTTAAATATTGATCTTTCCATTCTCTCCATGTGTGTTCATCGAGATATGAATTCTCCTCTTAGGACTGCTTTTATGGCATTCCAGAAATTTTGGTAAGATATTTCTTCATTTTCATTTTTTTTCTAGGAATCTTTTGATTTCTGTTTTTATTTCCATGTTGACCTAGGAATTGTTTAGCATCATGCTGTTTAGCATACATGTCTTTGTGGATTTGGGGAGAACTTTGTTGGTGTTGATATTTACTTTTATTCTACTGTGGTCTGAGAAGGTGCTTGGCAGAATTTCAATCTTATGGGATTTGTTTATGCTTGATTTATGGCCAAGGATGTGGTCAATCTTAGAGTATATCCCATGTAGTGATGAGTAAAATGTCTATTCCATGGTTGTTGGGTAGAGTGTTCTGTGTGTATCTATTATGTCCATTTGGTCAAGCGTCACATTGAGGTTATGGATCTCCTTGCTGATTTTTTGTTTTGATGATCTGTCTAGGGTAGTGAGTGGGGTGTTTAAATCCCAAGCTATGTTAGTGTTAGAGTCAATATTTTTTTTAGTTTACCTAGAGGCTGCTTTATGAAAGTTGGTGCTACTATGTTGGATGCATATATATTTAGAATGAATATTTCTTGTTGATGGATTGAACCTTTTATCATTATGTAGTGACCTTCTGTATCTTTTTTAATTATTGATAGCTTAAAGGGTATTTTGTCTAATATTAAGATTGCAACTTCTGCTTTCTTTTGTGTTCTGTTTGCCTGAAAATTTGTTTTCCATCCTCTTACTTTGAGTCTGTAAGTGTCCTTTTTGTGAGACGAGTCTCTTGGAGATAACACATTGTTACATCCTGATATTTCATCCAATTTGCCATTCTATGTCTTTTCAGTGGTCATTTAGTTCATTCACATTCAGGCTAATTATTGAGATGTGAGAATTTATCCCTGCCTTGATGTTCTTGTAGTGTTTGTTGTTGCTATTGCCATTTGTTTATTTGTCTGTTGTCTTTCTTTTGGTTTTTAAGTTGATTTATGTGTGTTTTCAGTCTTTTTCCCACATTCTTGTGAAGGGCATTGTCTTTTTCTTTCTTTCTTCTGTGTTTAATATTTTCTTAGATGTTTCTTATAGATCTGGTGGTGTAAACTCTTAGGAATTGAATATCTGGGAAGGATTTTAATTTTCCTTCACTGATGAAACTTAGCTTAGCTGAGTAGATAATTCTTGGTTGAAATTGTTTATCTTGGAGAAGTTTGAAGACTAGACTCCAATCTCTCCTAGCCTGAAGTATTTCTGTAGATAAGTCTGCTGCTATTCTAATTGGTCTTCCCTGATAGGTAGTCTGATCTTTCTCTCTTGCTGCCTTTAGAATTTTTTCTTTTATACCTACTTTGTGTAAGCAAATTACTATGTGTCTAGGAATTGGTCTTCTCATTTGTTGTCTTGCAGGGGTTCTCTGAATCTCTTGTATTTGAATGGTCATGTCTCTGATAGGATGAGGGAAGTTTTCTTGAATAATTTCATGGAATGTTTGTTCTAGGGTCATCTCTGTCTCACTATCTGCCTCAGGGATTTCAATTAATCTTAGGTTCAGCCTCTTGAAATAATTGCTTATCTCTTGGAGGTTTTGTTCTGTCTTTTAAATATTCTTTTCTATGTTTTTAAAGTTTGGGTTAGTTCCATATTTTTGTTCTCAATCTCTGAGATTCTTTCATCTGCTTGGTTAATTCTGCTTTCCATGCTTATCAGTTCATGTATTTCATTCACTGTATTTTTTATTGCTGTTATGTCAGTTATCAACTCCTTCATTCTTTCCTCTTGTCTCTCCTCTTTTCTATTTATTCTCTCTATTAATATCATGATATCTGGGTTTGTGGGTTGAGACCAGTCATTCTGGGGGCTCTTCATTGTTTGAGTTCTGAAGTCTGTATTCTCAGTTGTCCTCCCAGGAGCCTGTGTGGGACCCATATTCTTCCTTTGATTTTTCTTCATTTGTGCAGGCTTTCTTCTCCCTTTCTTAACCTATTCTTTAAATCTGTTGTTCAGTGATGGGGGGATAGCTTTCACTTCTGTTTTCTCAGTCTCCTATTTTCCCTTATGTAGATCCTCTGGCTTTGTTCAATTTTGAAGCTAGACTGGGGTTGGAGAGCTGTGCTTTTTGCAGTTTTGAGATTTAATTAAGGGGGGAGCTGTGATTCAGAATCTATCTGCTAATCCCAGTATCTACTGATGGTGTGTGGACCCCCTGGAACCCGCTTCCCACTACCTTACAATTTTTCCCCTTAAACAAATGTTTTCCCCTTAAACAAAACGAGATAAGAAAAAGGAAAAGAATGGAAAAAATGAAGAAGGGAGATGAAAGGAAGGCAGAGAAAGAGAGGGAGAAGAGAGAAAACAGACAGGAGTACCAACAAACTAATAAACAGAGAGACAAGCAAAGACAGAAAAAAAAATTACAGACAATCATACAAACAAACAAATAAAAACCCCTGCTGACATACTCACCCTCAAAAATACCCAAACACAAACAGAAAATCTAAAAAAAAATTAAAATAACAGGAATGGCCTGGTTCAGTGGCTCAGCCTGTAATCCCAGCACTTTGAGGGGCCAAGGCAAGTGGATTGCCTGAGCCTCTGGACTCGAGACCAGCCTGGGCAACTTGGAAAGACCTCATTTCTACAATAAATCAAAAATTAGTCAAGCATGGTAGCACACATTTGTAGTTCTGGCTACTTGGAAGGCTGAGGTGGAAGGATTGCCTGAGCCCAGCAGGTGAATGCTGGGGTGGCCATGAGTGTGCCACTGCACTCCAGCCTGGGCAACAGAGTAAGACTTCAACTCAAAAAAAGAAAGAAAGAAAAAATAGAAACAAAGCAAGTACAAAAGCATAAACAAAAACAGAGAGAAAAAAACAAAAACTAAAACAAAAAACAATCAAACAAAAACAAACAAACAAACAAAAACTTACTCTGTGGCTGTTTCTGTAACTCCAGGTCCTTTCAGCTGCCACCACCGAGATAAGGAGTGACTCCAGTCTCCAGGCCATCTCCTCTGCTCTCAGCACAGGCTTATAGGGTTGCTCTCATTGCAGGTCAGATGCCCCAGGAACTACTGTAGGAGGAAGATGGATCAGATGCAGACACACCCAACTCGCCTGCTGCTGCTGGTGCTGTCAAGTCTCCCACTCAGATCTGACGTAGCTGTGCCTCTTCCAGCATGGGGGAGTGGCATCTCTATTTTTACTTTATTAATTTTATTTTACTGTGGTAACAACACTTAACACGAGTTCTATCCTCTTAACCAATGCTTACGTATAAAATATGGTATTGTTGACTATAAGTTCAATGTGTTGTAGCAAATCTCTAGGAGTTACCTGAAATTGTATGCCAGTTGATTAGTAATTTCCCATTTCTTCCTATCTTAACACTTTGGCAGCCATAGTTTCACTTTCTGATTCTATGAATCTGACTATTTTAGATACCATGTATAAGTGAGAGCATGCAGTATTTGTCTTTCTATGACTGGGTTATTTTTCTCAGTGAAATGTCCTCTAACTTCACTCATATTGTCAGTCACATATTGCAGAATTTTCTTCTTTTTAAAGATTGAGTAGTATTCCATTGTATGTATATGCCACATTTTCTTTGTCCATTTCTACCTCTGAGCCATTGTAAAAGGGGCTTTGGTGAATACGGGAGTGCTAACATCACTTCAAGGCTTTGATTCCAATTCTTTTGGATAAATATCCAATAGCAGAATTGTTCAATCATATGGTAGTTCCATTTTTAAGCCTTTGAGGAACCTCCATACTGCTTTCCCTAGCAGCTACACCATTTTGCATTCCCACCAACAGTGTGAAAGGGTTCCAATTTTTCCATGTCCTTGCCAACACTTGTTGTCTTTTGTAGTTAACACATTTTTAAGTCCTTACTACAGGATTGCCATTGTACCAAGTATAAGTGTAATGTGCTACCAGATTTAAATAATGAAGAAATAACCCCTGAGAGATGGCATGATGCAATGACACATGGACTAAATCAAGCACTGGAAGTTTTGAATTTGCTTAATTCTCGTTCCTGATTCCTTAACCAATTCTAGCCACAGTTCACTCAGTGGTCTACAGAGATCATAACTCACTGGTCCCCAGCTAACACCCATCCTTCCTAATAGTTATACTAAAGTACTAAAGACCTTTGTAAACTATACAGATGTCAGTTCTTTGTTTACTATTCTTGAAAGGCCCACTTTGCAAAGAGATTGGGAATGCAAAGCCCTCAGCTTTGTACTTTCATCAAAGAAGACAAATATGAAAGTCATGATATTCCTTGCTTCAGAAAAAAGGACCTGACACCACACAACATTGTGCCAAAAAAACAAAAATCTTGTTTCTTTCCAACAAAGCCAATATAGCTATCTGGTCACCTAACTGACACGTGCCTACAGGTAGGGATTTTTCCCATCCAGGATCACTTGTGATGTCAGTGCCTGGTCCTAGAAGTCCACTCCCACCACCATCCACCCAGGAAAGACAGGAATACAGGAATGTTTGACAGAAAATGCTCTTGGCTGAGCAAGTCTGAATCTCTATTCATGCCATTTCTGCCTGCTCTTAACTTTTCTGGTTAGCCCTTTGTTCATAAAAACTTAAGGACAAAGGCAAGTGGCTATGGAGTGAGAAATCCAGAGTCCAATACCAGAAGGAAACTGTCTACAGAATGGGCCCTGATGGACATACACCAGAAACTTTGCCTATAGAGACAGTCAAAACTGGCATGCACAGGAAGCACTGGACGATCTAGATTGCTCTATGTCCCTACACTGTCTTCCTCACCTCCAATCTTTGTTCACACCATCCCTTCCTCAACAATGCCCCCTTCCTCATCAATGCCCCCTCCATACAAATCTCACCAAATCCAGGTAATCTTTCAATGCTGCCTTCTCTATAACCTCCTGTTACACTCACCTGTGATCTTTCTTTTCCCTTCCTCCTTCCCTTTCCCCTTCCTCCTTCCCTTTCCCCTTCCTCCTTTCCTTTCCCATCCCAATGTTGGTTCCATAGCACTTTTGTGGCACTTTAACAGAAATGCAGATTCCAACACTCTAAGTCCCTTGAGAGACATTACTGCATATAGGGCAAAGAACATGGATTCAAATCCTGCTGTGCCTCTCACCAGCTGTATGAGCAAATTTCTTAACCACCATGCCACACGGGATCCTGATGTCAAGAGACTGGGATCTAGGTTACTGTATTAGTTTCAATCCTGGCTCTGGCACATAGCAGCTGTGTGATTTGGGGCAAGTCACTAATCTCTCTAAGCCTCAGCATCCACATCTGTAAGTTGAAGAAATAGCAGTGTCTTCTTCCCAGAACAGTTGTGAGGATCAGTGAGTTACTAGGATGGATACAGTGGATGATAATACCCCTGACATCCGAGGTACAGTTTCCCCATCTCGGGACTGTCGTGAAGATTGAGGGAAAGGCTGTGCACAAAGTTCCTGGGACTGTCCATGGCAGGATGGGTGGCTCAATTCATGTAATCTGTGACCTTGACTGGTGAAAAAGGCAGCCCTCCTTTTTTCCTGCTTATTTTTGGGTACCATCTCTGTGCCTAATGATAAACTTGGCATGTATTAGATTCCTAGTTAGTATTGGTGAAGATCAGAATGCCAATTCAGGAGCAGGTTAGCCAACACTCCAGAAGGCTGAGGGGCCCAGGCAAGACCAAGGTCCTGAGTTGGCTCACAGGTAAGGAGAAGATGCCACGGGAAGTTAACTTGCAGCCTGTGGGGAGTGTGCAGAAAGCGTGGGGCTGGGGCAGTATAGCCAGTGTTCAGCAGGTGAAGATTTACCTCACACCTCCCTGAATTCATTTATTCATTCATTCATTCATTCATTTGCTAGTAAAGCAAGTCTTCTCCTTTCCTCCTTTGAGCTTACTAAGCTCCAGGAAAAAACTTCAACATCTCCCTTTGAAACACTAACTTGACCAGACTCAAAGGCCTTAACTCCAGTCTTTCAAAATAGCAGAGTCATGGGGACTGACCACTCTTTCCTGACGGCCTCCAGGGCAAGGGCCAGGGCCAAGGCTGATGTGGAAGTTCCTCTGCATGCAAGGCAATGGGGGCTCAGAGCCAAGTTCCTGCACTCCAGCCTCAGTCCTTCTCACGTGTGCTTTTGGATGAATCACTTTACTGCTCAGGGTAGATGATGGTGTGTGTGTGTGTGTGTGTGTGTGTGACAGCATTTATGTAAATATGACACTGCTATGAGCCAAGTCTTCACACCCTGCCTAGGGCCGTGCACTCATGATCTCCTTCAGTCTTTGCAGTAGTCCTCTAAGGTGGAGCTGGGATTTGAACCAGAGTTGGTCTGACCCCAAAGTCCATGGTTTTCATAGTTTTCTCAAAAGCCAATCCACTTGTGAACCATCTCTACAAATTTTGTCAAAGTTATGTTCCACCTCTACTATGATTTTCAAGCTTAAATGCAATTATTTTTCAAAGGAAAATCAATTTCACTACCAAGAAAGAAAAACCAATATCACTTTCCACAGAAAAGATAAACCGAAAAATGAAAAACAAACCAATATTATAAAATTCTAGCCAGATACAGTATTGGTATCTACAAGTACGAGTTTGAAACTCATCAGAAAACAGATTATCAAAGATATGGGCAGGGTTAAGGGAAGCTAACAAGGAGCTGGCAGCAGTAGCAGCAATTATCCACTAGGCCAGTTTTGCCAGATTTAGCAAATAAAGATCCAGGATGTCCAGTTAAATATGAACTTCAGAAAACAACAAATAATTTTTTTAATACAATTATGTCTCTTGCAACATGTGGTACCTATTTGTACTAAAAATGTTATTTATCTGGAATTCAACTTTTAATGGATAGTCTGTATTTTTTGAGCAACACTACCCTAGGAGTGAAAGAGTTAGGAGAGGGGTTGGTTATTAGAAGACATAGGGAGAGCGTATCTCTCGGAAAAGGGTGGCCTAGGGGAAGTTGCCGACTTCCTTAGAGGGATGCAACCAAACAGGATGGGGATAAGGATTCTGAACTCTCTCTCCTTGCCCAGTCTTCTAATTGTCTTCTGGTATTTCTGATTATTAGAGCAGTTCAGAAACTAGAGGGTAAGTGAGAATGTTGACCCATTCTAATAGTTTCCATGGAGATCAGCCTTCCAGGGCACTGATCAGGGTGTGGAAAAAAGAAAGTGGGTCTGGAGGTCACATAGAAGATACTTAGCACACCTCCTAGAAATTGGAGCCTGAAATCTAATCTCTCACAGTTCAAATAACAGATTACCAAGCGTCAGAGTGGTCCCAAATGTTTTTTAGCACCCAACTTGATACTTTCTCCCTTCACTTGGTGAGAAAGTGTAGAAAATAATATATATATAATATATTTATTTTAAAGATATGGGCTACAATTCAGGATTAGGCATACAAGTGGTCTATGTACAGGTAAAGTTTGGGCCTCCCTTTGGTCCCCACTTTGCCTGGTTTGAGATCAGGTACCCTTACTGATGTTGTGCTCACCCCCCTCCACCCCAGAAGTATCCCACTACTGCCAATCCCTTTCTTATACTATTATGGTAAATGTTCAGGGTCTGCTTATGAGTGAGAACATGTGGTACTTTGTTCTTTGTTTCTGTGACAGACAGCTGAGTATTATACACTCTAAATCCATCCAAGTTGCTGCGAAGTCCATATGTTTGTCCTTCTTTATGACTACATAATATTCCATCATGTATATGTACCACATTTTTTTTATCTAGTCCAGTTTCAATGGGCAGCATGGTTGGTTCCATGTTTTTGCTATTGTGAACAGAGCTGCAATAAACATGTGTGTACATGTATCTTTTTGTAGAATGGTTTGAGTTCCTCCAGGTATATTCCCAGTAGGGAGATTGCTGGATCATATGGAAAGTCAATGTCTAGTTCTTTTAGAAATTGCCACACTGCTTTTCCATAAAGGTTGAACTAGTTTGCGCTCCTGCCAGCATTGTAAAGTGTTCCCTTTTCTCCACATCCTCGCCAGCGTCTGTTGCTTTTTGTTTTATTAATGATGACCATTCTTACTGGGATTAGGTGATATCTCAATGTGGTCTTGATTTGCATTTCTCTGATGATTAGTGGGAAATAATTTTTTAAAAGGAAAAATAACTTTCTCACAAAGTGACCAGTGTTATTTAATGTCATGGCAATGTGCCACTTAAACTTTTCCTGTGTACTTCTATTTGTATGTGCCCACACATTGGGAAACCCTGCTGTGTGGCAAACCACTGCAGGGGTAGGACTAGCGGCAGGAGAGGCAGGCACACACCTCACATGCAAAACTTAAGGAGGCATCAAAAACCATAGTCATCAAATAAATAGTAGTCTAATGCATTACTTCTAAAAAAATCAAAATTGGTGCAAAAATTCATGAGGACTGAATTACCAATATTTTCAATTAAGACAGGATCCACCCTCTGCATTTGTATAACTCAGTCTCACTAGCTTTTCTAACCTACTGTTGTAAGTTTGACTATTGTTGAGTAGTGTCTGGCATTGGTAGTAATAACCTTTTCACATATGAGGAGTACTCTTTACAGTTCCAAAATATTATCAGCATCTATTTACCTCATTTTAAGTTCCCAGCAATCCATGAGGGGCCCAGGAAAAGGAAAGTCATTCCAGTTTTGCCGCCCCAGTGTGGTGGTTTTAAACCAGAGAGAGCTGGGTTTATTTTTTTTTAATTAAATGTTATTTTATTAGAGATGTGGGGTTCAAGTGAAGGTTAACTACACAAGTAGGCTGCATTCAGGGGAAGTTTGAGCCTCCAATTGGTCCTCACTCCCCCGGGTTTAGGACCAGGTACCCTTGGTGTTATGACTGATCCATTTTGAGCTACTTGTCATATATCGTATAAGGTAGAAGTCCAACTTAAACATGTGGATATCCGGTTGTCTCAACACCATCTGTTGAAGATATTCTTTTTTCCTTGCTGAATGATCTTAGCGCTCCTATTGAAAATCAGTCAACCATAGATGTATGGATTTATTTCTAAAATCTCAATTCTATCCCATTGATCTATACGCCTTATCCTTATGCCGGTACCATACTACTTTGATTACCTGAATTGTACCCTACATCTTTAAAATAACTTTTTTTTTCAAAAACTGAGTTGGGTTTAAATCCTGAAGGTCAATTTGCAAATAGACATTCCCTGAGTCTCCAGGCCTCCATCTACCTCATTGCCTCTTGCACTCTCTCACCACTGCAGAACCAACTCTACACCGCTTGAAAGGTCACTTAGAGCCTGGAAGGAGAGTCTCTTTCAGACTCTTCATTTCCTACTAAACTCATTTGCTCTCATTCATTATGGTTGATTTATTTCCTTTCTTGTCCATGAAAGAAGCCAAGGAGAAACATGCTGAAGGCCAAAACAATACTTTTCCAACATATGCACAGATAAGAAAAGAAAAAAGGGAAGAAAAAAGCAAATTTTCAGAGACAAGCAAAGACAAAACACCTACATTATCCCAGAGAGACTCAAAAAATGACAGCCAGGGTTTCAGACATCTTCCCTGTTCTGCTCCCTTGTCTGTCCTTAGCTTCCTTCCAAACACCACCTTGCTCTTTCCTCAAGCTCATTATTAAAGGTTTTCTTTCTACTTTTCACCAAAGACAGCAATGAAAAAAGAAAAAGCCACTTTGATAGTCAATCTAATTGATTCACCTTATTGCCCTTCATGAAGTTCTTGTTGCTTCTTCTATTTGGATTGAATTTCCCCCCTCCCAACCAAGAGGTGATATTAAATTGTGTAAGTCAGAAAACATGCCAAATAAATATCCATGACTGCGCCAATCCTTGTTTAAAAACACTCCTATCCCTGTAAATTTACTTGTACAGACTTTAGAGCACATAATACTTTGGACTGCTCTGTACTTCCTGAGTTTGAACAGAAGGAACAAAATAAACCGAAGTGTATTTTTTAACTCTCTGAAGGAGAATGATTCCTGTGACCCTGAACAGGTTCCATCATTTTGAGAAGTACTACTCTTTGAAAAAGATGAACCAGGGATTTTTACATCTGACATAGAGTACAAAATTCTAGTTTTGCCTCTTATATGCTATGTGGTCTTGGGCAAGAAACTTAGTCTCTCTGGATCTTATATTTGAAACATAAAGTTGTAATAATGTCTTCTTGGCAAGACTTCTACAAGAATCAAGATAGTATATAGGAAGGATTTTTTTTCTCTGAATAAAAGTTACCTACCAACAGCCTTCTGCATTTCACAAATAAGCAAATACAAAGACAAAAATCATGTAAGTCTCCTATCCCACTGGGATGGCAGTAAACAATAATGAACCTCCTTCAACTTGTGAAGGCACTAGAAGTCTTCCAAAGGGCAGAACTTGTTCAGGAGGCTCCTGGTTCTTACTGATGTGTTCCCTGAAGGTGAGTCTCTCTGTTCCTTTCATACACAGCTTGAGTGCAGGGGCTTTGCAAACCTGAGGCTCCTGGTACCTGGGGCTTATCCTCTTGATGGGATTCTTCCCCACAACTACTTTCCTCCATGTCTGTCATCTTCCTTGTGCATTGTAACGAAGTAAGGTGTGGGCCCCAACCATTCATGTACCCCTAACCTTTTCTCAATCTTGGGAGACGTTCTCAACACTCAACCATGAATTTGTTGCTTCTGTTCCCCAATAACCCAACCTCAGAGTTCTCTCCTTCCCTCAGGGACATCTTCAACTCTATGCAAACGATCAGGCTAGCAATCATAAACACATAGCCAACAGATATATTTTATTCTAATTTTTTTTCTGGAGTTGGGGGTCTCACTCTGTTGCGCAGACTGGAGTGTAGTGACATGATTGTGACTTACCACAGCCTCAAATTCCTAAGCACAGGTGAGCCTTCCTCCTCATTCTCCCAAGTGGGTGGGACTACAGGCACAGGGCACCACAGCTGGCTAATTTTTCAAAAATTTTTTGTAAATATGAGGTCTTACTGTGTTGCCCAGGCTGGTCTCTAATTCCTGGGCTCAAGCAATCCTCTCACTCAGCCTCTCAAAATGCTGGGATTACATTCATGAACCAACGCACCCTGCCCTATTCTATTTTAAAAACTGAATTAGTTGTCAAAAGTTAAAAGCTGGGAAAAAATAAACTTTGGTGCATCTACACAATAGATTATTGGGCAGTTGTAAAATAAATAAGAAATATCTCTGTGAAATGATTATAGAGCGAATTCCAGGAGCTCTTGTTAATGAAGAAAAGCAAAAATTAGACTGCTACCCTTTGTGACAGAAGAGGAGAAAGACAACATACATATATATGCACTAATTTTTCCCAAAAGAAACACAAAACATAAGCCAGAAAACAATGGAGTTGGTTACCTACAAGAGCTGGTTAGGAGAAAAGGGTGGTAGGGATGCAGAAGGAAGGAACACTTCTCTGAGTATACCTTTTGTACAGTTTTGACTTCTGGAAGCATGTTAATGTTCCACGTATCCAAAAAATAAAATTAAATTGACAAGGACAGTAACAGAGGAGGGGTACAATTCACTAGTAATTTAGCGTTAGTCACTGGCATACTCGGGGTCAATGCAAACAAGGAGTGACATGTGCCAAACTGTCTTATACTTTGGTTGTGTGTTATACCATTCAGTCCCCTCCATGCCCAGAGCCCATGGCTCCCCTGTTTCTTCAGTTTAATGCCAACTCTCCCAGCCACTGAAGAGAGCTAGAACCTTTCATCTAAGTGTTTGGGGTTATGCCTTAGCACTACCTATTTTGCAGTTAGAAGGTTATTTGGAAATTCTTTTGGAAATTCTCTTTATTTTCTCCCACCACTGCCCTTGGTATCTTTAATCCTCTAGAACTTCCTACCCTGGGAGGAAGGGGGCCTACTTCTCACTCATTCATTTATTTATTTGTTCATCCATTGAGTTTATTCTGGGCCCACTGGGAATGGGGATGCTGGTTCATCTTGGGCCCTGCCACCAAAGCATCCACAAGGCAGCTGAGCTCTATAGTGTCAAGTGTGACATTCCCTCTATGCTGTCCCAGAAACGACTGCTTTTTTGACTATCATGCGTCTTCGCACTAGGCACGATTATTCTAGATAATCGTTATATACTCTGTGTCCTAGGAAAGGGGACAAGAGGAAACATAATCCCACCCCAGGGGTAAACATTTGTTGGGTATTTAAAATCAGAGAGACTAAAGTCCCATCCTCTTGCCCCTGTTCTACTTCCTGCCTCCCCTAAGAAAAGGAGTCATGGCTTCTCAAAGCCAATTTGAAGACAGAACTCTGGAAAATTAGGGCAGTAGTAAAAGGGTCCCCCAGCTGATGTGGTGACAATAATATGGATTTTGGAACTTGCCCACCTGGGTTGAACTCAGCTTTTCCACTCTCAAACAGTGTGTAATCCCTCCACCTATCAGCTTCTGGTAAACCGATCTAAAATTAGGATGAAGGCATGTTCTTCACAGGATATTGTGACGATTTATGAGAAGATGTATATTTTAAAAGTCACAAACTATACACTATTCACTTACTTAAAAATTGTGTCTTGGCTGGCCATGGTGGCTCATACCTGTAGTTCCAGCACTTTGGGAAATGGAGGCGAGAGGATTTTCTGAGCCACCAGAGTTCGAGACCAGCCCGGGCAGCATGACACTACTTCATTTCTCCAAGAAATCAAAAAATTAACCAGGAGTGGTGGTGCACACCTGTAGTCCCAGTTTCTTGGAAGGCTGAGGAGGAAGGATCTCCTGAGCCCAGCAGGTCGAGGCTGCAGTGGCCAAGATCATGCCACTGCAGTCTAGCCTGGGTGACAAAGTAAAAAAAAAAAAAAAAAAAACTCAAAAAAAAACTCAACTCAAAAAAAAAAAAAAAAAAAGCTTGCTTCTCCCATCAATACAGCTATACAGCTAGAAGGAAATAACAACGCTGAAATACTTTTTTTCTTAAACACAGTCAGCTAAAAATGTTTAATTATAACAATGTGCACTGGTGGGGGTGGTGGGTACACTTAAAGCTCAATACTTCTTCGCCACTATGCAATGCATCCATGTAACCAAAATCTATTTGTACCCCCTAAAGCTTTTAAAAAAAAATTTTTTTTTTAATTTTTTTTTAAAAAAATAGTAATCTCCCTTCTGGGAATATACCCAGAGAAACTCAAATCATTCTATAAAAAAGATACCTGCACAGTCATGTTTATTGCAGCACTATTCACAATAGCAAAAACATGGAACCAATCATGCTGCCCATCGAAAGTGAGCTGGATAAAAAAAATCTGGTACATATACATGATGGAATATTACACGGCCATAAAGAAGGACAAAATTATGAACTTCACAGAAACTTGGATTGATTTAGAGTCTATAATATTCAGTGATTTATCACAGAAACAAAGATCTAAGTACCACATGTTCTCACTCATAAGCTGACCCTGAATATTTATGATAATATTGTCAGAAAGAGATTGGCAGTAGTAGGACACTGCCAGCAGAGATTTGGGGCACATAACATCAATAAGTGTACCTGATCTCAAACCAGGCAAAGTGGGGACCAAGGGGAGGCCCAAACTTTACCTGTATGATAACTACTTATGTACCTAAACCTGAATTGTACCCCACATCTTTAAAATCAAAAAATTGAAATATCAGCCAGAAAAATTATCATGAAGATACTGATCTTTCCAAATCTTTTTTTTTAATTTAATCAATATTTTTTATTATGATTTTGTGGGGTACAATTAAGAGTTAGGTGTATAATTGCGTTTCATTCAGGCACCCTGTTGATAAGAGGTGTTTCCCCACCACCAGACAGATATTTGTGACTGTTAATCCCAACCCCCTTCCCCCCATAGTTCCCAGTACTGTCAGTCATTTTCTTATAATATTACATTGGATGTTCAAGGTCCATTATATGAGTGAGAACATGTGATACTCGGATCTTTGTTTCTGTGAGAGGTCACTCAGTATTATAGACTCTAGTTCCATCCAGGTTGCTGTGAAATTCATGATTTTGTTCCTTTTTATGGCTGCGTAGTATTCCATCATGTATATGTACCACATTTTTTTAATCCAGTCCTCTTTTGATGGGCAGCATGGTTGTTTCCAGGTTCTTGCTATTGTGAACAATGCTGCAATAAACATACGTGTGCAGGTATCTTTTTTATAGAGTGATTTGAGGTCTTCAGGGTATATTCCCAGTAGTGGGACCGCGATAGTCATATGTAAGGTCGATTTTGCAAGCTTTTAGGAATTGCCACACTGCTTTCCACAGAGGTTGCACTAGTTTACATTCCCACCAACAGTGTAGAAGTGTTCCATTTTCACCACACCCTCTCCAGCAGCTGTTATTTTTTGAGTTGTTGATAATTGCCATTCTGACTGGAGTTAGGTGTTATCTTAGTGTGGTTTTGATTTGCATCTCCCTGATGATTAGTGAGGTTGAGCATTTCTTCATGTGTTTGTTGGTTGCTCAGATGTCTACTTTTGTGATGTGTCTGTTCATATCTTTTGCCCATTTTATAATGGGGTTGTTTGTTTTTTTCTTTTCAGCACATTTGAGCTCCTTGTAGATCAGGATGTTAAGCCTTTGTCAGACCTGGAGTTGGCAAATACTTTTTCCCAGTCTGTAGGCTGTCTCCCTGCTCTCTTGATGGTTTCTTTGGCTTTGCAGAAGCTTGTCAGTTAAATAAGGTCCCACTTGTCTATCCTCTCTCTTATGACCTGTGGGTTTCGGGTTTTGTTCAGGAATTGGATGCCAGTTCCGATTTCCATGAGGGTATTTCCTTCCTTTTCTAAGGTTCTTAAGGTTTGAGGTTTTACATTTAGGTCTCTGATCCATTTGGAGTTAACCTTTGTGCATGGGGATAGATAGGGGTCCTGTTTCAATCTTCTGCATGTGGTCAGCCAGTTTTCCCAGCATCATTTACTGAATAGGTTCTCCCCTCCCCAGTGGTAGGTGGTGGGGGCTTTGTCGAAGATGAGTTGGTTGAGAAATTGAGGTTTTGCTTCTGGAATCTCAATTCTATTCCATTGATCTATATGCCTGTTCCTGTACCAATACCAAGCTGTTTTGATGATTGTAGCTTTATAGTAAAGTTTGAAGTCTGGTAATGTGATACCACCTGCTTTATTTTTTTTTGCTGAGGATTGATCTGGCTATTCTTGGACGTTTGTGTTTCCATATGAATTATTGTGTTGTTTTTTCCAGGTCTGAGAAGAATGTTGCTGGTAATTTGATGAGTATTGCATTGAATTTGTAGATTGCCTTAGGTAAGATGGACATCTTCACAATATTGATTCTTCCAATCCATGAGCATGGGATATTTTTCCACTTGTTTGTGTCATCTTTGATTTCTTTGAGCAGTGTTTTGTAATTTTCATTGTAAAGGTCTTTCACATCTCTGGTTAGGAAGATGCCAAGGTATTTCATTTTTTTTTTTTTTTTTGTGGCTATTGTGCATGGAATTGTGTTCTTTATTTGGATTTCTGTTTGTTTATTATTGGTGTAGAGAAATGCGATTGTCTTTTGTACATTTATTTTGTATTCTGAGACTTTGCCAAAGGTCTTTATCAATGTAAGGAGGCTTTTGACAGATTTTCTTGGGTTTTCAAGGTACACAATCATATCATCTGCAAAGAGAGATAACTTGACTTCCTCTTTTCCTATTTGGATACCCCTAATTGCCTCCTCTTCTCTGATTGCTCTAGCCAGGACTTCCAATACTATGTTGAACAGGAGGGGTGAGAGTGGGCATCCTTGTCTTGTTCCAGTTTTCAGGGGAATTGGTTTCAATTTTTGTCCATTTAGGAGAATGCTGGCTGTGGGTTTCTCGTAGATGGCTTTTACTATTTTGAGGTATGTTCCCCGTATGCCTAGATGTTCAAGGGTTTTTATCAAGAAGGGGTGCTGGATTTTATCAAAAGCTTTTTCTGCATCTAATGATATGATCATGTGGTTTTTGTTTTGACATTTGTTGATGAATTTAATTACATTTATGGTTTTACGATTGTTGAACCAGCCTTGCATCCCAGGAATGAAACCTACTTGGTCATGGTGGATGATTTTTGAGAGGTATTGCTGAATCCGGTTTGCTAGGATCTTGTTCAGAATTTTAGCATCTGTGTTCATCGAAGATATTGGCCTGTAGTTCTCTTTCTTTGTTGGATCTTTACCTGGCTTGAGTATCAATGTGATGTTGGCTTCGTAAAATGATTTGGGGAGAGTTCCATCTTTTTCAATCACCTGGAATACCTTCAGTAGGATTGGTATCAGCTCCTCCTTAAATGTCTTGTAGAATTCTGCTGGAAAGCCATCTGGACCAGGGCTTTTTTTGTAGGTAGTTTGCTTATTACGTAGTCGATTTTCTTGATTGTTATTGATCTATTTAGGGTCTCAATTTCTTCTTGTTCCAACCTAGGTAGGTTGTGTGATGTCAGAAAGTCCTCCATTTCCTTAAGGTTTTCAAGGTTGTTTCCATACAAATGTACGTAGTAGTCTCTAATGATCTTTTGTATTTCTTCAGGGTCAGATGTGACTTCATCTTTTGTGTTTCTGATTGTGCTTATTTGGTGTTTTTCTCATTTTTTCTTGGTCAGTCTAGCTAGGGGACCACTGATCTGGTTTATCCTTTCAAAGAACCATCTTTTTGTTTCATTGATTTTTTTGTATTATCTTTTTGTCTTCTATGTCCTGGATTTGGGCTTTTATTTTGGTGATCTGGATTCTTCTGCTGAAATTAGGGTTGTTGTGGTCTTGCTTTTCCAGCTTCTTTAGGTGGCTTGTTAGATTGAGAATTTCTGTTCCTTCCATTTTCTTCATGTGTGTTTGTAGGGATATAAATTCCCTCTTACTACAGCTTTCAGGGCATCCCAGAGATTTTGGTAAGATGTTTCTTCATTTTCATTTGTTTCCAGGTATATTTTGATCTCTGTTTTGATTTCATCATTGACCCAGGAGTTGTTTAGCATCATGCTGTTTAGTGTCCATGTCTTTGTCGGTTTTGGGAGGACTTTGTTGGTGTCAATGTTTATTTTTATTCCACTGTGGTCTGAGAAGGTACATGGTAAAATTTTGGTCCTTTTAAATTTGCTTATGCTTGATTTATGGCCGAGTATGTGGTCGATCTTAGAATATGTTCCATGTGGTGATGAGTAGAATGTGTGTTCTGTGGTTTTTGAATGGAGTGTTCTGTAGATATCAATTAAGTCCATTTGGTCCAAAGTCACATTGAGGTTCCGGATCTCCTTGCTAATTTTTTGTCCTGATGATCTGTCTGGGGTTGTGAGTGGGGTATTAAAGTCCCCAGTTACGATGGTGTTAGAGTCAACATCTTTCTTTAGTTTTCCTAGAAGTTGCTTTATGAAAGTTGGCGCACCTATGTTGGGTGCATATATGTTTAGGATAGATATTTCTTGTTGATGGATTGAGCCTTTTATCATTATGTAGTGGCCTTCTGTATCTTTTTTGATTTTTAATAGCTTGAAGGGTATTTTGTCTGAAATTAAGATGGCTACTCCTCCTTTCTTTTGTATTCCGTTCGCCTGAAAGGTTGTTTCCCATCCTCTTACTTTGAGTCTGTGGGTGTCCTTTCTAGTGAGGTGAGTCTCTTGAAGGCAATAGATTGTTGCCTGATGATATTTTATCCATTTTGACATTCTATGTCTTTTCAGTGGTGCATTTAGTCCATTCACATTTAGGCTAGTAATTGAAATGCAAGAGTTGATCCCTGTCATAAGGTTCTTACAGAGTTGTTCCTGTTTGTTTGTTGTCTTTCTTTGGGTTTTGGAGTTGGTTCATGTGTGTTTTTAATCTTTTGCCTGTACTCTTGTGAAGATTGTTGTTGTTCTTTTTTTTTTCTTCTGTGTTCAGTATTTTCTTAAGTGTTTCATGTAGAGGTGGACTGGTGGTAGCGTAGGTTCTTAGGGATTGGATATCTGGAAAAGATTTCAATTCTCCCTCACTAATGAAGCCTCGTTTGGCTGGGTAGGTTATTCTTGGTTGAAATTGTTTCTCTTTTAGAACTTTGAAGATAGTGCTCCAGGCTCTCCTATCCTGAAGGGTTTCTATGGATAAATCTGCGCTATTCTAGTTGGTTTTCCCTGGTAGGTAGTCTGGGCTTTTTCTCTTGCTGCCTTTAGGATTTTTTCTTTTATAACTACTTTGTTTAGGCGAATTATTTTGTGTCTGGGAGTTGGTCTTCTCATTTGTTGTCTTGCAGGGGTTCTCTGAATCTCTTGTGTTTGAATTTTTTCATCCTTGATGAGATGAGGGAAGTTTTCTTGAATGATTTCATGAAATGTTTGTTCCAGTGTGGCTTCTGTTTCTCTCTCTACCTCAGGAAGCCCAATTACTCTTAGGTTTGGTCTCTTGAAGTGATCATTCATCTCTTGCAGGTTTTGTTCTGTCTTTTTGAGCTTCTTTTCTATGCTTTTGACAGTTTGGGTTAGTTCTGTGTTTTGGCCTTCAGGCTCTGAGATTCTTTCTTCTGCTTGACTGATTCTGCTTTCCATGCTTATTAGTCTATTATTCATTTCCCTCACAGTATTCTTTACTGCTGTCATTTCTGACATTAGCTCCTTCCCATTTTCCTCTTGTCTCTCCTCAATTTTTTTAATTCTTTCCATTAATGTCTTGATGTCTGGGTTTGTTGCATGTAACCAGTCATTCTGGGGGCTCTTCATTGTTTGTGTTCCAGAATCTGTTTTCTCAGTGTCTGATCTCCCAGGGGTCTGTGTGAGATCTATATTCTTCTTTTAGTTTTTCTTCATTTGTGCTTAAGGGGGGAGCTGTGATTCAAAATCTATTTTCAGATCCTGGTATTCGCTGACAGGTGTGTGAATAATCTGGAACCCACTTCCAACTGCCTTGGAATCTGTCCATGCAGTGGGCCTGTAGGTTTACTCCCTGAAATAAAATGTGGTTAGCAGAGGGGAGAGAATGGAGCAGACAGTGGGTTGAAGAGGGGGGTGGAGAGATAGAGGAGTAAGGGGGGAAACCAACGAGCGTGCCAACAAATAGAGAGAGAGGCCTATACTGGAACAGATAAAAACAATAGATGACAGCTACAGACGAACCAACTCTCATACAAACAAAAATAAAACATATAGTGATGCTAACATACCAGCTATCCAACCACCTTATTAGTGTGCTGTTCCTCTATACAAAGATATGGTTTACAGAGAGAAGAAAGGGAAGAGGAAGAAAGAAAAAAAAGGGACAATACAGTAGGAATAGAATTAAGTCATTAAACTAACAGACTCAATGAAGCACACTCTGAAACATTTCGTTTAAGTCCAATGAACTTTCAGGTCTGATTTCTAGTTTTCTTTTCAAGCTGGTAAATTAGTTTGCAGTTAAGGTCAGTTGCCCCTGGTCTGCTGTGTAGGACAGTTCAGGTCACCCTCTGTTCACCACTCTGTCCTATGTCTTTATCAAGCTTGTTTCTCCCATTTCGGTGATGTTACCTTGAATCGCCAGCAGGTGGTGCTATCTCAGTTGCTTGCCCCAGAGGGGGTTGGGCCAGACAGGGACGGCAGAGGCTGAAGATGGCAAGATGGCTGCCTGCCTCGGGGCAGACGGCAGGAGACTTATGGTGGGCAGGACGTCTCGGTCGCAGGAGAGGTGGCAGCAATCCCAGCAGATCTTCCCTCAAGGGGCTTCAAGGACTGAAGTTGTGGATCGCCTCCGGCCCGGGGGGTGCAATGTGCTACCAGTGGCAGTGGCAGTGGCTGTGGCGGCGGTGTCTGAGCTGCAGTGGCTGTCCAGACCGCTGCGATGCTCCAGCGGTGGCAACGGCTGAGCTCTGTATGAAGAGCAGGCTGCGATGTTGGGGTCTGTAGCCCCCGGGGCGAGAGTCAGAGACCCACTGCAGTTCTCCTTTGCAGAGGTTTTCACAGACCGGGTTGCCCCATCGCCATCTTGCCAGAAGTTCCCCTTTCCAAATCTTAACCCTCAGTACATGTTCATGTGTGTGGGTATCTCAAAGATCAGTTTAGATTATTTAGGATGCTTTTTTAGCCTGCTTAAAATAGTCAGCCATTGATAATATTTTCAAAGGACTCATTGCATGGATATAAAAAACAAATTTGTTATCCTGACTCTTGCTATTAGGAGTTTAGATTTCCAGGTGTGGAGTATTTTAATTAATGCTGCAATGAAAACACTTGGACCTGAAAATTTGCACACATCTTCATTATTTTCTGAGACTATCTGTCTAAAAAAGGAATTGATGAGTCAAAAGTTTCATATTTTTAAAGCTTTGTTTCATCTACATAAATTATCTTCCCACATGTGTATACCTCCTTACACCTCCAAAAACACTCCATGTGGGTCCTTCACCCTACAGATATAACCGCACTGGATTGTAGCATCCAAAGACACACAGACACACTCTCACACCCTTTTCAAATGTACTGGCAAAAGAAGGAAGGCCGGCATTCAAACTTTCATTAATTTAAGCTTATTTTTTCAGAGGCTTCTTCCTCCCCAACTGGAACATTCTTAAATCACTGCTCTGTCTTGATTGTCTGTCTTGAGCCTTTTCCCTGAATGAGGATGGTCTTCTCCACTAAGCTGTGTCCATCTGAAAATGACTTTTACTTCTGAGCATATGCCTTCCATAAAATCCCAAGTTAATACCCAGATGCCCAAAAATACAAATGGAACAAAAAATCTCAAAGAGAGTATGGCAACCCATCTGTTCCAATACTTTTCTTACAGGAATTATTTTATTCTGTACATAATAAGAGAAAAGTTGGTAAATTAAATATACCTGGGACCCCATAATTTTTTTATTAAAAATAATAAAAATCTTCATTTCCTGCCATGAAGTTCTAATGTGTTAACTGAGGTCAACAAGAGCAACTGCTCAAGGGGTCTTAGTTAATCGCTTTTGTATTTTATTTTCAGTACAACGATCATAGAAAGTTAGGTTGTCCTTGAATATTCCCCCAGCACTTTTCTCTGTAGAACTTTTGGTATTCTTATAAATACCTTGGTCTTTCTTGGTTTTATACCCACGTGTTCTTTCTTCATAGCAGAAATTCCCAGAGCTTCAAAATAGCCTTTTCTTGGTTCCCTTTCTCCCACAAAGTTGTTTTCTGCTCTTTTCTAGAAATTGCCTTCTCTTCTGGTACCTATTAATTCAATACCCCAATTTTTTCATGTCTGGGAGCTGAAGACTCAATATGCCAGTTTGTTCTCCCCCTTCATGCATTCAAGGCCTATTCATATCCATTAAGAAATAGTAGACAGGGTTGGGTGCAGTGGCTCAGGCCTGTAATCCCAGCCTTTGGGAGGCCAAGGCGAGAGGATTGCCTGAGACCAGGGATTCAAGACCAGCCTGGGCAACTTGGCAAGACTTCATCTCTACAATAAATCAAAAAATTAGGCGGGCGTATTGTCTTGCACCTGAGTTCCAGCAACTTGGAAGACTGAGACAGAAGGATTGCCTGAGTCCAGTAAGTTGAGCCTGCAGTGGTTGTGAGAGTGCCACTACACTGCTACCTGGGCAACAGAGTGAGACTCTGACTCAAAAAAATGGAAAAAAGAAAGAAATGATAGGCATAGCCGGGCGAGGTGTCTCACGCCTGTAATACCAGTACTTTGGGAGACTGGGATTGCCTGAGTCCAGGAGTTTGAGATCAGACTGGACAACTTGGTGAAACCTCATCTCTCCAATAAATCAAAAAATTAGCCAGGCATGGTGGCAGGCACCTGTAGTTCCAGCTACTTGGAAGGCTAAGGTGGAAGGATCACCTGAGCCCAGCGGACTGAGGATGCAGGGGTTCCAAGTGTGCCATTGCGCTCCAGCCTGGATGCCAGAGCGAGACTATTACTCAAGGCAAAAAGAAAGAAAGAAATAAAGAGGGAGAGAGAGAGAGAGAGAGAGAGAGAAAGGAAGAAAAAGAAAGAAAGAAAGAAAGAAAGAAGGAAGGAAGGAAGGAAGGAAGGAAGGAAGGAAAGAAGGAAGGAAGGAAGAAAAGAAAGGAAGAAAAGAAAGAAAGAAAGAAAGAAAGAAAGAAAGAAAGAAAGAAAGAAAGAAAGAAAGAAAGAGTAGGCACAACTTCTTTATAGAACAAGGCACAAGACCATGCTTAAATGAAGGCAGCTGCACATCAGGCAACATTGCCCCTTCACCAGTAAAGAAAATCTTTTTTTTTTTTTGAGTTATAGTCTCACTCAGTCGCCCAGACTGGAGTGCAGTGGCCGCTCCCGTCCACCGCAGCCACGCCTACTGGGCTCCGGCGATCCTTCCACCTCAGCCTTCCGAGTAGCCAGAATTACAGCATGCGCTACCACGCCCGGCTGATTTTTTGATTTATTGTAGAGATGAGGTCTCGCTGCCCAGGTGGGTCTCGAACCCTCAGCCTCAAGCAATTCACTCACCTCAGCCTCCCAAAGGCGCAGGATTACAGGCTGAGCCACCGAACCTGACTGCAAATCTTTTTTTTTTAAAGATGTGGAGTACAATTCAGGATTATGTATACAAGTGATCATGGTACAGGTAATGTTTGGACTTCTCTTTGGTCCCCACTTTGCCTGGTTTGAGATCAGGTACTCTCATTGATTAACGTGAATGTGAATCCTTCCCTTCTCCCCTCCCCCCTCAGGCAGTTTCCAGATACTGCCAATCCCTTCCTTATAATATTACGGTAAATACTCAGGGTCCACTTATGAGTGAGAACATGTGATATGCAGTTCTTTGTTGCCATGATAGATCACTGAGTATTATAGACTTATCATCAGAGAAATGCAAATCAAAACTCAAACTCCAGTCATTGCACTCCAGCCTGGGCAATAGAGACCTTGGCTCAAAAAACCAAACAATTGTGACATGTTAACAAGAAAAAAAACTTTAGTCACTTTCAGTCACCTTTTTGGCTGTTCAGCACCTAAGCCTCCTTCCTATGTTTGGGTAATGCCCAACTTGAGCCCCCGAGGTAGGCAAAACCCAAATCCCACTCTAGAACTGATGACATGAGTTGTTGCTTTGCCAGTCTTCTTCCAATCAGGATACAGGCTCAAGGTTCAAGCTCCACTGCATATTCACACCCAAACCCAGTGCTGAGGTTTTAGTGGCAATGGGGCAGTGGGGCAGCAATTGTACCCAGTGTTTGTTGGAGGTGATGGCAGCATAAACAAAAGGGTCCTCTGTTAGCAGAAATAGTGAGAACAGTGTTCTTACCAGACAGGTGTGATTTCAGATGGAGTCTTGGCTGTTTCTCAACCTCCATTGTTCTAGGAGTTATCCAAAGCAATGATTCTGTGAACTACCTAGCATCCTTCCAATGGATTCCTTTCCTTAATATGTTAAATCAACCAGTTTCAAGTAAGAACCTTGGCTGATAAAACAAGAGGATGCATTTATGTCAAGTGAAGACCAATGACTTCATAGCTGCTGGGTTGATTTTTTTGCAGCAGCAGCTGAAAAACAGAAAATTAGGGGGAAGTCTAGTTATCACAGGATATTATAGGCAAGTTGGGTTCAAAATAACCTGTCCCCATAGTAGTCAGTACTATATTTGTGTTGCAAACTTTAATTTTGTTTGACCAATCAATACCGTCAACATAGCATTGAATCACTTTGACGTGTATTGCATTTTACTATTTTTAACATCTTGCTATTTTGACTAGTATTGCATTTTACTGCTTTAAAAATATACTATATAAGTATGTTTTGCTTTTGAGAGTTATTTAGAAGAGTTATAAGCATGAGAATATTACAGCTGGCTTGCATTCCTACAAGTCATATGATGATAATAACAATTTAAATCAATGTGCTCCTGCAGGTGCCCTCACTCCTCAGTCCATTGCTGCTTCACCCACCATTTCTGCACTTCTCAAGCTGCCCACCATGAATATCTATCTATTGCTTTCTACCTGAGGGCTTTTGCTTTGAGAGTCTGTTTGGCTTGAAAGCCCAGCAAGACTGAGGTCCTGAAAAGCTAATGCTCCTGAATGCAGCCCCCAGTGCTTAATAGAAGGGGAATAATTGGTGCATAAATATTCCAGCTTTATCAGTGGCCATTTGAGATAACTCAAAACCAGGTTTCACGCTGTCTTTTGGAATTCCCCAGTGAGGCTGAGCCCCAGGTGCCCCTTGCTTAAAATTGCATACTTTTCCTGTGTCCTTTCATTCCCTGTCTAAATTCCCCACTCTACAACCAGTGCTTCCTGGGCTCCTCTCCCAAAGTAACTGCTTGGCTTCAAATCCTAGTTTACAGGGTCTGCCTTAAGGGAAACTTAAATGAAGGCAGCTGCACATCAAGCAACATTGCCCCTTCACCAGTAAAGTAAATCTTTTTTTTTTTAAAGATGTGGAGTACAATTCAGGATTAGGTATACAAGTGATCACTGTACAGGTAATGTTCGGACCTCCCTTTGGTCCCCACTTTGCCTGGTTTGAGATCAGGTACCCTCGTTGATGTTATGTGTATCCCCCCACCCCACCCCCTGCCCAGGCAGTTTCCAGCTACTGCCAATCCTTTTCTTATAATATTACGGTAAATGCTCAGGATCCACTTATGGGTGAGAACATGTGGTACTCAGTTCTTTGTTGCTGTGATAGATCACTGAGTATTATAGACTAGTCATCAGAGAAATGCAAATCAAAATCACACTGAGATACCATCTAACCCCATTAAGAATGGCCATCACTGATAAAACAAAAAGCAACAGATGTTGGTGAGGATGAGGAGAAAAGGGAACACTTTTACACTCTTGGTGAGAATGCAAACTTAGTTTAACCTCTCTGGAAAACAGTGTGGTGATTCCTAAAAGAACTAGAAATTGGCCTTTCATACGATCCATCAATCCCCCTTCTGGGAATATACCTGGAGGAACTTAAATCATTCTGTAAAAAGAAATACCTGCACACTCATGTTAATCGCAGCACTATTCACAATAGCAAAAACACAGAACCAACCGTGCTGCCCATTGAAACTGAACTAGATTTTTAAGAAAGGTAAATATTTACATGGTGCTTTCCAAGTGTTTTAGAGATTGTCTGCATTTGCTCATACTTCTTTCATAAAAGTGAATCAATTTCCCAACTTAATAAAACACAGGTCCAGCAATTGCTACCAGAGAAGGGGGAGACGCAATATGTTTTGGTGTAGTTCCTCTGGGCCCCAGAACCCCTAAACAGAAGCACAGTTGCAGACAGCACTGTCTGCACAGGGTGAGATTTTGCTTTGCTGCAGCTCTTGTATCCTCAAGCTCATATCACCATTCCAGAAAAACTTGTCCTAACGATTGTCCTCACACACTGTTATTAAGGCAAATGTTGCAAACACTTGAATTCCTTGGTTCCTGAGTGAAACTCAGCATCATCAAAGGCCATACCTCTTCTGCGAGGGGTGAAAAGAGTCAGCACCCAGAGATCCCTAACTCTATCTCTCCAGGATCCTAGAAAGCACTTTCTCCCTAGTAATGTGTCCCAGACTGAGAAATCCTGCAGCATGTTGAGGAAAAAAGTAATTATAACATGCAAGAGCAGCACAACGGACTGAATGTTTGTAATCCCCCCACCTCCAAATTCATATATTGAAATACTCACCCCCAAGGTGCTGGTATTAGGTGGGGAGGGGCTTTGGGAGATGATTAGGTTTTCAGAGCACAACCCTTATAAAAAGAGGCCTGAGAGAGATCCCTCATCCATTCCAGTGTGTAAGGACAAGGTAGAAGGTACAATTCTGTGAATCAGGAAACAGGCTCTCATAACATCAAAACTGATGGCACCTTGATCTTAGATTTCCAGCCTCCAGAACTGTTAGAAATAAATCTCTGTTGTTTATAAGCCACTCAATTTATAGTACTTTGTTATAGCAGCCTATACTAAGTAAGACAGCAGTCTGAGTGACTCAACTGCCTGGGGAGGCATTAGCAATGATGTCCTTGGACACCTCAGTCTTTAGTACTTGTGTACAGGTACTCTCTATCACTCTCTCCCCACCCCATTACTGCTTACCATGGTCAAAGCATCAATCCCTTCCTCACATACCCCATCCTTCTACCTGCCTCAATTCCACCATGGGCATGATTGAATTAAATCCTTAAGATGAAAAAAACAGCTTTACTCGCAATGACCAACTAGATAAATAGGCATCTGCAATGCCAAAAGTCAAAATCAATATCTCGGAGACTGTCTCTATTCAGAAAGGCAGTGGTATATTAAATTAAAGCATGTCCTTTGATTTTTTTTCCCTCAACAAAATATGAAAGGTCTCTAAAACAAAATTGCCCAGAATGACTTAGAAGCCTTCTGACATCAGCTTCAAATATATTCAAGTGTCTGCAGTGAGATCTGCACAAAACAGGCTTCTGAACTCATCACAAGGACAAACAGTATTCCAGGTTGGGAACATTTCCCTGGTGTGTGTTGTCACATCAAAGGCTATCATTTCTGATCAATGTCGTTTCTGCAGAGAGCCCTTGTGCCAGGCCACTGCCAACATAGAGGACTAATGTGACCTCAGCCTCTGGGCTGGTAAGTTCCCTGAGCATCAATTAGTCCAAGTACCTTTTTTACCAACCAGAACAAGGACACTTCCAAAGTCACACAGGCAGCAAATCAAAACCACAGACCTACTCATTCACAGGATTTAAGGATCCAAGACTTAGAGCAGGGTAAGTCAATTTTGGCACGATTGAAATGTTAGGGTGGATCATTCTTTGTTATGGGGGATGTCCTGTGCATGGTAAGATGTTCAGCAGCATCCCTGGCCTCTACCCATTGGATGACCGTAGCACCCATTGTGACAACCAAAAATATCCCCAGACACTGCCAAATGTCCCCAAGGCATAAAATCATCCCTGCTTGAGAACTACTGGTTTAGATTGCAGATTGGAGCCATAGGAGCTAAATTTGGATCACAGACATGTTTTGCTCATTTTATGTAATATTTGTCAGGATTCTATAAACTTGATATATTTCACATAGAAATCCAGTATTTTGGCTTTTGTAAAAATTTGGAAAATTCCCATTCCACCCTGAGCTCCCATTCTCACATGACAGTGATAGATCAAAACTGAGTTGATGTTACCCTCTTTAGAATGCCAGCTTACTCCCATTTATCACAGTCCCCACCACGCCCTACTGTGCCACACACCAGGCCCATTTCATTTACTTTATAATATTCTTGGACCCACATTTAGAGTTTAAGTTGTCTCAAAACTATTTGTAGATTTATTTTCCCCTAAGTAAGCCCCTTGTTTCCTTGAGGGCAGGATCATGCCATTTTCATATTTTGTTCCTTCTACCATGCCTTACCTTGAGCAGACACTCAGAAACTCTTACCCATTGATTTATCTATAGCAGCTTTTCCAAAAATATGTCCTGCAGAATCCTTGTGAACTTGAAGGGAAAAGGGCTGGAAGTCAAGTAAGTTTGGAGGAAGATGTGTTCTGTATTCCAATGTGGAGATTCCCAAGTGGGCCAGCACAAAGCTCTAAATCTGCATTAAAGAAAGACACTTAGCTGGAGTTGACCCAGTGTCCCAGGCAAATATGACCCCCTCTTACCCTGGCATCCATCAACATTCCAGGAAACCACTGTTTCTCTGAATAGACTTTGGAAAAGGCCAAACTAGAAGCCTACACTTTTCAAATTAAACAGTTGTTGAAATAGTAAGTGATACAACCAAGGCAGGTACAAAGTAGTAACGTGTAGTGTGTTTTCTTTTTTTTCCCAAGCATACACATTTATTTAAATTGCCTCTTTTAAATTTCCTCCACATATTTGTGAAGACAGTGTGATTAATACCTATGTTAAGTCTTACAGATTAGAAAATGAAGAGAGAAAGATTCAGGAACTTGCCTACGGTTACACACAGCTAGGAAGAGGCCAAGCCAAGACTACAACCTGTCTGGCCTCAGATTCTCTGCACTTAACCTCTATTTACACTGCCCCGCCTCCCTGGAATATTGTACCACTTTGTTTACATATCTGTCTCCCTTTTGGGATATGTGCCAAGACTTTTTCTGGAGGAAGTAAAAAGGGAATATCATCCATCGATCAATTATTATGCACGGAAATAATATTTAGAATAGTTTAGCGTGTTATTCATGAAGTTTTTTACACCAATACCTGAAAGTTTACTGGACTATTCCCTTAACCTTTCTGAGCCTAACATTCATGGTGCTAGGATATGAGAAAACAGAGATCTGAACAAGTTCTGAAAACAAGTTATGTGTTCCTTCCACTTTACTTAATGCATAATAAGAATGCAGGAATTGGATGGATGGATGGATGGATGGATAACAGATGGGTGGCTGCATGAATGACTGGATGATAGATAGATGGACAATAATTCTTGCCCACTTACTTTGTATAATGCAACTTACTAAACTCTGTGAAGAGGTGGGGTCTACTGAAGAAATAGGGTAGGACTCCTGCCCCTAAGTCTCTCTTCCTGGGATTTAAGTTTTCTAACATCAGAACAGAAAAGGCAAAATGTGTCCTCATATTGCACATTTTCAGTTGCATTGAGGTCTTGTAGCTACACATAGTCATTACTCTAAGAATGCCACAACCAACTAGATATAGACCAATACAATGATAAAGGAATCAAGACTCTCAAGGAAATAAGTTCTTAGCCTAAACCAGAGACATCAGGGAAATAAGACTGAGTGAGCTTGGAGGGCTGGTTCATCCTGATTTGTAGTATGATGCTCCCAGCTTGTATTTATAGTATGATGCTTCCTGCTTGTAAGGAGGGGAAGAAAATGGTGCAAGGGAGGTATTCTCCCACTTTCTGGTTTCTCTCAGACCTTTTTTGAGGAGTAGATGCTTGTGAACTTGAAAGGAAAAGGGCTGGAAGTGGAGTAAGTTTGGAGGAAGCTGTGTTGTGTATTCCAATGTGGAGATTCCAAAGAATGTCTGCACAAAGTTCTAAATCTGCATTAGAGAGAGATGCCTAGCTTCAGTTGACCCCGAGTGTCCTAGGCTAATTTGACCACAGAACACCCGCATCCTGTGGGATCCATTACTGTGACAACCATTATCAGGTTTACTTCTGAACCTGAATTTTACATTGTCATCCCATTACTATTACTCACAATGATCTGTCTCAAAGTACTTTGGGGGAAAACACAGCTCTCCACAGCACTTGGAAGAAGACAGAATTATTGTGTGGTAATTCATACAAGAAATCATACAGCATCACACGAGGGGAAAAGTCCCAGTTAATATTCAGGAGGAGGGGGTAAAAGAAATTACTCAGAAATTATCTTTTGGCGTGAATGAGGTTTCAGAAACATGAAAAACGATTTAAATTCATTACTCAGCCCTATATGGTATATTCGTCTCCTCACTTGGTCAACCATGTTTACCAAATGATACTAAACAATCCAGACAATCACCTCTCCTTGGCTAATAGTTACTCATAGATCAATGAGTAAAAGCAGGCAAAATATTTCTAATTCTATTCGTACATAATCAGATCAATAAACAGCTACAATAATTTTCAGGGTCTTAGGGATAGCAACTTTTGGTTGGGATTTTCCTGTCAATTTCTATTATAAAAACACAGTTTAATTCCTATAGGGAGAAAAATCCAGTAGGGTGAAAATATATCTTAGAGGTGTTGTGAGAAAGCAACATTCAATCTCAGGGGACTGCAATCTCCGGGTGGTGGTGTTTTGTAGGGAGGCACGGGGACCCCCCCCTTTAATTCTCCATACAGTCTATCATTCATTTGTTTAAAGCCCTTCAGTGGCATCTGTGGAAGATACTGCTATAAATCCTAATGTCATCTCTCCCTTTCCCCATCAGTCATAGAACCCTGACTTTTGCCTGCTCATTGTCACTTAACTATATTTCCCAGCCACAGCCTCCTTTGCAGTAGGATGTGGCCATGTGACTAGGCTCTGGCCAATAAGAAGTAAGTAGACATATTACAGTAACTCCTCAAGTGTCCTTAAGACAAAACATATAGGTCTTTCTTTCCCTCCCACTCATCTCTGTCTGGCTACCCAGAACATGGCTGTGATGGCTGTATTTTAAACCACAAAAATGAGGGCCAATCCTTCATGAACTGAGATACAGAGCTGGAAGGAACTTTAATCCTTGGTGATTTTGTGGAGCCTCCATACTACCCTATATATTCTATCTTCTTAACCCATTTTTTATTTTATTATTATTATTTGTTATTTAGGGCTGAATATAATACTTTACCATCACTTTTTTAGTGAAGCCTTCTCTGGCCCTCCAGACAACAATTTGTATTTCTCCCTTTGAGCATTTAGTGACCTGATAAATGATTAATTACTTATGTGATTTTTTTTTTTTTGGTTTAATATCTGTTACAGTGACAGTCAATGCCCCACTTACATCCTCTTGGAGCTGACCATTGTTGTACATAATGACCCAATGGCTTCCAATGGTAAACAGTTGCAACTCTTTCAGTACACAGTCTAGCTGCCAATTCCCAAACAGTCCTTGTGTAGGACAGACCAGGCGTGACAAATGGTGAGTGTTCCCCAGAAACAGTTCTCAACCAAGGAGTTGGTAGATACTCCACCTTGCCTCTTGATTGGGATACTGCTGAGGTATGTTCTACAACGTCTCCCAGAGTTCCTCAGCAGTATTTAATCTGAATTATGGCAGTGACAACCTGCTAGGTAATACAATTTGTATTGACTTCTTTTTTTCCCCATCTTACTGCCACAAATACCTTCCAGTGCTTTCTTTGGATCACCTCTCAAATAAGCCATTTGCACTCAGATCTTCAAATTAAGAAACATTTGCTTGTGGGCAAACCAACCTAAACCAATATATGTCTCCTTAACTAGACTGCTAGCTCTATTGGACTGAGACTATGTAGGTGATGACTAAATATCAGTTCACTTTTTTGCCCCCGACTCAACTAGAGTTTACCTCATATGACTGGTCCTATAGTTATATATATAGAAAGTTTATCTTACCATCTTCAGGGTGGGCTATGCACCTATGAATGATTCTAATGTTATTGAAGACAATATAATAGAATAATAATAATAATTATTATTATTATTATTATTATTATTGAGTCAAGGTCTCACTCTGTCACTCAGACTAGAGTACAGTGGCACAATCATGGTTCACTACAGCCTCAACCTCCTGGGCTCAGGCAATCCTTTCACCTCAGTCACCCAAATAGGTGGGACTACAAATGCTCGCCACCACAGTCAGCTTATCTTTTTTATTTTTATTTTTTTTAGAGATGAGGTCTCACTATGCTGCCCAAACTAGTCTTGAACTGCTGGGCTCAAGTGATCCTCCCACCTTGGCTTTCCGAAGTGCTGGGATTATAGACATCAGCCACCATGCCTGGTCACAACAGAATAAATATTATTAAAATATATAGTTGAAAACATTGTTCACTTGCCCGAAATAATGTATTTCTCTGGAAAATTACTGAATGAGTCCAAATTATTTAGAAAACCATTTCTAAAATCATACTACGATTGTTTCCCATATCTTCTTACTCGAAGACCTCACCTCTATTTTGTGACACTCCCCTTGATGGCCAATATCTTGAGGGAGTCCTGTATTTGGCCCTCTACATGCTTCTCGCTGTCTCTCTCTCTCCTTCTCTCCCTCTCTCCTGCTCCTCCTCTCCCCTGCTCCCCCTACCTCCATCCTCTCCCTCCTCCTCCTCCTTCTTCTCCTCCTCCTTTCTCTCCCCCACCCCCCACAAGGCTATTTACAAGTTAACAGAGCTGAGCTGTAATTCTACATTTCACCATCAGTAGCTACTGTTTGACATCATACTGCAATGTAAGAAATTTCACAACTGAGGCTCTGAGTGAATGCCCAAGGAAGAAATCAATTTGCTTTACTGTGCTTTAGTGTGCTACATCCACCAGAGAGGATCAATGTTGTTAATACTTAACAATCGTGGCATATAGGACTCAGGAAGGTATTCCTTTCTGGCAACACAGACTGTGGTGTGCTCCCTCTGGGTGCCTACCAATTATAATCTGGGGTTTGTAAACAGACAGAAGATTCCCTTGGAGGGAGTAATGATATTCCCTTTAACATGCCGTAAGACAAGCACTTTCTCTTAAACATATTGCATGCTGACTGCAAAGTAAATTTACTTACTAATGGCAAAGGAAAACACCCAAAACCAAAACAAGGGACTTTGGTGAGACAGAGATATTCGGAGGTGAAGAAAAGAGTACGGCACATTAAAAAATGCTATGGAGTATTATCAGTCTGGGGTGGGGGGGGGTGAACTTGCTTGACTTGTCCAAATAAACATGCATGGTGAGATGTTAAGGGCATGGATTTGGAGTCAGTCTTGTACCTCACCACAACTAGTGTGTTTCTTTAAGCAAAATAGCACAAAATTTCATCACGTTAAGACTCATTTTCTTCACTTGTAAAGAGGGAATAGTAATTATTATCTCATGAGGTTATTCTGAGAATCAAATTACAAAATATAACTAAAGTGTCTGGGACAGTAGATACCCCCAGCACTATAACATATATTGCAGATGTTCTCAGTGCCAAAGCTATATATCCTTGGAATTTATCATTCTATGAACAAAATGATGGCTTCCTACAGACTGCATCCTAAGATCTCTGCCTGAAAATTCTCTCTGCACAGATCTATGGGACAGAACTGAAGTGTCAGGGAGTTAATACTCCTAGGAACAGCTCTTGGCCAATCATACATAAAATTTAGGGAATAAATACTTATGCCCCCACTCCTTGGCTGGGACAACTCTGAGACTTGTTTCACACAGTCTTTCAAATGTCCCTTCCACGTTGGAGCTCCATTTATCCACTACAATAACCTGCTTATTAATATATCCCATATTGGCTACTATCCATTCCCCATCTCACTTTCCTACTTTCCAACTGGAGCTTGAAATAATCTCCAAAATAAACCACCAGCACTCAAATTCTAGTTTCAGGATAGAATCCAGCCACCACACTATATCTCACAATGTAAACAGAATGAACAATTTGGACAACTGGATTTACAATAAGACACCCAATTAATTAACCAAGGCCAGTCTCTTCAGTCTTTTCTCAACCGCCCTTTCTCCCTCCATTGTGCAGCTGCTTCCTCAGTTGGGGCCTTCTCACTTATTTTGGTTTTTGCCCACACTATAGTATCTAGCTGATCTCCATGCTTCTGGTAACTCTATCATCTAATCCATCACCCACTTATTGGCAAAGTTATTATCCCAGAACACAGTCTGGTGTGTTCTTTCCTTAATTTTGTTTTTTAAGCCTTTAGTGGTGCCCATTGCCTCCATAATTGTCTTAAATTTTATGATATGGTATCAAAGCTGGTTCCATCCAACTCTTCAGCCTCATCTCCAGTGATTGCTAAATACAGCCAATGCTCTGCTCACATAGAACAAACCAGCATCTTCTCTAAAGCACTTTTACCTGTCACCTTTCCATGTGTTTGAATGAGTTTGTGACCTTTTTAACCTGAAGCACCTGGCTCATCCCTCAAGGTCTGATCACATGTTTCCTCCTCCATAAGGACTTCTCCTGCTCCTGGGACATGTTAATGATTCCTTCCTCCTGGTTCCCACAATAGCAGTGGCATTTACTGAATCATTCATTCATTCAACAAGCTATTTCTGGGCATATTCTATGTACCAATCACTTACTAAGCCCTGGAGAAACCACGCTGGATAAAAACAGAAATTGCACCTGCCTATAGGAGGTTCATGGTTGGATGAAGGAAGCAGACATAATCATATAAAAATTAGTTACAAAGTGACATAAAGAAATAGATACAGAACCAGCCCGGGCCTGGAGCACCTTCCACAAGGAATGGACTCTTAAGATGAGAGTGAGGTAGGAGTCAACACCAGATGAAGGAGATGGAACACACATTCCAGGTCAAGGAGACAGCAGGTGCAGAGCCCTGTGGTAGAAGGGGACATAATGCTCTTTGGGGGGATTAGAAACCCATGGCATCTAAAGCGGAGAGGCACAGAGAAAATGAGGGAGAATAAGCACTTGGATCATTCATTGTGCCATGTCAATTTGCTGATGGTGTCCTCCCCGCCTTTTGCTCTGAGCTTGAGCTCTTCGAAGGTAATTATCATGTATCCACCTTAGCACTTTGCACAATGCAAGGAACAAAATTAATGTACTCAATTTATGGATGAGGGTATTGAGGCCCAGGAATGTTGAATGAGTTGTCTAAGATCTCAAGGCTGGCAGTGGCATAGCAACAAGAATATATGCCTACCATTCCTCAACTGCATCTATTTCCTAGGCAAAGCAACCAACACCCTTATCATTTTAAAAAAAAAAATAAAATCTGAGTTTTTCTATGCAGTATGCAGTCTGCTCCCCCCACCCCGCGAAGGGCCTGATAGCAAAGCAAAACAAAAAGCCAGGTGTGTGTGTGTGTGTGTGTGTGTGTGTGTGTGTGTGTGTGTGTGTGTGTGTATTGTATACCTGAACATGTGTATGCTAGGGGACCAGTACACCTTGGTCTTTTGGGGTCAGGACAAGAACAGGACCCTTTTCTAATACAGGAGTCTTTTCTGGAGCCTCTTTAGTGGCCCGAAATGGTTGTGAATGGGGAGAATCAGCCATCGTCTAAGGAAGCCCTGGTGATGCCCAGGAAAGAGCATCCTGGCTAACCCCGGAGGTCCAGAGTGAAAAGCCTCTGGATTGGATTCGTCAGGGCAGCGAGTGAGTGACTCTTCTCTAGTTTCCTGCTTCCCGAACCTCTCCGTCCTTCCACTCAGAACTGGAGGTTTGAAAAACAGCCCAGTTTTCCGGTTACCCCTCCCGCCCCCACAGATTGGTGGGAGCGGAGACAAGCTTGTCGCGGGAAGGCATCCTCCAGGCCCAGACATTCATTTCTGTCCATTTCAAGGCGTCCGAGCCTGAGCCGTATATAACGAAGTACTGCGTTGAAAATGGATGGCAAGGTGGTCTCTCGGAGCCTGTTTTATTCACAGGTCTTAGGCAAATCTGAATTTTAGGGTTGCGAGCCAGAGCCTACTTTGAGACTGGCTTAGTAACTGGAGCTGAGGCTTCGTTTGGGTAGGGAAGAGAAGTGGGGAACGGGGTGGAGCGAGGAGGGTGCGGCTCTTGCGAGCATTACGGCAGAGGCTGTGGACCGCGGCGGCGCTCGCCGAGGCTGCAGCCATTGCACTGCCGAGCATCCCACATTCAACAGGAGGAACCCGCGGGAGAAGATCCCCGAGCCCCCAGCGCCGCAGTCGCCGCAGCCCGTGCGCCCCGCGCCCCCTCGCGCCATGGCCAAGGAAGGCGTGGAGAAGGCGGAGGAGACGGAGCAAATGATCGAGAAGGAGGCCGGCAAGGAGTCGGCGGAGGGCGGCGGCGGCGACGGCTCGCACCGCCTCGGGGACGCCCAGGAGATGCGCGCCGTGGTGCTGGCCGGCTTCGGGGGACTCAACAAGCTGCGACTCAGCAGGAAGGCCATGCCGGAGCCGCAGGACGGCGAGCTCAAGATCCGCGTCAAAGCCTGGTCCAGTATCCGCGCCTTTCTCGCTTTCTCTCTCTTTGCGCGCTCGGCGCTCCGGGAGGGGGCGGGAAAGCCGCGGCGGGAACGCTGCCCCCGGGGAGAGCCTAGGGCGCCCCCTGTGTGCCCCCACCCGGACTCAGAGCCTCCCCTGCCTCGCGACCGACTAAAGCTGGGGAGGATGCTGAGAGTTACCGCCCCCCCCCAGCCAGACCTAGGGGGTACCGGAGGAGAATATGAGCTCTTGGGGGCAGGGAGAATGGGGGCGCCCAGCACTCTGGGTCTGGAACATTGCGCTTCGGGAGTTCTCAGTCTGGCCGGACAGCTCAGCTGCCAGCGCAGGGAGGTTGAGGGTTAATACGGTTTTTAAAAATAGTAATAACCCTAGGCTTACCGTGTGTCAGCCAACGTTTTTAGAGTTTTACATGTGTGATTTTATTTAATACTTCCTGTGTCCTAATGAGTTAGATGCCGTCCTTATCTCCCGTTATAAGTGAGGAAATGCCGCTCACAGAGGATGAGTGATTTGCCCAAGATCATCAGCTGCCCCTAAATGGCTTGGCCGAGGATTTGATACTTGATCTTTTTCACCTCTATGCTGTTGTCCTGATAGGGCTGGGACAGTTGCAGCGTTGAGTCCCGCCTCCCTGTGGCCCGGTATGGAGAAGAGAACTGGGAAACAAGAGAGTCAGGTCCCGAGCATCCAACCCTGGAGGGGGCTAAGGCCAGGGCTGCTGCACAGCCCTCTTTCTCCCCCACAGCATCCTCTGTGCTTCTCCGAGAGAAAGAAGAGAAAAGCCCTAATCAGTTTCCTTTGAACTCCTGTTCCTATCAGATGGAGCTCAGCTCTCTGAGATGGCTATTTACATACTCCCAGGGAACTTCTCCAGACCCACCCCAGCTGAGATTCCCCCGGAGGGTTTAAGCCTCTCAACATGCAGGCACTATATGATTGTTTTCCTGAAGTTCCAGGGAGAGCTTCCCTGGGAGAGGTTCACTGGACCCAACACTAGGCTTGCCTGTGAAATTTTTAAGAGGAACTTGCTCACCTCACCACGGTGAGGTGAATCCATCCCTTCCCATCTCTGTTTTTTAAAGCCCCGACCACACACTGCTTCAAAAAGCAGCAGCCAGCTCTCCTGTTCCCAGGTTAAATCAGAAACCCAGAATCTGGACCTGATCTAGGGACATAAATGCAAAGGAGGGCCCCTTCCCTTCGCCACCTTGAGAGCAGAGGCAGGGTTCATCTGCCAGATGAGAAGGCAGCTGGTGGGGGAAGTGGGTGCTGATCTCTGACTCACTCCTCATATGTGCAGTTGGTCATGTTTGACTCTAAACACTCTTAGACCCCTATGGGGAATTCAGGGTAAGGAGAGAAGCTTTTGCAAGGGCAGGATCCTACACAATTCTTTTTGTTAACTCTTATTGAACCAAGCTGATTGACCCCAGAAGGCAGAGCTTATATCTGCCTTTTCACTTATAAATCCCCACTTGGCACATTGTGCATCCCAAATAAGTTATTGCTGAATAGTTATTTATTATGGATTGAGGAAGGTGCTTGGAGGGAGATGGTTGAGTCATTATTTTTCTTCACTTGCTGGTGGAAGAACTTCTGGTTAGTACAATTAAAACGATGTATGTATAACTCCCCTTCATTATTTACCTCATCAGATATATATGTACAATTATATACAATAATGTATATATACACACAAATATATGTATATATATATTTACAAAATTTATGACCACCCAAATTGAGGATTGGATTCTAGGATTTTATGTCAGAGTATATATTCAGAGAGTGAAATGATGAGGCTACTTTTTGAAGGAAAGAGTATCATCATTTTCAGTGCCAGTAGGTCTGTGTTCTCAAGCCTTAAGCTAATTGCATACTTGCTGATAGGAACCGAAACATTTTGAAATAATAAATGTCAAGATGAAGGCCAGGAGATTGATTTTCAAAACCATACACACAAACCTGTTCTTTAGTGGAGCTGAGAACACACACACACACACACAGAAACACACACAAACACATACACACAATGGAGTCACTGCATACCCCCCACCCCAGTTGTTCAGAAAGCAGGCAGCATGGGGGTATATTTGGAGTACAGCATTGCAAAGGGCAGGGATTGGTTTTCCTTTTTTTCTTTCACCAAGTTGAGAGCAGAATTAATTGGTTTTGCAAGGGAGGGTTGGCATAGGCTTGTGAAGACGGCCCACTGGGTGCTTCCTTCTCCATTGGACTGGGATTGGTTGGCCAAAGATGCCCATTGATTGTAAATTTCAGCCTTGGGATCCAGGATGACTCATTCTATATTTTTATGAATCAGCTGATGGCTTCCTGGATGAAGACCCCCCTTTTATCTGTTCTTTTTTTTATTAGAAACCTTTTATCATTAAATGGAATTGCTTTTTTGCTTGGGAATAAAGCATAGTACATCTGAACTGGTATTAGTCAGGCTTAGAGTGAGAGTCAAAGTTTGTTACTCTATAAATTTTATGGAAATGGAAGAGAAGATGCAGAAAGAAGTGTATATTTTTATCTCATCCTCTTTCATTCATGGGCCAATATGATAGGTATTTTTCCCATACCACAAAAGAGCAAACTGGGGCTTGGAGACATTGAGTAATTTGCCCAAAACATCTCACAGTAGTAGAATTAGGATTTAAATCTTACTCTCCCTAAAGCATTGCTGTTTTCCTTTTATTCCATTTTGTCTTGCTTGGTGGAAAAACCATAAGAAATGTGATTTGCTTCTCTGGATCTTTGGCATATACTCTTGCTTTCTTTCCTTTCTTCAGTGAATATGGTTCTTTTGCTGTTTTTATGTGTAGTTTAAGAGAAGATTCTATTTTCAAAGAAATAAGACTTTTCCCAGAAAGTAGAGGCATTTTGTCCAAATGTAGCTTGAAAAAAATCTGTTTCAGGGGTTGAGTGTTGGCAAGATAACAGACACTTCTGTCTACATTGTTTTAAAACATCAATTTTGACCAGGTGTAGTGTCTCTTGCCTGTAATCCCAGCTATGGGAGGCTGAGGCAGGAGGATTGCTTGAGGCCAGGAGTTCAAGACCAGCCTGGGCAACATAACAAGACCCCATCTTTTTAAAAAATAAAGCAAGCAAACAAAAAAGACCCATCAGTCTTAATGGTGAACCTATTTCATCAATTATTCATGGAACAATTTACACAGCAAGATGTTTAAATAGCCAAATGGAAAAAACATGTGACCTTTGAAGAACGATGGACCTGAATGTAAGCTTAAGCCTCACCTCTTCCTATCCATGTGACTTGGGAGGATATGTCTCAACTTCTTCAAGCCTCTCATGCTTCATCTGCAAAATGGAAATAATAAGATGAATCTCATGGTATTGTTGAGAGGATCAGATGCAATAGACTGGCCTATTGTCAGAATTCAATAAGTAGTAGTTGTGACTGTTACCATTGTTCTTGCCATATCTAGACCTACATGACATGTGATGTTTTGCGACCTGACAATCTGGAGACCATCACTTTAATCATGTATGTAATATAAGCAATGTCATGTCACGTCTGCCTAGTTGTTAAGTCAGAACTTCCAAGACTTTAGTCCCAGCTCTGCTACTTGCTAACTGAACATCTTAGGTCTGGCTCATTGAAGGCAGAGCCTGACACAAGAGTTCCTTTTTCAAGTGGTTTATTGAAATGGTGCTTTCAGAACAGTGGGGGCAAGGGAAACGTTATGGCAAAGGAAGGAGCTAAGCAAGGATGTGGTCTCAGCTGGATCCCACCACAGAGTCAGTCCCTGAAGCCAGAAGCAGAGGGAGCCTTTTGTGTCTTTGGCAGTGGGTGGCTTTCTAGGTGAGGGCATAGGACCAGCTCTGAGTCTTGAGCAGCCAACACTCTCATCAGCAGGGGAATGGGTGCACTGACCATAGACAACATCTGGTTGAGGCACAGACAGTGTCTTCTCATTGACCTTGGCCATGTTGTTGTTAAGGACATGTGTGTCCCAAAGCTCTATGAAGATACAGAATATTGGCATCCTCACAGTAAGTTTCTACATGTTCCTTTCTAGTGTGTTCCAGCCTTTACTACCCACTCCCTCAAAGGCGATCACTGTTTTGATCTTCCAACATAGATTAGTATAACATGTTTTCAAAATTTTTATGAATGAAGTTAGTACAGCATGTCCTTTTTTTGAAATCCTTTTTTTTCCACACAGCATAATGTTTTTAAGATTCATGTATGTTGGTAGCTTATTTCTTTTTATGGCTGAGTAATATTTCATTGCATGAGTATAACATTGTTTATCCATTCTGTTGATAAGCTTTGATTATTATGAATAAAGCTGCTACTGACATTCTTGTACAAAAATAAATGTGAACAAACTTCAATTTCCTGGTTTATAAAATGGAGATAGTAATGTTTCCCTTCATAGTGTTGTAATGAAGTTCAAATGAGATACAGTGTACAGAGACCATTATAATGACGTCTGTCACATAGCAAGTGATCAATACATGATAGCAATTATTATCTAAACTATTATTCTTGGTTGCCATAAATACCTCACATAGTTTATCTTTCAAACTGAAATGCTTTTGAAAGTGAAAAGGACACTATTCATAATTCTCTTGGATAGTAAGAGCGAACTGGAACTGTCTTAGGCAAACCAGGCTAAGTGGTTCCCCCCCCAATTGATAGGGGTCAGATCTGTGCCTTTGCTGCCATCAGTCTTGTCACAGTGTGTCTCTTGGACAGGGACTGCTAGGATTTGAGGCTGGCAGAGGGTCTCCAGGTTGGGTGGCAGGAATGTATTTAAGTGGCCATTAACAAGCCTTGCCCGGTTTGTGACTCAAATTGGCTTGTGGTAGAAAGGCACTAATGGATTGAGGACATTTATTTTCCCAGAGTGATTTACAGTGAGAGGCTACATGAAACTGCTGGAAAGAGACCAATTGGATGAAAAATGGATCCAGCCAGTCATGGTTCCATTGGCTGATCTGGAAATGGGCTGAGGGCAGACCACACCAGAAGAAAGCCACCAGATTGGTGGGATTGTAATATGTCACGAGGGTATTGTAAATGGGAGATAGGGGAAGGAACAAACATTTATTGACCTGTTGTTATGAACCAAAAACTGAGTTGTCTGTGATACACTCTTTGTTTCATTTCTTTCTAATGACCCTCAACAAGATCAGTATTAATATCACCTTTTTAAAGACGAAGAAACTGATGTTGGAGACATGTCAGGATTACAGGCTGTTAAGTAGAAGAGCTGTGTGAAAATTCAAGTGTGCCTTCTTCTTGGGCTCTTGACATTTGGAAGTAAGAAAATCAGAGAGACACAGTAACAAAGGTATAAAAGAGAAAGAGACAGTAAAAGAGAGACAATGAGAGACCAAGAGACACAGAGAAGCAGAGGAGATACTGAGATAGGACTACAGAGAATGAACCATGAATGAATTTGACTGATTTGAAATGTGACTGTTAAGAATCAAAACTGTACCGTGTCATCCTGCCCCCTACCCCAAAAATGGCCATTGTGTTTCTGTACTACTTCCATTTTGCCTACAATTGGAAAGTATGAGGTTCTGGTAATCCACCTAGGATTGAACTACTGTGATTGTTGACCCGGAATACCCATGCTGATGAAATATAATCACCATTCCTTTTATCCACTCAAGATATTAGAATTTCTTCCTCTGCCTCCTTTGGGCCACTTGCTACATTGGCAAATTGAGTAGAAGATATCCCCAAACAACAGAGCATTAAACTGTCACTAATAAGGTTGATACAATGCAGTATGGCCAACATGATATTCCCTGTGTTTATTCAAATAAACAAATGGAGTCCATGAGGTTAAGTGACACAGATGTTTTTTAAAATTGAGAAATTGTTCAGGGGGTTTCTGATAGCCAGACCAGGAGCTACTCTGCCATGGAGATTGGAAATCAAGTGTTCTGAATCACTCTGTGTTGGATGGAGGCATCAGGATTTGACAGGAAGGAATGATTCTATGCTGAGTCATATAGAAAGTTTATTTGGTGATGAGAAGATGGAAGGCCATTATTTATTGAACTTTGCATTTTCTCATGAACTACATCCTTGCTGATGAGGGCTGGGGATGGTGACAATGTCTGCTTTTCATCCAATAATGGAATGGCCTCGTTTCACTGTCAGTTTGAGGAGGAAAGGAAACGCAGAATCAGTAATTCTTCTAACTCATAGGAACAAAGAAGTATGCTTTGACCCCATATCACTTGATCCTACTGTTTATACTTAGAGCAATTTTGTTCCCTGGAAAATTTTGATCTCAATTTTAGTAGAGAAGCTTTTCTGTCTTTTCTCTCCTTTCTATATTCCTTCTCCTTTAATCTTGACATATTCCTCTCTTCCCCCCAATTTTTTTCATTCTGTTGCTAAAAAAAAAAATAATAATAATGATAGACAGCAAACAATAACCCCATTAACAGAAGCAATAATTGGTAAAATTCACAACGGAGGGAAAAAGATTGAGACATTAAAATGTGTTGTAATAACATTTTACATGTAATAGGATTCATCCAAGTGGAAATAATTTCAGAAAATGAAAGTGGAGTAAATGACAAATAGCTTAACAGTGCCATTTAGAACAATTTTGTTTGCCAAAAATCACCCATGTTGTCATAATTCTAATTACTTGTTTATAGTAGGTGTGTCCTCAGGATTAAATATTTTGGGAGTCAAAATTATAGAATTAAAAATAACCCGGGATCAAAAGGAAGTGCCTGAAGGAAGAGCAGGAATGAAGTTGAATGGGTCCATTCAGAAAAGGTTCACTCACTCAGCCTTTAGAAAAGCTACTCGGAAATGGTTGGCTGACCAACTTTGTAGGGACTCAGTAAAGGTGGGTAGGGACCTGCCTTTCTTTTGGAAAATGCCAGGGCATTGGTTTCAGGCAGACATAGTTAAAATTTTCCTTTGCCCTCTGTTAACCATGTGTGTTTGGATAAGTTGCTTAGCTCTCCAAGCCTTATTTGTTTCACTTATAAAGTGAAGACAAAACTCTACAGATCATCTGACATGTAGGTGCCTGTAAACAGCAGCTGGATCTCAATTATACAGGGACTAGTCCAGAAAGCAATGGCAGGTAGCTCATGGTGGGTGAAGGGAATGGCTGATAATCACATCCACCCTACTCTTCATCTGCAGTGTCATCTTTGCAGTAACAAAGCCCATTCTGCATATCAGATTTTTATCAGATCCTCACCACCCCATGAGATATGTGGCACAGGAATTTTCATCCATATTTCTAGAAGAGGAACTGGGACTCAAGAGATGATGTGAGTGGAGACCCTAACTCTACCTCTCAGTGGCTGTGTGATCTTAAGCACAGAGCACTTCAACTTGTCTGCGTTGGTAGTAATGCCCATTTTTAAGTGTTGCTCTGAAGACTAGCTGATAGCGGGCACTCAGTAAAGGCTATTTCCCTTCCCTTTTGTAAAAGACAGAACCAGGACTTGAATTGCCATCTCCTGGTTCCTCACCCAGTGGTTTTCACACTAAACTACATTGGCAGCAGGCAGCAGAATGCTGGCTTTTGAATCTTATTCCCAGGATTGGGACTAGATTAGGACTGATCTATTGCTCCTGTCCCACCAGGCCTTTGTACACCCAGCCTTGGATGGCAGCAGGGATTTCTCTGCTAGCTGGGTGTGCATAGACAATCAAGCCCCTGGAGTTTGGTTCACTCTTATTTAAAGGAATCAAAGGCTAAGTGCAGTAGCTATCACCCGTAATCCCAACACTTTGGGAGACAGAGGCAAGAGGATTGCCTGAGCCCAGGGGTTGGAGACCAGCCAGGACAACTTGGCCAGACCTCCTCTCTATAATAAATAAATAAATAAATAAATAAATAAATAGCCGGGTGTGGCAATGCATTCTTGTACTTCAAGCTATTTGGACAACTGAAATGGAAGGATTGCCTTAACCCAGCAAGTTGAGGCTGTGGTAGCTGTGACCATGCCACTGAGCTTCAGTCTGGGTAACAGAGTGAGACTATAACTCAAAAAAATAAAAAAAATAAAGGAATCAAAATCCCATAACCTGTGGACACATCACTGACATTCAACACTGATAACAAAGCTCACCCAGGCATGGAGGAATAGCATCCCCAAGACTTCAAGTTCCTGGCACTTCTCTTTCCTAAGAGGGATCCTTTTTGACATCCTGGCATTTGTCACAGAAGAAAAAGTTTAATTAGAAGACGGAGGAGACTCTTCATAGGAAAGGGCAGCAAGCATGTAATCTCAAATTAGTTTGATTCCTCTGTGTGTTATCTCATACAGAAAATCGGTTGGAGCTGTGGTATTAAAATGAGTGAATTTTATGTTTGAAGGCCCAAGAGACAAAATAGATGTTCCAGTGAAAGGAGCTGTTTTATCTTTGAATGTGATATTTTCTTGATGAGACCATGCCATCAGCATTCGTCCTCAGTCTCCTGTCAGTGACTCCAGACGCCTCAGCCAAACCTCCATGTACTGGAGCCAAGGACATGCTAAGCAGTGCTTTCCCAAGTAGAGCCCCCTTGGCAAGTCAAAGCATAGGGTCCTCTTACTCCCAGCTTCTCTAAATGACTGTGGTCCCCAGAGCCCAGTGCAGGATAATTATCTTCTGAGCAAAGAATGAAATGATTCATTTCTTCAACTAGCACTGATGACATAACCAAACTAGAAGGGAGGCAGTGTGCTTTTTTGGGGTTATAAATTAGTTAATGTTTGAAGCAAAACAAGCTTGGATTCAATCCTGACTCTGATAATTTTTGCACACTGAGTAACCTTGGGAAAATGATTTCATCTTTTGAAAACTGTTTGTTCATCTATAATATGGGTATAATAGTATCTAGGGGGTAAATTTTTTGTGTGTGAGGATACAAAAAGACAATGTACACAAGATGCCTAGCAGTGATGTTGACACATTCAATACTCAGGATGAATGAATAAATGAAACCAGTGTCATATGTATTTGATAGATATTAATAATAGGGAAGAGAAGCAAAGAAATAGGACATTAGAACATTCCTGCACACTTTGTAAAGTTTTCTGAATGAAGTCCCTCATTCAGATTCCATATATCTCCCCAAAGAGCTTAAAATCCTAGCATAAAAAGTAGACCAAGCAGGATGCCCTACCATGCCATGACATATACCAGAAGATCCAGATTAATTTTGGAAGGAGCAAGAGAGGAATTGGAACCAAAATGTTTTGTGCTCCTACTGTGTTTCAGAAACAGGACAAAGCTTAGAGAACTCCAGAAGGAAGACCAGTGACTTCTCTCTCTCTCTTCATTTCAGCCATGCTGGCCATTCATGATGAATTTGTCTCTGAGCTTTGGGCTCTACGCTCCCATCCCTCTTCCATGATTTACCCTCCCTCTCCTCATGAGTTAACTTCATGTGCTCCTACTCTAGGAGTTTCCTTCTCGAGGCTGGAAAAGGTGGTGGTCTTTAGCTCCAGCTGCCTTGTACATATTTCGCAAGGGTGCAAAGACAACTTTTTCTCCTAAATTTCATGTGCTAAGGAAGGAATCTGATTGATTCTTTGTGAATAACATACCAGCCTCCACAGATCTCTGTCTCTCCCCCATCTCTCCCTCATTCTCTTTCTCTCCCTCTCCCCTCCTTCTGTCTTTTTCTCCTAACCCCTCCTCCTTCCCCTTCCCTTCTCTTCTTCCTTTCCCTCTCTCTCCCTCAGGGGAGTGCCAGTGCTGTGACTAACAATATCTGTGTCTCATGCCTTCTTACCTTGTCATGATTGACAGTGCCACAGGAACATATGAGGTCTGTGTGTGTGCATGCGTGTGCATGTGTTGGTGGAAAAAGAGGGGGTAAATACTCCAGAAGTTTTTGGAGAGCACTTACCAGAAGATGAGAATAAGAAACACACTGGACTGATTAAATGGTAGCCATCATGGGCAGATAAGAGACTCTCTTATTCATCCAGAAAAAGTGAAGAATCCAAAGAGGGAGACTGGAGAAGGCAGCTCCATTCCTTGTCCTGGAATCTTACATTTCTCCGCACAAAATTATTAAATCACATTAAATAACATACATCATATTTACAACTTTGAGGTTCATTGTCTTTTACATCTCTTTGGTAATCTTGGACATTCTAAGAACTTCCTCCACTATCAGTTAACCGTTGAATGCTAAGTATGGTGCTTGATGACAGTAGGCACTCAATAAGTGTCTGGGGAATGGGTAAATACATTACGAACTTTCTAGTAAACATGACCTTCCTAATACAGTGGCCATTCCTAGTGAATATGGCTCCAACTCTCCTCCTTCACCTCAAATTTCTCCAACAAGAAACCCAAATCTCTCCCAAGACCTCTATCATGCACGCCTTTGAGTGAGAATCTGGAAAAATACCAAAAGGACCTTATTTTCCGGGAGTTTTACTTCTCCTTAACACAATCTGTTCTCTTGGAACCAGAAATTCACTTGTTGTGCTGTCTAATAATGACTTTCCCTAACCTGGTAAGTGTGGGTCTCTGACTGCCCAAGATGCTCTGTAATTTTCTCCTTATGGATAGCCAGCTCCACCAAGTGCTACAGGCCAAAACTCTGGGAGGACCCACCGAGCTGCCTGATGACTTTTACTCCAGGAGCACTCACTCAAACACCCCTGCGATGCTTGCAGACCTGGGACCAATCAGCCTGGTTGTCATATCATCAAATAAACCACATTTCCATGACTCTGTCTCCACCTTCCTTGTAAGTATCAGGCCCCTAGACCGGCACCCTTTGATACCTCTATATTGTTGCAAGGGTTTCTTAGGGGATATTGTGGGGCACTCAGAAACATAGTTCCGGTTCCTCCATTGATTTAGATTATTTGTTATTGCCCTATTCTGTACCCATCACCATCCACAAAAGCCACCAGAAATATGTTCCCATTTCTTCTCTGTTTCTGATAGAGTCAGGCCCTCTGCTTGGGCTGTGGCACCCCCTCTCCCCAGTGCCGGTTACAAAGTAGCATATGTTACCTTGGATATTTAATACTCACACTGTTTGGAGTCATAGGCAAGATATATTAATTATATTTCATCATTATTATCATCATGGCCTTTATTGGGTACTTTCTATGTGTCACAGCTCTATGCTATGTGTTTTATAGAGAGCTCTATGATATTAAACATTATATAGGTTAAAGAAATAGGATCAAAGGGTTGAAGGAACTTACCAAAGGGCATACGACTAAGAGCTGGAATTTGAGCTGGGGTTTGTCTCTCCAGGGCTCACAACCTTCATTCTTTTAGTCTCTGCCTTTCACTGTTCTGTCCTAGACAAGCCCCTCGAGCTGAAAGCTGGATGGTGGCAAATAGCATGCTCAGAATCCAGCCCTCAGTTGTATTGCCATAGGCTGTATCACCCAGGTCTGTATTCCCCAACTTGCTCTTCCCTTAGGATGGGGTTTTTGTTTTCAGAAGACACAACTGCTTTTCATGGAAATAGACACATAGTAGGGCAGCCCTACTGGCCTGGATTGTCTGAGTCCCATTATTCTAGTGAGCTCTAATGAGACTTTCAGACTGCGTTCTCAACAGCCTACCCTTCCTCCATCACAGGTGTCTCTCTCTCTCTCTCTCTCATTCTCTCTCTCTTATTCTCTCATTCCTTGTCTGGGATCTGAAAGAATTGCTTTTCATTTATCTATGTTATGCCTAGCTCAATCGCTGATGGGGAGCTATTAAGCCCACCATTCCTATGATTGGTCCAGATGATTTTGTAATTGGATTCTCTTTATCCTCCCAGCTAAACTCCCTAAAATTTTTCTGATTGGGGACCTCATCATAAACTCTGACTCAACATTTTGCAGCCAGAACCGGGGATACATGACGCAGCCATCACTGTGCCCACCTTCCTGAAACGGTTCTCTCAGATTCAAGGGCCTTCTCTGACCACAGAGAACCTCTGGGACTGCTACCTCATAGGAACTAAATAGCAAAGGCGAATTCTACCTTCCCCTCAGCTTTGAGCCTCAACGTCTCTCTCTTCTGCCAGCAGCACTTACAGGAGCCTCAGCTGGTCACTGATCTCTGTTCCCCCTCACCATTACGCTGGCCTACACAACAAGGCTGTCAGCTTGCCAGGCACAGTGGCTCATGTCTGTAATCTCAGCACTTTGGGAGACAGAAGTTAGAGGATTGCTTGAGTCCAGGAGTTCAAGACCAGCCTAGGCAACATAGTGAGATGTTGTCTCTACAAAAAAATCAGAAAATTAGCCAGGTGTGTTGGTGCATGTCTGTAGTCCCAGCTACTTGGGAGGCTGAGGTGGAAGGATCATCGGAGCCCAGAAGATCGAGGCTGCAGCGAACTGTGATCGTGCCACTGCACTCTAGCCTGGGCAACAGAGTGAGACCCTGAATCAAAAATAAAAAATAAAAAATTCTGTCAGCCTAGTATAGCTAAGAGATCACTCCTTTAGCAAGAGAAGGAAAAAGAGCTTGAATCACTGCTAGAGATTTTTCTACTTATACTTTCAGTGGGGAAGTCATTGTTTGCCAGCCTTGATTGTGCCTTGTGCTAAGCATTGAACATTGAAAGACAAGATTTTAAGATAAGCCCTTTGCCCTAGAGTTGCTAATAGTCTATAGAGAGGATAGTAGGATCCTGCTGCTCTCTCCTTCTTAGGCTAATTAAACTTAAATATGAATTAATTAAAATTAAAAGTCAAGCTTTTCAGTCACGCCAAGCACATTTCAATAACTACATGTGGCCAGTGGCTACCATATTGGACAGTGCAGGTATGGTACATTTTCACCATCACAAAATGTTCTGTTGGACATTGGTTTTCTAGTCTTTACCTCCTTTTATTTTCATTGAAACAACTGTTTTACTAAACATTATTTTTATCAGCACCAATATCTTAGAAAATAACTGTCATGTTATCACAAGAAGGACTGTTCTTCACTGCCCCCTGTGACTCCAGGGGAAAAAAATCAAGCCATGGCCTCTCTATACTGTTATCTCACCTCCATGGAGAGGTGGACTGGGGCTGGAGGGGTTGAGGGAATGGGAGCAAGGGACACGCCTATTCCTAAGTGATACTTTCCTATGAGAAGCACCTGATTCCAACACAGTGCATTAATAACTACCCTCTGTGTGCTAGCTATGACCCTTGTATGGCTTCCTCTTGTGGAATTGTCATATTATGTAGTCATATTTTTGCTAATCTCTGAACTCCTGGGCAGCAAAGATGTCACTGTCGTTGTTATAACATCAGTGCCTAGCCACGTCCCAAAACACAAAGGATCTGTTGAATTTGAATGAGATGAGACTGAATGGTCTATGTGACCAATCACTGCAAAGCACCTGTTTGGGTTGATGCCACTTCAACATCAAACAGAAAGCATAAAGATGTTAACCTTTTCGGGAGTCTTAGAAATAAATTCCTCCTTCTGTGTCCCCAGAAAGAGCTGAGAGTAGATAAAGAATTTCCAAGTCTCAACATCAAAAAGGGCTAGCCTAGACATCAAGGAGAACTTGTTCTGGACCCATTTATACTATGCTTTTCTGTTTCTGTTGAAAACTGACTCTAGATATTTAGATTCTCAGTGTGTCTCCTTGGCCGTTTTGTTCTGTGTTGGACATACTACTGAAGTGTGTTTTGAATACTACTTTGGACATATGATCGATTATATTTCTTTTCTCAGACACTGTAGAAACAAAGAACTTGTACAACTGTACCCCAAGCTGCATCATCCTCATCATCACTGCATTTGTTATGGAGAAAGGGATCTAGGTGCCTAACAACATTATTTACTTAATAAGTGGTAGATTATGAGAAAAAATCAGATGGGTCAGAAAACTTCATATGTCTCCCAAGGCTGCAGTGGCTTGTTTAACCACAAATAATGGTTAGAGAGGGGGACAGGATTATGTGGAGCAGGACACCAAAGGGACCAAAGCCAAGAGCCAAGGACCAGCAATAGGAGAAGGAAGTCCGAGCATCCTTACATACCCTCTGACTGAAAACAGGTTAATTCTTTATGCTAAGATCTAGCCAAGACAATTCTGGCTGTTCTCAAATGAGAGCTGCCATTGAAGATTTGCAAAGAAGTTGTCCTTGCTTTGGTCACAGAATGTTTTCTCTCTCATAGCACATCTGTGTCAGTCTGTTCTCACAGTCTTGAGATAACAAAACTGGTGCTTGAACAAACCAGAAAAGAAAAAAGAATTGTGAACAAAATTTTCTGAGATCAATGCCTATTTTCCTAGGCATTTTCAAGTTTTCAGTTGAGATTAAGAAACAAAAACAAAAACTTCAGTTCTGGGGACATGAGGAAATGAATTGAACATCTGTTTCTTTGACCCCACGTGGATTGAGAGTTAAATGCTTTGATGAACATATTGTCAGCAAGACAAGAGCAGAATGGAAAAAGGCGCAACTTCCCTTGCTGCTTTTGCTTGTAGCAAAACCTCATGTGAAGTCTGCTTGACTCTGCTCAGAGCTGGCAGAGGCTGCCTCGGACGCTGAGGTGGTTGATGCTCACTGGGCAGAGAGTTGATGAAAGCTTTCCATCTTTTATTTGATAGTGTTTACCTTGGTGCCCATATCTTCTCCAGTGGTCTATGCTCTTTAACCTCCCACTGAACTACTATTTTTGTTTTATTTAATCAATATTTTTTATTATGATATTGTGGGGTACAGTTAAGGATTAGGTATACAAATATGCTTCGTTCAGGCGCCCTTGTTGATAAGAGGTGTCTCCCCGTCCCCAATGAACTACTATTTTTAAAATAGATTTTCCCAGGCCATTTACCAATCCTGCATGTATTTTGGTAGTGTGTCTGTCTGTTACTCTTTTCTGTTTTCTTTTTCCTTAACCTATGTCCCTTCTTTGATATTTTAATCTCTTTATTTTTCTAGTCTTCACCTTCTTTTTTTCTCTATCGATACAACTATTTCCTAAACATTATTTTTTATCAGCAGTAATATCTTAGGAAATAACTGTCATGCTGTAGCAAAAATGGACTGTTTCTCCATGAGGACCCTGCCCCTCTGTGGCACCAGGGGAGAGTCAAACCACGATCACTCTTATACTGTCTTCTGTCCTCCACCAAGAGGTGGGATGGGACCAGAGCTCTTGAGAAAATGGGAACAAGGGCCACTCCCAGTCCTAAGTGATACTTTCCTGCAAGAAAGGATCCAACCTGATCCCATGAAGTCCTTTCCCTTTCCTCTTAATTTTCCAGGTCCTTATCTAAAGATTTTTTTCTTAGGCCGGGCACGGTGGCTCACATCTGTAATTCTAGCTACTCCGGGGCTGAAGTAGGAGGATCGCCTGAGCCCAGGCGGTCGAGGCTGCAGTAGCTATGATTGCACCACTGCACTCCAGCCTGGGTGACAGAGTGAGACCTTTTCTCTACAAATAAGTTAGATAAATAAAGTATCTCATTCTTTCTTCTGCATTTACATCATTAGTTTTAAGAACTTCGAGTTCTTGCCTCCTCAGAGACCACCATGCAAAGGAGCCCTATAAATATTCACCTTCATTGACAGTTGTCCTGTGATCACCAGAGAACAAGGCCCTGGAAGGAGAGCTCACACCATTCTCCTTGTAACAGATACTGGTATTCACCACCCAGAACATCTTTTTAGAATCTTGGCGCTCACTCTCCCAGCTACTGGGAGTTATGGTGGCCAACAGGTCACTGCTGGGCCCTCCTGCGGAATTGCTCTCAGCTGAAGAAAGTCTCCTTGTCCAAGGTAGTTCCCTCTCCCTGGGAGCAGTCCTTATCCTATGATGTTGATGCAGGAGTAAGAAGGCCCAAATCTCTTGCCTTGTTTCAGAATTACTTAGGACACCATATAAGTTATGGAACTTTCTAGAAATGAACTGATATCTCTTTACTAGTACATCAGAGTCCAACTTCTCCCTCTGCCCAGGCCCCCTTTCCTCATACCCATCCAGTCATTGTTTCCTAGATCACTCACTATCAGACCTCCTGCTGCAAATCTCAGTCTGAGTCTCTTTGCCAGGGAACCTGACCCATGACACCTTCTTTGTGTGATGATAGTGATGATGATGATAATGATGGCGGTTCATACTTATTGAGCACTTACTGTGAGCAAGGTACACTGCCGTACATGTACTGTCATTCAGTCCATACTAACATCCCATAGGGTGAATATGCTACTATTCCATTTTTGAGATGAAAATAGTGAGTTGAGTTCAAGAAGGTTAACCAGCCAAGCAACCTACTTGAGGAGGAGCCAAAAAGCTAAACATTTAAACTTGGCTTTACTGATTGCAGAGTTCCACTAGAGTAATTCTTTGGGGGAAAGTTTCTGGAGGTCCACGTTTGACTTCATGGTTGTCTTATGTGTTAGCACCTCTTGTGGTGGCTATGTAAGCACTCAGTAAAACCATTCATCACATTGTATTGTAGTCAACTGTTATGATTCTGTCTCCCCCATGAGAATGTGGAGCCCCTTGTTAACTGTGGGTATGCAACAGCTAGTATACTTCTCAATATGCAGTAAGTGCTCAGTATGCTAGTTGAATAAAGAAGTCCTGTCTTTGTAATTAGGAAAACTGAGTAATGAGCTTTTCATAAGAAAGCAAAGTATAGTAGTCAAGAGCACAATCTCTGGATCCACATCACTTGCTTTTACACCTTGCCTTTGAACATCTTAATGTGCCTCCGTTTTGCTCTCTGTGAAATAGGATTAATATTATTTATCTCTTAGCATTGTTTATGGTTGTACAAATAAAATGATATCATGCACATAGAGCGCTTAGCACCATGCCTGGTTCACAGTAAGTACCTCAGAAAAGTTATCTATTACAATGTCTAGCTACAAATCATGCTTCATCATCAGAGAAATTAGAATGGGAGTTTACAGATTTATGTTAGCTTCTTGGGAACCCAACCAACAGTCCCAAAACCCTATGTGAGAGTCCTTTCAGAATGTGTCCATTCCTTCTTCTTCTTCATGGGAACAGCTGACATTGGGCTACAAGAGTGATCCTTCATAGCCCTTGTAGCACATGAGAACGCATGCCTGGGCTAAAGATTCCCAGAGCTGGAGCCAGGATATACACATTTAGGAAAAAACAAATAAACACCATGATGATCCTGAAATACATCCAAAACAATGACTGTACTCAGATTCAATTAGGCTACAACCCCTGTACTCATCAATTACTGCCATGAAGGGAAAGGCCAACTGCCATCACCCACAGAGTGAGGCCTTATGGCCTGTATTGCGTTCATTACATGTGAATTCAAAGTGTCTTAGGCTATTTCAGAGATCCATAAGAGCTCTGAAAGAACCATGATTTGAAGAAACTTAGGATGTCAGCTAGTCTTTTGTTTGAAATTCTCTCCATGATATCTTCCATGTTTTTCACAAACACCTTTAGTAAATAGTTATAGGAAAGCCTATCCAATATTTTTATTAGCAACTTGGACGTAGAAGTCAGTGACATGATAATCATATTCAGCAGTTATGAATCCAGGAGGGAGAGCCATATTGTTGGATGAAAGAATTAGGATCCAAGAAAGAGACAGACAAATTGAAATGATAAACTTAATCTAATAAAATTTAACAAGGATAAATATAATTCTCTAGATTAGGAGAAAAAAAAATCAACTGTCCTAGAGGACAATGAGAGTGCTTTTCATTTTCTTATCTATTTAATCATCATCTATTAATTTTTATCCTGTCTCATTCAAAAATGGACTTGAGTTGGCTTTAAAAAAAATTATAGATCAGTAATTCTCCAAGTGTGGTACCCAGATCAGCAGCATCAGCATAATCTGGGAAACTGTTAGAAATACAAAATCTTAGACCCCACCCCAGACCTATTGATTCAGGAACTCAGAGGTGGGGCCCAACAGTCTGTGTTTTAACACACCCTCCTGGGAATTCTGATGCACAATAAAGTTTGAGAACCACTGCAATAGAGTATGAGACTTTTAAAATGAAAACTCCAAAGCGTCCAGAAGTAAGGTGAAGTTGAGTGCTAGGTGACATAGAGAATGAATGCCACAATTTGACTGAGAGCTTCCTAGCAACCAATGCTGAAAAGGAAAAATAACCAGTTTATATATTGTACTTGGCCTATAAGATCCATAAAACCAATCCTTGTGCTGAGATTTGAGGAAAAATTCCTGTCTTCATAAGGAAGCGAGTATATATTCCAGCAAATGATATGCTCAGCAATATCACTTCAGTAAGTAAAACGATGGATTTCTTTGGCACTCTGTCTCTTAACTGAGCTAATGACAAAGCAAGACTTGGGATATTTATTGAACACACGATCAAAACACAGGAGGCTTTATTGATCTTCATCAATAGAGAAGTAGGTTGTGGGAAGAGGGAAATTTTCAGCAGAGTGTTCTTTGTACAATGGGCAGATAATATTTGGATTCCCAGTGGTCAGTGCTGAGGATACTGACAACCTGAGGGAGGAACAGGATGGCAGAAGTCCTAAAATCTTTTCATTTGCGCAACCCCTGCCTTCCTTTCACCAGGAGAATATGAGACAACAGACTTTCTCCTGTATCTTCTTTGCTAAACTACTTCTTTGGGCCAATTTTAATCTCAAATTGGAAAATTTACAAATTATTGCTGGACTGATTCTTTGTCATTTACTTAGTGATTCCTATTAAGAAATCATTTGTGTCTTCATTTGTTATTGTTAGCATTTCAAAAAACCCAATATATCCCAAATGACAACCTTTGGGGACAAGAATACACAGCAGCCTACTTGGTTTATAGATAACAGAATGACCGAATAGTGATTAAAAACTCAAGTTTGGGCCTTTGCTTTGTTAAACCTTGATGTGTCCATGTGGCTCTTTGAGCTATGGCTGCCATGTTTTTAGCTTTGGCCCTTTCCCCTACCTTGAAGAGGTGAATCTCCTCTCTTTCTCTAACTTACTTTCTAAATAAACTTTATTTTTCAATCTAAAAAAAAACCAAAACAGAACTCAAGTTTGGCTGTCATATAAAAGGGATCTTATTCCCACTGAGGGCACCTACTATATAACCTTGAATAATTTGTACAAAATGGAAATTTAAATGGCCCATATCTTGATACCTAACATGAAGCATCATCATGGGAACAATATTTATTGACTTTGGCAGATCACAAAATGAAGACAGGTAAACGTTTCTCAGGAGACTTTACAGGGTGACATTCCTCTCTTAATAAACAACAGAAAAGAAAGTATAGAGGCCAAGGCTAGCTTTCAGCTGCCGCATGGAGCTAAGTGTCCAAGTCAATGTCTTTTCTTAAGGCCACAAAGCATCTCTCTCTCTCTCATTCTCTGTCTCTGTCTCTCTCTCTCTCTCTCTCTCTCTCTCAACTTAAGCTTTGATTTTGTTAAAATTTGAAGCAAAGCCCACATGATAAAGGACCATCAAGTGAACAGAGTATAAGAGCTGAGGAGGCCTTCAGAGACTCAGCCAAGGGCCACAGCTGATTGATGGCAGTGCAGGGACTGAAACCCATGTACCTACATCTGTTTCTTTTCACTATTTCCTCTTAATCTTCTTGTTTCTGAATCTTGAAGTTATTGATTTTAGTAACATTTGATTTACTAGCATTGGAGATTTCATGGTGTCATGGGATATACAAATAAAAAAGGAGTTTGAAGACCTTGACTCAAGTCTCAGCTCTGTCATGTACTAATTGTGCTGCCTTTGACAAGTCAGTTTTCTTCTCTGAGTCTCACTGTTCACATCTATTTAATAGGAATACTAATATCTACACTTCTTGCTTTTCTCAGCATATTACAAAGATTGAGATTTGCATGAAAGCATATTGCAAACTGTGCTATGCTATGCCAATGTAAGAAAGTGTTATTATTTAAAGGGACTATACTCACATTTACCTGTATCTTCTCTCACATATCTTCAGAGCCCTCATCCAGTGTTTTGAGTTTTTCAGGACCGCTTTCTCAAACCTCTGCTTTCTTTTCTTTGGGATGCTATGTCTCAATAATAGCTCTTTAAACCTAGCTTCTGACTCATAATTTGGTAGGGGGGAGGAAAACTGAAACAGCCTTACATTATTTATTAAAATTATACCAATCTTTGAGAGAAATAGGATTACTTAGCAGAACATTATGTCAAACACTTTTCAACACTAGTTTTTGTGCAATGATCTCAAATGTTTAAGAGCTATATAAAAATTTTATCCCCAGTGTGGGCCTGAGTCACCAGGCCTAGTCATAGCCACCTCCAAAAAAATTTCCAGGTAAAAATGACATTATTTTAGAGAACATTAGAAGCTGTAATTGTGAAGATGTATAGGTTGACATGCCCCTGTTTACTTTCTGTTGTGGTGGGAAAAAAGTGTCAGACCCAAGTTTAAGTTCATGGCTTCACCACTCACTGTCCATGCAGCCTTGGGTAAATAACTTCTTATCTCCAGACAAAGTTACTTGTTTTGTCTGGGCAGAAAAAAAAATGGAGTCAGTAATGTCTGTCTCAATGAATGCCTGAGTGTAACTGTTTATAGTATTTGTTTTAGTCTCTACCTTTTGTTTACATGGGACAGAGACCACACAGGAAAACCAAGCAAAGAGGTTCTGTTATAAACACATGTGTGAAGTAACAAAGGAACCCATAGAAAGCAGGAGGTGTGGGGGGCTGAACCTCCCCAAGTCTAGAGACTGGACTTTCTCATTCTAGGGAACTCAGTAATGAAAGTCTGTAAAGCCTTGCCCTGCTGCAGGATGTTGAGTTGTCTCTACTGGTCTTTTCTTTTGGGTTTTTTTTTTTCCTTTTAATTCCTTCTTGGCTTTTTCCATAATGCTTCTCCAAAGCTCAGGTCAACTAGATCCCTCTATCTTTTGACATCTAAGTTGTTCTCTTGCTGTGCGTTTCCTAATTCATAGTTTTTGAGAGAGTTTATTTGTTCATAGTAAGGAATGAGTTCCTGCCTAGATTATGAATAGCCACTCCTCTAACATTGGGTCCACCATTGTTGCAGTCACCTCTCAACAATGGGGAAGAGATAAGGAATTATAAACATGGTCCTCAGATGTGTCCCTACAGCTGGGTGGTAGGTGGCAAAGTTCTCATAAAGTAGTAGGGTAACGTATAAGGGCTTGGGTTCTAGACTTTGCTTGAATTCAGAACTTGCCTTTGACATTTTTAAAATATGTGGCCTTAAACAAGTTACTTAATCACACTGGATCTGTTTCTCCACCTGAAAAATAAATGTGGTAGTTCATACCTCACAGGAGTATCCCTTGAGTCCTAAATAAAATAACAAAAGTTCCTGCCACAAATTAAAATCTTAGCAAATACTAGCTATATGCATATCAGGAGAATACTATATGCATATCAGCTATTTGCATATCAGGAGAAGGTGGGTGAGCAGACTCAAGAAACAGGTCTAATACAACACATGAGGGTGCTCTATTAATTGTTCACCTTCCCTCTGTGTAGAGGTAAATAACACTGACCCATCCCCATCTCCAGGATATACCTGCTTCCTGAAAATAGGTAATATTCTCCATGATCTGACAGAATCACTGAAGGCCTCACCGAGGCAATAGTATGCTACAGGTTTTTTAAAATGTCAGTCTTAGCCCTTCTCACTGGGAATTAAGTGGCTGGTTCTCAGTTTACAGTCACCAGGCCTAATTCACACTAGATGGTGAATGAAGGCAGCCCAACTGAGCGGTGAAAGATACGTGTAGGATGAAGTCTTCTCCAGGAGGCTGCCATGCTTGCAGAAGTGTCAAATAATTTTTCTCTGGCATTTCTCCACCAGGGGCTTGGGAAACCATTGGTTTTTCACACAAAGAAAAACACAGTGGGCTAAAATATGCATGAAATAAGATGGAGTACTTGATTTGGGATGTAGAAATTCCTTTCATTGTTATGCAGTGATGCTTTATTTATTTGGCTGTGTCCGAAAATGGGCCATTTCATAGAAGTGAAGTTCAGCAACAGCGGAAGCTTTTCCATGTCAGCTCTGAAACTATTTTAATCCTCTTTCTATGAGAGTCTTCCTAAAATATATAACACACTTCTACATTCTTAACTGAATATGCAAATTTAAGGTTAACATTTATTGAATACTTAGCATGTATCTGGCACCATGCTTAAATGCTTTATTCTCACTGATTTTCATGACAACCTTGTGAAGTGGTACTGTTTTTTGTTTGTTTTAATTATATTTTATTATAGAGATGTGGGGTACAAGAAAGGGTTAACTACACAAGTAGGCTGCATGCAAGTGAAATTTGGTCCTCCAACTGGCTCTCATTCCCCTGGTTTTGGGACCAGGTACCCTTTGTATTGCTATTTGCCCCCCTCCCTCTTTCCCTCTCTCCCCGGGCAGTGCCCAGTGACTGCGGATCTCTCCCTTGCGCTATTGTGATTAATGTTCAGTTTCCACTGTGAGTAAGAACATGCAGTATTCAGTTCTTTGTTTCTGTGATAGATCACTAAGTATGATGGTCTCCAGCTCCATCTAATTTGCTGCGAAAAAATGGGTATTGTTATAGCCTGCACTTCACAGGTGAAGAAATTGAGGCATGGAGAAGTTAAGTAACTTATCCAAAGTTACATAGGTAGAAGTGGTAGAACTGGCATTTGTATTCCCCAAGCTCTTAAGAAACTGGCCATGTTGTTAGAGAACATTTTGGTTAATAAGTGACCCGAATGCTAACAACCATCAACACAGGACCTTTGGGAGTCTACACATACTGTTCAGAAATGTACCCATTACTCTGAGCATTCTTTGACAGTTTTTAAAAAAGGAATTAGTACTCAATTAGGTAGCACATATTTTTGAATATCCATGACTATTTCTTCATTCAGCAGATGTTAATTTAGTACCTACTATATTACTTTGGTCCTGACGTGTTGCCAGAAACCCTGGAAGCAAAGAAATATGAGGCACTCAGGTGCCTTTAAGAAAGGCACACTTTAGAGAGACACTAATTGGGGCAGTATGTGAAACTTGCCTGAATTCTGGGCAGGAAAACTTTGAGAAGCAGGTGACTTTTGAACCTAACCTTCAAGGAAGTCATCCTTCTCAACTTCATCCAGTCTCTGTGGTTGAACCTGATGAGTGAAACCAGGTGATGTAAGTGAAGTTGCTTCCTTGGTCCAAAAGAGGCCAGATAAGAAATAAGCAAGATATACTTGAGAAATAGTTCAAGTCACCATGCTTGGAAAAGAAGCTGTGGTCAGATGCTGAGGAATTTCTATAACTCAAGTCTTTCTTAGATGGTGACTTATAAAAATAGGAAGCACATTAGAACCACATCTGCATGTTCGGTGGATATTTTTCCCGTATGATTAGTAAATGGGTATTAAATGCAAATCCCAAGAGAAGTTCTGAAAAATAAAAAAAGTTTGGAGCATTGGTAGTAACATCATTGACATCAAGTATATGATTTTCCATGATGATGATTTTGATATATTTTAATGATAACTTTGTTTTTATTATTATTTTTTTTAAAGATGTGGGGTACAATTCAGGGTTAAGTACACAGATGTTGATTATGCAGGTACTCTTGTGGATGAGGTGTTAATGATAACTTTCTTATTTCAAAAGTAATGTGTTAACAGGAAATACCTAATAATGTCTCTCATCCAGAGATAACTTTAATTTTTGAAACAAATACTCTGGTATTCCCATATACATTGGGCCATCTTTTTTATCTCTCTTTGAGTTCCACCCTCCTCCAGTGGAATATAATATAATCTCTAAATGGCTTGTATTCACTATTATGTGAACTATTTATGCACAGTACGAGTATAAGTGTGTAATGATTAAGGAGAGATGATTGGTTGTTCTGAGACCTTTCAAATTAGGTCTTCTTTCTCTTTGCTCTTTCTCATATTTTGGCTGGTGGCCATTGTGTCTGGCTGCCTTCCATGCATCTGTTTCTAACAACTTCCTAGTATATTTTTTATCCTTGATTAAGTGCTAGGATGCCTAATGACCAGGCTAGTCGATATGTTTTAAAAATAAGAGTAAATATGCACTGGGAGGGGTAAGGGGACCATCTTTTTGAATTAGTGTAGACTCTGCAACTACTATTTTCATTGCCAGAGAATTATTACATATCTACACGGAGATATATGAATTTTGTTTTACGGGTGACAACTAGCTATAGGAATCCTTTGCCAGGAAGAAAAAAAGCCGGAGAGGAAACTATGAAAAGGGAGGGAGGGACAGAGAAGAAGGAAGGGAAGAAACAAAACCAGGCCAGTGCTTTCTTTTGGATCTCATTTTGAATTTCCCTCTTTTCACATTTGCCCTTCACAGTGGTTTAAACTTCATTGACTTGATGGTGCGACAAGGGAACATTGACAACCCTCCCAAGACTCCCCTGGTGCCGGGATTTGAGTGTTCTGGAATTGTTGAAGCTCTGGGGGACAGCGTGAAAGGATACGAGGTAATGTTTTGATTCTGACTTAAAGCGTAATATTCATCTGGAATCCATTGAGACAATAAAAGATTATGCAAAAAGGTGTTTGAAATAACCTATGACATGTATTATTGCTGTCCTCTTATTTGGTATTATTTGTTTATAATGAGAGGAGTTCCCAAAAGTCTCATGCCTTTTTCGTGTATTATCTTGGTTTCTCCTGGCAATAACCTGGTAAAGTGGGTGGGACAAATCTTGTCTCCCCCTTTATGCATGTCATGTAGCTATTTAAGTGTTTTTTGCTTTAGGTTCTTTAAGTGTGCATAGCCCCTTTTTCCATCCAAACCCCTATTTTCCCATAACTTCTGGCTCAAAATTCAATGATAAAACACTAAAGTTTATAAATAGACTCTCTATTTATAACCTGGTTCTTGTAAATATTTGCCTAACTGATGCATTTAAGTTATCATCTGTGAATTGCTAACTATTTTAGGAATTAGGGAAGTAGCATTTTTGGATGAAGATCTTACAGTTGAAGAGTACAGGTACCTGACAATGAAACAGAATTGGCCATGGATTGATGGCTTTAGGAGTAAGACAGTGGGCAAAAGTATTCATTATATCATCTTGACTACTTTTGTACATGTTCAGAATTTTCCATAGTAAAACTTTTTTTTTTCAATTTGTGAAAAGATGTATGGCCCTTCCTGCCATTATAATGCAAATCAAATAGAAACGGGTCTTTAAAAACTGAAAACCTGTGGGCAAATCGATTGCACAAAATTGCAGTCATTTGGAGTCAGAAAAACCAATGCAAATCAGGTACAAGATCTCTCGCTCATAACTAAGCACTCCCCTAGAGAGAAATGAGCATTTGAGAACCCACTATAACCAGAACCATGGGGAAGTTATCTTTTTTCAACCTCGCCACAATCCTGCAAGGTAGAGATTGTTATCATCCCATTGCAGATGAGATTCAGGAGGGTTCAGTAATTTTCTGTGGGGTCAAAGGATAGTAAGTATGTACCAGGAGAACTTGAATTCAAATCCCCAGAGACTTTTTCATCCTTCCTACAGTCTCATGATCTTTACCCCTACTCACAACCCTGAAATGCTGTAGTAATAAATGCGAGAAAGAAGTGAAGAAGAATCCTATAAAATGCAATGCCAAAATGCCCTTGAAATTGAATTTGAGCCTGCTTCTCAAACTCAGTGTGTCTGAGCCTCGATATCCTCTGAAAATATCAATAGTCTCAAAATTTATACTGATGAATGTCTGAAAATCCCATCGCACTTATCAGTCTTTTTTTCAGATAATACAGCAGAAAAATGTTGAGGAAAAAAAGTAAATGAGCTTTTCTTTTCTATTATATGAATTTACATTTTTCAGTCCCCAGATAGGCAATATAACCAGAGGTACACTATCTCACCCTGAAAGTGCTGCATATAAGAAATATTGATCAGGTGCGGTGGCTCATGCCTGTAATCCCAGCACTTTGGGAGGCTGAGGTGGGAGGATCTCTTGATGCCAGGAGATTGAGACCAGCCTGGGCAACATAGCAAAACCTTGCCCTTACAAAAAATTAGCCAGGCATGGTGGTATGTGCCTGTAGTCACAGATACTCTCGAGGCTGAAGTGGAAAGATTGTCTGAGCCCGGGAGATCAAGGCTGTGGTGAGCTGTGAACTTGTGCCAATATGCTACAGCCTGGTGACAAAGTAAGACCCTGACTCAAAAAAAAAAAAAAGAGAGAAAGAGAAAAAGAAAGAAATATTATCTGCTGTCTTCCACATGGCCCCAAAGAAAAAATGATTATACTGTTCACTCCATTAACCTGAGTATTGAATAAATAACCAATTATTTTAGAATATAACAGCAACAGGGGCATTGTTGGACTTGGTTTAGAAGGAGAACCCTGTATACTTGATTATGTATATTTTTCCTTTAAATATGATTTCTCTTCTGCTGGTCAGCCCTGGCTTGTTTACTACCAAACCTACCCTTCAAACTGTCTCCCCTCCAATGACTGCACAAACAAATAAGTCAAATTTGCAATTAGGGTATAATGTGGGAGGAAACCAATACTAATACTCCCTCTCTAATTTTGACTTAAGATTTTCAGCCCTGTTGGGGATGGAATTCCATGCAGCAGCAGGCTGAATAGCTCTCTTGGTTTGATCAATTGCAAGGGAGGATGGAAAAGTCATCACCAGAGGCCCAGGAGTAGAAGAGTAATTTGGGTTCGTTCGCCCAGGACCAATTTCCTTTTCTTAGCAGAATCAAATAATGAGGGAATTGGATTTTTTTTAAAGTTGCCTGCCTCTAGACTCTGAAGCTGGAACTGATCGTATGACTTAGACATATTTCCTAGCTTGATAATGAAATGAAAGTGATGGAGCCAAGTTAAAGGAGAGGCCTGGGAGCTGTCAGTTCTGCAATGACAGCAATGAACACACTACACTGTCAAGGTGGTTGAAATGCTGTATTCATTATACTCTGTGTGAAACGAGAGGGCCATCAGTTGCTATGTAATGTTGAGTCTGTGTCTTTGGGTTTTCATGATTCTGTGAAGAAAAGGATGCCAGTGTTAGACTCTAGTTATCTTCTGACTCAAACCCTTGCATCGAAGAAGGTATTCCCAACAATCATCACTTGGTCTTCATCACTTCCAGGAATTGAGACACTCACTGACAGTGGGATAGCCTCTCTTTTTGCTCAGTTTCTTTATTAGACAGCTACCCCTTCTGCTTCATAAAATATAGGGAGTCTGTATTTAGCTCCTGATCATTAAACTGTGAATTCCATCAGGCCAGGGACCAATCTGTTCTTTTTAAGATCTCAGATGTATTGTTCTCTCCCCATCTCCATGTACCATTCTACATACATTGTGTACATATTATGTTATTAAGAACCCTTTTCTAATATTATACCCATTTCAGAACTGAGGAAACTGAGCCCTCAAGAGTTCAACACGAATATTCCCAGACTCTGTGGGTTTGCCTGCTATAACTCTTATATAACCTTATTATTTATTTTTTGTTGTTGTTGCAGTTATCTCAGGTGTAATGAATTATTTGTATCTGGAGTCAGAGACTCTCTGGATCTAAATCCTGGCCTGGCTACACTGTAGCTCCATGACCTTATGTAATTTATTCTCTTTACTTCAGTTTAAAGGTCTGTAAAATCTGTGATCATTCATCTGTAACATGAGGCTATTAGAGAACCCATCTCATAGTAAGAGTTTTGTTGTTGGGTAGAGTAGAAGAGAAATGCTAACCTACTAGGAAAACAAAATAGTAGAATCAATTATGATAAAAAAAATAAACAAACTACACATATATGAAAACCATTCATTTATTGAGAATTCACTATAACCAGAACAATTTGAATAATGTATTTAAAAGCCATTATAAAACCAACTGACATATTGAACAACAGAATGGCTCAGTGTAACTAGTATTAGGCAACTCATACAAGCTATTAGTACTTGTTCACTTATTTATATGCTTGTATTCACCTTTAATAATATATTGTATTTTAAATAGCATTTTTATTTTTATTTTGGGAGGTAGTGCCAACTTTATTTTAACTTACTATGAAAAATTTCAAACATACAAAATATAAAGAGAATATGATAAATCCCTGTGTATCTATCACCCAGTTTCAACAATAACCAACATTTTACCAATTATTTCATCTCCACTCATACATTATATACCTGTTAATTAGAATAAAATCATCAAATTATTTCAATTTTCCTTATTGTCTCACAGATCTACGTTTTGATAAGGAATTCTAAGTCTAACATTACATTTGACTCTATCCCCCCCAGAAGAGCTCCTTTTAACCCTCTTTTTTCATACACTGATTTAATTGAGAAACCAGATTATCTGTCTTATAGAATGTCCCACAATCCGAATTTTACATATCATTTAACTTGTTCCTTTATCGTCTGTATTTTCTTAAAAAAGAAAGAAAAGATTAGACTTGGAACTTTGATCTGATGCGGGTTTAAGTTTTATAACAAGCATACTTCATACCTGGCACTGCATACTTAGGGGTCCTCAACTATAATTCCTGAGTCAAATTCAGCCCAATGCCTGTTTTTATAAGTAAAGAAGAAAACAGCATTTAAAGGGAAGACTGCTCTTCTGTTTTGTTTGTTTGTTTGTTTGGCATGGTGTCTGGCTGTGCAAACTACTGATAAAAAAAGAACACAGCATTCACCATGACTTCACAGGGTTTTTGTAAAGATAAGTTGGGCTAAAGCACATGACATCCTTAGGAGAGGTCTGCCATATGACGCATATCTAATAAATAATAAATAAATAATGTTAGTTGTTGCCATTCATCATACCCACTGGCATTCACTCTTGTTCAGGCTCCTGCACTTCATGTTCATGGCTCTTCTGTGGTAACCAGGATTCGTATCCACTGCAACCTGTAATCCAGTGCTAATCTTGACACGTATACCACAAAGAACTAGACTAGCAGGGAATCCACGCGTGGTGGCAGAAAACAAACAAGAGTAGATTCTCTTCCTAGCCCAGCACTCTATGCAACTTTCAGCAAGTCCTTAACCTTCCTTGTGGCTCAGTTCTCACAATCTCCAAAACAGAGAGGTTGAATGTAAGATGGAGCCTGCACGGTGAACTTCCAGCATGGACTTCCCACAGTGTGTGATGTGTTGCACAATGAGTGCATATGCTGGAGAAGAGGAGTGATAGCCCCATATTATAGATAAATAGTCATAGCTTTTACAGATAGTTATTTAGCTATTTGAGTCAGACTTTCACTCTGTCACCCAGGCTGGAATACAGTGGCACCATCACGGCTCACTGAAGTCTCAACCTCATGGGCTCAAGCAATTCTCCAGTTCAGTCTCCCAAGTAACTGGGACTACAGGTGTGCACCAGCACTCCAGCTATTTATTATTGTTATTATTATTTGTAGAGATGAGGCTAGTCTAAAACTTCTGGGCTCAAGCCATCCTCCAGCTGCAGCCTCCCAAAGTGATGGGATTACAGGCATGATCCACTGCACCCAGGCTTTACAAACCTTTAAATTGAGGTAAAAAGATTAAATCATAACATCATAGAGCTACAGCATAGCAGGGCCAGGATTTGAATCCAGATACTCTGACTCCAGATAATAATTCATTGCACCCAAGATAAGCGCTACAGAGAAAACATTAAATTATTTGAGTGCCTAAAAGGGAAATCTGCCAAGTGTGGGAATATTAATTGACTTCTTTAGAGCTCAGTTTCCTCAGCTCTGAAACAGGTTGCTTCTGTGTTCCCCTGGGAGCTTTTCATAGATGAGCTTCAAGGGATCCTACAGATGTCTCAAAATGAGGAAGCAGGCGAGGGTATGCATACTGAGGGTGTTTTTGTTTTATTTGGTTTTCTGGGAAAAAATCTATAGGTTTCATCAGATTTTAAGGGTCACTTGAGGAATCCCTCAAAAAAGATTAAGGAACACTTAAGTATATGTTTGAATCCCTGAGGAAATTCTGTGTATCTTTATTCATTTTGTCAACCAATACCTACACTGTTCTGGGCACTGGGAATACAGTAATAAAGAATGCTGTCAGAAGCCTATGCCTTTGTAAAATTGACCTTTTTTCTTTTTTTTCTGAGTCAAGGTCTCACTCTATCACCCAGGTTAGAGCGCAGTAGCATAATTACGGCTCATGGTAACCTCGACCTTGGTGATCCTTCGACCTCAGCCTCCTAAGTAGCTGGAACTACAAGTGTGCACCATCACACCGAGCTAATCTTTTTTTAACTTTTTGTAGAGAAGAGGTCTCTCTATGTTGTCCCAGCTGGCCTCAAACTCCCGGGTTCAAGCAACCCTCTTGTCTCAGCCTCCCAAAAAGCTGGGATTATAGGCATGAGCCACTGTGCCTGGTGGAGTTGATATTCTCATTGGGAGTGGAAGGAAGCAGGCAATGGAGATGCAAAATATGAATGAAAAAGATAACTTCAGACAAGACATATGCTTTGAAGAATGTAAAAGTGAATAATGCAATAGAGTGACATGGAAGGGAAGAGGCGCTTTTTGAATTGAAATGTTCTTTTTGAGGATATAACAGAACATAGTTCACACATGTTGCATCACTCAACCTTCACAGTGAGCCCTGTGAGAGATGTAGGACAATCCCTGAGAGACAGACAGGTTGAACACTTTGCCTGTGGTCACACAGCTATGAGGAGCAGGACGAGGATTAGAATCCAAGTTCAAGGCACTGCAGCCTTTTCTTTCATGGTTCCAAGAGGGTTGAGGTGGGCTTCCATACCTGGTCTGACTGAATATTCACCTAAAGCCAGAAAGAGATGACAACAGGCATGGCAACTCCTAGGGTTTCTCTGGTCTACAAAAATATTAGCAACAAGAGAATTCACCATGACCTTGGTTGAGGCTGCTGCCAGTCGGATGAACAAGTGCTGACTTAAAATCCCCCTAAAATCAGCAAGAATAGACATTTAGCCAAGGAAAGAAAACTCATTGATGTTCATAATTCAGCCTGAGCTTTGCAGGGGTGTTTCCTAAAGTTGTTTCGGTATCTTTTCTTGGTGAATAAGAGAAGGGCCCTCAAACTGCCGTGGATGTCAGTCAAGGTAGCCTTCTCTTAGTAACAGCTTGTTTTAGAAACACTGAGAAGATGGAGCCTGACTAGAATAAGGGAGAGCTCTGGAGTGAGACATATCTGGACTGAAAACTTTCTGGTTCTGCTCTTTAAAAATTTCTTCACCTTTCAGCCTCAGTTTTACCATCTATATAAAGGGCATAGTCATCATTTATTATTAATCATAAAGCTCAAGAACTTTATAGCATTCTGGTGGGAATTGTGTAAGATCACATGAATAAAGGCACTTACCTTTGATTCAGGAACATACTATTTCTTGGTAAATGTCACATTATTATTAATAACGATAGCTCCTAGAAGTCCCTACCCAGCAGTGTTTCCTGAAGTTTTAGTCAATTTCAGACACCAATTTGCTCCTTCGGTCCCAGGGATCCTTCCTATGAGACTATTTGAAGCTTCCCTAGGATTAAACTTCTTCCCTTATTCTCCTCATTTCTCACCCATGGAGAAATTAGACAAGGTTTGGTTATTCATCTTCCATCAACTTATCGTTCACTATGCGTCACGCACTGGGCCATGCACTGAGAATCCATAAATCAGTAAGACTCAGCCTCTGCTCCCTGAGAGCTCCCATTCAGAGGAGTAGCCAATCACATAAAAGGATAACCCAGTATAGTGGGATCAGCACAACAATGGAGGATTGTATAAGGAATTAGGTGGACTTTAGTTGAAATCCTGTCTTCACCACTTACCGCTGTGTGATCTTGGGCAAGTGATTTAACAGCTCTGAGCTTCAGTTTCTAGCGTGTGACATGGGGATAATAATAAAAACTACCACATAGGTTTGTTGTGAGGATTAAGTGCGGTTACCTTTGCTATATATCTAGTACCAGCAGACGGGAAGCACTAAATAAACACAAATACTAATAATAGAAAAGTTGCTAGTTCTGGTTTTGTGGAGAAAGGTTGCTCATGAAGGAGAGTTTCAGAGAAAAGAGGATGTCTGAGCTGAGCATTGAAGGAAAATGAAAGATTTTCCAAAAGGAAAAGAGAAATAGGTAATGACAACTGCAGAAACAGCAAGTACAAGGGCATGAGAGTATGAACATGCACTTTCCCAAGCTTTTCCTGTTGATTTTCCAGTATGGCTACAGGAGGTGGTACTGGACAGGCACATGGACCGAGCCTTCCCTTCTCCTTTTCTCCATTGTCTGAACTCCCACCAACTGATGACACGTTTTGTTTTTGGCTGATATTTTATCAGAGAAATCTAAGGTCATCTAGGGGCTTGGGAAAGAGGAGAGAAGAAGTTGGTGGGAGCTGAAGCCACAAATAACATGCAGAAAAGTCTATGCAAGGAGTTCTCTCTCCAGCAGCCTCAGAGAGGATTCAGGGAGGAGAAGACCTGCTTTTTTTTTTTTTTTTTTTTTTTTTTTGAGTTGGAGTCTCACTCAGTCTCCCAGACTGGAGTGCAGTGGCCGCTCCCGGCCACCGCAGCCTCACCTGCTGGGCTCCGGCGATCCTTCCGCCTCAGCCTTCCGAGTAGCTGGAATTACAGGCACGCGCTATCACGCCCGGCTGATTTTTTTTTTATTTATTGTAGAGATGAGGTCTCGCTGCCCAGGCGGGTCTCGAACCCGCGGGCTCAGGCAATCCACTCACCTCAGCCTCCCAAAGGTGCGGGATTACAGGCTGAGCCACCGAGCCCGGCTGACCTGCTTATTTTTATGTCGAGTTTTCGAGGATAAGAAAAGGAGATGTGAGGAGGCAGTCAGAAAGTCCTCCTTGCCCAGTGATCAGATCATCACATTGATTAATGACTTGTCTCTTTCTCAGAGCGAGCAGACCAGGCTCTGCTTTGCCTCTGTTACTGACAGGAGATCCCTGGAAGACACACTGGGGCAGAGCAATTTGATTCTATGATTCAGATGTCTTTCCTGAATTAGGCAAACCCATTCCGCTGACAAGAATGCCCTGGTGGCTGGAGCAGAGGTGCCCAGGATCACCTATAATATTATTGCTGTGCCCAACTATCTCATCCACCTGAACTCAGTATCCAGGTCTGAGGGTTGTCAGGGTTGCTCTGTTGTCTTTTTATTACATCATTCCCCAGCCAAATGGACAATTGTGTCCTTGTAGACACTGTTCCAGTCACATACTGGGGATGTAACAGCTCTATTCCAAAACACACAGAACTGGCCAGCCAGGCAAATCCCCAAGGTCCTAGGGAGCTTACCACCACGATATACACTAGCATCCTTTGTCCTCCCCCCAACAAAACCTACTGTATTATCTTTGGGCCAGTATCTGAAACATCACATCATAGTTTCATGCCTTTGGCTTAAGGATGTGTTTTCTACTAGAATGTTATCCTTCCAAGTGAATTTGCCTCTAAGACCTGTCACTCATAACTCTTGCCACATGAAAATTTCAGGGAATATGAACAATTTGAAAGCATAGACTGCACCTCATTTACAATTATGTCTCTAGTGCCTAGAACCTAAGATCAAGAAGAAGCTTAATATACAAACATGGCAAGAGATCATTGTGATATCATAGAAAGATATTTGGATTCAGACAGGCCTTAGCCCGTGTTTCCTTAGGCAAGGGACTTAACGTATCTTAGCCTTTTTTGCATGTGTAAAATGGGGATAATACCCCATAAATCTGTCATGTAGATTAAATAAAATAACTGACATAAAATGAAAATTGCAGTCTGGTATGTTATTGTTATTTAGTAAATCATAGCTTTTCTATTGTGATCAAATGTGCATATAGCAAAACTTCTCATGAGGAGAAATCCATTCTTCAGTGAGGCTATAAGTCCCTCATTCTTGGGTATAGGGACTAAAATACCTGAAGAGCTCTTTTAGAAAGGCACAAGTTAGCTAGATGAAAGGTGGTTTTGAAAGAATGGACTGTATAACATCTTACTACCTTCATTAGATACACTAATAATGCTCAGACCTCTTCCTACCACCTAAATGATGACCAGAATTTCAAGGAGGGAATGAGTCCTCAACTAGCCAACCTCCTTGGTTCTCCATAGTAGTGAGTAGTGGTGAAGATGGGTAGGGAGGAAATATAGAATTCTAAGTGGTTCATAAAATCGGTTATATGACCTGTGAAACTTAAGTAGTAGTTTGTTATTTTTTCACTGCAAATGTGTTTTTAAAAGTAATTTGTTTCATCAAAGTACAGAAGACATGACTGTGAAATTCAAAATTTTGGATTGAGGTCACAAATGAGTTAGGAGAAGCAATGATGTTTTGTAACATGGACAGCGCCCAATAATTTTGGTCCCTCCTTGAACCTCTGTCATGAGCTAGCCTCTACTAACCTTGTATTTTCCCATACCCAGATTGGGGATCGTGTCATGGCATTTGTCAATTACAATGCCTGGGCAGAAGTGGTCTGCACTCCAGTGGAGTTTGTCTACAAGATCCCAGATGACATGAGCTTCTCTGAGGCTGCTGCATTCCCTATGAACTTCGTCACAGCCTATGTGATGCTCTTTGAAGTTGCCAACCTCCGGGAAGGGATGTCTGTGCTTGTGCACTCAGCTGGTGGTGGTGTGGTAAGTTGGCTGCTTGTGACTTCTTTTTCTTAAGGTCATGATAGTGAAGTGGAGTGACACCCTACTGACAAAGAGATTCTTATATGAGTTATGTCCATTAGTAGGAATAATCCCTATTGTGCTAGTAGAGCTCAGATGGAAAGCAGAGCCCATATGGATGACTGCATTGGGGAGAGGGTGAACCTAAGAGATGGTATTCTTCTTTTGGGAGCTCTCCAAGATGATGTGAGGACACAGTGGGCCTCAGAAATGGTTTCTGTTGATAAGCACCCTCAACTGTCTTGGTATTATGATGAAATGTGTCAGTCATTGTGAGATGCTTCACAAGTCATGTACTACTGCTATTATTTGAAAAGGAAAAATAGCGAATGATTTACTTTTTCAATAAATTGCAGTAGATTCAAGATATTCATGACATTCCTATTCATTTGTGTTCTGATATACTTTCTTGAGTGGGAGAAAGGTGGACAGAGATTATGCTAGCACACTGAAAATTACACCATAACAAAAGTATACCCATGAAAGTGGTTGCACATGTAGTATCATCTATCGTTTGTGTTTCTCTGCTAGTCTGGACAATGATAGAACTCAGAATTGTTACATGGTTTGATTGTGTCTCAGTGTTAGTCATTCAGTGCCTACCATGTGCTCGCCACATGGCAAGAACTATGTGCCCATCACAGTCTTCTGCAATTTGGGTAGGACTCTAGTCTTTCTGAGAATGGGAGGTATTACCATGAATTCAACAAATATTTATTAAACACATACCATATTCTAGATTTATGGATATAGAGATTAATAACCCATCTAATAGGGTTTGAGAGTTCTCAGAGTTGGTGATTCTATGGTTTGATGAACTAAGAAATGAAGTCTTATGACTGGGTCTATCTCAAAGATATTTTCACTAGAGATTTTATTAGCATCGATTTTTTTTTTAATCTTGGCTTTCTACAATTATCAAAACTCTATGCACATTTATCTTTTTTCCTTTCTAAGAAAACAAACTTACATCCAAAATCGTGAAAGCAAAGATATAAAACTTTAGAAATGCCTTAAGAAGAATATCTTCAATCACGTTAGCAAATTTGCTGATGTCTTTTGGCCATGAGTAAAGATATAATAAAAGCTAAGCGTCCCTTAGAAAAGAAATGGATTTCAGTTCCAGTGAATCTGCTAACAGCAAGCAAGCCATTTAGAATGCTGGCATTTATGATCTTAGTGTGCTCAGCATACCAAGCATTAGAGACTTATTTTCATATTATCAGCATAAGCTTCAGAACTGATGCTGGACTCAGTTCTGCTGAGAGTCAATGTTTATACATTGACACCTGTGATGCTTCATCTGATATTTTTATTTTTGGTTCTGAAACAAAGGGGAATGTATCAGGGGCGTGTGTCTCACAAAAGAGAAAAAACTTTCAAAAAAATAAAAGTTTTTTTCCATGCCTTATTCTGGGTTTACAGATACTACCAACAATAAGAACTAAAAAACAAAACAAGTGAAGGAACTGAGGAAAAGGGAAAACAAGTCTAGGAAAATAAATCAATGCTCATGCATATGGTGTCCTCAAGATTTGCTGAAGATATATAACAATTTTGTCACTTAGCTTCCAAATAGAGACTGAAAATAGGGGGAAAGAAAGATTATCCACAAGGGCTAATGTTCATTTGATAGAAACAAAGTAGTTACTAGGGAAAACCGTAACTAGTACTGTTTTTTGAGACCTGAAGAATATTTCTCAGTGGTTTCTCATGAGAAATTTATAATGAAGTGCAGTGAACATTCTCAACAAAACTGTTATAGTAAATGCAACTATTTCCATGAATTTTTTTTATTATGTTGTGTTCCTAATGTGGTCATCAAAGTAAAGCAAAATTTAGTAAGAGCAAATATTCCGGCGCCCAAAGAATGTGGTCTGGCTTAATCTTTGGACAGAGTGTCAAGGTATGCTTGGACTACTCCTCTCTCAGAAGTTAGTAGCATTTTTCCTAACCAAGATTTGAAAGGCGGGTTGCAGCAGTTCAACGTTACCATTAGAGAAAAGATTTTTGGCCATGTGCAGATCCATGTATGTGAGCAGTCAACTGAGCTAGGACAGTTGGTACCATCTTACAAAAACAAATGAGTCCTACAAAGAGCCTAGACCACCCACCAGCCTTTAATAGAAAGTACAGAGAGTCCCCTGCAGGTTAGAACTAGATTTCTCCCAAGATGACAACTGGCCCCTTTCTCACGGTAGAGGGAGCTCCTGTTGGGAACTCTTCTATACATAGTCAGTGATGGAGTGGAGGTGCTCCAGTTGCAGCTTGACATATCTGATAAGTGCACCACTGAATGCATGGCTACTGTGGTAGGCGAGATAATGGCCCCCCAGATACCCACATCCAAATCCCTGGCACCTGTGTGTATGTTGACAAAATGGCAAAATAAATTTTACAAATGTGATTAAGGTAAGGTCCTTGAGATAAGGAGATCAGCTTGGGTTATCGAGGTGGACCCAGTGTAATCACAAGGGTCCTTGAATGTGGAAGAGGGAGGCAGAAGAGTCAGAGAAAGATTTAAAGATGTGACACTGCTGGCTTTGATGATAGAGGAAAGGGCTGTGAACAAAGGAATGCTGGTGATCTCTAGATGCTGGAAGAGACAGAAAATTGATTCTCCTCTGAAGTCTCCAGAAGGAACGCCACCCTGCTAAGACCCTGATCTTAGTTTAGTGAACCCTGGTTTGCACCTTAGACCTCCAGAACTGTAGAATAATAAATCTATGAGCTTTGATTTTTTTATGAATTTTATTTTGTTGAAATAGAGATGGGGGTCTTGCTATGTTGCTCAGGCTAGTCTTGAACTCCGGGGCAATCCTCCTGATCCGACCTCCCAAAGTCCTGGAATTACAAATGTGAACCCCCACACCCAGCCTGAATCTGTGTGTGTGTAAGTGTGTGGTTTTTTATTTTGTTTTGAGCCACTAAATTTGTGGTAATTTGCTACAGCAGCAATAGGAAACTAGTACTGCCATTTCCCTTGACTGCCTCTCTCCTTCCTTTTTCATTGTGGGGAACCCACATAGGCCTGAAGAAAACCTAGGTAGAAAATTGCAGAACTAGGGTTCATACACTAATCAGACTGATTCCAAAACCTACTCTCTTTCCACTCAACAACCTAGATTGTTGGGAAAACCCAGATTATTAATTCCTTCATTTAACAAATATCTGTTCAACCTCTACCTAGTGCTAAGTATAGACCTTTTAAAGAGCCAAAAGACTGTGTCCCAAGTACACATTTCCTAACCTGATGTTGATTTGATGGTAAAGAAGATTAAACCTATATTGGGTTGATACAAAGTGTGCAGTCCTAATGGCACCAATACCTCTGTCTGATTTTCATCAAAGGCTGGGATTGGAAATTTTCAGACAGCATGTGAATAACACCAACTTTAGCTATGATTTAAAGGAAACTTTAATATAGCATAGAAAAATAATTCAATCCAGAGCAGGATACGCTCTCAGTGGAACTGCTCAAGTGCCTCCACTGCCCTGTCAAATCTTTGAAGACATTGCTTTTCTTTGACAATAGCATGGCCAGATGGCCTGAGATGGTAATGACCCTAATCAGATCTTTAGAACCTGGTTGAAAATTGCCTCACAAGCTCTTAAAGGAAAAGTAACAAAACAAGCAACCGAGTGGGACCCTTTTCGGGAACTTCAAGGGTTTCACAGCCAATCCCATTGAACAAGACTTGTTGGTGAAGCTCCTATGACTTTAAGCATCTGGATTAGGTGTGTCCAATTTCTGGAGAGTGGCATTACTATTACTATGGGGTTGTTTGCATTTGTGTCTGAAATTTGATGCTTTCAGTTTTCAGAGCCCTTTTTCTTTGATGATCATAACAACATCTCAGCAGAAATTACTGTGGGCAGGGGGCACCATTCCACTTTTACAGATGTGGAAGCTGATGGTTAGAGAAGTTGGAATGATCATGAATGTGTCAGAATGTGCCTCAGGCTTGTTGGATGCTCCCACTGCTTCACCACCCATCCAGCCCCTTAGCACCAGACAGACGAGGGAGATGAGGTGTGCCTCTCTTGCCTACCTCTTCAAAAACATCTCTGGGAAGATAAGGCAAGATCGGCATCTTCTTCCACACACTCTCCCCTTCAGCCACACTGAACGTCTCACTCTTCTCAGAATATAACCTCTGAGCCTCTGTGCCTTCTCACACACAGTTTCTTCTTTCCAGAATGGTCTTCTCTCCTAATTCATATGCCTTTTCTTCTGAGAAGCCATACTGTATTCCCTTTTCTGAATAACCTTAGCCCTTTAGTAAAAGCTATAGGAGAATATTTATGGCTTTTCTCCCCCCCCTTTTCTTTTAATTATGGATATGTGGGGTAAAAGTCAGGATTAGTTACACAAGCAGGTTTTGTGAAGGTGAAGTTTGGGCCTCCAACTGGTCCTCACTTCCCCTGGTGTAGGACCAGGTACCCTTTGTGATGCTATATGCCCACTCCTTTCCTTCCTTCCCGGCAGTGTCCATCAACTGCCAATCCCTCCCTTGTGCTATTACCTCATCAATAAATCAAAACAACAACAGATGCTGGCAAGGGTGTGAAGAAAAGGGAACACTTCTACTCGTTGGTGGGAGTGCAAGCTAGTTCAACCTCTATGAAAGGCAGTGTAGCAGTTCCTAAAAGAACCAAAAATTGACCTTCCATATGATTCAGCAATACTTCTCCCGAGAATACACTGAGAGGAACATAAATTGCTGTACAAAAAAGACACCTGCACACACATGATTATAGCTGCACTATTCACAATACTGAAAACATGGAAACAACCCCACTGCCTATCAAAGGTGGACTGGATAAAAATATGTTGTACATATACATAATAGAGTATTACACAACCATAAAAAAGAACAAAATCATGGAATTCACAGCAAACTGGATGGAGTTGGAGGTGACCATACTTAGTGATCCTTCATAGAAACAAAGAACTAAATACCGAATGTTCTTACTCATAAGTGGGACCTTATGGCTTTGCATTCGTGTATGTGTTCCTCCTCCCAGCAACATTTCACAGGTTCAGCTATCATTTCCCAAAGGCTGGGGTGTTTGGTAGAAAGAAGACAGGAAAACCGGAATTCAACCCTCAGCTCTACCATTTAATAGCAGTATAACTTTGCACAGGTAATTTAATTTCTGTAAGATGGAAATAATAAGGTGTATCTCATGTGAGGATTAAGTGAAAAACAAAGGACTTAGCAGAATACCTGACAGTCTATAAATGGTAAAGAGAGAGAGGAGGGAAAAGGAGGGAGAGAAGGAAGAAGGTAGAGAGGGACAGAGGAAGGGAAGGAAGAAGAGATTTCCTTATGTTCATAATACTGGGCACAACACAGGATGCATAGCAGGGACTGAATAAATGCTTATTGAATTACTTCTGGCCAAATGTTTGATGCAAAAAGGTGCTACTTCCATGTATGTATTATATCCCCCGAGAGGCCACAATGAGAATGACATTTCATTCAAGATATTCTTCCCCAAAACCTGTAACTCCAATTCAATCATAGACTATCATACAAGCCCAAATTGGGGGAAATACTATAAAATACCTGACCAGTACTCCTCCAAATTGTCAGGGTAATGAAAAACAAAGAAAGATTGAGAAACTGTCACAGAAACTGGACAAAAGAGCCATGACAAAGAAATGCAGAGTGGTTCCTGTATTTCTGTCCTGGATTGGACCCAGTATAGAAGAAGGACAGTCATGGAAAAACAAATGGAATCCGAATAAAGTCTGTAGTTTAGTTAATAGTGTGGTGTCCGTGTTGATTCTTTAGTTTTGTTAAGTGTACCATAGCCATGTAAGATGTCAACATTAAGGAAATCTGGGCAAAGGGCATATGGGAAGTCTCCGTATTTTCCTTTCAACTTCTCTGTAAATCTAAAATTATTCAGAGATGAAGAGTTGGAGAGAAAGAGACACATGGAGACAAACACTATTTTAGCCAAAAAATTCCACTAAGGCAAATTAATTTTCTAATTTTCTCACCTCCACCCAGGCATATTTTCCACCCCCACTGTGGGGTGGTCTTAGCTTTCCCCACGAAAAAAGTAGCACCTTTTTTTTTTTGCATCAAGTATTTGGCCAGAAATAATTCAATAAACTTTTATTCAGTCCCTGCTATGTGTCCAGCATTATGCCCAGAAGGTGGTTTAGAAACAACCCAAAGACAGCTGGCTCTTCCTTCAGGCTGGCTCTAATTGCAAATCACAGGAAGGGCTGGATGAAGCATCTCGGAATCTCCACCGGGCTCGGTTGAGGTTTTCTCCACAGGCATCCAACGAAGGCATGTGGGAGAAGAGAGAAGCAGCTGAGAGAAGTTGGTCTGATCCCAGCGGCCGGAACTGGGCCACAGATCTTGGCAAGGAAAGCAGAGCTTAGCTTTCAGGCAGAGTTAAATCGCTACCACTCAATGATTTAATTCTATTCATTATGGATGGGGCATTTTCCAGTGCCATTCAAACTATTTAAAAGGAGAAACCACAGATGGGGAGTGGATTCTGTAGAGGCGGCATCATGAGACTGCTCCACACCATCTGTGGGCCCATGTGCTGGTGGTCCTCCCTGAGTGACTGATCAACCACACATCATCTTAACATGAAGCCTCGAAAGCATGGGTTAAGGAAGGACCCTCAGTGTGTCGAAGGGTTTGGACTGTGGGACAGGTATACAGTTTCAGCAGAAAAGGCACCACCATCGACAGCACCACCACAGAAGTGTATTTTGTTGAAAACAAAACTACTGCTGTTCATAAAAGGCTCTAACATCTACCCGAGTACTGCTACTCAAGCTAGGGACACAGGAATCGTGATTAGTTCTTCTCCAACATGCTACTGGTTTCCAAATTTTGTAAGTCATTCACTGATTCATTCACTTATTCAGCACATATGAAGTGAGCACCTGCTGTGTTCAAGACATTGAATTAGGCACTAGGAATTCAACTGGGAAGAAGACATTCTCTTCTTTCAGCAAGAAACCCTGTACATCCATGGGCATATAAATCAAATAGTCATGTGGATAACTTTGTCAAGTGCTATGAAATGGAGATACACACTGATATAAATGTTTATAACAGAGAACTGACTCGGGCTCAAGGGGGGAAGGGATGGATTCGTGAGAGGGTTCCTTAGGAAGTGGCATTTTCACTTCAATCTAAGGATGATGCACAGACAAACTGGACAAGAGTGAGGGTGGAGGGCCTTCATGAGAAGTGGAGGTGGGAGTAGGCATTCATGAGAGGTGAGAGACCATCGTTAGAAGTGGAGATGGACTGGGCTTTCACAAGAAGTAGAAGTTAGGGGTAGGCCTTCATATACAGAATTTCAGACAATAGGGATCATTTCTTACATCCACTTACCTCTCTCTGAACCATCTACTGCTGTTTTATTCTGGTCCCAGGATCTTTCTGCTCTGTAGCAACCATCTAACTGGCTTCTTGCTCACAGTCTCCTTTCCTTATTCTTTTTATTCCTTACTTGCAGCCAGAATGATTCTCCCAACACACCAGTCTGCTCTTGTCTCTTCTTGCTTATCATGGGCAGTGATTTCCGTAGTCCTCAGGATAAGTTTAGTCCCTTTAGCTTCTGGGCACACACAGTCCTCAATATCCAGGCCTTGCCCTTGTCTCTCTTTCTCTCTATCCATCTTCTGTCTGTTCCTTCTTACTTTCATCATACAGAAGGACTTGTAGCTTCCAAAAGTGTGTGGCCTAGATCACCAAGCTCTGGGGTGTGTTTCTATAGCTGGGACTGCTGCTGGTAAGCAGCTGCCCAGCCATGGACTCCATTTTTAAAAACCACCCTCCCTGTCCCCTGCCCTGGCAGCTAGCTGGAACCACGCACCTGAGTTTGAACCAATAGGATGTTGGCAGCAGCCCTGTGGTACACATCACTACCAGGCCTGCCCCTCTGTGTGAGATGCTCCATAATTTCTCTCTCCCCAGTCTCCTGGTAGATGTTGAAATCAACCTGGAAAGTCCATGTTAAAAATGGCGGAGCCTCCGTCAGCCTGGGATCCCAAATAATGGCATTTTCTCACCATAGCTCTCACCCCTGTCCAATTCCTGCATTTGTGCTTTATGTATGCAAGAGGAGAAAAAAGAAACTTCTATTTATTTAAACGACTACCATCCTAGGAATTACCTGCTACCTGTATGTAGTTTTTCTGCATCCCAGGATGCATCCTTTTTCTCCGCTCTCCTAGGGGTAATGGTTAAGGCTTGGACTCTGTAGTCAGTCCATGTCTAAAGCCCACCACCTTGAGCAAGCTGCTTAACTTCTCAGCTTTCTCATTCACATTGTTATGGGAATAATAACAATAAATGTATTCCTCAGAGGGTCTCTATGCATGTAAATAAGCTGAAGCTTGGGAGATAGTTGACTTAGAACCAGGCATAAAATATTAGCTATTATTATGATTATTATGAAGTGTTGGTTTGCTTATTCTATACTATCCCACAAATCTTTAAGCTCCCCCATCAGAGCAACTGGGTTTTATTTTTTGTGTGTGTGCCCGGTCTCTGCCACATGGTAAATACAGCAAACTCTTGTGAATCAAAAAGCTGTCGCAAGCCATTTTTTTCTATAGTCTAGAAGAGTTATTTGCTGAGCTAAGGAGGGCCCTGTTGCTTGAGTTAATTCCAGGAGGAAAAAAAATCATTCCCAGTGATCTTGTAAATTTCAATCTATTAAGCGGTCTTTGGGGCTCTTGCTTATGCTATTCAATGTCTTAATAGCCAGAATGTTTTTGTTTGCACTTGGTGTGTACTATTCGTTAAATGAGATCCCTTTTCAAGGCCTCTGCAGCTGCCCCATCATCACCTCCTCCATCATCCCATGGCCCAGCTATGTTAAGTCCATGTCCTTCATGGCCCCAACTAGCAGGTACATGAATGAGATCCCAAAGTTGGAGGGAAACAAAGACATACATCAGCTTTTGTCATTCACCAACTATGTACTAGATCTGTGGAAAATGTTATACATTTAATCCTTATAAAAATCCTCCCAACTGAACAGTATATGACAGAAGAGAGCAGAATGTGAACTCTAAAGTCAGACTCCCTGGGTTTAATCCCAGACCTATCTTCCTAACTATTTGAAGACTCAGTTTCCTCATCTGTAAAGTAGGGAAGACATTAGTGCCAGTCTTAGGTATTATTTGCAAAGTTGGAGCAGTGCTTGGCACATGATAAGCACCCATTAAAATTTAGCTATTATAATTTCCCAGGTTAAGAGTTTCTGTGTCATTTTCAAGGTCACAGCATTAATTAGTTAAAAGATCAAGTTTGAACCCAAATATCCGGGGCTAGAGACTCCCAATCTAGTGTTCTTGACACTACACCGTGTCAGAGGCCTCAGAAACATCTGCAGCTTTACTCAGTTCTTCTGCCTGCCCCACTGTGTCCCAGGATATGGGCGATATTTCACTATAGCAAGACACTTGGTCCCCAGAGGACTGCAATGATGGGAAATGGAGCCACTGAAAATTTAAAGAGAACAAAGTTGCTCTATCATGTCCTTCATGAATAATCAAAGAGATGAGGATTAACTGCATCTGCACATCAGCAGGAAGGGCTATGGCCAAGACTCATTGGAATGGGTAAGACCCTCCTTCTCTAACTGCTGGCCTTGGGAAACAGGCATATACCTTCTTAAATGTCAAAGACATTTCTGAGATGTGTCATGGAACAGGGGCCCCACTCTGCTCTCAGAAACATCTGATGCCAACAGCCAGTGATGGATTCCTCATATCAGCAATATGTCTCAGGTTAAAAATATATAGGCCTAAAAACACTCATTCCAAGCTATGTCTATGTCTATGTCTGAAAAAGCCTCGATTGATCTTTATTCTAGTTGCTTTTAACTCCTTTGCAGTAAATCATGATTGGCTTGATCTTTATCATTAATGATCTTCATCATTAATGTTGTATAGGTGATTTTGGCCTCTGAGATGGGATTCATTCACTCAAGATTAGTTGAATAAATGTATCAGCTAGGAGAAGGGAAGAACTAAAATAGATGGAGCTTAATAATTTCCATATATTGTCTAAGTAGATACTATTTTATTCTCATTTTAACAGAGGAAACTGAGACACAGTGAGGTTAAGTAACTTTCTCCAAGTCACACAGCTATTAAGAGCTAGCATAAGCCGGGCTCGGTGGCTCAGCCTGTAATCCCCCGCCTTTGGGAGGCTGAGGTGAGTGGATTGCCTGAGCCCGCGGGTTCGAGACCCGCCTGGGCAGCGAGACCTCATCTCTACAATAAATCAAAAAATTAGCTGGGCGTGGTAGCACATGCCTGTAATTCCGGCTACTTGGAAGGCTGAGGCAGAAGGATCACCGGAGCCCTGCAGGTCGAGGCTGCGGTGGCCGGGAGCGGCCACTGCACTCCAGTCTGGGTGACAGAGTGAGATTCCAACTCAAAAAAAAAAAAAAAAGAGCTGCTGGCATATAAACTCTCTTTGAATATAGAGCTAATGTTTCCAAGGGCTGGGCTGGGCTGACAGGTAAGCAGTGCTGACAGAAGCCCTGATTCTGCTTTGGGTGAAATGGAATAGATTCCACTACATGGGTTTTGTTGGTGGGCTGTATATTCCATGAGTTGAGGACAACCTGAATTTCTCAAAAGCTGAGAGATTCTCAGATGAGGGAAGGATCTGTAGTTGACAGAGCCAACTTCTCCAGGGGTCAAGCAGATTCAGCACTGGAGCTGTTCTTGATGTTAATTAACTATCTAGTTTAAATTAATTAAACCACAGGCTACCATGTTCATGAAGGCAAGTATGGTGTGATCTCTTCATTCCTGTTTCTCAGCTACTGAGTCCAGTACCTGGCACATACGTGTCGCTTGATAAATATTTATAGAAGAAATTAGAGAACCAAGAGAAAGAAAAAAGAGGTCCCAAAATGTAGCATTTAAGTTATGAAAATGGTATGGGACTCAAAGGTCTGGATTCTGGAGTCAGAGATTGTTTTCATCCCAGCTTCTCTAGTTTACAAGCAAGAGAACTTGAACAAGTACTTTAACTTTCTTGGGTCTTGCTTCTTTATCTGTGAAAAATGGGTATAATACCTACCTCATAGTTTTTATATGGCATTTTGAAAAAGAAATCACATAATGAGCTTAGCATACTCTCTAGTACATAGAAAATTCAGCTGTTAGCTCTGTTATTGCTATTATTGCCACCACGTTATTATTGTCATTATCCAATTGGACAATATTACTCAACAATACTTTGGTATTTATAGCCAGAAGTAAGAGAATAGCAAAAATAAGACAATTGGTGGCTAGCTGCTGAAATCCACAGCAAGGGACAGAGGAAGCCAATCTAGGCTCCCTTGGTCTATCTTCCTAGCAGCCTCTGCTCAATGCTTTCATGGGTTGGCAAAATTGCCTTGGAAATTCCTTCCCAAACATCACTTTTCTGAATACATGAGGCATAATTAGACTTTAAGAAAAATTTCACTCCATAGTTCTGTCCCCTTGAACTGATGCCAAGAACTCCAAACATGGGGACTAGTCTTTGCTGAGTTTATATGACCCTGGGGACCCATTCACTTCCCCAGCAGTACACCTGAAAGGCCACAGTTGCTTTTCAGAATATTATTGCCCTTATTAAGAAGAAAAATAAGCTCAGAAGGGAAAGAGGGAGACATATAGCAAAAAGCAGCATCATTGCATTTGAGGTGTGTGGTCTCTGTTATCACCAAAACCCACCAGGCTGTTGGCTCTAGCCCTCACCCCCATCTCCCAGGCTGGCCACTGGTCACTCTGATTGTGTGTGTCCTGTAGCTCATCTCATGGCAAAACCAGAAGTTTCCCTTTTCATTCACTCACCCTCTGCTCACAATGTGCTTGGGCTCTTCAACTCTATGCCAGGATAGGGAGACAAAATTTGAGCCCCACCTGTCTCTCACCCAAGCTAGGGTCCTTCTCACCACCGCACCCCAACAAACTTATCTATACTTCTTGTCTCCCTTTGTCTTTCTGTTCATTTTTTGTCAGTCTCTTTCTTTCCCTCTTTCTCTGTATTGTTCTGTCTCCCTTCTTCTCACTTTCTTTCCATTCTTCTTTCCTTTCTTTCTCTCCTTCCTTCTTTCCTTCTTCTTTTCTTTCCGTCCTCTTCCTCCGCTTCCTTTTCTCTGTCGCTCTCACTCTCCCCACTCTCTCTGTTAAGTATAAGCCTTGGAAATGACTGTCTTGGTCTCTGGGTATTCCATAGTGAGCAAACTGAGATCTGGTCCCACCCCCCTGAAGCCTGTGGTCTTGTAGATATATGACAGAGTTTTACCAAAAAGGCACACCAATCATTGATGGCTGTGGTGATCAGTACTAGAGGGAGGAGTCAAGGATAACGTGAGGACCTATGCACCTGATCTAGAGGATCAGAGGCGACTCTGTTCAAAAGATAATCTGAGGTGTCTGAAGGATGAGGAGGAAGTGGGAGGTAAAGGGAGTGAAAGGAGAAGGTGGAGTGTTACAGGAATGACCAACAACATGAAATCTGGGCGTGTCTGAGGAACTGACATGACAAGTAAAGAAGAGAATAGAGAAAGGAAAGACAGTACATGACTGGCTGTTACACAACCACATGGTAGCCACGTTGAAGTGTTTATCCTTATTCTTATCCTAAAAGACATTTAAAGTCATTTAAAGATTTTGAGCAGAGATTTAACTCATAGTTGACAATTTCTTAAGATACTGGTGGGTGAATAGTTTGGAGTGGGCCCCTGTGAAAGCTGTGTGATTTAGAGATAGCTGTGTACCACAGAGTCCTTCTCCACCTTCTCTCATTGGAGCAATTGAAGGAAGGGCTGTGTTCAGAGATTCAGGCATCCAGGGCTCCATCCTTTGGTCTGATATCATCATAGTGTAACCCTGCACAAGGCTACCCCTGTCCCTCAGGTTTCTTCTGTAAAATGAATTAGATCCAATGTTTCTTCTGACAAATGAGGTAAAACCAATGGTCTCCAGGGCCCTGTCTGCCTTCGTTGATGGTGATCCTATGTTTTCTTAGTGATCCTGCTAGTCTCTGCCTCCTGGATGAAAACTTTATTATTATCACTCATTTCACCATCACTGCCTCTCACCTTTTTTCCCTACCACGATCACCGCCTTTAAATTCTTAGAGAGTTACAGAACCAGTTAACAACAGCCGTCAAGCATTCAGTCTTTGGAGCAGACTTCCTGAATTTGAATCTTGATTTTTATGACTTGTTATTTAACTATGCTTGAGTTTCCCCCATTTATAATATAGTAATCATACTTCTTGCCTCATAGTATTGTCAGACTTGAATACATCAATGTGTGTAGAACATTTAAGCAATGCCTGGCACATAGTAAGTACTCCACCAGTGTTACCTAATAAAACTGCAGTGGATGCCATGATGTGCTATCCAGAACACCCTTCAGGGCTGGTGACCATATCCCTTTCTGGGAATAGCCTCTAGGGGAAGGGAGCTTCTTTGATCAAGGTTTCTGCCCCTTGCTGGGGCAGACCATATGTAATCACTGTTGGATGCAAGAACTACAAAGACCAGTCCTGCTGCCTCTACAGAGACAATTCAGAAAGGCTAGCCCAGCTTAGAGCTCCCATGGGACTGGCAGAAGCGTGTCTTGTGAATGCACCACAACCTAACTTTTCTCTGTCCAATTTTGCTTCTCTCATTCCTTTACAGATGCTGACCCTGAGAGCATACCCCTGTATGCAGATCTCTACTCAGAGTCCCTTTTTAGGAAATTATTGGGATGATCACTCTGGTGGTCAGGCATCATATCTATAACCTGTGCAAACATGCCTGTCCACATGGTCCATTGTAGAATTCTTCAGTGATGATCTTCATTTAGATTTTGTTCCATAGCACTAAGCTCAGTTCAGAAAGCTTATCTTCTTTCTGAGATTCCTCTATGTTGTCCAGAACTCTGCTGTGGGCTTAGACAAGACTAACAAAAGCTAATGGGTTAAATAAATGGGTAGACAAGGGAGCTGATGAAAACCCATTTCTTCCTAATCATTTGGAAACCCTGGATATGCATAGACCTAGGACAAAGGCCAGCCACAAAATGGCCCTGAACTGAGTAGTTCGGGTCCTTCTGGCATTGTAGGCAGTGTCAAGGAGACAGAAACGAAGCTATCCTGGGTTAAGCTTAGAGAAGAGGGGCATAAGTAAAAGATTAAGGACAAATTTCTCTTTATTTGGGCAAGTTGCCTAATCTCTCTGTATCTCGGTTTTTACCTCTTCATCTGTATCACATGTCAACTTGTTAGAAATGCAAGTTCTGAGGCCTCATCCCAGACCTACTACAGAATCAGAAACTCTGAGGAGGGATCAGAAACCTGTGTTTGTTTGTTTGGTTCTTTTTTTTTTCTTTTTTACTTCTTTTAGAGGCAGGGTCTCATTCTGTCACCCAGGCTGCAGTGCAGTGGCATGATCATAGGTCACTGTAACCTTGAACTCCTGGGCGCAAGTGATCCTCTTGTGTCAGCCACCTGAATATCTAGGACTACACGTGTGTGCCACCATGCCCAGCTAATTTTTTTATTTTTGTGGAGACGGGGTCTTGCTATGTTACCCAGGCTGGTCTTAAACTCTTGGCCTCAAGCAATCCTTCTGCTCCAGACTCCCAAAATGCTGGGATTACAGGTGTGAATCACTACACCCAGTGACCTGTGTTTTAATGGGCCCTATGGGAGACTCCAGTGTCTGCTCAGTTCGAGAACCACTGATACAGAGCACCTCAAACAGACCCTGATATTCAGGAGAACTTCAATGAGAATTAGATATCACTGTCATTGCACGATGATGCCTTTTAATATGTATAGCATGTTAAATATAGATTCAAAGATTGTATTATTATTCATGTCAGTCTTCTGAATTAGCATATGTTAGTTTATGCCAGTTACAGCATAGAAGTTAACAGTCTCTGGAGTGAGATGACCTGTATTTGCAGCCCAGCTTCAGCACCTTGCAGAGTGATCAGGCTGAAATCATCAGCATGGGGCCATCTCCGAGTGTGGGGAGTGGTGCCTGCAATGATGTCAACATCATGCCCTACTTCAAAGATAATCGGTACTAGAATCTTGTACACGTTTTAGTGTTTGCTAATAAAATTAATATTATTTATTAATAACACTAATAAATAATAAAAGATGGGCAAGCCAGCATATTTTGTTGGGAGGCGGGTAGACAGGGAAGTCCTCATAAATGAAGCACCCATCTTTGTCACACTTGAATGCTTGTTTCAAAATCTCTCAAAAACCAAACCCCATGACCTCTTCCCCTTTTGAACTTTTTGATGCCCAGCCTCTCTGCCCACTGACCCAGCTGGTGAAAGGGCCAACCTCTTGCTGTAGCAGGAAGCCAGTGTTTAGTGTCAGAAAAATTCCTTAGTGTAAAGTCACAAGAGAAACAACCTGCAAGGGGAATTTGGATGCTATCTTCTTCAGTTTCATTGTTTTAAATTTTATGTCCATAAAGTCTGTCTAGCATTCAGGTCTGTGTTCCTCATTCTGGAGCATGCGCTCAGTTTTCTGTGGCAGGAGAAAATACTGCAGACCAGCTGTGTTTATAAAATACATAGCCACTTAGTGATGACTATGTTTACTTGTGTGGTAGGAGCGTGCAGTGATCTGGTCTGTGGACTTGACTGATGTGGGTTCAGTTCCTGGCCCTGCTGTTTGTTGATTATGTGACCTGGGGCACATTTCTTAATGTCTCTAAGTATCAATTTCCTCATTTATAAAATGAGAAAACTCACTGAATGTATTTTAGGTACTCAGCAAATGTTCTGTCCCATAATATTCAGCTATTTTTTTTTTTTGAGTCAGAGTCTCACTCTGTCACCCAGGCTGGAGTTCAGTGGCCCACTCACAGCCACCCCAGTGTCGACCTGCTGGGCTCCAGCGATCCTTCCACCTCAGCCTTCCAGGTAGCTGGAACACAGGCATGCACCACCACACCTGGCTAATTTTTTTGATTTTTATTGTAAAGACAAGGTCTCACCAAATTGCCCAGGCTAGTCTCGAACCCACAGGCTCAGGCAATTCACTTACCTCAGCCTCCCAAAGTGCTGGGATTACAGGCTGAGCCACCCACCGAGCCCGGCCATATTCAGCTATTTTTTTTTTTTTTTTTTGAGTTGGAGTCTCACTCGGTCGCCCAGACTGGAATGCAGTGGCCGCTCCCGGCCACCACAGCCTCGACCTGCTGGGCTCCAGTGATTCTTCCACCTCAGCCTTCCGAATAGCCGGAATTACAGGCATGCGCTACCACGCCCAGCTGATTTTTTTGATTTATTGTAGAGATGAGGTCTCGCTGCCCAGGCGGGTCTCGAACCCATGGACTCAGGCAATTCACTCACCTCAGCCTCCCAAAGGCGTGGGATTACAGGCTGAGCCACTGAGCCTGGCTTTATTTTTAACTGTAGTATTGGAAATTATCTTATCATACTACCCCATATGGATTTACAAAGACAGATATTCAAATTACATAAGCATGCTTGTTTTATACTTCTTTTTGCCCTGTCCATCTTCAGGTTAAGTTGGGGTTACAATATCTCCAGTTTCAAACCTTAAACAAGCTACATAGATTTAAAAGTTAACTATTAAATCAAATGGTCCTATGTGTAACAATAACGCATTTTTATGAGCATTTGAGAATGCTCATATATAAGCCTCATGTCAGACAGGAGAGCCCATTGGTAGTCCCTCCTTGTTGACCCGCTGCCCACAACAGACTGTCACACCCACTATGGTGGTCTTGGTCATAAATGTTAGACTTTATTGGGGGTCCAGGACTGTCCTCTATGTCAGATAATTGACTGAAAGTGCCATCAGGCTGTTGCTTGTCCTCTGAACACCCTGCTTTTTAGAGTGGGTTCATTGTTCAGACAAGGAGAGGAAGACGGGAGCCTCCTACATGACTCGAAAATCCTGGAAACTGTTTCCTCTGAACGAGGTTGGAATGTGGTAGCAAAATGGAAGTCTCAACTCTGGAGGACAAGTCTGGACTTCCCTTTTTCTAAGACCCAGTCATCCAATCCTGGATCCAAGCTACCAAGGGCCTTTAAAATCAGGATGGTCACTGTTTTCTGAGGGGAAACTTTGAGAAAACTCTCTGAGGCTAAATGAACTGGAGGGTCATGAAGAATACAGTCCTACAGATAGGTGCCTACTCTGTGCCTGGCCCTGTACAAGGCCCTGCAGAGACAAGATGGATTAGACTCAGGACTTGCATTGAGAGGGCTCCCAGTTCTCTGGAAAAGACCAATAAGCAACTACATGTATGCCTGGAGTGTGAAGTCTGCCGCAGTAGACATGAGAGTAATTCTCAGGGGAAAAAAATGATGAATTATTTGTGGGGTAGGAGGTGGGGAGGAATGATAGGTCAGAAGAGTTCTTCAGGATAAAGAGTTTTCCAGGTAGCCACAAAACATGGTACAAAAGCCCAGGAGAAAATGATACTTTGAGAGGCAATAAGGACTGGGCGTGGCCAAAGCTGAGGGGCGAAATGTAGCCAGTAATAAATCATGAGGACTCTGATTTTCCCTGTAATGTCGGCTTCCCAAAACTCCTCCAATCTCCCTACTCCTGACTTCACTAACTGAGTTGTATTCATAACTCCTTGAATGGATAAACTGATAGATGGATGAATTCCAAGATAATACCAAGTAGCAATTTTTTCAAATTTTACTATGTAAATTTATATACATAATATGTATGCCAAATTAAGCAAGTGAATTTATTTTCCATGTTCCATTTTTTTTTTGCAAGCATGCTGCGAAGTGTTTTGCATTCATTATTTTATTTCTGCTCATAACTCTATAAGGTATAGACTGTTCTCGTCAACTCTTTTAAAAACTGAAACTTATTGAAATAAAGCCTGTCATCCAAGGAAACATGGTTGGTAACGATGGAGGTAGAAACCACACTCGGATGGGTCTTTCTTAAGAAGCCTGTGTTTTAAGCCACAGAGATAGGTCAGGAAACGAGGAAGGAAGACTGCAGGTTTGGCCTACCCATCTGCTCGTTGCTTCTGCCCACTCAACTATTTTAGGAGCATTGAAATGACCTTGCTGCAGGCTGTCTATTCTGATGGTATGCAGGGTCATGCTGGCCTCTGAGAAGCCAGCTGGGCGGTGGGAGACTGGGGTGAAGCTTCATGGAGCTAGCAAGGTAGTGGGAATGCACCAAGATACTCCCACTCAGAGGGGTGGAACATTACTTCCCTGATCTCCAGAGCCCCAACAGAAGGTTGACCCCAGGAGGGCTGCTAGATTTAGCAAATTTTATTTGGCAGTCCTGACTTCCTAGGGACCCCTGAGTTCTTCCACAGAACATTCTAAACCTTCCAGGAAATTAATTACACAAGTGAGGCTGAAAGCCCGGATTTGAAGTGATTAGGGGATACGTCCAGTCAGGAATGCATTAAGGACGGCAAATATTTTAAGCCTCAAGGGTAGCAACTAAAAGGAACCCTGTTCTCTAAAGCCCATTCCCACAAGGAGAAAAAGTGCTGCATGTTCAGTGGCAATACCTAGACTCCCCTTCACAGGGCCAAGCAGAGGCTGGTCTTACTCCCTATGACTCAGTACTCCTTCCTAGCCACATGACCCTACAGCACGGAAAGACAATTAGACCTGGAAGCCCAGGCCTGTTGAGGGGGACTGGGGGGCAGATAAGCCTGCCTTTGCTTTTCTGCCAGAAAGAGCAGGAGGCACGTGCTGGACTTTATTTGATGCCCCAGCAGATGTATTGAGCACTTACAACAACATGCCTGGTGACATGTCAGGTATCTGGAATGCAATGGCAAAAAAAAACAGGTGCTGTCCTCAGGGACCATCTATAAGGGAAAGAGGCACATAGCCAAATAGCAAACAAATATATATGTCCATGTATACATGTTACTTATGTGTGTGTGTATATAAGATCGAGTCAGCCCTCCGTATCCATGGAATCTGTATCTATAGATTCAGCCAAACCTGGCTCAAAAAATTTTTTAAAAACTGGATGGTTGCATCTGTACTGAACATGTACAGAGTTTTTTCTTGTCATTATTCCCTAAACAATACAGCATAACTATTTATATAGTGCTTACATTGTATTGGGTATTATAAGTAATCTAGAGAAGATTTAAAGTACACAGGAGGATGTGTGTAGGTTATAGGCATGCTGCACCATTTTATATGAGAGACTTGAGCATTCGTGGATTTGGGTACCTGGAGGGTTCCTGGAAAAAATCCTCCATGGATACCAAAGGATAACGATACATATGCATAAATATACCATATATACATATGTAATAAATGTGTGTTTTTATATATATATATATATATATATATATATATATGGATAGAATCAAGATGCTATCATAAGGAATATCAGGGAGAGAAACCTACCCCAGATTAAGTTATCAAAGATGTCCTCACTGAGCAGGTGACATTTCAACAAAGACAAGGAGGCAGTTATGTGAAAAGCAGCAAAGAATCATGTTGCAGGCTTTAGGAAACAGCAAACACCCCAGGCGGGAATTGCCGAAGGGATTAAGTCATTGAAATAGGATTCTTTTCCCAGTCTAGTCACAGAGTTTGCTTGCTGAGATCTAGCCTGTTGCCCAGTGGGCTTGTAGCAGACATAGCCATGTTCCTATCCCAGAGGTAGGGCGGGCAGTCCCAGGTCATGTGGACAGGTTCCTGCAGTTCTGCCTGAGGTCATTTCCTGGTCTGCAGCTTGGCCCATGCTCACACAGGCTGCAAGCACCCTGGAGTCAATGTCCCTGGGAGCATCTCTCAGCAGGTATGGAATGGGAGTTTGGGGTGCATTCCTCAGCTTACCCCCCTTGGTGGGAGACCTATGAGGTATGTTCTATATAACCTCTCAGAAGGGCTCCACTGGAATTGAGCTCTGTGGTTCACTGGGGTGAGGCATTTTGTAGGCTTTTCTCCCTTCCCTGCCTCACCACCCCATTACTCCATCTTACTTCTTGGAACCTATTTCCAAGTAAACTACACGCACCCACATTTTTACCTTTGGGTTCACTTGGGGTGGTCCAAACCCTCTGAACAAGTCTTTTACGATCAGTCAAAGATGAACACAAGCACACTCCCCCTCCCTGTACTCCCCTCCATGTGTACCTCCTTCCCATATCTCCCTCCCACCCATATTTTTCTCTCCAGCCAGGCCTGTCTGTTCGTCCTGTCCATATAACTCTGTACCATCCAACCTTCCAACCTGAGAGCCTTTGCTAGCACCCTTGTTTTTTTACCTAGAAAATTTTGATTCATCATATAAATGTCACCTCGTTGGCTGGTCTTAGTGGCTCACACCTGTAGTCCCAGCTACTCGAGAGGCTGAGGTGAGAAGATCGCTTGAGCCCAGGGATTTGAGGTTGCAATAGGCCATGATTGTGCCACTGTACTCCAGCCTGGGCAGCAAAGTGAGACCCTACTGACTTAAAAAAATCACCTCCTCTTAGAAGGCTTTTCTGTTCTCTTGCCTCAACACCTTCTAAGTCATCTTCCTAATATTACTCTCACCAGATACTTCCATTCATCTATTCATCCAGCCAGCAGTTATGTATTAGTTGACTCCATATGGCAATTATCCATGGGTCTTCCTGTGCAAAATGGGTCTTCTTGAAATCAAAGTGTGCCTTGGGCATCTGTGTGCTTCCGGCACATAGCACAGGTTCTGAGACGGAGTGAGTGCTTGACAATTGTTGGATCAAATGAAATGGATGAACTTCACCTGTTCTGTGTAATGATAATGAGGTTCTTAATTACCCAGGAGAGGATATATTAAGTATGAGGAATTAATAAGTGAGGACTTTATCATCAAAATGTGAGCTACATGTAGATACAGTTCCATTACTTAAAACAGCGTGTAAGCCATTAAGCCAAGGACTGTGTTTGATTTCCCAATACTGAAGCAGAAACAGCCTTAGGCTGGTTTCATCTCATATCCCTGTGTGAACCACAGAGATGGAAGTTCCTGCTTTGCCAACTCAAATCTTCTCTTTAGAATTTTACTGAGCCCTCTGACATCGTAATTTCATACTGGTGGGGTTGCCATATAAAATACAGGATGCAAGCCTAACTACTGGAGATTTCTTCAAAAGAAATAATGAAAGAGTTAGACAGACAGTCAGTCTTTACTCAAACATCAAGCACCCACAGTTTGCCCAACAATATGTTAGACACAAGGTATACGGTGGTAGATAAATGGATTTAGACTCTGTCTTTTGAAACTCATTACCAAAGATCTAGATACAAAGATGTTCACCAAAATGCGGTTTAGAATAGTACAACACAGCCGGGCTCGGTGGCTGAGCCTGTAATCCCGCGCCTTTGGGAGGCTGAGGTGAGTGGATTGACTGAGCCCGCGGGTTCGAGACCCGCCTGGGTGGCGAGACCTCATCTCTACAATAAATTAAAAAATCAGCCGGGCGTGGTAGCGCACGCCTGTAGTTCCAGCTTGGAAGGCTGAGGCGGAAGGATCGCCGGAGCCCAGCAGGTCAAGGCTGCAGTGGCCGGGAGCGGCCACTGCACTCCAGTCTGGGTGACAGAGTGAGACTCCAACTCAAAAAAAAAAAAAAAAAAGAATAGTACAACACTATCATTTCCTGTAAGAAGGGGATTGGCTAAAATGAATTATAGTATATTCATACAATAGAATATTCCACAGACATTCAAAATGATAGTGTTAAGGAGTTTTTCACGATCCACAAAATGCTCGCAGTAGAAGCTTAGAAAAAATCATCAGGGTACAGAGTGGTATATTCAATGTGATAACCAAATATTGATAATGCATATTGGAAAACGACTGGGAAAAAAAAAGCCAAATTATGTAGAATGTTTTATTTCTGAGACGCAGAATCATAGTTGACATTTTTATAGTTTTCTGTGTTTTTCAAGATTTTATTCTTTACAATGGCATAAGCCTGTGTTGCTTTCATAATAATACTTTTTAAAAGAGCTTAGTGGAGCTTAGAGTAGGTCCTTCCACTTCAGAATGTGACATTTTATTCTCTGATGTTTAAGCATATCAGGAGAGCTTATTAATATGTTCAGACTTTGACTTTGTGCTGTGCTTGGGAGAGTAATTGCTTTCAGTCATGCCAAGAGCTTTTTGGGAATGAGGAAGCAGGAAAAAAAAAAGTCCTCTGAAATTGTGAGTGGTTTAGCCTTACTTTTCTTGTTGATCATGACTTGTAAATATTTAGTGGCCAGAAACAATGGTGTGGGAGGAGGGAGGGAGATGAAAGCCAAACCGGCCAGCTCTCTCTCAGTGCCCCATGCTTCTAACACACAAACCTGGGGTCCTGAAGTGTGTTGCCCTTATGCTATTCCAGCACTGCACCGCCAAACCTTGGCAAGGTGGGTTCCCATGTTTTAATCCTTGTGGATATTTGATTTTTGGTACTACTGAGGAAAAAGAACCTGCTTTTCCATCAGAGTACAGACATGATAAGATTCAAAGACGCTGTGTAGCGTGGAATACCACTTACTGCGAGTGAAAGAAGAAACCTAAATTGAAGCTGTTTCCTAAAGAAGATCACCTGTTTACTGAACCAGACAACAAATTTGTCTTGTGCACTTATGTAAAAAGAGCTCAATCAAGCCACTAAGTTGGTCTAAAGTCAAGTGGCAGGCCGGGTGTGGTGGTGCGTACCTGTAATCCTGGTACTTTGGGAAGCCGAGGTGGGAAGACTGCTTGAGGCCAGGAGTTTGAGACCAGTCTGGACAACATAGTATGATCTCATTTCTTCTAAAAATTAAAATTAAAAAAGAAAATAAAGTCAAGTGGAAAACCAATGGAACAGTGAGATGACTGTCAGTGCCTTTATAGAGACTCTGAGATGTTGTTAAGCTGTGGTTGTGAATGGCAATGTAATCCCACCTACTTTTTTAGTGTTCTTTTAATCTTTTTGACCCATGCAAAGATGCAACCCAAAATTCTATTTTACACAGATAAGCTGTGAACACAGAAATATCTAGAATTGTTGATGTTCAAGTGGAGGGGGATGGTCCCATGTGCCACATTTAACAGGACAATCACCTTCCTGGTCATTCTCCACTGGACATAGTTCCATTTGTCAAAGAGAAGAGTTGAAGGGGTTGGACTGGAAGAGAGAAGACCTAGGATGCAGGGGTCATGTTGGAAATGCTGACAGCGTATCTAAGAGGAGGTGTGAGATACACAGGTCTGCTGTTTTGTGTGCTGTGTTTCCTAGGAGCAACATTTACTAGAAGGCCACCTATAGCCCGATATAAATATAAAAAAGACTTTCTAATTATCAGAGTTGCCTCAAAATAGCTGGGGTACCCATCACCTCAAGTATTTATCATTTTTTTTGTGATAGGGACATTCCAGTTCCACTCTATTATTTCACATTGTATGCCTGCGTCATTTTCATATGTACCCCATAAATATGAATGCCTACTGTTTACCCATAAGAGATTAAAAATAAAAATAATTTTTTTTTAAATTTTTGAGTCAGAGTCTCACTCTGTCGTCCAGGCTGGAGTGCAGTGGCACGCTCACGGCCACCCCATCATCGATCTTCTAGGCTCCGGCGATCCTTCTGCCTCAGCCTTCCAAGTAGCTGGAACTACAGGCTCACAGTACCACGCCTGGCTAAATTTTTATTTATTGTAGAGACGAAGGCTCATCAGGTTTCCCGGGATGGTCTCGAACCCATGGTCTCAGGCAATCCACACTCCTCAGCCTGCCAAAGGGTTGGGTTTACAGGCTGAGCCACCGAGCCCAGCCTAAAAAAATTTTTATAGAGATGGAATCTCACTAACTTGCCCAGGCTAGTCTCAAACTCCTGGCCCCAAGTGATCCTTCCACCTCAGCCTCCCAAACTGCTGGGATTACAGGTATGAGCCACTGCGCCTGACACAAGATTAAAAAAAAAAAAAAAAGAATGGGCTAACTTAGAAGGCAATGAGTTCTCTGTCTCCAGCTCATAGTTTTCATTCTGGAACCATTACGGAAGAAAGCTGAATCAGGAAACTCCTCCTGTACCAGGTAGGAGGTTACTGTGGATAACCCCAAAACGTTTGAGGTCTTAAGGGCCTCCAGATCTATGTTTTTGATGCTCTTCATGTTTCTCCTTTTTGGTCCTCTTGTGGGATTTCCTGGTTCATGATCTTGTTGAAGAGGCAGGAGAGGATCTGAAGTCCTTCGTGTTAACATCAGCTGGTGCCAGGGAGGATATGAAGCCTTTACGGGAGTCCTCTCCTACACTCCTTATACCTGCCTTGAGGAAGGTACCATTACCATGCACTTATGCAAAAATTAATGCTCTGAATACATATGTGCCTTGCCCTGTTCCAGCCGGCTAGCAAATGTAACTGGAGGTATTTCCACAGGCAAGCAGTCTCCAGAAAATGCCATTTAGTATTCCTAGAACCTAAAAGCATGTGTGTGGCAAAAAAATAGTGCAATGTATTGGACTTTGATTTAGGTATTTGGCATAATACTCATGAATATTCATAAATATTCACTTTATGAAACAATAATAAAACATGCAAAATTTGTGGGACAGTGAGAAGGATACCATGAAAGGAACAGGATGTTGTCTCACCAAAATGTCAAAGCAAGGAAAAATGTGACGAGATTATCATTAATTCATTCATTCATTCATCCATCTCCCTATTTTACGAACACCTTCTGTGTGCCTGGTTCTGTGACAGGGACTCCAGATAAAGAGATGACTAAAGATATAGTGTTGGACCCAGTGGTGTCACTGTTTAAGTAAAGAAGACGACTTGGTAAACAATATTAAGAGTGGAATAATTTTAGTCTTGTTGCATTCACAAAGAAAACCAGTAAACTTTGAAGCTTGTCATTGATATAAAACATTAGGACAAAGTACTTTGGGGAGGGTTCTCTCCTACAAAGAGGTCTGAGGATAGAGAAATAGAAAAGGTGACATGGATAGGACTAAACATCTCAGTGGCAATTCCTATCTGGAGACCCGGCCACTGCATTTCAGTTCCCCGCAGGACTGACAGTTAAAGTACTTTGATCCAGAAGCCTCTGATATCACCTTCCTGCTGTGATGGGTCCTGTCCCGCCCAGTTCAGAACCCAGCAGCAGATTTGAAGTCACAGAAGGAGTCCCGACGTATGATCTCTGAGGGCTGGCAGGAGCAGAGCAATGATTTGAGAGTTTGAGTTGTTCATGTCCAGGGCAGGTGATTCCAAATGAAACTGTCAATCACATCAGAAGGTGCTGAAGCCAAGGTCAGGCTCCTGTTCCTGTCAAGAGGCCTGGCTAACGAGATGCCTTCCACCAACATGGACACTCAGAGCAAAGCAGAAAGACAGGCTGCTGAGCTGTGAAAACACAGTCATCTCTGCTTTTGCAGAAAGCAGAAGGGTATTTATTTTCTGCAAACCATCGTTGCATGCTGGTTCACAAATCCCTGTATTGGAGGAGATGGGTGAAGACAGGAGTGGGGGCTGAGCATATATTTCCCAAGCCCCCACTTTGTGCTTGATCCTGTGCGAGGCTCTGAAATGGCATGTCTATTTTACACTCATGGTAACCTGGTGAGCTCGGTAAAATCATCCCACCTTTATAGGTAAGGCTATCAGTTCAGAACAACTAGGTAAAGGTCCCTCTCAAGTGCTAAGGGTCAGAATCCAAGTCTCATTGATGCTACTCCTCTGCTTTTCTCTCCTGACTAGTTTATGATTATTTTCCTTGACTTAATGTTAGGGTAACTATATGACCCAATTTTCCCAGTTTATGTTGATCAAAAACAGTGAATAACAGTGCCCCCTTTCAATCTCAAAGATAACTTAGACAATAAATTATATGGTCCCCCTACCTAACAGCACTTTGATTCTTCTTTTGTTATTATTATCAAAAGAGATGCATTTATCAAAACCACAGCTCCAAACTGTGGGTACAAATTGTAATTTGGCTGGAAATGCAAATCCGGTATCCCACTATGCAAATACAATCATACAGGAAATGTACCCAAATGTACTACATGGAAGGCAGCCAGCTTGGAAGTGACTCTGACCCTCCTTGATTTAGAACCCTGTGAAGGGGACTTTGCCATCTGGTGGACTGGACTCCTCCCCAGCTAGGATTCCAGCCACACATTTGCTGGAGTCTAACTCTCAAGCAACATGGCAGTCTGAGCTGTGGGTTGCCTGGTGGCCATGCATACCTTCTTCCATCACTTGGAGTGAGTTACTGATGAGAGACTGCAAGCCTTGGTATAGTTTCCACATGGGTTGATTAATACCTTGTGCAGCTGGACAGGCTCAACAATGCATAAAAATATCCAACCCATGGGACGAGGGAGGGATGTCCATGCTCTAGCTGCTAGGGCTCACAGCCCTGGCTGCCAGGAGGTACAGGCCTGTCTTTCTAAGTCACACAAAACTATGGCAGAGTGGTGCAAGGGAGGTGGCCATGGTTACCGATTGAACCCTTCCAGCCCAGCTACCTGTCCTGAAGTTGACAATCAGAAATCCCAGAAGGCCTGAAAAAAAGCTACTTGACCTGGAATTAGTAGACTGATGATCTTAACACAGAATGGCATGGTCTTTAGAGTAAAAAGAGCAGGACCCTAAAATCTACTGAGAATCTCTCTGCTCTGTGCCTGACACTGTATTAAGTACCTTAGTCTGCTTGAATATGGGAATCTAACTAACCCTTCTGAATAACTAACCCTTTCTACATTCTATAAATGTGATCTTTGAGCTCAGCGAGATGAAGTTGCTTTCCAAAGTCACACAGCCCATCATTGGCATAGCTAGCTCACAAATTCAGGTTTGTCTGACTCCAAAGTCCGTATTCTCCTGCTCCCTAGATGCTGCTGCCTCAGATGGGGCTTTCAGAGACTGTGCTCCTGTCCTTCCTACACATTTGAGGGACTCTGGCTCACAGCTCTGAAATGTGTAGAAGCAGGATCAGGACTTTGTGTTTCCACCCTGTGTGTCCAGGGCTCACTTCAGAGCCAGCCTGCTTTGGGTCTTGTTCTAAAATGGGGGAACCCCCGCCAGTCTTCTTCCCCAAGGCCATGCTGGTGCTTCACTCTCACCCCCTGTCTTGGGGCTGCCTGTCCTTATTGCTCAAACAAAAAGTCAATGTTGGCTTGACCCTCAAATACATGCCAAAGTGAAACGAGACTGGCCTCTATCTTGATGTGAGCAGAAGGGCAAACTGTCACCGGGGCATCATCCTGGGAGAGACTTTCGGAAGGCAAAAGGCACCTTCCTCCTGTCCCTGATCCTGAAGCTGTCTGCTGTGCTCTGCGATGACCTACCCTCAGGAAGCCCAGCTGGGGGACATCTGATCCGGTGTCTCAGGCACTCTTGCTGGGAAGTGGGACTCAATATTGCCAAAGTTCCTTATGAACGCATCCACACAGGTGAGCAGATTATTGGAAGCAGGCTTCTGCTCACAGTGGACCTGGGATGGGAGGGGCAAAAGGAGAGGAAGGTCCAAGGCCCTTCAGTCCAGCTCTGAAAGCATCTGCAAACCGCCTCGCTGGGAATCAGTGCCACAACCCAGCTCTGGTGGCTGTTTTTGAAATATATTTCCATGCCCATCCTGGGTTTATCCGAACATGCTTCTTATATTCCTCCCTCAGTTATCACCCTCATTTTACCATTCTCCCCATCCATGCGCATGGTTTGAAAGAAAGACCAGACAAGATTTACACGTGGTATGCACATACATTTCCTCTCGTCATGAGGTAAAGTTGTAATGGCATGACCAAAGGGCTGCATCTCAGTGGGGCAGACCTTCTCCATGTCCAACTAAAGTGTAAAGGTAGCCCACCGAGAGCAGCTGGATCTTCCTTGCAAATCCTCCAATTCTTAGGAAAAAAATGCACATCCCATCCCTCTGTCCTCGGCCATTCCCTCATCCACACCGTGGGTCCTTTCTGATCACTTTGCTTGGTGCTCACCAAATTTCTATCTCCTCTGCTGTTTCCTCCATTGAACCCAGAGTTAATGAGACTCGTGCAGTGGCCAAATGCTGTAGATCTACAAGGGACTAAGATGTGGTCCTTCCCTTAAGGAGCTTACAACCTCATGGGAGATATAAAAGAAATTTGTAAAAATGAGGAGAGAGACAGAGAAGAGGGAGAAGGAGGAGTAGCAGGAAGGGAGGAAAGAGGAGGACAGAGGAGAGAGGAGGAAGGAGAAGGAGAGGAGAGGAGAATTAGAGTACAGAGAGAAGGATGATTGGGAGTGATGTGAGTTTGGGGCAAAAACAGAAGATATTGAAGGCTTCCCAGAAGAGTAGGTCTTAGAGGGCAATGAGGAAGAAATCAGCCTACTGAGCACTTGCTCTGAGTCATCCCATTGCATCATGCATGTTAACTCCCTTGACCCACATTTGGCTTTGTGGCGTGGCCATTACTATCCTTGGTCTAAAGAGGAGGAATCTGAGCCCCAACCAACCTCATCAACCAGGTGGTGAGAGTCCAGGACTGATTCAAGTGTGGGAGCCGGGAGCTTTACCTGGCCCTGCAACCTCTGTATCACCTCATTTTCTGTTTCATTCTTTTGAATGTGAGTAACAAACACAAAGAATCTGGGCTTAGCGACCAGGAAGCTTGGGTTTAAACTCTATTATGTCCAGTTGATGGTACTTAAACTTTTTTTTTAGGATTTTATTTGAAAGATGTGGGTACACTTCAGGATTAGGTGTACACGTGGTCATTCTACAGGTACTCTTATTGATGCTATGTACTCACCCCCTCCTCAGGCAGTTCCCAGCTACTGCCAATCCCTTTCTTATAGTATTATGGTAAATGTTCAGGGTCCGCTTATGAGTGAGAACATGTGGTACTCAGATCTCTGTTTCTGTGATAGATCACTGAGCATTATAGACTCTAAATCCATCCAAGTTGCTGCGAAGTACATAATTTTGTCCTTCTTTATGTCTGTATCATATTCCATCATGTATATGTACCACATTTTTTTATTGAGCCCAATTTTGATGGGCAGCATGGTTGGTTCCATGTTTTTACTATTGTGAATAATGCCGCAATAAACGTGTATGTGGGTATCTTTTTCATAGAATGATTTGAGTTCTTCCAGGTATATTCCCAGTAGGGGGATTCCTGGGTTGTATGGAAGGTCAATTTCTGATTCTTTTAGGAATCGTCACTCTGTTTTCCATAGAGGTTGTACTAGTTTGCATTCCCACCAGCAGTGTAGAAGTGTTCCCTTTTCTCCACCTCCTCACCAGCATCTGTTGTTTTTTGTTTTATTAATGATGGCCATTCTTACTGGGGTTAGGTGGTATCTCAATGTGGTTTTGATTTGCATTTCTCTGATGATTAGTGAGGCTGAACACTTTTTCATGTGTCTGTTGGCTGCCTATATATCTTCTTTTGAGAAATGTCTATTCATGTCTTTTACCCACTTTTTAAAGGGGCTGTTTGTTTTTTCCCTTTTGGCACATTTGAGTTCCTTGTAGATCCTGGATGTTAGGCCTTTGTCAGATATATAGTTGGTAAATTTTTTTCCCATTCTGTGGTCTGACTCCCTGCTCTCTTGATGGTTTCTTTTGCTTTGCAGAAGCTTTTCAGTTTGATTAGGTCCCACTTGTCTATCTTATCTCTTATGGCATAGGCATCTGTGGTTTTAATCAGGAATTGGTTGCCTATCCAGAGTCCCATAAGAGTATCTCCTGCATTTTCTAAAATTCTCATAGTTTGAGATTTTATGTTTAGGTCTTTGATCCATTTGGAGTTGATTTTTGTGTAGGATGATAGGTAGGAGTCCTGTTTCATTCTTCTGCATGTGGTCAGACAATTTTCCCAGCACCATTTACTGAATAGGTTTTCCTCTCCCTACTGGTTGTTGGTGGAGGCTTTGTCAAAGATAAGTTGGTTGAAAAATTGAGGTTTTGCTTCTGGAATCTCTATCCTGTTCCATTGGTCTATTTACCTGTTCTTGTAGATGGTACTTAGACTTTCTAAGCCTGTTTCCAATTATTCTTCCGAGCTTATCTTCATGACAGGAATATGAGGTAGGTAGGATGACACATGTATACAGTGTTCAGCGCCATGCTTGACAAAGAGTAACTTGCCAGTAAGAGATGGTTGCCCTTCCTTCTCTCCTTTTAGCTTACAGACACACTAGTGTCCTGTAAATTAAGGTAGTGGTTGTGGTTGTAGAAGCTGGAGCCAAATCATGTGGGCTCAAACCTTCTTTCTGCTATTGCTGTGTAATGTGGGGCAGTTACTTAACTTCTCTGGGCTTCAAATTTCCTCTATCTAAAAAAATGAGAATGAACTAGTACCTACCTCATGGAGGTTGTGATGAAGATCAAATGAGCTATTACTTATAGAGGATGTCGAACTCTGATACACAGTAAGTTTTGTACAAGTTTGAATAAATCCATCTACACAATTCACTACTTTGCCCCACTGGCTTCTTAATCCAGCATCTCTTCAATGAGCTCAGAGCAGTCTGAATAAAGAAAAAGCTTTAAATAGTCATCTTTGTTATCAATTGATGGGGTGTAGCTGGGAAAATCCATTACACTGTAGCTCTGGCTGTGGACCAGGGAGCAGGAAGGTTTAGCATCTCCAAGCATCGAGAACTTAGACCATGCTAAAGGGGATGGAAGCTTATTTTCTCTCTTTGCACCTCTGATTCACAGAAGTCTGTGTGAGTCATGCCCTGATCTTCAGTATCCCATATACGAAACTCATGGGTGATGTCAACCTCAGCCAAGAAAAGAGGAAGTGGATTGTGACAATGCCGTAATAGAGCAACTTAGAGGAAGGACATCTTCAGAGAGCAGTAGATCTCACTACTGACTACGTTAGAATTCCCCAGGGAACTTATAAGATTGAATCTCTACTAATTGTCCGGCCCCATCTAGGTTTTGCAAAAAGTATCTAATATTCACATATTTCTGAGCATCATGGGGACTTCTCATCTAAATCACGGGAAGTGTGCCAGAAGGGTTGATTTGTATAAGTGGCTCTCGGCTTGAGCTACATCAGAATCCCCTAGAAGGCATATTATTAAAACTCAGATTGTGGGGCTCCATCCCAAGATTTGCTCATTCTGTAGTTCTGGGGTGGGGCCTGAGAATCTGCATTTCAGCAACTTCCCAGGTGGTGTTGAAGTTGCTGGTTGTGGCACTGCACAACCAGAAGTGCTGATCTAGAAGCGCCGATCTAGATAATGAATAAAAGAGGAAAAAAAACAAAAGAAAAATCAAGCAGTTATCCATCCTTGTATCTTGAGCAATTGATTAGCCGGGCTTGGTGGCTCAGCCTGTAATCCCGCGCCTTTGGGAGGCTGAGGTGAGTGGATTGCCTGAGCCCGTGGGTTCGAGACCCACCTGGGCAGTGAGACCTCATCTCTACAATAAATCAAAAAAATCAGTCGGGCGTGGTAGCACATGCCTGTAATTCTGGCTACTTGGAAGGCTGAGGTGGAAGGATCACTGGAGCCCAGCAGGTCGAGGCTGCAGTGGCCGGGAGCGGTCACTGCACTCCAGTCTAGGCAAAAGAGTGAGACTTCGACTCAAAAAAAAAAAAAAAAAGAAAGAAGGAAAGAAAAATGTCTGTGCCACTTTTTTCAATTTCTTTTCCCTCTCTTTTACCCCAGCCACAGGCCGTGTAGCTTTTTTTTTTGAGTCTGAGTCTCACTCTGTCACCCAGACTGGAGTTCAGTGGCATGCTCACGGCCACCCCAGCATCAACCTGCTGGGTTCCGGCAATCCTTCCGCCTCAGCATTCCAAGTAGCTTCCAAGTAGCTCAGGCAGTCCACTCGCCTCGGCCTCCCAATGTGCTGGAATGACAGGCTGAGTCACCGAGCCTGGCCCATGTAGCTTCTTACTGTTGAAATCCTCAGCACCCGTGCATCACAGCCAGTGTCACACGTAGGTTCACAGCTTTGCAGTGACAAACAAGGTATGAAAAAGAAAAGCTGACTGACTCTTGGAGCGGAGTAGGTGAGAACATAGAATATTCTTTGCTGCCTTTGGGGGCAGGGCCCATGGATCAGCCCACACAGTGGGATTTGAATTTCCTTTTCTTAACAACAATTGAATCAGCTGAATTGTTGAGCAGGCAAATGACAGCATGCTCTGAAAAAAAGTGCTGCTGACCCTGTGTCTAAGCCTCTGTGTGGGAGTTTGTATTGTAGAAAAGCATGCATATGGTTCATGTATCCAATGTACTAGATTTTGTGATTACCTGTAGTTATCTTTGCTAGTCTGAGCACCTCTATGAATTGATGAAGATCACAAAACAAACTGACAATTCTTTGGAAGACAAAAATCTTACCTCACCAGTCCTCTAGACATCTTCTTGATACATTCACAAGCTTATTCTGTTCATTCTTTTTTTTTTTTTTTTTTTTTTTGAGTCAGGGTCTCACTGGCATAATGTTGGCTCACTGCAGCTTCCAACTCCTGAGTTCAAGTGATCCTCCTGCATTAGCCTCCTGAGTGGCTGGGACTATAGGCATGCACAACCATGCCTGGCTTATTTTTTAATTTTTTTATACAGACAAGGTCTTGCTATGTTGCCTAGGCTGGTCCCAAACTCCTGTGCTCAAGCGAGCCCCCTGTGTTGGCCTACTAAAGTGCTGGGAATATGGATGTGAGCCACCACGTCCAGCCCTTCTTTGACCACATTAATGGTATGTGGTTTTCACGAACTGTTTAAAGGTGAAAACAACTTTTGGAAGAGATATATAAAATACTATTTTAAAAATGATCTGGAAAATAGTCAAGTTATCAATAGAGAGTTTCATTTTTTATGCAACTTAGAGTAATAAGTCAACTTTCATTCTTTTTGGCAGGTTTCCCCAAATAGACTTTGACCCAGCTAAATATCTAATCAGTGAAACCTGTATATCAGAACTGGAGAGACCATAGTGATCACAAATCCAAGCTACCATTTTAAAAATGGTAAAGTGAAAGCACAGAAAAATTAGATTGCCTGCAATCACAGGACACATTTGAGGACAAGCTACTTGACTACAGGAGAGTCCTGTTCTTTATGTTACTTAGTGTCTACCCCTGCACACCCACCCACTTCTCTTTAACACATGCCCTCATTGTCTGCATAATGCTGAGTACAAACATGATGCAGCCATGGACTCTTATTCTAGTGGCTCACTAGTTGGAACTGGTGTTCTTACCCTCATGTTTTAAGAGTATGATTGCACTTTTTTTTAAATTTTATTTTTAAGTTGGAGTCTCACTCTGTCTGCCAAGCTGAAATGCAATGGCATGCTCGTGGCCACCACAGCCTCAATCTCCTGGGCTCAGGCAATCCTTCCGCCTCAGCCTTCCAAATAGCAGGAACTACAGGTGTGTGCCACCATACCTGACTAATTTTTTGATTTATTGTAGAGAAGAGGTCTCGCCAAGGGCTCAGACAATCCTCTCACCTCTACTTCCCAAAGTACTGGGATTATAGGCATGAGCCACCACGCCCAGCTGATTGTACGTTTAAAGGTGTATTTATTTTACTAGTATCTATTTTCTCCATTAGAACGAAGGCATCAAAACAGGGGTCACATATAACATGTCCACCTTTGAATTTCTAGCACCTCTCATAGTGTCTGATCCATTCAAGGCACTCATTAAATAGCACCACAGTGATGGAATGAATGACTCAATGAAGTAACAGAGAGGCTGAAATTCAAAGGATGATGAAGAGTCAGACAGGAAAAAAGACAAGAAAGAGGATTCCATGCAGTGAGGACTACATGTGCAAAGATCCTGTGGTGAGAGAAAGAATTACACTTAGGAAGAACTGAGTATTTTTTCCTATGGCCAAAGCTAGAGCTCTGGAATACAATAAGAAACAAGGTTGTAGAGCCACACTGTTCACAATGACAACATTAACCCAACCCTGTTACCCATCAAAAGTGGACTGGATAAAGAAAATGTGGATATACACAATGGAGTGTTCCACAGCCATAAAAAAGAAAATCATGGCCTTTGCAGCAACTTGGATGCAGTTGGAGACTATCATACTAAGTGAACTATCCACAGAAATAGAACTGAATATCGCATGTCTTTACTCATAAGTGGGCTCTGAACACTAGTCACATTAGCACAAGGGAGGGATTGGCAGTCACTGGACACAGCTAAGGGAGGGAAGAAGGAAGGGGACATGTGACAACACAGTGAATACCTGGTCCATTACCAGTGGGAATGGGGACCAGTTAGAAGCCCAAACTTCACCTGCATGTGGCCTACTTATATAGCAAATCCTCACGTGTACCCCATAGCTCTAAAGTAAATAAATAAATAAATAAGAAACAAAACTGGAGAGGTAGATAGTATCCACATTATAGAGACTTTCTTAAGTCATTCATTCTCTATCTCTTATAACTGAGTCTCTGATGCTGAATCCTGACTCCCAGTGCACTGGTAAGATCATCTATGTTAAATCCCCAATTAGTGGGTGAGCAGAATTTCAGTTGGGCTCAGTCCCAATTTCAAAACTGTTACAGCTAAAAACTGACACTTTTTCAGTGCTTAATATGCACCAGGCAGTGTACTAAGCCTTTTATAGAGTTGCATTCACTCCTGTAATCATTCGTTTACTGTGTTTAGCTTTTCTGGAATAGGATCTTGCTTTAATGTACCCGTCTGTTGGTATGAGTCGTATTTTGGAGACCCAGATCAGCTCCCTTATAACTACTGTCCCTGGATTTTCTGCTGTCTGTGCTGTGCTTGAGGAGACCCCAGCAGCCTTGGAATAAGGATTGGGCTGATTAACATCTGGTTGAAATCTCTTCACCCACGTGAACCTGAGACAAAGCTATCCAACAAGTAATTGATGGCAAGGACCTGTGGTTCCTCTGACTACAACTCGAGTGCTTAGCTGCACAGATAAGAAGATTAATAGCGGAGTGGCCTTAAAATCAGAGGTACCTGGATTTGACTCCCAGCTTTATCATTTACAAGCCAGGTAACCTTGGCAAGTTCCTGTCCTCTCTGAATTCCCATTTTTAGGTATAAAAGGGAAACAAAAATACTCACTCTAAAGGTGGATTAAGAATTTAACAAAGCACTTTAGTACTGTACGTGCCCCATAGTGGGACAAAAGGAACCACAGCTGCTATCACTGCTCTATTGTTAGCTATAGGGAGAAGGGGAGACATGGTGCCGAATTCTTACATTCAAGAGAGGAAAGGAAAGTCAATTAAAAACATGTGCATGCAAAAAAAAAAAAGTGCATGCAAATCTTCATTTATAGCAATGACTGGGAGAAAGGAGTGTCTTGTTCATTTTATATTCTGGGTCTGGAAGTAAATTGCAAAGTCCTTTTTATTGAAAGTTCATTCTGTCTTGCACAAATGTTTATGGACTGCATGCAATTTGCTCGGCACGTAGGAGAGACAAAGATGAATGAGATGCTGATCCTGCACTCACCTTGGGAGTTGGAGAAGGGAGACTACAGACTTCCTATACATACGAGGGAAAGCACTTTTCTGCTTAAATGCACAACGCTGAGCATTAGTTACTTTAGAAATCATTGAGGATCTTATGAAGGCCTCTCGTTGCCTAAGTGAGTTGATAGAGAACTAAAAGGCTGCAATTAGATGTGTCCTGAATTTGTGTTTTATACCCAGTAATATTTATATAATCATGAAGATTATTATATTATATATAACACTTATATAGCATACTAATTATACTATCTTATTAATGTAAGTCTAATTCTATATTACTAAATAGAATATACTATATACCAATTATAGATGTAGCATATAAAATACTAATTATACATGCCCATGTATAATACCAGTGGTAGTAATATATAACACTAATTATATATTATTCTAGCTATACTTTATTTTAGTTATATATAATTATTTATACATAATATATATCACCTATTATATATAATACTCATATTATATAATAGTATAAGTATTTAAGTAACCCGGATTATTTCTATTATCTCACTTTTTTACCACATGTATCTTTTCTCTTTAAAATGGAAATAGTGAAATTCTGCTTGGGTCATAGTGAAATTCTGCTTGGGTTAGATGTTAACGAAATGTAAACGAAATTTACACTTTGGGCCAAGAGCAGTGGCTCATGCCTGTAATCCCAGTACTTTGGGAGGCCGAGGAGGGAGGATTGCTTGAGCCCGGGAGTTTGAGATCAGCGTGGGCAACACAGTGAGACCTCATTTCTACAAAAAAATTTTGAATTATCCAGACATTGTGGCACATGCCTGTAATCCCAGCTGCTCAGGAGACTGGGGCACAAGGATTGCTTGAGCCCAAGGGTTTGAAGCTGCATGAGCTATGATCGCATCACTGTACTCCAGCCTAGGTGACAGAGTGAGACCTGTCTCTAAAATAAAATAAGGTGAAATCTCTTCCTTGAGAATGCCATGAGAAGAGGGCTGCACAGGGCCACACTCATGTGAGACGTTGAGCAGTGGTGGCTCAAGTTCCGTGTGTTATTAGGGAGTAGGTAGTACAAAAGAGGAGGAATATGTGAATGAGGCAGACTGGATCAGATCACGGAGTGCTGTTCTTGTGTGGTAAACTAAGTGGTATGCATTTTATTCTGAAAGTCGTGATGGGCACTGAGAGTTTTGAAACAAATAGTGAAATGCTCAGTTTTGTGTTTGAGAAACATCACTCTGACCACAGGAGGACACTTGGAAACAGCCAGTCCAGTTAGAAAATGTTGTCATAAAACAGGGCAGTGAATGAGATGGCCCAAGCTGAGAAGGGAGAGTTACAAGAGATGTCAAGGAGAAAAAAACAAATACACTTGCTGACTAATTGGAAGTGGGGGTAAGGGAGGAAGAGGAGTCCAGGATGATGCCCAGATTCCAGACTTTAGCCATGGGTGAGTGGTGCAGTCCAATCCACTGAAACAGGGAGTCCAGCAGGAGGAGTGTTATGGGTTGAATTTCATCTCCCTGAAATTTATACATTAAAGTTCTAGCCCCCAGGACTTCAGAATGTGATATTATTTGGAGATAGGGTCTTTGTAAAGGTAATCAAATTAAAGTGAAGTCATTAGAGTGTGCCCTAATTCAGTAGAACTGGTGTCCTTATAAGAAGGGGAACTTTGGACCCGGAGATTGTCATAGAGGGACGATGACATGAAAGAACCCAGGGAGAAGACTGCCACTTACAAGCCAAGGAGAGAGACCTGGAACAGATCTTTCCCTCACAGCTCTCAGAGGAACCAACCATGTCGATACCTTGATCTTGGACTTTTAGGATCCAGAGCTGTGAGAAAATAAATTTCTGATGTTTAAGCCACTTAGTCTATGGAACTTCATTACCACAGCCCTGAAAAGTGAATGTAAAGAGTGACTCATTTGGAGATGGTCATGAGTTATGTGTTGGATCAGTTGAATTTGCTGTGTTGCTCTTAGGACAGCCAGGTAGAGATAAATGCCAAAATGGTAGTTAGAGATGCAAGTCCAGGACTCAACGGGCATCTTGAGACTGGAGACTAACACGTGTAAATCATGTCAGACTCTCTCTGGCATCTATAGCTCGGTGTGAGTAGTACATAAAGGAGATTTGAAAAATAGTTGAATGAATTAGTCATGTTTGCCTAAGGGCAGAGGTCAGAAGGGACTACAAGGATATTGGGACTAACTCCAATCTCCCATCCCAGTACTAAGAAGGTTAGCTCAAGCCCTGTTGATAGGAAGCTGTAACTATGGTTTATCTGAGACTAGCGAATTTGAATTGCTGCATTGGTTGCTGGTATTTACACTCACTGGGAAGGATAGTCTGATCTTTGTTCTATGAAATCTGGCAGGGGGGATTAAACAAATATCAAAGCTATTCTTAGAACAAAGAACCATAGCCTGCCTAGAGTCTTAGGTTCACACCCACGTTCTGAAATGTTGACCTCCAAAGGAGCATGTCAGCAACATGTCTATTTTAGGTAGGGACATTAGCTTCAAATGTCATAATAGAAAATGGCAATAACTGGAAGCCAGAAGACCTTACTTGGAATCCAAGGTCTGCTTCTGAAAAACTGGGTGACCTTAACCTTTCTGAGTCTCCTTCCCCTCATCTATAAAACAATGATAGGGAGGTGGTAATTGGATGATCTCCCAACTCTACCATTCTGTGATTTTCTCAATGTTGCCTTTAATTGCAACTTTTGATAAGATAACATTTCCACAAATTGACCTGCCAGCCTGATTTAGTCCACCAACATGAAGACATGAAAATAAGATGATGGGCAGAAATTAATATCACAAATGACTTTGGCAGAATAATTTCCCTCCTTAATATGGCAGATGGAACGCTGGAAAGAGACAGTCCTGGGTTTTAGGATACGTTCTAATTACCAGCAAATTGGGTTTTACTGGAAGGTTTCTAAATGTACATTATCATAGTATTTTGTCCAATGAGTTAAATTCTGACCATTTTGAAAGAGGATATGGAGAATTAACCACTCCTAAATGCAGTCGTGATTTCCCCTGGATCATTAATACTTAAAACTTGTGTTAACCTTTTCTTTATATGTCCAGGGATCTCAACCCTGGATCTAGTGAGTCTCTGAGGGGGAAAGATAATTAGGATTTATCGAATATCTATTAAATGTCACATTTTGTGCAGGACTTTGACCTGTGTTACATAATACCTCATTTGACACCTCCCTGAAGCAGATGCAGTCAACCACACCATATCTTCTCAGCATTCAACTCAACCTGCTGAAGGTTGCGTGCTGAGGGCTTCTGTTTGGCGATAGAACACGCTTGGCTCAGGAGAACAAGTCAGATGGGCACAGGAGTTACTACTGCAGAAGTGGCCCTCAACCAGTATCAGATGAAAAAATGCATTGGATAAACACTCCACCTTCCTCATCCCCTTGACTAGCATAACTCTATGCTTGCTCACAGGGCTCCCCAGAGGGACCGAGCTCCAGTTGACCACAGTAGATATGGTCTGAATGACACATTCTTTATCATCTGCCTTCTTTTTCTGCCTTGATACCATGTTATCTCCTGAGATTATCTTCCAAATAAAGGACTTATATCCAAATCCTTGTCACAGTTCTGCTCCTGGGGGACCCAAACTAAGACATCCCCCCAAGATCCTGATGGAGTCAGTAGCATTATTGCCAACGTACAGCCCAGTGTGGTTAAATAACAGTTGTTAAATCTTGATGCTCACGTTGTCTGACTTCCATTGAGTGGTTCTCAGCCAAAGTATTTTGTTCCCCCAGGGGACATTTTGCAATGTTTGGATGCATTTTTAGTTGTCACGCCTGAGAGGAGGGGGTGCTACTGACTCCTAGTAAGCGGAGGCCAGGGATGATGATAAACATCTTACAATGCACAGTTTAGCCTGCTACAACAAAGACTAATCCAACTTATAAAAATATCAACAGTGCCGAAGCTGAGGAATCTTGTTTTAAACCCAGCAAGACTGGCTGTTAAATGGTGACTCTTATGGGTGGCTTGTTTATTGTATTTCCTTTCCAGGGCCAAGCTGTGGCTCAGCTGTGTTCCACTGTACCCAATGTAACTGTCTTTGGAACAGCCTCTACTTTCAAGCATGAAGCAATCAAAGACTCCATGACCCATCTCTTTGATAGAAATGCAGACTATGTGCAAGAAGTAAAAAGGTAAGATATTTGATCTAAAGAGCACCAGATTGGCCCTTGCTTTCTTCCCAAAGAACAGTGGCATTTTTTTTAAGGAGGGATAATAATATCAGCAATATTGGGAGCTTAATGTTACTGGCTCTGTGCCAAATACTTTAAATGTATTAGCTCATTTAATCCTCTTAACGATCCCATTATTATCCCAGAGGAACAAAACATTTAAGTAACTTTCAAAGCTAATGTATTAAAGTTCCACTAGCTGCTATTAGACTGTTTCAACACAGAGAAGTTTATTTCTCATTCATTCACATGACAGCCCGAGGTGGATGTCTGATGGATGAACTTCTGGAAGGACATTCAGGCTCTTTTCATCTTATGGTTCCACCATTGTCTTGGATCTTAGGGTCCTTTGTTTCTAGCTGGGAGAAGGGGAGAGAGCATTTGAAGGGTCATGAAAGGGAAGCTTTTATGGGCCTGTCCCAGGAGGCATAGATACCCTGCTCATTTTCTAGCCCTAGCAGGTAGATCCTTGGCCACGCCTTACCAGTTGTAAACTGGGAGGTGTTGTCAAGCTGTGCACCCAGGCAGGCCTGATCCAGGCAGCAAAGGTGGAGCCTAGCATTAAACCAGGCATTCTGACTTTGGAGCCCACGGTTCTACTGTACAGATAGTGTCTCTCTAAAGAGAGAAGCATGGACCAAAGTTTCCCATAGAAAGAGAAGGGCTGGAAAGAGCGTGTTCTGGGATGTCGCATACCCGCATACTGAGTAATGGAAGCAGCTCTGAGGCCGAGAGAACTGCAAGAAAGCTTAATGGGGTGCAAGTTCAGGGATGTCCGGCTACCCGATCTAACTTCAGATATTGGCAAAGGAGTATCGAGGAGGTAAGGGAAGGAGAGACATGAAGTGAGGCTGGGCAAGGAGACAGGTGTCACATGCACATAAAGACCATGCACACCAAGTTAGGAATTACGGATTCCAAGCTGGGTGTGACCAGGAGCCACTGAAAGACTATAGTGGTACCCGGATCAGATCTGAGGTTTGAGCAGTCACTGGGGGTGCAGAGAGAATGAATAGAAGGGGGAAGGCTGGGGCTGGGAAAGTAGTTCCTGGCTGCCTCAGTCATCTGGGGAACGTTGGTTTATTAACTGTGATCCTGAAGCTATTGATGATGGCCATGTGCGTGTCAACACAGGGAAGCCGGCAGAAAACCCAGTTGCCACTATGGTTGCAGATGATTTGTATGTCCCTTTGGCTGCTGCTCAGGGCTCATGGTTTGTTCTCAGGATCCGCTCCACTCACAGCTCCTGACACTGTTTTTATCATTTTCATTTTTGAGCACTCAACTGTAAGGTGCAAAGGTATTGAGTTGCCCAGATGCATCTTAATAAAGAACCAATATTCTCCCATCACAGATGAAGGTGGGAAACTGAAAGATGAATGGATTTGAGAGATGATTGAGGTGATAGATTTAGGTTGAGAAGTTTCCTGCAAAGGAGAGTCTTCTGATGGTCTGAATTTTCAGATTTGTTTTGAAATTTTGAACATAGAGATCTGCATATAATTTAACAGTTCCAGCGGGATAGGAAAGGAAAGCTTAAAGGGAGACACGAGAAGTTCACTCTCTGTTTCTCAGATGTCTAGAGGCTGCAGACTTATCTCGAAGATATCCATTTGCTCAGTTCCTCAGCTCTCAGGCAGTTCTTCCTACTTTTGAGTTCCTCAGGCTCTGGTCCAGAAAGTGAGCTGCTGTTGTCCCTTCAGTCATCTCTCCTTTCACCCCCTTCAGTGATATTTTTGTAGGCATTCTTTCATATATTCATAGACACAACTGCTTAATAAAGTTCTGCCAAGTATCCATGATGGACTAAGGACAGTGTTGGGGCAGAAGATCTAGCAATCCCACCTTGAGGGTCACTGTTCCCCTGGAGTCCAGAGTCTAGCTGAAGAACAGGGGACAAAAGAAAAATAAAACTATAGAGAATTAACTGATGCCCGTTTTGACATGTGCTCTGGTGGTGAAATGCAAGGTGCTAGTGAACACTTGCTGGTGAGGAAATCAGAAACATTGTCGATCACAGAGTGGGATTTTGGCTGGGAGTTGAGGGATAAGAAGCTGACCAGGGAAGAGCATTCTCAACTAGGGGGAATACTGTGGGCTAAGGTCCTGGGTCAGGAAAAGTTTTGTAAATTCCAGAATCTGAAAAGGAGACCAGTGTAGCTGGAGGTGGTAGGGCGTAGGGAGTGAGAAGAGAAAGGGATGGCGATATGGCAGCTCTTCTGAGAACACGATAGCCCATAATCAGGGAACTCCTGCCCATCCCTTCCCCAGGCAGCTGTCCCATGCCCTCATATTCTCCCTAAGGGACCTGCTCCCTGAGCCTCTAAATCAGTGATTTCTGCTGATGTCAGAAGAGCAGAAGGCAGCAGCATTTGACACCCACCTCACCACTACCCTCCTTCAAATGTGAATTTTCAAGGCTTATTGTGTTTTTTAAGTAGATACCCTTGGATTAGACTGAAAATGACTAGGAAACAGCAAGTATATTTATACTACCCTCTGTCCCAGAAATACTACCCTCAAGAAATAATCCAGAAGAAGAGTTCCGGGCTCAAAGCTGCCTGGTTTCATAGCCAAGCACGGCTCCTATGTCATTCTAAGTGCTCAGCATATGTCGACAGGGTGAATTATAGCATTGTCTGTAACAGTGAAAATTCAGAACTGGTCCCCACAATCAATAGAAGGGAAACAGTTCAGTAGATTATGCTACACCCACATGCTTGAGTATCGTGCAGCCCTTTAAAAATGATAATTATGAAGACTCTGTCACAAGATGAAAAAAAATGCCCATGGTAGCATATTGAGTGAAAAAAAGCAGATTGCCAGATTCCATCTACACTGTGATCAGAGCTTTGTACAAATTCTCAGTGGATATAGACATAAAATGAAAGGAAAAGAAAAGTATCCAACCACTAACATGCAACAGGAGTGGAATGTAGAGTGATTTCTCTTTATTTTTTGACCATGGGTATTGTTTCACTATTATGTGTATGATGAACCAGAAAAATAAAATAATATTTCTTGAGATGAAAACTCTTCTATAAACCAGTCAGTCGGTAAGCCTCTTTTGAATGCATTCCTAGCCTTGAGTCAGGTGTTATAAAGGGAATAGAGAAAAAAATATTTATGATACAGATCTAACCTTTACATCAATTACCTTCTCTCTGTTTGGGAGGAGATGAATACGAGTGAAACCAAGCAAAAGAGAAAGCTTGAGTCATGTGCAGCTGATTCAAGGGCTTTAGAAATAAAACAGAGGAAAATCAGAGAGAGCACATCAAGATGGACAGCCCCTCAGGTGCACTTGAAGGGTGAGATCGATTTCAGCAGGTGGAGGGAACTGGGAGACAGTCCCAGACAAGGGAAGATTGGACAAGCAAGGTGGACAGTAGCAGTCACATTTTCTTGGTCTCCTGCCACCCTGATAAGGGTTTGATTAGATCATTTCACAGATAAGGAAACTGAGATAGGACCAGATTGACCTCTGATGTAGGTGTGTGATTCTATGAACTTTCTATTCTGCAAAACTCCTCTTGGTTAACAGCACTCGAGGAAATTTGGGGGTGTGAAAGATACATTCATAATGTTGATGGTGGCAATGGCTTAAAGGTGTGAACATATGTCATAACTTACCAAATTGTACACTTTAAACACGTGCAGTTTATTGTCTGTCAGTTATATCTCAAAGCTGTATAAAACTGCTTTTTAAAAAATCAAACATTTTAAAACTTCATTTAGTGATACTGGGTAGTACATAATATTATTTCAGACTTTATATTTATTCATTTATTCATTCATATACAGATGCTTCTTTTATTATGATAGGGTTGCATCCCTATAAACTCATCACAAGTTGTAAATATTATAAGTAAAAAATGCAATGAATTTAAGGGAGGAACCACAAAAATCTGGAATTATTTTTTGGAGGGCAGACCCCTTATACTTATAGTACAGGCTTCCCCTGCTAGTTAAGTGTTCTAGGAACCCATCAGCATCAGTGGACCAGCTAATGTTGTGAGAGGCTGCCTTCAGCTTCAGTGAATATTTTTTGCCGATTATTTCAGTGCATTTGCCCATTTCATGATGGGTGATTTACAAGCATACCTGCCCACATCATACTGAGTGTTCAGCACTTTTGACCAAAAATGGCCTGACCCTGTGCTCCCCCTCCCTATTCACCCGATCTTGCCTCGAGTGACATTATGCAGAAGCACTAAAAGGCATCAAAAACTGACAAGTTCAAAACTGTTTTGAGCAGTGGAAACAGCATCTCAATAAGTGTATTGCATCAAACGAAGAGTACTTTGAAGGTGACTGAAGTTTTAACGTGTATGAATAAATACACAATTATTTAGAATAAATTCCAGGGTTTTTTGGATCCCCTGCAGGCACCTAACTTACCAAGCATCATAACTTAGCCTACCCTACCTTCAATGTGCTCAACACGCATTTAGAGTACAGTTGGGCAAAATTATTTAACACAAGCCTGTTTTAAGATAAAAGTATTGAATATCTCATGTAATCTACTGAATACTGAAAGTGAAAAAAGCAAAACGGTTGTATGAGTTATCATCATAACATCAAAAAATCATAAAAGTTGAACCACGGTAGGTCAGAGAACACTATACATTACTGATTCCTATGAGCAGGCTACAGAGACACAATGGTGAGCAAGACAAGCATGTTCCATGACCTGAAGTGTCCAAACTAGTAGAGATAGTTAAGGAAACGAGCAACTGAAAGACAGTGGGGTTAGCACCTGATAGGGGAAGTACAGGGTCCAAGTGAGCAATGTTTACATGGAAGTTCAAAGAACATGGCAGAACCCACTTTTGAGCCTTACACATTTTATAAAGTAGATCTCATCCTTACTTTCCAGAGGAGGGAGGCAAGGGCAGACTGGTTAAGTGTCATATAGATACACGTGGTAGGGCTCAACCCCCAGTGATTATGGTTCCAGAGCTTGGGATTCTTCCAGCACCCAAACTTACTCTCACAAAGGCAGAAGGGTGGCTTCCCCTGAGCCAGGGAGGAGACCAGGCTGTCCCTATTAAAGCTTGTGGCAGTGTGAGGTACTGGGACCGAAAGAAGGGGCTAGATCAGAGTTTCTCAACCTCAGCACCATGGACATTTGGGGTAGGGTCATTCTGTTGTAGGAGCTGTCTTGTGCATTGCTGGATGTTATCAGCATCCCTGGTCTCTACTCATTAGATCTCCGTCCCCTCCAATCATGACAACATAAAATGTCTTTAGACCCTGGTTAGGAACCGCTGGGCTAGACTGATGAGGGCCTTGAAAGCCTTGAAATTAGCTTAATTTAGAGACTGTGTCAGAAATGTGGAGTTACAAATTTGAAGAAGTACTATTATAAAAGGCGAGTGTATGAAAAACTGATCTGGCTGCAGTGCCCAGGAGGAGTGGGAGAAGGGGCTGCCAAAATAGGGGGTACAAGCAGTGGAAGAGGCAAGGGAGAGGCAAGTCCAAGGGCGAAGTTGAAGGAGAATAAGACAAGGTAGCCTATGACTAGGGGAAAAAACCACAAAATGAGGCCAAGACTTCTTTTCCTTTTTTTTTGTTCTTAGACAACCAAGCATCAGAAGCTGTAATGACTTCCTTTAGACCAGATAAATATAGTGTGAGAGAGACCTCCAGGGGGCCTGCACAACAAGACTGGGGTGTGGGGAGGGTGCTGGATCTTGGGTGAATGAAAAACCACCCCCTCCGGGAGTTTTCCAACCACTGCTATAAGCTGGTAATGAATGATGAGGAACAGAGAAAAGACACAGTTTCAGGTCAAAGGAGCACAAAGCCCATGGAGGAAGGAATCAGACTTCCACTGGAGGCAGAGTCTGCTACTTGTTCCAATGACTTAAGTCTGCAGGTTCTGGTCATAGGTGAGTCCAAGGGGTACAAGCTCAGAAAAGGCAGACATCAGACTTACCTCCTTGCTCTTCTGCAACTTCAGTGCTTAGCACAATGCCCAGCGCATAGTAGGTGCTTATTAAAATACTAATGGAGCTGGGTTCGGTGGCTCAGCCTGTAATCCCATGCCTTGGGAGGCTGAGGTGAGTGGATAGCTTGAGCCCGCGGGATCGAGACCTGCCTGGGCAACTTGGTGAGACCTCATCTCTACAATAAATCAAAAAGTTAGCCAGGCGTGGTAGCGCACGCCTGTAGTTCCAGTTACTTGGAAGGCTGAAATGGAAGGATTGCCGGAGCCCAGCAGGTCGAGGCTGCGGTGGCCGGGAGTGTGCCACTGCACTCCAGTCTGGGCAACAGAGTGAGACTTCAACTCAAAAAAAATAAATAAATAAAAATTAAAAAATATATATATATAAATGGAAATTAGAGAGATCAAGAAAGAATTCCTGAAAGTGGTGTTGCTAAGTGTACATGGGAGCTATTAACAGTAAACATTCATCAAAAAGCCGAGCACACATCAGTACTGTGTTTAACACCCTTTGAAAAGCCTACTGTGTGCTAGGTGCTATGCTCAACATTGTGTGCAAAACCTACTTGGTGCCAGACACCTTGCCATGGTCTCCATACGGTGACAGTTAAAGTTGTGGCACAGATGAGCTCTCAGTGAAAAGGGAATTCAGAAGGGAAAAAACTGAGTGGAGAGCCAAGGTCCAACTGGACATCAATGTTCCAAAAAAGGGAAACTCATTTCTGGGCAAGGTTGAAGGGTTTCTCTCCCATTACTAGCTCTGCTAGAACTTTTCACTGCTCAAGAGAAGTTCTTCCTTGATCCGTGTAGGTGGGAGGAAAAGAGGCTGCATTCACAGTCTAGAGGCCAGGGGCTGGGGACACAGGAAGGACAGACACAGAAGTCTTGGTTCAGCAACTCCAAAATATCTTGCTGCTGAATTTGGCCCAGAGAATCCCCAAGCTGGGGTTATTTGTGTTTGCTTTTTAAATCTGCAGAGATTTATGTCAGCAGGAGAAAGCACACGCAGGAACCGCTGCATCTGGCCTTCTGAAGTACCTACCCTCTCTGCTTTTTATGTCATTGTTATACACATACAAAGAAGAAACCTCCAGAAATTGGGGTGAATGGGGTAGAAATGGAGACCACCCTTGTGCCTCTGAGGAGCTGTCCAGCTCTGCTTGTGATTTTGATTATTATTTTCTTAAAATGGGGGCCGCTGTGGTGCCTTTCAGTGTGAGTGTGACCCGTGGTGGGGCCAGTAACCAGACTGCTTATAGGACTTGTAGCATTCTAAATAGACCCAGCTGAGTCCAGTGCAGCATGATCTATTTATGGGGCTTGTAATGATTGAGTAGACTGGAGCACTTTTCAATTTAGAAACTCTTACCTGAAGGAACATTTCTGCCCTCGAAAGGAGCAATGTGTGTTTGAATGGTTTGACAGAAACCATCAAAGCATCCTCACCCTCAGGCTCTGAGAATGATATCTGCCTCTACCCAGCTTCTCCCCACCCCTTCCAGAATCCTTTGTCCTTCCTTCTCCCAACCTCCACTCCACCACTGACCTTCAAAAAATATGCAGTGACAGCAAGAAGGAGAGGATTTGTGTCTTCATCGATGAAATACATGTATGTGGTTCAGCTTCAGTAATGTCCAGAGAGAGGCATGGGCAGGCACACTGTCTCCTTCTCCGGAAGCCTAGTGGAGCAGCCCCTGCTGGGAGCCTGCATGGCCCAGAATTGATAGTGGCAACGGTGTCTTAGTCTGCCGTGTGTTGCTATAAAGGAGCACCCGAGGCTGGGTAGTTTATAAAGAAAAGGGAGTTTTCTCACAGTTCTGTTTGCTGCTAGCATCTGCTTGGCTTCTGATGAGGCCTCAGGAAGCTTTTATTCATGGAGGAAGGCAAGGAGGGCTGACATCACATGGTGAGAGCAGGAGCAAGAGGAGGAGGAGGTGCCAGGCCCTTTCAAACAACCAACTCTCGCGTGAACTAGTAGAGCGAGAATTCACTCCTTACCGAGAAAAATGTCACCAAGCTGTTCATGATGGATCCTCCCACCAGGGGATCACACTTCAACATGACATTTGGGGGACACTACAGGCTAAACTCTATCAGGTGGTCACCTCGGGGCTGGTCACCACTCACCCTCTAAAACCCTACTCAGCCTCTGAAGCCCTCACCTGGTTTCTAGACTTGATGGGTCCAGGGGTCAGTCTCCTGACCTCACTGGGCCTGTTTCCTCCTCCCTTAAGTGGAGATAATGATGGTCCTGGAGTCACAGGGTTGGTATGAGGCATGAGTGAGGTACAGGGAGTTCTCAGCACTATACCAGAGACATAGTAAGTGCTCGTGAGTATGAAATGCTCTTCCAGGAAGACCAAGTGCATCAAGCCTCAGATCTGATGGTTTCTAAGCTGGTGGTTCCACCTGCCCTGAAAGTTGCTTGGATGATGGTTGGCTTGTTGAGGTTTCACATACGCTTTCCTTTCACACCCTTCGCCCAACCAAAAGACCCTCTTTAAGTCAGGCCATTCTGAAAAATGGTAATAAATGCTACCATAGACCCAGAGCTTCCCATGAGCTAGGCTCTGTGCCCCATGTGCATCAACTCATTCAAGTTTCATAAAGAGCTTCACAAAAGCCACTTCTTGTCACCATCATCCCCTTCCACAATCAAGGAAACTGAGGCACAGAGAGGCTAAGTAACTCACCTAAGGTCCCACAGCAAGTAAGTGGCAGCACTAAATGCTTAGCACTGAAATAACATTTATATTTATCAGCCCAGTGCTGCACTGCTCTTAAAGCACCCCTCACTCCTCTCCACCCACCTCCATATTAGCTATTGGTTGTGCTGACCAGTCTCAGTGTCCTTCTGAAAGGAGACAGAGGCCAGGACTTCTCATTGCCACGGTTGACGTCCTAAAGCCTTCTGACTGCCCTAAATCAGGCTGTTATGCTGTACTTGGAGAAATGCCTTTCCTTCATCACCTGGCCAATTCCTGCTCGTACGTCAGCATCCCACAGAGGGTCATCTTCCAAAGCCCCCAAGTTGTGCCATTGGAGCAATGACTTCTCTCCGTTTGGCTTGTCCGTTTATAGACCTCTCCCCTAGTTGCCCACAAACTCCTGGACCATCGGGACAAACTTGAATCTTCAACTGTGTATTCCCAGTTCAACACACGCAATGCCTCGCGTGAAGTAAACCCTCAGCAAATGGCTAACCAGTGGCTGGAAATTTACGGTAAATTTGTGAGACCTTGACCTTGGGCTTCTCCTATAAACCAGGGAGGGGGGAGGAGCAGTTTTAAAATAGAAATCTTTTGGACTGGATGTTTTGAATAACATGATCAAATGCTGGATCTATGTGTGTTTATTTTAAGACAAAATTTAATTTTTTTGAATTCTTCAAAGATTGAAATTAAATTGACTGGTCCCAGAGCTGCTTGCTAAAGTGATGCTTCCATAATTCCACTGGCTCACACATTTATTAAATTCAGAGTAGTGAAAAGGCCACCAGTTTTGGAGTTAAATGAGACCTAGGTTTGAATTCCAGCTGTCCTAGGTACATAAGGTTGGGCAAGGATCAGCAAGCCTTGATTTCTTCATCAAAAAAAGTGGAGTTACATGCCCCTGCCTCCTTCCTCCCATCTCTTCTGGCAGTGCCTAGTGACTGCCATGCCCTCCCTTGTGCTAATATGACTAGTGCTCAGGACCCACTTCTGAGTGAGACGTGCAGAACACAAAGGGTATCTGGGCCTATACCAGGGGGAGTGAGGGCCGGTTAGAGGCCCAAACTTTACCGGCATGCAGTCTACTTGTGTAGTTAACCCTTATTTGTACCTCACATCTCTATAATAATTTTTTTAAAGATTAAAGGTAAATAAATTACTTAGATTAAAAAAAAAAAGTAGGGTTAGAATGCCTGCCTCATAGGCTTGTTGTGAGGATTAATTATATATTATGATGTACCAGAGAGTTCTGAAATGTGGGTTTTCTTTCCAAGGAGGCACACATGTATAGAGATATGGAATACAAGTTTGTTTTTTTTTTGAGTTGGAGTCTCACTCTGTTGCCCAGACTGGAGTGCAGTGGCACACTCCCAGTCACCGCAGCCTTGCCCTGTTGGCCTCCGGCGATCCTTCTGCCTCAGCCTTCCGAGTAGTCAGAACTACAGGCGCACGCTATCACGCCCAGCTAGTTTTTGATTTATTGTAGAGACGAGGTTTCACCAGGTTGCCCAGGTGGGTCTCGAACCCACGAGCTCAGGCAATCCACTTACCTCAGCCTCCCAAAGTGCTGGGATTACAGACTGAGCCACCAAACCCGACCAAGGAATACCAGTCTTAAAATGTTTTCTTCCTCCTCTTTTATTCATTTGTTTATGCATTCATTTAATCATTTCATATGTTCATTCAATCAATCAGCATTTATTGAGAACCAACACCAAGTCCAGCAGGAAGAGAAGGGCTGTGGATGTCACCATAAAGAACACGGACATTATCTCTGATTCATGGAGCTTAGATTTTTGTGGAAGGTGGACTTGATGGCCCAGGATGGCTGACTGGTAGAAACAGAGCAAGACTCCCTCTCACAGGAGTGAGCACATTTGACAGAAAACATACCCGAGCAGAAGTGAGGTAGATAGGAGGACAGTCACCCAACCCACAATGCAAGGTGGAGACCTGATTGCCAGGTGTCCACCAACAGATCCAAGTCGTCCAACTCCCATGTGACTCTCCAACCCTACCTTGAAGCAAGCTTCCTTTTATTTTCTCTACTCCAGCCATTCTGGCTGCATTCTACTCTTCCAGCTATCACAGGACCTTTGCACATGCTGTCCCTGCTGCCTGGAATACTGTTCCCTTCATTCTTTACCTAGTTAACGCCTTCATTTCCCCCAGGGATGCCTTTCTCTGGCAGCCCTGATTGGATAAACCCTCAATTTACGTGTTTTCATAGCAACATTGTGGCACCAGACCCTATTTCAACTCAATCTTTATTTATGTAATTATTGATGAATGTCTGCCTCACATAAGCGCCAAAAAGTGCAGAAAGCACATCTGTTTGGGTTCACCACTGCTTTCCTGAGTACCTAGCGTGGTGCCCAGCACTAAATACTTAATTAATGAATTACTCAATTTTTAAAATGCCAGTTTGGCTCCTGAATAACTGGCTTAAAACAGTAATTCTCAAGGTGTGGGGCTGGAATTCGCAGCAGCAGCTTGTTAGAAATGCAAATCCCAACATAGACCTATGGAATCAAAAGCTCAGAGATGAGGGAGAAGATTGCCATCTGTGTTTTAACAAGCCCTCTAGGTGATTACAATGCACACTTGGGTCTGAGATCCACCTTCCTAATCCCCTCACCCTGAACCTTCAGATGAGAGTTAAGAGAATACATCCTTGCAGATAAGAACTCTATTAGGTAGAAAACTAAGCTGATCATTTTGGATGTGCCTTGGCAATGCGGGGGACATGACTTGAGGGTTTTTGGAGGGCATAGTCATATGAAGACTCAGCTGGCGTGGGACAGCCGAAGCAGTGTCTGCACCCCAGGAGATGCATATGCAATTTTCTAGTTAGTGACTCTGCAGAAACAGGACTCAGCTGTTGACACACACTGCAGTGACTAAACTTTTGCTGGGGTGAGTTTGGGAGTAGAAAAAGTAAGATATTCGCTAAGACAGGATTATCCTGCTAGCTTGCAGACCTGAGGGAATGATATTCTTGTCTGGATAGAGTAGAGATCCATCAGAAAAGGAATCTCAGTGGGTCTCAATATCTCCCCCACAATCTCAAGAAACTTCCCACTCTACAGGGCACTTCTATATAATATCTTCTAATAGTAGAAGCTCAGTAAATGTTTGCTAAGTGCATCAGTGAGTGAGTGAATCAATGAATGTATAAATAAATGAACAGATCAACAAATATGTTGTCTGTCTAATGGAATACAAATGTGGCTTCTCTCTATTCCACAACCTTCCACTGCTGTAGGAAGATCCTCTCTATTTAACCTTCTTCCTCTAAGAGTCAGTTTTAGGTTGGACCTGGAGATAGGACGAATATAAGCTTGCAGTTAGATTAACATGCCTTTATCTCTTCACAGTGAAGGGAGGTGGAGAGGGAGGAACACCAGTTCCTGCTAGACCAGCTGCCCCAAGAGGACAGGGACCATGTTGGTTTTGTTCCCAACTCTATCTCCAGCACCTTGGACAGAGCCTGACACATTAACTCTTGCTTCACGAATATGAATTTTTCACTGACTTATCAAATGACTATTACGTGACAAGCCTGGAAAAAGGCATTTTGTTGCCTCATTTCATTCTCACCACAAAGAAACATACTAGCTCCACTTTATGAAGGAGAAGGCTAAGGTTAGAAAAATTGAATGAGGCAGCTAGATACAAACTCAGATGCTCTGACCCCATGGCCATTCTTCGCACCTAGACTGGTTCCCAGTACCAGCTACCATAAATTTCTTTGCTTCCTCCAGCTTTTGGAAATTCTTATAGTTGGACCCAGGATGATAAATCCACCTCTTAGGCACCTGCCTATTCATTGCTATTTCTGGAGCTGTCACAGGTTCCTGATTCGGAGAGTCAAACAATATGACACAGGAAAGGAAATGAATAGACCATTTGGTTCCCAAAAGCTTACAGGATTTTGCCTTGTCTTCTCACCATTTAGAATCTCTGCTGAAGGCGTGGACATTGTTTTGGATTGCCTCTGTGGGGACAACACTGGAAAAGGTCTCAGTCTTCTCAAACCCCTGGGAACCTACATTTTATATGGTGAGTGTTAAACAGCAGCACAGCAGGGATGTGGTGAGCAACAGGGAACACTGCATTTGTACCTCCAGGCAAAGTTCTAAAAGATGAATTGTGTTGATATGTTGGTGTAGTGGGAATGCAGGTGTTCAATGTTTTTAGTGTTTTCTATAATATTTCTGTTGCTGTGAGTTGTTTTCCATTATAAAAATGGCATGTGTGCCTACTGTCCTATATCCTATCATTTTAAATGGGATAAAACAAGGCCACGCCAATGTGGTCACTGCTAAGAGTAGAACCATTGAGGGACTTGATCCATGGAAGGTGGCGTGGGTGGAAACTATTAATGGCTTCAAAAGAAGTTCAAAAAAATGAAGACATGAAGGACCCACAATAGAGTAGGGAAGAATGGCTAGGGTGTGGGGACGTTAAGGAAGGTTTTTCTCTGTTGGAAATGAAGTTGCAAAGCACAGATTGCCCTTGCACTAAACTACTCTTGAGTGTCCCAATAAAGACAGAGCCATGGATGGATGGATGGATGCTTGGATGGAGCACATATCTAGTTCCATCTACTTCTGCACCTACTTCTATGCTCTTGGGTGTGGAGGAGATGTATGAAAAAAACTAGAATCAGGTTTTCACCAGCAAAATGATACTCCAGAGCCTTCTTTTCCCCTCTCCAGTCATAGGCATGCAAACTAATTTGAACATTCATCTCCACAAAGTGAAATAGGTATATATGAAGCCAGATGTCATATTCCAAAGCCAAATAGTGTTGGGGTTATCCAATGTTTGAGATTCTTAGCACCTCTGTCCCCTCTAGGTACTATAAAAATTTGACCCTTAACTATGGATAACTAAAAACCACATATTTCTCTGCTATTAGATGAAGAGCTTATAAATGTGGGTGTAAATCTTCAAGCATTTTTCTACCGTCATCAGATCATGTTAACAGATCTGATGGTGTTGAGCTCACCAGAGGTGAATAAACATTTAATTGCTGAAGTGTTCCAGTAGTTTCTATCACAGCCACACATTTCCTTGGCAGTGGATGCCTGGTTTATTATTATTACCAATGAGAACCTATGAGTGTCAATGCACATTGTAAGGATATTGGATATGACTTACATGTGAGTCAAATGCAGAGGGACAATTTATTCATCTCTTCTTATCATTTACCAAGGGTTCTATTTTTGTCTCAGTTTTATGTTGTCATTTTGGTAAAATTCAACCTGATCATCTCACAAGTATCTAATTAATTCCATTGAATACTTGGTTTCTAAGTAATGAAAACCTGGTACTGTCATGCCTGGTGGCAGTTACCCCATAAAGCAGAAGCAGTGGTTAACTAACTAGCTACTAGCTTTCCCAGGCTAGATAACTAAGCTTAAAATATACATTGTTATTTCATTAAATAACTGTTTTCTGAGAAGAACCTACTCCTATGCCTTTGGGGATAAGGGAGGAAAGCCATTGTAAAGGCACCAATATTGTATCTGAATGTTCCCCGTACTGTTAAAGCTCTCTCATGTATCAATCTGTTTTGCATTGCTGTAAAGAAATACCTAAGTCTGGATAATGTATAAAGAAAAGAGATTGATTTATTTTGGCTCACAGTTCTGCATGGTGCCGGCATCTGCTGGGCTTCTGATGAAGCCTCTGGACGCTTACAGTCATGGCAGAAGGCAGAATGGACAAGAGAAGGCCTGTTATGTGGCAAGAGAGGAAGCAAGAAAGGGGAGAAGGAGGGGCCAGGCTCTTTTAAAAAGCCAACTCTCATGTGAACTAATGGAGTGAGAACTCACTCATTACCCCAAAAATGGCACCAAGCCATTCATGAGGAATCTGCCCTTATGTCCCAAACACCTTCCACCAGGCCTTACCTCCAACAGTGGTGAGCATATTTCAACATGAGATTTGGAAGAGCCAGCAATCCAAACTATATTACTCATTCCTCCCTCCCCAGCCCCTGAACACCTATAAGGGTTTTTTTTTCTTTCCATACGAGTATCTTAGGGAATCTCTCTCCACCCCACCTCCCATCTGTCCCCTGAATATTGCTTATTTCAACCGGCAAAGCTCAGTGTCTCATACAACATGTCTAAAGTAGTTTTCACCTTTCTGGCTAGACCTCTCTGAGGCTTATACATTGATCACACCATTTCCTTGGCTTGTAAATCTATTTTCATCCTCACCTGCTGCTTTCTCCTATATCCCATTTTTCCCCATCCATCTATATTCTAACTCAGCAGCGTCTTTCCCAACAGCTAAGTATCCAGAGCTCCTCACATGCTGGGAAATCCAGTTCAGAACATAAAGTAGGTTCACTAAGCAATTCCTTTCTCGGTCTCAAAGAACAGAACCAAAAAGTCATTTCAGCAACTCATCGTTTTATTCAAATGTTGGCCTATACCATACTTTTGCTACATGATCAATTTTCCAAAGTAATGAAATGGTCACCATGAGAAATGTCAGTTTCTCTTTGATCCCGCGACTCCTAGCTAAAATAGTCAACTTGATGCCTTGCTCCCATTTCCCTCATTTTTTCAAGGCTTAATTAAATTTGTTTTCAAGCTTCTGCTGCTCTGGATCAAATAACTGCCATTTTTTTCATGCATAACAAGAGATGTTAACTTCCATTAGCACTTGCTTGATTTGGGAATCTTCCATTTGCAGGCTCGTCCAACATGGTGACTGGAGAAACCAAGAGCTTCTTTAGCTTTGCAAAGTCAGTAAGTATCTAGGCGTGTCTGATGTACTGTGGTGATGCACTGATTTGCATGCTGTGAGCTCCTCCATTGTAAGACATTGACCTATTTCCTTCATCTGCCTCATTTATTTCCAAAAGAGCCTGCCTTCCTGCTCTACTCCCCGTGCCTAGGCAGACCGGAACTTGGGCTTCTTTTGCCTAAATGAAGCAGAGAGGTAGGAGTGTCAAGAAAACTTCATTTTTATTTCAACAGAGAGTGCTTCAGTGTTGTTGTTTTTACTTACTGGTAATGCACTCATGAGTGCATTCTATTTGCTCCATAGAGAGGGCAGCCTTTCGGTTTGGCTACTTTCTGACCAGGTCTCTGGGGATACCTGAGATTTCTCTGCGTCCCCATCCTACTGACTTGGAGATACAAATGGGAACCTGACAACTTAAACAAACTCATGGGGCAATTTTTAGACATGGGCAAGTTCACGAACCACTGTCTTAAGTAATTGTGTTCTGAACATGGTGGTCACTTTGCCTTTGAGAAGCCACATACCTAGGCATTCACCCACCACAAACTGATTCAGATCTGTGTTCTCATCTAGAACTATACTTATTAGAATTAAACTAATTTGGGCTTGAACTTCGATTTTTACCCCACCCACCAACCCCAACAGGAAATTGCTGCTTCTCATAAGTGCTTGTTCTTGTTCTCTCTACTCCTGGTCTCCTATGTCACCGGTGCAGGATTGATTGATTGACTCACTTGACAAGCCTTTTCTGAGCACCTGCTGTTTGTGGCACTGTGCCAGGCACTGAAATACACAGCACATCAGATAGGTGCATGCTTGGCTCATATTCTAATGATGGAGACAAACCCAAAATAAGTAAGGTGTATTATTAGCATAATTGTAAATGGCTATCAAACCTCTAAAGGGCTAAAACCAGGGCACTAAAATAGAAAACAGCAGGATGGGGTGAGGGCAGTTATAATAGGGAGGTCAGGAAAGCCATGGTAAGGTAGTTGGAATTCATTCTACGGGTGGCACTGTGGGATATTCATATGCCCCCTATGTGTCAACACTGGTTGCCAGAAACTCCACCCCCAAACATTCCCTGATTCTGGAAAGGATCATACTCCCTGCACTTGTGAGATTGGAATCAAAGGGCCTCTCTTTGAATTTAGGCTTTAAAGTCTGGGGCAAGGATCATCTCGACTACAGAATCTATAGGAGGAGTGAGAATGGCATCCAATGAAGAATGCTGTCTGGAGTGCATCCCCTGAGACCATCTTTGTATAGGCACAGCTGCTTTGTTGCTGTGGCTGTAATTAATGTGATCCTGACAGACTGCTGTGGGTAACCACACTGGTCCCAAATTACATGCAATTGTAAGAAGTGTTTTCCCTTTCTCCCCTAAATGCACAATCTCAATACACAGTGTTAACAAAATAATTGCAGTGTGCTCATGTTCAATGAAGGCATTCATAAAAACACTGCCAGGATGGAGACTGAGAATCCTGTGCCCAAAACAGGGGTGCCCATTACCAAAACACTTTGTAGCTAGGGTTCAGGAAAGAAAATGTTCACTTTCAGAGGCCTGGTCAAATATGAGTTGGTCGGTTAGAAGAAAATCAAAGAGAGTGCATGCTAAGAGGTGGAATGATGGCTTTGCTCTGAAAAGTTCTAAAAAAAAATTTTTCAGTATATTCAAGGAAGACTTAGAAATTAAGGGTATATGGGAATCATACAGAGATTTCTCACTCAGCTATTTTAATTATGTTTTATCTTAACATTGCTGCAGCGCTTGTGTTTCACTGTTAAACATGCCATTTGCTTTCACACCATAACAATGATGATACTAACAGGGTAAGTTAACATTCAGAGAACAGTCTGACTCCACAATAGAAATTCTTATTCACTAAATTGAGAACATCCAGGTAAATTAAGACGATAATAAAAATGGTGTATTTTTACAGAGCACCTCGTACATGGCAGACACTGTTCTAAACACTTTATATGCATTAACATGTTTACCCCTCGCAACCACCCCATGAAGTACAGTGAGGAAACTGAGCCCTGAGAAGCTAAGTGACTTGCCTAAAGTCACACAGCTAGTAAGTGACAGAGCTGGGATTTAAATTAGGCATTCAACTTCAGGACTCTTTTAACTACAACTGTGCAGCAAGCAATCTACAATCTGTGTAGATTCTACAAACATTCATTCTACAAACATTCACTGAGGTATTGCGCACACACTGTGAATCAAGTTATTATTTTTCTACTTTTGCTTTGTGCCACGAAGCCCATAATCAAATGCATGGCTCTTTTTGAGCTGGCCTCCAGGCCCTCACCGAATGTACTTTGGTAAAGAATTTTGTGTATGAACCTCATCATTGTTTAAGACCTGTCTTTCTCACACTTATTTTCCTAATGTGAGTTTCCTAATTTTAAAAAATCAACTTTTTTTTTACTTTTGTGAGCTTCCTCAGTTCTTTTTGGAAAGGGGCAGAAATGAATAAGCACATCAATAACATAAATGTTATCAAATGTTTCTAAATGCCCATCACATTCTTTTTTGCGGTCTATATTAAAACTAGTCTTCAACATTTTACCTTTTAGAACCCTCCAGAAGCTGAACGTTTGAATTTCTAACCTATAGCCAGCACCAAAGGAAGCACAATTAAATCAGAACAAAGCCACTAGATACCATTTCCATTAGTTGCTGATGGATCAGTTACTTATTTTGATGTCTGAAGGGAGGAGACAAGAGACTGGAAGAGAGATGGCCACCTTTACCAGTTGTGTGTCTCCCACCAGGGCTTTTCAGCTTTAGTGCTTTTGAGATTTGTGGCTTGGTCATTCTTTGTTGTGGGTAATTCTTTGCTGTGATCATGTCTTGTGCTGAGAATTGTGGGGTGTTTAGCGGCATCCATTGCTTCTACCCACTATATGCCAGTAGCTCTATGCCCCCTCCCCGCCTTCTGTCATCACAACCAAACATATCTTCAAACATTACCGAATGCCCTCTGGGGGACAAAACTGCCCCAAGTTGCGATGAACCACTGATTCAGTCCCAACACTTTGGCTTTATCCCTCCTTCTTCCTACATTACCCTTCCTTCTTCTTCTTCTTCTCCTTTTTTTTTTTTTTTTTTTTAATGAGTTGGTGTCTCACTCTGTGGCGGCTCATGCTGGAGTGCAATGGCATGCTCACAGCCACTGCAGCCTAAACCTGCTGAACTCAGGTGATCCTTCCACCTCAGCCTTCCAACTAACTGGAACTACAGGCATGCACCACCACGCCCGGCTAATTTTTTGATTTATTATAGGGATGAGGTCTCACCAAGTTGCCCAGGCTGGTCTCGAACCTGTGGGCTCAGGCAATCCTCTCACATCAGCCTCCCAAAGTGCTGGGATTGTAGGCATGAGCCACTGTACCTGGCCCCTTCTTCTTTATCTGATGCATTCCTTCCCACCTCTCCAGGTTTAACCTTGTCATAACCACAGCCCTCCCTGCCCCCACCCAGGAAAACAGTTCCTGCAGTCAGAGTGGCCACCTCCACTGTGCTCCCACCACATTGTATGATTTCCCTGACATCCTACTCCTTTTACCAAGCCCATCATCACTGCCACCACTCACTAAGCCAAGTGGCTTACATTTATTTCTCCCAGAAAAAGCAGAGGCATGTTGGTTAGTTGGGAAAAACTAAGCCCAGAGATTAACAGAGAGGACATCATAGAGTCAGGATTCAACTCCAGAGCCCATGATCCTAGCCACATACTGTTTCAACTACACGTGACCTCGTGTTTGGTTTGGGGCTCTCTCTCCCATCTATACCAGAGCCTCTCATAAGCATCACTGCCTATTGTTTTCTGTGCACTCACAGCAGTGCCTAGTGAAATAGATGCTTTAAAAAATACACCACCAAGAGCCACCCCTCGGCCAGCTGGAATCTGCTCTGCTGTAGCTCGTGCTGTCTGTCCCTGCAGTAGCTGACAACACTGACATTGCTGCAGATGCAACACAGTATTGAGTTCCCCATAACTCAGCTCCATCTCTCCTTGCAGTGGTGGCAGGTGGAAAAAGTGAACCCCATCAAGCTGTACGAAGAGAACAAAGTCATCGCGGGGTTTTCCCTTTTAAATCTGCTCTTCAAGCAAGGCCGGGCGGGCCTCATTCGAGGAGTGGTAGACAAACTCATAGGACTATACAACCAGAAGAAGATCAAGCCTGTGGTGGACTCCTTGTGGGCTCTGGAGGAGGTAAGAATGGCGCTTTTCTTTAGCAAATCACCTCTTCCTTTTCATCCAGGCAGGTTTGGGCAGCCACATGCAATCTTTTACTAAAAGATTTTTTTCCCCTAGGTTTGTATGTTTTAAATGAGGGTCCTAAAAGGCATTTCCCCATAGTATAGTACTTTGGATGTATGAAATATTTTTAATTTCCCTGGTGGTTCTCCCACCCCATGTCTCGCTGCGCCATTTGTGCCATAAACCCTTTCCAGGTGGGCCATCAAATTTTGATGAATGTGTACAATTCACCTTGGTTACAAGAGTCTGTATATTGTTGCAGCATCATATATATTGTCACCCCGTGAGTGTACAAGATACCAAGGTCAGAGCGGACAGTGGTTCAGAGCTATAATGATTTGTGTGCTAAGTCTGTATACTTTGAGCCACTGTGAAATATTAGTTACCATGATGGACGTTGGAATCATTGTTTAATTGTCGGGTCTAGTGTTGGATTTAGTATTTTTGTTAATTCATATGCCAAAAGTTGTAGTATTTGAAAGTATTTTTTTTTTTGGTACAAAAAGATTAATAACCCCTTCTGTAGCCTTCAAGGAGCCATAAAACCTTTGAAAAACATTTTTAAATATGTGGAGATGTGATTTTTTGCTTGTTTGTTTGTATCCTTCAGATACTGAAGCATGAACTGGTTGTATTGGCTCATACAAGATTTGCTAGGAGGAGGCAAGTCTAGAAAATCCTTTAGGACAATGAAAGTTTTAGGCATTTGGGAAGTCAGTTGTGGCAGCTACTTGTGAGGAGTAATAAGATGTGACCTGAGTTTCAAGAAGCATTTTGCTAAGAAATTTTTCTAAGTCAGGATTTTGTAACCTTTGCTTCAAGGAGCCATAAAACCTTTGAAAAATATTTTTAAATATGTGGAGATGTGATTTTTGTTTGTTTTGCATTTTTCCCAAGTGAGGTAACTTTTGATATGAGTACTTTTTTGTACTTTTTGAGATCCACACAGACACCTTTTAAAAAGCCTGACAAATGCTAAGTTCTATGAAACAGACAGTGAATGTGCTTCTGGCAAGAAGGCTGTTACTATTCACCTGATGGAGTGTGTTGTCCCAAATCCAGTGGCTTCTCTAGGCACAGAAGTTCCCCCAAAAAAGCTTCTTGGTGGTCATTGCATAATCACATCCAAGTGGTCTTGGATCTATGGACAAGGAGTATGCTTATGTAGGGGGAACCCAAGAAAACTTAGAATTTATTTATAAAAATTGTGTATTAATTCTTTTTTTTTTTGGAGTTGGATTCTCACTCCTTCGCCCAGGCTGAAGTGCAGTGGCACACACACTCATAGCCACTCCAGCATTGACCTTCTGGGCTCCAGCGATCCTTCCATCTCAGCCTTCTGAGTAGCTGGAACTATAGACATGCGCTACCACGCCTGGCTATTTTTTATTTTATTGTAGAGACGAGGTCTCGCCAAGTTGACCGGGCTGGTCTCGAACCCACGGGCTTAGGCAGTGCACTTGTCTCTACCTCACAAAGTGCTGGGATTACAGGCTGAGCCACGGAGCCCAGCCTGTATTTATTCTTGCATGTTAAACTTCAGTCATCTTCAAAGCACTCTTTGTTTGATGCACTACACCCATTGAGATACTTTTTCCACTGCTTAAAACAGTTTTTGAACTCATCCATTTGATGCCTTTTAGTGCCTCTGCCGTTTTCTGGTTTCACCTCTTCTCCATCGCAAAACATTTCCCTCTGAGGACTTTTTTTCATCCACAGAAACAAAGCAAAGTATCTCGGAACAAGATCAGATGAATAGGAAGGGAAGGGCATGGGGATCATGCTGTTTTTAGTCAAAAATTGCTGAACAGTCATCAGCCTGGTGTGGGCAGGTGCACTTGTAAATCATCCATCATGGAATGGGCAAATATATTGATAGAATCTCTAAAAGAAAATTCACTGAAGCCAAATGCAGCCTGTCACAACAACACTAGTTGGTACACTGATGTTGATTGGTTTCTAGAACACTTACCTGGTGGGGGATGCCTGTATTACAAGGTGCCCACCCTCCAAAATAGATAATTCCAGGTTTTGGGGGTCCCCCCTTGTATATGTCGAATACTACAGTGTGATGGATGGTCTTAGAACCCCAACCACCAAAAAAATTTTTCTCATTACAGTTTTTAAAGCACACACTCATTATAGAAATTTCTAACTTAAACATAAACATAAGAAGAAAATAAACTGCCAGTCCACATTCCAGAGAAGAATGGCATCATTAACATCTTGACTTGCTTCCGTCCAGTCTTTTTTCTATCCCAGATGCTCTCTGTGATTCAACTTATTGCTACGTCATATTAGATAATCATGCATGTCTTCTGCTATGTCATTGCCAGTGTAGTCAGCCTATTGTCATAGTTTTCTTAAAATATTTTTAATTTAGTGAGTCAGATATCCATATGGTATTCACAAAGGCATCTCAGTGGAACAGGGGAAGGCTGAGTTACACGGCTCCTGAATTCTCCATGATCAGGAAGGAGAGAGAATTGGGAATAGTCAATACTGGGGCTAAGAGATTATCTTGTCCGTGGAGTAGAGAAGGGGCCTTTTATGATAGAAGTCAATGCCCTCCTCCCCACCAAAACACACACACACACACACACACACACATACACACACACAAATCTGATTTGAAATCCAAGAGGGACCACTTGGCCCAGTGGGTTTTTGTTCTAGTAGTTGAAATCACTCCTTGGTCACAGTGGTGATGGAATCACCAAATATTTATTGAATACCTACCTCCATGTGCGCAGGACCCTGCAGACACTGGAGATACAGTGATAAACAGATGTCCAAGATCCCAAGACTCCATGGAGCAGGGGAAAGGGACAGAAAATCTGAAATAAACAAAAATTAGTGGAGTAATTGCCCATTGTAATAAGTTCTTGGAAGGAGGTACATTAGGATACATGTTTGTGAGAAAGTGGAGGTTGCCTAATCAACACTCCCGTGAAATTTTAATGCCATATATATGTATATGCACGGAAGTATGTGTATATAAACATATCCATATTTGTGTCCTATATGTATATCTGTGCTTTACACATTGAAATAATTTTTTTTATCTTCCAATACCAATATTCACCCCTTTTGGGGTGATATCATGCTTATCCAGAATGCACACTGTAGAGTGACTTTAAATAAGGAAGATTACTCAGAGTAGGTGTCTTTTGATCTGGGACATGAAGGAGATAAAACACTGAAGGAAAAGCATTCAAGGCAGAGACACCCTCAAAAGCAAAGGGATGAGGAAAGATCTTGGTGAATCCCAGGGTGGATTGTTGTGAGACAAGAAGGGAAGGGGGTATGGGGGGTCAGTAGATCAGCAAGAGCCAGATGGAAATTCAGATTATTCTCTAAGTGGCATGAGAGACTGTGATAGGGTCCCAGTCAGGAGATGTCACATCCCAATGCCAAGGGTGAAGCTGAAATTGCCAGGCAGGATCCTGGGCAGCTATAGAACCTTGATATGATATTCAAGAATGATATCAATGCAGCTAAGGAATAGGAAATGCATGCCCTCTACAGACCAGGAAGCTCATAAGAAAGAGGCCCAGCTCTCATTTGGGAGGGTCTGGCCAGGCATGAATGGGGCTTGTAAGACAGCAGGACTCATCTCCAAGCTCAGACAGTGGAGCACCACACATGCTGGAGTTGCCATGACTGGGTCAGGCCCTGAATCCCCTGAGGATGCAAAGGAAAGGTACTCAGCACCAGCATTGCTGAGAGAGGAGAAAACCCAAGGTTGGCACTCATTTGACTGAGTCGTGGATCACATGCAAGTAAGTCCGGGACTTTACCTTGAAAATGTTTCCTTGCATCTCCACTCAGTGCTGTCGTCTAAGCTGGACTCTCTCCTAGAAGGGGCCTCCTGACTGGTCTTTTACTTCCATTTTGCCCTGCCCCAGCGTATTATCTACCCAGCTGCCTGAGTGGATTTAGCAATACCTAAATCTGATCACATTCCACCCTGCTAAAAATCCTCCTGTGACTTCTGACTGAAATAGTCTATATTTCTTGCTGAGGTCTGTATGGTCTTGCCCAATCTGACTCTGGCTTATCTCATCAACCTTACCTCTTCCACCCAAGCTTCAGCAGGGTGCATGTTTCTAGCCCTTGAGGCCACCAAAACCTTCCCTAACTTAACATTTGAACCTGTTGCTGCATCTATTTTGAATATTTCTCTCCCAATTTTCTCCAGTCTGCTTTCTTGTCATCATTCATGCCTCAGCCTCAATATGACCTACACAGAGAGACCATCTCAAACCCCCTCCTTGAAAGTAGCATCCTGCCCAGCCACCTCTTCCCAGGTCATTCTCTCTTCCGCTTCCCAGTTTGATACTCTCCATTGCACTTATCACCAATTGAAATGATCTTGTTTGTTGATCTCATTCTTGTCAACTCGTTTAAACTGTGGTCTCCCTTCCACTAGAATAGAAACCCTATGTGAGGAAAGACCTAGACTATGTTGTTCCAGACCCCAGTGCCTGGCACAAAGTAGATGCTCCATACATATATATTACATACATGATTGAATGAATGGATTCGCTACCACACTGAAACATATTTTTATGTTTAACAATAAACATATGTTGAATGAGTGAATAAGTGAATGAATGAACAACCTATACTAATATACTAAAACATATTACTTTAAGACAGAGTTTATTTTTTAAAAATACAGGGGTTCTCAACCTGGGCAAGGAGATTTGTAGCTGAACAATTCTTTGTTGAATGTGTGTGGGAGGGGGAACTTCTCTGTGAACTCTCAGGTGGTGAGCAGAATCCCTGACTTGTACCCATTAGATGCCAGAAACACTTCCATACCATCAGCTATGGCAATAAAAAAAAAAAAAAGATCTCCGGGTGTTGTCAAATGTCACCTGGGTAGGACAAAGATAGGAGACAAAATCACCCATAGTTGAGAAACACTGCTTTAAAAGAAGCCGTGATATGCTGGATGCAGTGGCTCACATCTGTTTGTTGATCTCATTTTGAGATTCTGAGGCGGGGGATAGCTTGAGGCCAGGAGTTCAAGATCAGCCTGGGCAATATAGCAAGACCTCGTCTCTACAAAAAAAAAAAAAAAAAAATCAAAAACATTAGCCAGACATGGTGGCGTGTGCTTTAGTCCTAGCTACTCGGGAGGCTGAAAGAGAAAGATCACCTGAGCCCAGGAGATCAAGGCTGCGGTGAGCTGTGATTGTGCCACTGCACTCCAGCCTATGTGACAGAGTGAGACTCCAACTCAAAAAATAAAAAATACAAGAAGCCATGATGATGAATACAGTCACCGGCAAAACAAAGGAATTCTAGATCCCTCTAGCAAGCTAGTCCTCCGCAGAGAGGAGACAGACGGCTGCTGCCTGTTTGCCAACAAAAGCATCCACAGTCACTCGTCAGGAACACCCACCAACTTTCCAAGGGCTTTCTGCAGTATTTACAGACATCTGTTTAGAGCTGAGCTGCAGTCGGACCAAACGTGGCTATTCATCAAGCCCACACAGCTCTTCTGGGCTCAAGGAGAGTATAGCATGCTTATTACTTGCGAACCTCAGAAGGAGGACTATAATGATTTTTCCCCTCCCCTTTGGAAAATGATTGCACAAAATTGCTTTCCAAGCCAGCTCTATAACTTCATCTATGGAATATAAAGCCCATAAGGATTCAAAGAAAATGTTATTGGGCTCTCTGAGCCCTCAAACTAGAAGATTTAATAATATCAGAGACGATTAAGGTTTCTTTTCAACCATCTGTCTCTGACTTTCTTGTAAATTTAATAAAAAAGCAGAATTCGTCCACTGCAACCTCAGATTTGCTTTCAGATGCTAAGTGTGCAGCTGTTCATTAAGTTGGGAGAAAGTTAACCTCTCCAAACAGTTTAGAGGTGGGAAAGGGATGATAAATACTTGTGATTGTCAACCAATCAGCAGTAACATTGTTGAGCACCTACTATGTGCTGTGTGCTAATAGTATTTTAGGATGTGAAGTCTACAGAAGTCATAGACAACATACTTCCTGTCCTTGAGTTTATAATTGAGTTTCTGAGACAAAACAGAAATTTACAAAACACTTGGGAAGTAACTTAATATTCAGTTATAGGATATTAGTTTCAATTGTAACCGGATTTGAAAACAAGAGAGAATAGTGTTGAGTAAGAATAAATGTTCAGAGATGGTTTCAAAAATGAGGTGGGGCTTGTTTGGGATGGGAAGGATGGAAATTATTTGGACAATGTTGGAATGATGAAAAAATGTATTTCAAGCAAGAGGGACAGTATGAAAAAAATCACAGAGTAGTGGAATAGAGAGAGGAGTCTGAGCTAGCCCAATCAGAAGTTGCTGGCTGAGGAGGAGAGGAAATAAGGTTGATTTGGTCAATGGAGTCAAATCACGGACCCCTTCACTGCCAGGCAGAGGAGTTTGAGCTGACATTCTTAATGTAGATATTGCTGTTAGACAGTATGGCACTATTTCATCCTTTCAATTTCCTGAGGCCCACCCTGGCCCCAAGTATGATCACTGTACAGATATGCATTTTGACCAGGAGTGTTAGCTCATGCCTGTGATCCTAGCACTTTGGGAGGCTAAGGTGTAAGGACTGTTTGCGCTCAGGAGTTCGATACCAGCCTGGACAACATAACAAGACCCATCTATACAAAAATAAAAAATAAAAAAATTAGCCAGGCATGTTGGTACATGCCTGTAGTCCCAGCTACTCAGAAGGCTGAGGCTACAGTGAGTTGTAATCATGCTACTGCACTCCAGCCTGGGTGACAAAGACCCTGAGTGGTAGGCTCTGATTAGAATTGCCTTCTCCCATCTGCCACTTCATGGTACATGTAGACAGTTTTTAAAATCTTCTATTAAAGACATTATCTGTAATATTTTATATTATTTTCATAAAAGTCTATGACTGCAATTTTCATATGGTACCACTGGTAACATGTGACTTTTTAAATTCAAGTTAATTAAAATTAGATCAAGTTAAAAATTCAGTTCTCCATTACACTAACCACATTTCAAGTGCTCTGTACAACACAGCTATAAAAGAATGTTCCCATCACTGCAGTGTTCTATTGGAGCTGGTCTATGAGATGATGTCATCCTTCTTCTTGAATATAGAAAAAAAAATGTATCTTTCCCAGCAATCTGGCATGATTACCTTTTAACAAATTATGCTAATTATACCCTTCCTTGTTTATCTCTCTTTGCCTTGGCCGGTGTGAAGGGCACTGCCCAAATGAAGTCACTTATTTAACGTAAATGTTCCCAATCTCTCTCTCTATATCGCCTGCATTTTTACTATCATGTTAATCCTTGTGGTTTAATTAGATTTGTGTTTTTAATTTAAGCCATCAAAAAACCTACACAGAGACAGATTTATCTAAAAGAATAAATGAAGGGGAAAAATCTGATGCTGAGCGTGTTGGAATGCTTATCTGTCCCAGGACAATAGGGTGACTTGATAAGAGGAAGATTAATGTAGGACATCAGTGACAAAGAGGGTGGAATAACCTGACAGACTAGGCTGTGTGGGGGTGTGATTGTTAGTTTTGAAGAAGTTACAGGCTCCAACTCCAACACCAGACTGGGAAGTTAAGAGAAGATGAATGAGACCAAGCATCTGAAGCAGATGTCCCAACTCAAACTAGGAGACAGACTCAAGGAGAAACCATGGGAAGTCCAACTTAATGATGGCATGGCAATTAGCTGGCATGAACCTTCTTTAAAGATTTAGAAGCTCCTTCTGAGGCACTGTGCACAGTGTGAGGGAAGAATTTAAAAGCGTCACCCAAAAGTAGGCAGTATGTGTTATATGCACAGTGATCTGGAAGATGGACTGAGGACAGCTGGTATGGCTGGGAGGCTGTGGCAGTTTTTGAGTTATGAATAGGTAAGACTCTGCTAAAGTGGTGGCATGGAATGAGAGAGAATAAATGAATCCTAGTCATTGGAAAGAATGGAAATCAGAAATAATAGACAAATGAGAAGCAAGAGGCAGAGATGACCAAGGGTCTTTTAACCCGGGAGACCAGAAACAGGATGCCAGCAATACCATTTTAGTTAGCGGTGTCAGAAGAGGACATGAAAAATGGATGAGCTTAGATATGAGTGTGGTTTAAAGGGATGGCAGGACATGGAGGTGGGGATGTCCACAGGCAAGTTAAGCCCTCAACCACGTGGAGGTGAGAAAGGAGAGCTGGATAACAATGATGGCTACTGCTACTGCTGCTGCTCTCATAGTACTAACATTTTCAGAGGATTCACTAAGCACCAGGCACTGTTCTAAGTGATTTCTGCATTAACTGATCGAAACTCCCCAACAACTTAATAATACCCAGGTACTATTATCCCCATTTAAGAAAAATGAAACAAGCTGATGTTCTGTGAAATCCCCACCCGACAATCACAAAAATGAGACTTTGGAGAGAGTATACTTACTCAAAGTCCCTGCTTACCACTGAATTTGATGGAAATTTGAACCCCAGGGAAGTCTAATGCATAGAAGTTGCTGAAAATGGTAATGAATAAGCTCACTGAATAAAAGAATGAGCAAAATAATTATATTGGGAAACACTTAGCATTGCATGTTTATATGTGCCAAGTACCTGCATTAATTGACTCATTAAATCCTTGTGATTACCCCAAGTGGTGATTATTGCTCCTAATGCTGTGATACAAATGAAGAAGTGGGGACATACAGAGATTAATTCGCTGCCTGAGGTCATACAGCCAGTATGTAGCAAAGGCAGCATTGAGACCTAGGCAGTCGGGCTCCCAAGTCCATGCCACGGACATTCATGCCTCAGCTATGGAGGGAATGGCCAGACCCTAACATACCCCACTATTCCACAGCGGGGAGAGGACACAGAGGACACAGACAGGCAGTAAAGGGACCACCATGGCTATCTGATGGGTCATTAGTGCCGGCTGCTGCTGACAAGCCAGGAAGTGCATAGAGAAAAAGCCTTTGGATTTGGCCTGGGAGTAATTATTGACCTTTCAGAAAGTCGTGTTTGTAGAATGATGGGTGTAGAAGTCTGAATGCAGAGGGTCAAGAAGGGAATGTCGGGAGGGGACAGGCTGACAGCCAGCACGAGTTTCCCACTTGGCAATGAACGGGACAAATGCCTGAAAAAGAGCCAGGAGGAGCAAAGGCTAGAGGAGGCTATTTGGAAAGTCAGTCAGTGGTTGCCTAGGGCTAGGGGGCTTGGGAGAGAATGGGGAAAGACTGCTGATAGACATAGTGTTTCTTTTTGGAGGGATAAAAATACTCCAAAATTAATGGGGGTGATGGATGCACAACTCTGAATATACTAAAAACTACTGAATTGTATACTTTAAGTGGGCGAATTGTATGGTGAATTATATCTAAAGTCTATATACAGATATCATATATATATACACACACACAACACACATTGAGAAAGGGAGAGATGGAAGGGCTGTTAAAAGTTGTGATAAGGGAGGACTTGGGAGAGAGGGAAGAGGAACACCTGGGGGGTCTGGATCCCTGGCCTCAATCCTCACTAATATCCTAACTGTGTGACTTTGGAAAATCATTCTACCCAGTCCATTCTCCTGGTTTTCAAATGCAGAAACTGAGACTCCAAAAGTGATTGCTATGTTTGCTCTCTGGTCCTATCTTTTGTTTTGTTTTTTGTTTGTTTGTTTGTTTGTTTTTCTTTCCTGTGTGTCCCCTTTCCCATTAAGTGGAATCTCAGTTTTTTCAGTTCAACATAGTTATCCCACCCATCCACCCATACACCCACCCTCACACATTCCAGTTTTTTGTTTGTTTGTTTGTTTTTGTTGTTTTTTTTTTTTTGAGTTGGAGTCTCACTCTGTCGCCCAGACTGGAGTGCAGTGGCCGCTCCCGGCCACCGCAGCCTCAACCTGCTGGGCTCTGGCGATCCTTCCGCCTCAGCCTTCCAAGTAGCCGGAATTACAGGCATGCGCTACCATACCCGGCTGATTTTTTGATTTATTGTAGAGATGAGGTCTCGCTGCCCAGGCGGGTCTCGAACCCGCGGGCTCAGGCAATCCACTCACCTCAGCCTCCCAAAGGCGTGGGATTACAGGCTGAGCCATTGAGCCCAGCTGACATTCCAGTTTTCACACACATTTTCCCAGCATGCCCCACCTTCATATGTTTTCTGCACCATTACGCCCCCAGGCCTGCTATGCACCTGCCCCAGCCCTGCTCTGAGCTGCCCAACACACCAGACCAATTGAGGTACAGTTCTGCTTCAACATATGAATCTGTGGGAAGCTAAATAATGGCCCCTAAAGATGTCCATATCCTAACCCCCAACATCTTTGAATATGTTACTTTTTGTGGCAAGAGAGACCTTGCAGATGTGACTAAATTAAGACTGTGAGATGAAGCAATTACTGTAGGTTGTCTGGGTAGACCCAATATAATCACAAGGATCCTTGTAAGAGGGAGGCAGGAGGCCAGAGTGAGAGGTCATGTGATGGAAGCAGAGGAGAAAAGATGACGTGATGCAGGCCCCCGAGCCAAAGAATGTGAAGAACCTGCAGGCACTGGAAAAGGCAAGGAAACAAATTCTCCCCTAAAACCTCCAGAAGAAACTAGCCCTGCTGTCACCTGATTTAAGCCCAGAGAAACCCACTTCAGACTTCTGACCTGCAGAACTGTATGAGAATCAGTTGATATTGTTTTAGGCCAGTAAACCTGTAACCATTTGTTATAGCAGCAACGAAAACTAATATGTCACCATTTAACAGATACTCACAGAGTGCCATGCCAAGCTCCAGGTTGGCTTCAAAACATAGTTGCAAGTGAGGAGAAGGCTTGGTTCTGTGCTCAAGGAGCAGCCAGAGTAGCAGAAGTGGATAGTCAGACAATCACATAAGCAGAAAGTGAAATCTGAAGGAAGAAAGTTAGGTGGGGGTGAGATTGTAGGCCTGCACCACAGCCTGGGCAAAGGCCTCAAAGCAAGAGAGAGAGGTAGAGGTTGGCATATTCAAGCACAGATAAAAGGTTCAGCAGGCTGATCACAGAGTGATGGGAGACTGACCTTAAGAGGGGAGAGGAGATGCAATAGTAGAAACCCCCATCAATTACCCAGCCTCCTGGACCATTGCAGCTTTTCAAAAACCCTAGCCTCTGTGCCCCTCTGCCTTCATGCTGTTAATTTGGCCTGTTGTGGTCTTCTCTTACTCTTGTCCTCCTGCAAAATTTCTAGTCACTTGTCACAACTCAGACATGATGTTGATGCTTCTGCAAAACCCTCCCTTCCTCTTACTATTACCCCAACCCTGAGTTAGGAATTACTGCTTTCAGATCCCATAGGTCTGCCGCTCTCATTGACATGTTCAAGGACAATGAATTACCTGTGAGAAATGGAAAGAATCATGGCCCCTTCCTTCAGGTTTTAATTAGAGTCACTAAATGAACTTATGCATAAAAGGTGCTTCACCCAGTGCCTGACAGATATTACATGTGCAGCATTAGCTATTGTTATGACAGTGCGTTGCAAGTGTATCCCCCAGGGAGTTGAGAACTTTGAGGTCAGCAAAGTGCCAAGTGAGGAGAGCACAGGATGTGCCCTGCAAAAGGTTTCTGGTACCTCGGGGCATGTATTTTCATCAGACGGGTGCAGCATCTTCCATCAAGGCTCTAAGCAGACAATTTCATCTACACCACAGACCACAGTGTGCTGTAAGATTAGGTTTATTCACAGCTCAGCACTCCTTGTTAGGAGTTGGTGAGCTCAACTCTGAATACATTCCTGTTATGAAGAAAATGGTCGTTCTTGCCTTCACGCCTGTCATTCGGCTGAAAATACTTCACAAATCTGGATTTCCTTGTGAGCCAGGGACGAGTCAATGCAGACTGCTTTTGGCTGTGTTTTCAAAAGACCCAGAGCAGGATTCTGGAAATGTTCTGTTTGTCTTTGAATTTGATGTAGAAATTATGTGATATATCTTATTTGCAAAAAGGCAGCAGAATCATTTTCAAGAATGCTCCAAGGTATATGTATTGATATGTTAATCACAGATTCTGACCTATTCACCAAACTAGATAAAAGGGAGAACAATGCTGCAGACCAAGATGAATACTAGAATATACATTTAAATCAGAAACTGAGTGAATGAAGGTCTTATCCTGGCAGGTGAAGATGCTGTGGCTGTTATCTCTACTCCCAGCTCTGGAATCCTTGTCCTCTCTGAATATCCATTTTCCTCCATTAGAAATGGGGATACTACCACATTATCTACTATTGCATAGGATTTTATTATTATTGTGAAGTCAATTGAGTCCATATGTTAACTTTTTTTTTGAGTCAGGGTTTCATCTGTCACTGAGGCTGGAGTGCATTGGCATGACCACAGCTCACCGTAGCCTCACCTTCCGGGTTCGGGCCATCCTTCCACCTCAGCCTCCCAAGTAGCTGGGACTACAGGCACATGGCACCACCCGGATAAGTTTTTTATTTTTTATTTTTGTAGAGACAAGCTCTTGCTATGTTGCCCAGGCTGATCTCAAACTCTCAGGTTCCAGCAATCCTCCCACCTTGGCCTTCCAAAGTGCTGGGATTATAGGCAAGAACCACTGTATCCAGCCATGTTAAATTCTTATAAGCTGTAAACCACCCTGCCAACATGAGGCATTTTGTAGTGTGCAGGGGCTGCTCTGATTGGCTGGGATAAGAACGCAGACCAACAAATTGGGTTTCTTAAACCTCCCACTTCCTAGCTGTTTGGCCTATAGTGCTTCAGTTTTCTCTTACTCATTTTCCTCACCTATAAGATAGGAACAACTGACCCTACTTCCTGGAACAGTTGTATATGAGTTTACTATGGCTGCTGTAACAAAGTATCACAAGCTGAGTGGCTTAAACAACAGAAAGGTATCAGCTCACTGATCTGGAGGCCAGAAGCGCAAAGATCAAAGTGTCATGTTCATGCTGTTAACTTGACCTGTTGTGTCCTTCCCTGTTGTGTGCAAAATTCCTGGTCACTTGTCACGACTCAGACAAGTGTTGACTCTTCTGCAAAACCCTCCCTTCCTCTTGCTATTGCCCCAACCCTGAGTTAGGAAGTACCTGCTTTCAGATTCCATGGGTCTGCTGCCCTCATTGACATGTTCATGGACAATTGAATTACCTGTGAGAAATGGTTGGTTCCTTCTAAGAGCTTTCAGGCACATCACCCCTCTCTCTGTGTTCATCCTCACTTGGCATTCTCCCTGTGCGCCTCTGTCTCCAAAATTCCCCATTTTATTTTTATTTTATTTTATTTTGAATTGGAGTCTCACTCCATTGCCCAGGCTGGAATGCAGTGGCACGCTCACGGCCACCCCAGTGTTGACCTGCTGGGCTCCAGCGATCCTTCCGCCTCAGCCTTCCAAGTAGCAGAACCATAGATGTACACTACCACGCCCAGCTAATTTTTGATTTATTGTAAGGACAAGGTCTTGCCAAATTGCCTTGGGTTGGTCTCAAACCCACGGGCTTGGTCTCAAACCCACGGGCTCAGGCAATCCACTCTCCTCGGCCTCCCAAAGTGCTGGGATTACAGGTTGAGCTACCGAGCCCATCCAAATTCCCCCTTTAAAAGGCCACTAGTCTTACTGGATTAGGGTCCACTCTACTCCAGTATGACCTCATCTTAACGAATGACATCCACAGAAACCCTATTTCCAAATAAAGTCATGTCTGAGTTCTCGGGGGCTAGGACCTCAACATACAAATATTTGGGGAGGAAGGTAGGAACATAATTCCATCCATAACAAATTGTGGGTCAGATATGATCAAAGAGGCAATATTTTTAGTGAATTGTAAAAAGCTAAAGAGACAAAATTTTGCATGAAGGTTAAAAGGGCAGGCTCCAGAGTAAGTTCAAGTCCTCCTTCCTCCAGTTATAGTTAGGAGTCCTCAGGAGGGCTACTTCACTTCTTTTTCCAACTTTGCTTTTGTCATCTGAGAAATAGGGATGATAGCAGTGACTCCTCTCTGGGGTAGTCATGAAAACATCACGAGGCAGTGCCTGCCGAGCTTAGGGCATGCCCTGGCACAGAGCACAAGCCAGCCTCTGCCACCAGCTCAGAAGTGGTGGAGTGGGTGGACCCTGCCTTTCCTGCATCTTGCAGCTACACCTCCCCAGACTCACTTCCTCCCTGATATGCCAACATCATGCATGATGTGAGCAGACTCACTGGTGCTCTTTCCCTGTGCTTGTGCTTGTTTCCAAAGGAGTTTGTGGGAGCTGCTTTATGGAACAGAAGCTCCAAACGGCACAAATGATAAACACATGCTGGTGTTTGCATTTCTCCGATCCTCCAACCAGCTAGTCTCTGATTACTAAACTGTTAGGTTGTTTGGAGAGTCGTTGCCAAGAAAATGCCATGCTCCAGTTAGTCATTTAATAAACTCTAAGTGAGCTGCTGTCTGTGGAGCCCTGGACAAATGACAAACTTACAGTCATGATGAAAGTTTAATGTGTGCCCTGACCAGGCACGGAGCTGAACATTTTTACATGTCATATCAGCTCGTCTAGACTTATGGCAATCCCGTAAGGATTGCCCCCATTCTACAGATAAGCAAACTGAGGCTGAGAGAGAGGAGTAAGTGACCTAGGCGAGGTCACACAGCCAAGAAGTGGTAGAGCCAGAACCCAACTCTCAGACTGGCCCTCTCCTACGGCCATGTTTGTACCCAAGGCCTCAACCCCCTCTAAAAGTGAAGAGGAATTTGTCCTGAGCCCTTCACCACAGGTGTCCCATCTCCCTGATTGGAGGCATCCTAGTTTGGGGGAGAAGATGGGTTTTCAAGACTCTTGTTCAGTAGTTCCTGACTTCTATGATTTCAGACAGGTGATGTCGCATCTCATGACTTAGTTTTCTTCATCTGTGAAATGGGAATGATAACCCTTGCCTTTCCTGCCGTTTCAAAGTTGGTTGTAAGCAGTGTGTAAACTCTGATCTGCATGCTGTGTAAAAATTTCACGAGTGGGTGCTTGACATGACTTGGTTGTTTCTTCCTCTTCACTTCTCTTCCAAAACGTGTCATTTTCATAGCTTCCCTAGCATATTCACACGTATTGTCATTCCATGAGTTTGCTGAACAGACACCAACTGCTTGAGGATAGGTACATGGTGATTAAGCCTTGTTCCCACGATCAGGAGCTGAAAGCCACGTGATGCTCACCTCAACCCTCTGAGGTTGGTGTAGTTATGCCCACATGTCAGATAAGAAAACCAAGAGGTTGGGCACGGTGACTCAAGCCTGTAATCCCAGCACTTTGGGAGGCTGAGGCAGGAGGGTGTCTTGAGCACAGAAGTTCAACACCAGCCTAGGCAACATAATAAGACCTCACCTCTACAAAAAAAAAAATTTAAAAATGAACCAGGTTTGGTAGTGCATGCCTGTAGTCTCAGCTACTCAGGAGGCTGAGACAGAAGGATCACCTGAGTCCAGGAGGTTGAAGCTGTGGTGAGCCATGATTGTGCCTCCAGCCTGAGCAGCAGAGTGAGACTCCAACTCCAAAAAAAAAAAAAAGACCAAGATGGGGAAAGTTGCTGCCTTCTCCAAGGCACACACACCTCTAAGTGGTGGCACAGATTACCCTGACTCCAAGTACTTGAGCCTCACCACCTCCCTCTTGGTCTCACCTCAGAGGCTACAAATCACCAACTGTTTGGGATCTAATTTCATTGTGTTTTTATTGCTTGGCAATTGCACTTGCTCCAGATGAGCATGTTTACCCTCCAATTTGCTGTATGCCAGGCTGTGCCAGGAAGTACAGAGGGGACAATTCAAAGGGGCTGCATCCCACTTCTGTTTGCCTAGCCATTTACTTCCCTTCATGACCAATCAAGCCCATCATAAAAAACACAGAGGCAGGGGGACAGGTGTTGTGCCCATTGTGCAGACTTCTACAAAGACGGATGAAGCAAGGTTGTACAAGGCAACAGAACAAGGAATCCAAGCCAGGAGATCCTGTGAGAGTGTGTGTGTATGTGTGTGTGTCCCTAATGTGCTTATTTTGCATTTTTCCCCAACATAATTTTTTCTTGAAATTAAAATAATAAATTTTGTAAATATAGAACCATAATATGCAACATTTATAAAGTAGATAAAAAGGAAAAAAGATCACCAACTGGATAAGGATGGGGACGTGGTGATTTAGGTCATTGTGTCACCCTAAGCAAAACCACTGATACTGCTTCAGTGTGCCCCATTCTTGGTTTCATTCCTGCCCATCTCTTCTCCCCACCCTGGCTGTCATTGTAAGTGCTCATGAGCCTGTTTGAGTGAATTAAGAGAATGTTGTGATGCTCGTCTAATGAGGATCAGAGCAAATCAGAGGTGGCATTTGCTTTGAACCACCGTTGTTGATAGAGCACGGAAGAGGAACTCAGTTTATTTCTTTCTTTTTTTTATGGCAACATAACAATTTATTGTGTGGACAACAAATGTTAATACTTTATAAACAATTCTGTTCTTTAAAACAAATGAATTTACATAGCCTAAATAAACCTTCAAATTTCACTGTATGCTTACTAGCAAAAACAGATTACAAACACTCAAGAATTTCTGTTCTCTGATAGTGGGATATATGTTTGAACAGCTTTCATCAGTTTTCAAAGCGGAATCTGATTATTTACTAAACATAAACTTACAATACATACATTTTAAGTGAGTAATTATCTTTCCTCTGATGCCTATGAAAATATTTCCTTATATCAAATTATACTTATGACTTGTAAGTATTGATACTATGAAGATGCATCAAGATATTAATGGTCTGGCCTCATTTTCTCATTAATATGTAAGTAGTAAGACAAATGATTTCTAAAACTCTCAATGATTTTTTGTCATTTATTTCTGTGGAAAAATATGTTATCCTGAGCACTCACTCACCTCTTGCCAAACTTATAATAATGCTCAATATGAGCCACAAAAAGCCTCTTCACTTTGATCTTTTAAAGGAGATTACATATCAAGGTTCTTCATCCTCCATGAAGAACATGAAATGACTGCTGGTGACCTACTATACAAGGACATTTCATAGCTCTGTCGTATCAACAACTGACCCCATCCTTTTACATAAACACTACGAATGAAGACATAGCATCATGTGAACTGAGTTACATCAATATTGTTTGTTTTTCAAAATATCCACAAATTCTGCCAATGCACAACCAAAACTATACAGGGAATATACTTATGATTTCCTAAAAACAAAAACCATCTTCTAATGCCATTCAATATCTGATATTTATTTCAGTAAATAAGTTTTTATATAAATTATATAAATTTTATATAAATTTATATAAACTTGACTTTTCAGTAAATAAGTTTTTATATAAATTGCTTCTGTAAAGTTTTCAGTCTGAATACCCTAGGGTTCCCATTGGCAAATATTTTGAACAAAAGTCAGTCCACATTCTATAAAATGTAGATTCTCTCCAATGCACAGTCTAATGTCAAATAAAGTTTTTGCTTTATTAACATCTTTAAACATTTTTTAAACTCAGTTTATTTCAAAGTACATGACTGTTGTAGCATTAAGTTTAAAAGATGAAGTGGGGACTGGATTTGGAGAGTATATAGCAAGGTGACAACCAGAGGGGTCAGAGGTGGGGTTGATGTCGGGACATTGAGAGATATAGATACAAGATGGTGGGTGTTAGATGTGTATCCAGTAGTTTACCTTTCATTCAATATTTGATGCACTTTCTGATTGTATTATTCCATAGTCACAGAGTCAGTTAAAAGAATTATTACCTGAACTCTATTGAATGTCTGTGCCAGAATCTTCTTACCTGTCTTACTATCATAGCAAGTGGAATACATTTCTCCTTAAACAAGATACAGCAAGCTCCATGGCTTGCAGAACATCAGTACTCCCTCCTAAGTCCACAACAGACATCACTAGTCAACCTCAGTCTGTCTCACTGGACCCTTTTGGGTGTCAAATCCCTTTTGGTATGCTTAGCACAACATTTCAAGCAGCCACTTCCGTTCAGACATGTCACATTAATTAAACTACATTGGCCATCCCCACTCCTAACCATTCAGTAATCTAACCAATGACCAGCTCAACCTAAGTTCAAGTTCAAGAAAGTTTTCACTAGTGTTCTTGTTCTTGCCATTTCCCAGGATAATGTTCACCTCATTTATTTTTTTCAAATTTCCACCTCATGTATAGTTTGCTGAGGAAGTGAATGTCTTAAAAGGCATTTTTTTGAAAAACTGTCAGTCACAACTTTTAGTCCAAAGTCATTCACAGTTTTTCTAATGCTGATTTGTGTATGACAGTGTTTTCACATAATATAAGCACCAGTTATTTGAGGACGTTAAAAATGCTATATTTTAAAAAATCAAAATTTTTGTGGCTATGTTTAATTTATTAAAATTATCTCTTTTGGAGTATAAAAAAGCATACACAACCCCAGACATTACTGGCTAGTGAGTTCACCTTATTACTTTCTTTTCACCAGCCAAAAAGGAGCAGAAAACCATGAATAAAATACAAAATGCATGATTATATTCATTTCTTAGTAGTTAACTTCACCTGTGTATGTCAGAGGACAATAGTCAATCAGGTTATTTATATAATTTATTACATTACCATAAAAACATTGTATAGTTATCTCCATCGATGCCAAGACATTTGATGAATTCATCAGCTTTTAATTCAATCACTAAGTTTGTTTCTTAATTTGAGAAACATTTTAAAATGGATTTTAAAACCAAAATGCTAGCCAGGCTCGGTGGCTCAGCCTGTAATCCCGCACCTTTGGGAGGCTGAGGTGAGTAGATTGCCTGAGCCCGCGGATTCGAGACCCGCCTGGGCAGTGAGACCTCATCTCTACAATAAATTAAAAAATCAGCCGGGCGTGGTAGCGCATGCCTGTAATGCCAGCTACTTGGAAGGTTGAGGCGGAAGGATCACCGGAGCTCAGCAGGCGAGGCTGCGGTGGCCGGGAGCAGCCACTGCACTCCAGTCTGGGCGACAGAGTGAGACTCCAACTCAAAAAAAAAAAAAAAGAAAACCAAAATGCTGAACACTGTTTTATTTACTAGAATAGTATAAGACCCTCAACAAGCTACACAAGATAAGCATGGTCCCCAACTCTACCAAAAGAAGTGTTAGCAAGAAAATAAATGAAAAATAAACAATAAAAGGAATAAAAAGATGATGCCTTATATTCTTGTAGTAGATAATGTTTTAATGTGTGTCATTCCCTTTCTTAAGAATGATGCATCTTTGCTCTTAATATCTCCTGGATTTAGTCCTTATCTGCCTATTAATAAATGAGGGTTTGGCAAGAACCTTACCCTTGCTGAACTGGCGTTTCCTCACCTGCAAATTTTGGTTGAATTACAATAGATAGCAAGCACACAGAAAATATGATGATTCTCTCTGCATGTAAGCTCTCCCTTTTGTTTTTTGTTATTCTTTTCTATCTGAAGCTGGGTGTCTATAATACTAGCACTTTAGGAGGTCGAGGTTCCGAAAGGTTACTTGAGTCCAGGAGTTCAGGACCAGCCTGGACAATATAATGAGACCTCATCTCTACAGAAAAATCAAAAAAATTAGCCAGGGGTGGTGGTGTACACTTACAGTTCTAGTTGCTCAAGAGATTGAGGTGGGAGAATTTCTTGAACCCAGGAGGTTGGGGCTGCAGTGTGCTGTGATCATGTCACTACACTCCAGTCTGGGCGACAGAGTGAGACTCTGACTCAAAAGAACAAGCCAAAGAAAAAGTGCCCTAGGCTGGGCACAGTGATTCATGCCTGTAATCCCTGCACTTTGGGAGGCCGAGGTGGGAGGATTGCTTGAGGCCAGAAGTTTGAGACCTGCCTGGACAACATAGCAAGACCTCATCTCTACAAAAATAAAAAAAATAAGCCAGATGTGGTGATGCATAACTGTAGTCCCAGGTACTCAGGAAATAGGGAAAAGGATCACTTGAGTGCAGGAGTTGGAGGCTGCAGTAAGCCATGGTCATGCCACTGCACTCCAGCCTGGGCAACAGAGTAAGACCCTAACTCAAAAAAATAATAATTAATAATAATAATGCAAAGCATTGGGCAGCATATTGATTCCTTCTTTGACACATTTTTTTATTTAAGAAAAAATTTTTTTTGATTTACATATGGTTGCACTTAATTGTTTTTATTCATTGGTAAAACAGTTTGCCTTCATTAAGCACCTACTGTTTACCAAGCCTGAGGCGGGACCCCAAGGAGAGAGAAAATCAAAACACCTGAGGAGGTGCTTTGGTAAACTGGTAGGAAAGAAGAAATGTAAACCGAAGATTAAAACATAGCATTGTGAGCTCAGTAAAGAGAGATATTCATAGGAGATGCTGACAGCAGATAAGAATCCAACTATGCTTTATGTTCTTAGGAGAGACCCTTATAAACTATCCTCTACCCAGCAACATATTGGGCTTGTCAACACCTCTTGTTGACAACTTGCAAAGACAATACAATGTTTTAAATGACTTTAATTTTGAAATAATTGTCAAAATTATGACTAAAAAGAAAAAGTGATAGCATTAAATTGGTTGGCATGGCTTATTGCCTTTAAGGAAGAAAAGAATCTGAGGCAAAATCAAGAAAGAAAAAACAACAGCTGAGAGGAGATCTCTGAAGTTATTCTGGCTGACCTTTTCTTTTTGCCAAGATTCTAACCTTATCTTGTGCACTTAAAAAATTTGACAGGAGGTTTCTTCAGATGTTCCCCCAAGGAAGCTTCTGAGAGCAAACATGGAGTAAACTTGCTACCCCTTCCAAGATCATTTTTCTGTTCAGATCCATTTTTATATTATTGTTTTTCTGCCTCTGGTTTCTACTTGCCTGCCATTTTTCAGTGTTTGCTCTTGTGCCATCACTCACAAGTTGACTTTCCTTGTTTTATTTTCTAATTTGGCAGGCTTCTCTGCATCATTATTCTCTGTTTATATCATTAGGTGTAATGTAGGTTTGTTGTGTTACAGTGTCTTATGGTATTTGCTTTGCAAATATGACTCACTCTCTCTAACTTTCATCACCTATGTTTGTGCTTCCTCTGAAGTGTTTATAAGCTTATCACATCCCTGCAGTGGTGAGAAATATGCCTTTAGAAAAATAGTCATTAAACATAGTCAGTAGCAGAGGATACTGCTTCTCTCTTTGACATTCCAAATATTTTACCCAGTCTAGGAGGTCTGGGCTTATATTTACTTATATTTACTACAGGCTTATTTTTTTTTTCTTTTCCTTGCCTGAATTATTTAAGGTTCTCCTCATCATCACTCTTTGTCAGTTTTGGATGCCCTTACCTCACATCAGGAATTCTCCTCACTACTGTCTCCCCAACAATGAGTGTTGAATAAATGACTCTTCCCAGATGTGCTAAAGATCTTGTTCTTTAAAGTGCTTTCTTCATTCACTCACCAATAAGTTTATTGTTACCTACTCTGTGCTAGAGGATGTCATAAGATGAGGACAAAAAAGCCTTTCTGTCTTATCATCAAGAGTCTGGAGAGAAATTTGATGTGTAAATCCATTCGTTAATTACAGTACAATAAAATGAGTGTTTTCAGAGCTCCCTCAGGAGCAAAATATGACCAGGTCTGGGAGAAACCCAAAATGAGGTCACACTTAACCTGGTTCTCCATCACCAGGGCACTTTTTTTTTTTTTTTGAATTGGACTCTCACTCTGTCACCCTGACTGGAGTGCAGTGGCCATTCCTGGCCACCGTAGCCTCGACCTGCTGGGCTCTGGCAATCCTTCCGCCTCAGCCTTCCAAGTATCTGGAATTACAGGCATGCGCTACCACGCCCGGCTGATTTTTTGATTTACTGTAGAGATGAGGTCTCGTTGCCCAGGCGGGTCTCAAACCCACGGGCTCAGGCAATCCACTCACCTCAGCCTCCCAAAGGCGCGGGATTACAGGCTGAGCCACCGAACCCGGCTACCAGGACACTTTTAACTTTACACTTGGTTGGCCCAAGAGGATTGGTTATATGATTGATGGACAGATGTCAAAAGAGTCCGTTAGAGGATGTCTTGGGAGCTTTTCAAAGCCAAGTTTGGGAGACAGGCTTGTGTGTAGAAACTTATCTGAGAAATGATCCCAGAGAGAAAAATTGAGGGAGAAGAAGAACATGAAGGAAATGAAGAAAGGATATGATATCAAAGTACCTAGTGCTGTGATCTTTGTAAGAACCCTAAGAAAATGCATCTCAGAACTGTCTTCCTGGGAAACAAAGGGGGAAACATTTGACTGTCACTACCCATAGTCAAGGGTGGCCCCATAAGCACTAGCTCCCTGTATTTTGGGGGTGAGTGGGCTTCCCCACTCTCTCATCAGAGACACTTCAGGGTGAAGCAAAGGTACAGGCAGAACCCAAGGGACTGTCAGGTTGCACATGCGTGAAGTTGATCAAAGTCTGTATGGAGATACCTGCACATGCATGTTTATTGCAACACCATTCATAATAGCAAAAACATGGAACCAACTGTGCTGCCCATCAAAAGTGGACTGGATTTTTTTTTAAAAAGTGGCACATATACGTGATGGAATATTACACAGCCATAAAGAAGGACAAATTATGAACTTTACAGCAACTTGGATGGATTTAGAGTCTATTTACTCAGTGATCAATCACAGAGACAAATAACTGAGTGCCGCATGTTCTCATTCATAAGCAGACCCTGAACAATTATCATAATACTATAAAAAAGGGATTGGCAGTAAAGGGAAACTTCCAGGGAGAGGCACACACTTCACAAATAAGGGGACCTGATCTCAAACCAGGTGAAATGAGGACCAAAATGAGGCCCAAACTTTACTGGTATAATGACCATTTGTATATCTTATCCTGAATTGTACCCCACATCCCTAAAATAAAAATAAATGTCTGTGTAAAACTGGTCCCAGCCACAATAGCTGGAGTATGAAGGGAGCCCAGAAGATTTTACGTGATATACAAGAGGTGTCCAGTAGAATAGACTGAAGTTTCTTTAGTGGCATGAGATATAGAGACCTATAAAGATGATTATATCTTGTAGGAGGCAGAGATACACATAGGCAGTAGTGGAATACTGCCAGGGCGGGGGCAGGGGGACACAACATCAATAAGTTTACCTGATCTCAAACCTGGCAAAGGGGGGACCAAAGGGAGGCCCAAACTTTACCTGTATGATGACCACTTGTATACATAATCCTAAATTGTACCCAACATCCTTAAAATAATTTTTTTAAATATAAAAATAAAAGAAACAAAACAATAACAAAAAAAGAAAGATACACATGGTGGTATGCTGGTAAACATTTTTAACGGCCAGCCCTGGAAAAGAAAGCCCCACTATGCAGTATTTGCCAATTTCCATGGTGTAAATACTCTTAATATGACCAATTTCGAGTCACCAACAAGACATCACTAAATATAGAATTGGGAGGAGATGCAGATAACCAGATCTTGGAGCAAGCACCCCTGGCACACATTTCCTGGACTCAAGTTCCACAGGATTGACTGACAATATGATCGTTTGGAGAGTGGATTCCACCAGGGATAGAGCTCACTTTTGCTAGTCTCCTGGGTGCAGAAACCCTCACTGTGTGCCTGCTTGACCACCTTGTACAACATAGCTGGGGGAAACTATCTCAGAACATTCCAGAATGTTTGCATTTTAAAAAATCAATATCCAGGCAGAACCTCTCTCAGCAGCCCCAGGCTTAGGTCTGACTTAAGTCCATTGCTGTGTAACTCTCGGTGTCTTCCATTTAGCTCTTACTTCTTGGTCACCACCCTCCCCCCACCCCAGCTCAAGTCTTTCCTGTGTACTCCCAGCACCTTATACATCCAACATGGAGATTTAATTGTCTTTTTGTTGTCCATATTTCCCACCAAACTATAAGCTGAAAGGCAGGGGTAAACGTCTTGCTCAGTTCTATATCACCAGCACTTAATTTACAAGTTCAGCACCCGAAACCTTATAAATAGTTCTCCTCCTCTCGACTCCTTCAGGGAGGTGCACTGAGGGGCCACCAAGTACTAGGTTCCCCCTCAAGCTGGGCAGTTTGGGTCTATCACAAGCAAAAGCCAGTAGCTATGTGTCTCACCATCGGAGGACTTCAGTGCCTGTTTAAAGATAGTGGTAATAAAAACATAGAGTAGCAATGAAAGATTGAAAAACAGCTTCAGGCAATGATAGAAAAGCCACCAAAAGACTCTCCATGATTACTTGTCAAGTGAAAAGCTCAGATAATAGGCACTATTGGAGTCCAGAAAAAACCAGCACACTTCCTGAACCTGCAGAAGGGTGGGTGGTCATCTGACAGCCATGATCTCTCAATGGATTAAGACAGGAAAAGGAGAGAAGAACTGAGAAAGATGAAAGGGAGTGACAGGAGGATGTGGGCAAAGGTTGATGATGATATGATAATACTATAGAACAACAATAACAACCATCAACATGCATTGAGCACTGATTGTATACTGGACACTGTCCTAAACGCTTTGTATGGACCATATTTCATTTAATCCTCACACTAACCACAGTAAGTAGATGGCATTATTTATCCCTATTGCATAAAGAAGAAAAAGAGGCACAGGAGAGTAAAGTAACTTGCCCAGAGTCACACAGTAAGATACGAAAGACATAAATATAAATAGCTTATATTTAAATTTCTAAAACTTAAGTGATGACAGTTCTTTCTGTCATAAGGTATATTTTTCCTAAACCTTACCTTCTCTGCATTTCTTTTCCTTGTTTCTCTAAAGACCTCTTAGCAACTGAGTGCTGAACACTCTGCTTATATTTTCTCCTACAATCCAGCCAGCTTTGGTAGGTAAGGAGACAAAGGCTCAGAGAGGTTTAGCAGTTTGTCCAAGATCACATAACTGCTCAGTGGAGGATCTTGGATTTGAACCCATATCACTGAGATTCTGAATATTGTCATGCCTGCATATGCCTACTTCATGCTATGGATTGTGTAGAAGGAATGAAGCTTGAGTTAAAATCCAGGTTCTATGAGTTCCCAACTTAAGCGAGTTATCGCTAGTTGTTTGCAGCACCAGTTTCCTCATCAGTAAAGTGGGATTGATTAACCTCTACAAGATAACAGCAAGATAGGCATATGAAGTTGTCAATGAAAAGCTTCCTGGATTGAGGGCTATACATGGTATGTGCTCAATAAACAAAATAAACTAAGGAAAACATCAAAACAAAAATGGCAAATTAATAACTATTGAAGCTGAATGATAGGGACAAGGGGTTCATTATGCAAGTCTCCTTTTTTTTTTTACATAGAATGAATTTTTAAAAATTAAACATATATTCGATTTCGACTGGATTAGTCTCACTGACAAAGCAAACATGCTGCCACTTTTCCCATTTTAATCTCACTTGACCTTACTTTTCCCAACAGCTATTATCTTAGTCTGCTCAGGATGCTATAACAAAATACCATGGACTGGGTGGTTTAAACAAGAGACATTTATTTCCCACAGTTCTGGGGACTGGGAAGTTCAAGATCAAGGAATTGGAGTTTGGTGAGGGCAAAACAAGTTCAAGATCAAGAATTGGAGTTTGGTGAGGGCCCTCTTCTTGACTTATAGATGGCTGTCTTCTCTGTGTGTCCTCACATGTCAGAGACAGGAAATTCTGGTTTCTCTTCCTCTTCTTATAAGGGCATAATCCCATCTGGGAGCTCCATCTCATGACCTTATCTAAACCTAACTACTTTACAAAGCCCTCACCTCTTCCTGTCATCATATGGAGCATTAGGGCTTAACATACAAATTTGGGGGAGGGACAAAAACATTCGGTCTACAGCAGTTAATGTCCTGTTTCTCTGATCCCCTTTGCTACCAAACTCTTCAAGGGTTGTCTATATTTTTATCTGTCATTCTTTCCCTCCATTATCTTTTAAATCCAATCCAAACAAATTTTTGCCCCACACTCTTGTCAAAATCAACATTGACCCCACACAGTTAAATCCAGTGATCAGCACTCAGTTCTCACCCTCTTGATACAATGACCACTCCCTCTACTGCAATGCTTTCTCCACTTGGCTTTTAGGATACCCCATGCTTCTTTGTTTTCATACAACTTTCTGGCTACTCCTGGTTAGTCTCTATTGATGGATCTTCCTCTTCTCCTTGAACTGCATGTTGTTATGTCCCAGGGCTTAGTCCTCGGGACTCAACATGTTGACATTTGGTCTTGGCTGGGTTATTTCCTGACATGATTGGAAGGAGACATGGCCCATGAGCAAATGTGAATTGTAACAAAAGACATAGGCCAGGAGTTACCCGAGACAATATTGGACATCAGATCTAAAGGGTAAGTTTAAGACCCCAGTCAGACACAGAATCAGTACATGAGAAATACAGCACATTTGGAATGTGAGGCAAGTGAGGCAAGTGATCCAAGTCCAAGCCCACGTACGTCATGGGGATGCTGAGGGCTTCCTTTCTGAAGACAGGCTGCTATTCAGCGACAACATTCACTGAGCAAATGTCTGAAGGCTGCCTTATTTCCTCAAGCTCATTGGTCATCTGTTCTTTTGAAAACTGAAGCCACTCACTCACACAGCAAGTATTTAGAGAGCTTTTACTGTAGCCCAGAGCCGTGTTAGACAATCTGAATTACAAAATAGATGTGGTGGTATGTGGAACTGGCTCATACCAGCTCACAAGAGCTGACTGTTAAATAGGAATTATGTGAACCAGTCATTCAATGAAACTATCATATTAGATGTTAAATTATATAAAATTATAATTTAGAACATTTATTAAAAATGAAGGTAGTAAATATTTACAACTCATTGCTTTTTAACTATCTTACGACATTGGACTATCTATGCTCTTGAAGTTATTTGCACTTATTGCATCTGTATGGTGGAGTAAGATATAATGGTGTGCTTTGCAGGCAGGCCAACTCTGCATTCAGTGACATCATTTTGAGAGCTTGAAAATAAGCCAGGGCGAGAGTACTTACACCAACAAAATTGGCAAACACTACAATCAGGACTTGATTTATCGTTTTGTTTATTGCCTAGACTTAAGAAAGCTATGGAGAATGCAAGAAGAGAATGGAGAAAGTGTGAATAATGCAAATTAAACTTGAAAATGTGTTATGTCTAGTACTGAAGCTGAAAGAGGTTACAGTTCAGTGAATAAAATTTGTACTAGCACACCACTGGCTGTGAGCATGATCCTGATACACAGGAGCTTAAAGTTCATTTAGGAGGAAACAAATGACATGGGTAAAAGAAGAACTAAGGGACAGGTGAATATACGACATTGTGTAGTGTGGGGAGATGTCACAAAAGGCCTGGTGAATGGGCCCACATGGAAGTCATAAGGAAAGGCTCCTAGAGGAACAAGATTTGAGTGAAACCTTAAAAGAAGCCTAAAACATGTAAATTGTGGGTAGAACCGTGTAAGCAAAGGTCCAGAGGCAGGAAGATGTGTTGTTGGTGTTCTATCACGACAAAAGTTACAAGACTGAGCCTATGAGAATGAATGAACGAATGGAGAATGAATGGCAAGAGAGTTTGGAAAAAAGATGCAGCCAAACAGAGGGTCTCACAAGCCAGAAGCAGACCCTGAGACAGAGATTCAAGGGCAAGGTATATATTTGGGTCCCTAGAACACACTGGTGGAAGACGTAGAAAAGTTAGCCAGGGAAGGGAAGACAACCTCTATAGGGTATGTCATCCAGTAGCTATTCCTGTTGGTGAGTGGCAGGGCACCAGGAGCAACAGTATACAACACCTTCCGCAGAGGAACCCACCTGAGTGAAGAATGAGGGAAAGGCAGACTTAAGCATCAAATCCCAACAGTCATTGGTTGAAAGCTGTTCTGGGGAGCAGGGAGTATTGATTCCCTGGCAGTTCTGGCCTGCTATGCGAGCAGCATCAGCAAGAGAAAGCCTTCCGACAAAGAAACGGGGTAACTGCACTGTGGGGTCGGTAAGAATTGGGGCCAAGGACAGGGCAGTGTTAGCACCTGCTGTAATGCCGACAAGTCAGTTTAGGTTTAGTGTACTTGACAATAGGAATTTGCTGTATATTCTTGAGCAAAGAAGTGTCCTTGGAAATGCTGCCCCCAAACTCACCCTATGATAGAATTCCTACAGCATAGTACAGCACAAGGGGTTTAGGTTCAGAAGATGAGAGTTTAAAATTCGACCTAAGCCACTTAGTAGCTGTACGTCTATGATGCTCAGAAGACTCTTGTCTTCTCTTCTGTAAAATGGGAATATTAGTACTCTTCCTTTTTTTTTTTTTAGAGATGGGATCTCACTATATTGCCCAGCCTGGTCTCAAACTCCTGGCCTCAAGCAATTTTCCCCACATCAGCTTCCTGAGTAACTGGGATTACAGACACTCACCATTTCACCAGCTCTCGCATACTGGGCTGTTCTGAGCATTAAAAACATACATGAGGGTGTTTTTTAAATATTTTGTTATTTTCATTACATGTAGAAATGTCAACAAAGAAAGAATGAAGTTTTCAAACGAATCCATGGTGGAGATGTTTTTGTTGTTGTTTAAAATCTGTTGCTAAACAGATTCTTCTTATGTCACATTGAGTTTTGCTCTTTTTTTTCTTTCTTTCTTTTTTTTTTTAAGGCAGGCACATCTTCATAGAAACTTCTGTCATTTCTCCACTTTGTTGCTGGCATCCTACACAAAGAGTATCCTCTGATGAGTGGTGATTGCACTCATGGTGACATTAGTCATTTTCACAGTAACAGCCATGCTGGGCGGGAGCTTTAACAGACACTGCTTTGATAAAAAATCATCTTTGTGTATTACTTCAGTGAATCAAAGTTTATTATTCATCCACCAGCACTTGAAGGATTTAGATAAGAGATAGTGTTGAGTAATTTGTCTCTTTGGCCTAATGGAGCTTCTGAAATATAACCTAGATTCTCAGTCACCATGAAAGCCTCACTTCATTAATTGAGGGCCAATTTGGAAGGATGATGAGAGAGAAAAAAGGGAAAGGGCTAGAGAAAATCTAAGCTCATCTTCCCAGTTAGCGGTGAGATGAGAGACAGGCGGTGGGACCAGAAGGGGAGTAAAATTGGAAGAGATGAAAAGAAAAGGGCTAAGCCATCCCGAGCTCTAAAGATGTAGCCATTATGTGGCAAGGCATATCTGTGCTTTATCATTTCAATGATAATACCTTTTATTAAAGTATTTCCTTCAACTATGTTACCTTTCATATTGGAAAATAAGAATTGCTGAAGGGACTCAGGTCCCTGCGCAAATTTAACAGAGATAATTAAATTCATTCTAATTCAGTCCCAAAGATCCCTGTTCGATATCAAATCACTGCAATTAAAAAGGTACTTTTTAATCCAGCACAAAGAAAAAAAACCACAGTTTTGTTACGTTTTGATTTGTTTGTAGCTTCCACTAATAGACAGTTTACGGGGCTACAGATAAGAAAACGGAGGCTCAAAAGAATTGGTATAGAATGTAGCAGAGATTTGGATTCTGTCTGTCTAACCTAAGGTTGTGTCCACAGTGTTCCCTTGCCTTTCTGGTTCTAATGAATTTCTCAGAATGTAAGAGAGATTACAAAGTACACCAAAGAGTAATAAAGAAGATATATATTTTGTTCTGTCTTTCAGGGGAAGATATTAATACATAGGTTGGAAGGATTCCGAATCCCCAGACTTCCCAGCCTTCATACTTGAGGGAGCCCCAGGGGCAGAAATCAGTTGAAGCCAGATATCAAAGTTCTAGATATACAATACTGCATATCCTGGGCTGCCCCTTTCCATCACCCTAGGAAACCATCAAGTATTTATCACCCAACTATGCAGGAAAATAGGGAAATAAAAAAGAGGAACATAAGCCTGAGTCTTTTCTATCAGAAAGACACATTTTGGTCAGGCACAGTGACTCATGACTCATGACTCATGCCTGTAGTTCCAGCATTTTGGGAGGCCGAGGAAAGTGGATTGCCTGAGCCAGCAGGTTCAAGACCAGCCCGGGCAACTTGGTGAGAACTTGTCTCTACAATAAATAAAAAAGTAGCCAGGTGCGGTGGTGCATGCCAGTAGTTCCAGCTACTTGGAAGGCTGAGGCAGAAGGATCTCCGGAACCCAGCAGGTTGACACTGGAGTGGCTGTGAGTGTGTGACAGAGTAAGACTCCAACTGAGGAAAAAAAAAAAATTTAGCCAGGTGATGGCCCCAGCTACCTGGGAGGCTGAGGCAAGATGATCACTTGAGCCCAGGAGGTAGAGACTACAATGAGCTGTGATCATACCACTGCATTCCAGCCTGGGTGATGGAGCCTGTCCCAGTCTCAAAAAAAAAAAAAAAAAAAAAAACAGAAAGAGAGAGAGAGGAATTTTGGAAAGACATGTTTAGAAAATTCATGTCCAGTAAGTGTGAATGGGGAGCTATAGGGATGCAAAGAAAAAGCATTAAGAACTCACTAATTGGCTCAAGAAACTGGAAGGTTCTTTCACTAACCACACACCAGCTGGCTCAGCAATCTGTTTATTCTGTGTTGCTTCAGAGGCCAGGAAGAGGTGATACAGTGAACCCAATAAGCTAAGGACTGACCCAGACATTTAGAAACATTTTTCTCATTATGTCCCAATTAATGGTTCTACCCTCCACGCAGGAAACCAAGGTAGAAATCTCTTCTTCTCAGCAGGCACATATTCAAACCCATATGCAGTCCTTTCTTCCCTGTAAATTTCTCTTGGTCAAGTCCTTTCTCTTCATCCTTCAGTGCCTGTAATTCCACCCACCATCATCCCTTTGTTAGGCTCCTTCACTGGCCACTTGTCTCCGTGCCTCCTGTCCCCTCCCTTGACCCCTACTCTCCTCATCTATTTTAGGCCCCGATGCCTGCTGGGACTGTAGGGGCTGACCTGTGCTTTAGGGAAGACAGAAAAGTTCCTCTTCCTATTGCTTCTCAACATCCAGCTCCATCCCTGAAAATACAGATTTACCATGGGAAGGCAATACATCAGCCCTCCCAAGCTGATCCTCTGCTCGTTTTTCTCTTTCTTCCAGCTCTGAACTCCTTGGAGGCAGGAACCTTCCCTTATTCATCTCAAGGTGCAGAATATATAGCATAATACCTGGCCCAAGATAGGCTCCCAGTAAATGTTTGTTCAGTGGAATAAGTTCTCTCTCTCTCATGAGTTTAGAGTGACTATTAGTTGAAATTAAGTTGCTTAGGAAGCCGACGTCATCCATCATTCCTTCTTATCTGGCTTCTTGTTTATTCAAGAGAATCTTGGCTAGATAAACAGTGCTGAGGCATTTCACAGTACAGGCTGTGCCGATGGCCAAGGGGAAGGAGAAGGATATTGAATCCAAATAGCCACTAATGAAAGTCCCTCTGAAGTTCTGAGCCGTGTGTGTGTGTGTGTGTGTGTGTGTGTGTGTGTGTGTGTTGTGATGCTTTGCCCCACAGCCTGAGTGCCCAGGGAAAAACAGAAAGCCCCTTGAGCTTCCTGATTTGCAAACCAGACTGGGCCTTTCAGTGATGGGTGTTGTACCTAGACCAGGATGCTATTTTGATTGGAAAGGATGCAGGACTGATTAGTTGAAACAAAACATTCTCCAATTAACAAAAATAGAGGCTGGAGCTGGAATGTGAAGTGTTCACCAACAGTGTTGCCAGGCAGCCTATTTAAAATTAATTGGAGGTGGAGACACAAGGAACCAAAATACACTCCCTCTCCTGGTTAACAGGGCTGGGGCAGGATGAATAGGATGTGGGAATTTGAGTGAGTTCTTGAGTGAGTTTGAGCTGCCTTCTCAAATCCCGTTGTTTTAAGTTGTGGCTCTCATGCAGATAAGCTAAACTGAGTCGATACATGAAACAGAGGAAAGATGACTGATAGAGAAATAAATTATAAAATATTCCTTGCTATCTAAATGTCCTTGGCTCCTGAGTTCGCAGAGCAAGAATTCAGAAAGTGAAAATTCAGAAAAAGATACCTGTTACTGTTAAGATAAGTTCAATATATCTCATTTATCTAACAAGCAAACCTTATCAGCCACAGCCACAATTCCAGAAGAAAGAACAAAGTGATCACTGTAGAGATGGCACAGAACTGCCAAGCATATGCCCAGTCAAGCAAAGCCTAGGCCAGTTCCTGGGAACTTTTGCTTCCCATGCAATTCTAGTCACTACAAATCTTGGCTGCATCTAATCTGATCTGCTGTAAAATATGAAGGTTCCAAAGGTGGAGGAAACTGATAGGGGCCAGTCCATTTACAACTGCCAGAAGCAATAGCCAGTAGCCCAGCAATGGGGGGAAGAAGCAGAGTAGCCCTCCCAAATACCCCCTAAAGGACTCACCAAAACACAGCTGTCATTTGTGGTATGAAAAAAAACAACTCCATATACCTCCTTCCTGCTTGAAAACCCCCACTGGATTATAGTTAGAAGACTGAGCATCTAAATATATATGCATGTGTTTATGATATGCCTATGTATGTGTATATAATATGTATATGAAAGTATATAACATAAATGCATATATGTGAGTGAATCATTTTATATATATATATAAAAAATGATGTTTCAGTTGACAACGGACTACATATACAAGACAGTGGACCCATAAAATTATAATACCATATTTTTGCTTTACCTTTCCTATACTTAGGTAATTGAGATATACGAATACTTACCACTGTGTTACAACTGCCTACAGGATTCAGAACAGTAACATGCTGTGTAGGTTTATAGCCTAGGAGCAATGGAATATACCATATAACCTAGGTGTGTGGTAGGCTGTACCAGCTGAGGTTTGCACAATGATGAAATCACCTAATGGTACATTTCTCAAAATGTATCCCAGTTATTAAGTGATGCATGACTGTGTGTGTGTGTGTGTGTGTGTGTGTGTGTGTGTGTGTGTGTGTGTGCGCGCGCGCGCGTATATATGTTTCTAGAGGGGAGAATACACACACACAAACATATGTATGGTGAACTTATCAGAAGTTAACACAAATACCCTTTATTCTAGATTAGCAATGGCAAATTTGTTTTATCTCATTTGTCAATTTTGGTGAGTTGACAAGGGCTCCATGGAAATCTGTGTTGGGAAGGATTCTGAGGCCAAATCTTATCTTGGGAGTAAGAAAGGCTATTACTGATAGGAATATGAGCATCATGGGGCTTGGCAGGGAAGCAAGTCAGGCCTCCCCTCTCTCTGACTAGAACAAGTTGTAGCCCAAGAGCACGGTAAATCAAGACTATTGCTCCAATTGTTTATGGAATTGCTTTGACTGAACTGTGTGTTGGCATTTCCCTATCTTTCACTGAGAGATATCTCAACAAGAAGAATCTCTGTCTTGTGGGGGTGTTTGAAAACTTTATCCACTTAAGACCTTCTCCTTGATGAGGTTCTTGATGAGGACCTTCTCTTTGATGAGGAAGAAATTCATCCAGTGAGAGAGAGAACTGTTTCTCCTAAGAAACAGTTTGATTTGACCTTCTAGGGCCCACAAATCCTGTAATTAGTTTCATCCCCCTCTTTGCATTGGCTGTGGGAGCCAGATATGGACTCTCTTGTAAACCTGAATAGGACCTTGTGTATATACTTTATCTACTCGTCCTAGCCCTGACTTAATTTTTTGCCCCTATAAATATTTTCCCTTTGTCCTAACATGATCATTTTATTTGTGACTTTCAGGCATTTGCATTCTTCTAAGTCACCTCAAATCCTACTTAAATAACAGTCAGGGCCAGGCACAGTGGTTCATGCCTGTAATCCTAGCACTTTGGGAGGCTTAGGTGAGAGGATTACTTGAGCCTAGGAGTTTGAGACCAGCCTAGGCCAACAGAGTCAGACCTCGTCTCTACAAAAATAAAAATTAAGAATAATAAATAATAATAATATAAAATAAATTAGCCAGGCATGGTGGCATATGCCTGTAGTCCTAGCTACTTGGGAGGCTGAGGCAGAAGGATTGCCTGAGCCCAGGAGGTTGAGGCTATGGTAAGCTGTGATCATGCCTCTGTATGCCAACCTGGGCAACAGAGTGAGACTCCAACTCAAAAAGTTAAGTAAATAACAATCAGAGAATCATGTACACAGGAAAAAACATTTTGTTTTTGGTTTTTTTCAGATTGGAAATTTATTGAGACAAGTTATTATCATCTATAAATTCAAGCATGCAAAATATTATATTTGATAAATTAAAAACCTCTCCCTGTTTGTGTTGGGGGCGGAGGCTGCTGTGTGTGTATCTCTGTGTGTCTGCTTCTGTGTGTTATACACATATGTGTATAAAACTTCCATGGCTTTTATTAGGTCTTGGAATTAAAAGACACTGTGTTCAAGCTGAGCTACTCAGAGCCACAGAATTACAGTAATTACCAAGGCCAGTTCCATCAAGGCAGCAGAGTTTGACACTTTTCAATTGAACAGACAAAGGGAGCCTAAGCCATTGTTAGAAATGTGCTGCTTATTAATGACTGCAAGGGAATATTCTTTTCCTGTCTTGGCCTCAGAATGCAAGGAGATTAACTCTTTGTGATGAAAAGACAGGCAGCTGCTAGCGACTTGTCACAGCTGGGCATGTGGTGAAGAGAGAGGTGCCATGGCATGTGGCAGCAAAGACAGGACTTAGGTAAAGAAGAGGCAGGAAAGCAGCCTCAAAATTAAAGGCAAAGGCAGAGGAGGGTATTAAGGTGAATGATACTTCCTATGTGCCTGGCACTGTTAGACACTTTGGAGAAATTCTCTGTAAACTTACATATTCCAAAACACTTTCCATTTGATGGATGAAAAACCTGAAGCACAGAGGGGTGAAGCCCCTTCCTCCCAGAGCCAGGATGTAAATCCAGTTTTACCTGGCCTTTCAACCCGTACCCGTGGCCCTCAAAGTGTAGTCTGTGAACCACCTGATTTGGAGTTCATGGTAACTTTATGAGGCAGATTCTGGGGCCCCAATGTAGACCTATTTGTTCAGAATCTCAGTTTATTTCTATATGCACTAAATTTTGAGAGCCACCACAGTATACCTGGCACTCAAAGGCAGCAGTTTCTTGCCACAGTGTTGGGCTTTGGGGAGTTCCCCCATCTCACAATGCCTCCCTCAACAGCAGACCCTGGAGCCTGAATGAACTCCCAGACCTCAGCTTCTGGGGGGCAATTCTGGAGAGAAGAAGCAGCTGTGTATTTGTTGGCCCACAGTAACAGGAGCTGAGAAATGGGGACCGGGTGGGAAACCAACAGCATCCATCCCAAGGAGCAACCTCGGGGCCCAGAATCAGATCTTAAAATCTTTGTCCCTGGGAGGATTGATGTTAACAAAATCAAGTAGACTTCCTCCCTTGTCAAATATTTCCCACTTTCTGTTGGGCTTCCATAGAATCCCTTTGGTATTTTTCAGAAGCCAGCCTTTCTGCCTGGTCCCAGGCTTTCTCCACCGGGCCTCAGTTCCCCAATCTGTAAAATAAGAGTGATGGGTAAAGGCATCTCCCAAGGCCCCTTCTTGCTCAAAGTTTCCACTCAGGCTGATATACACAGCTTTTGAAAACAAACTGCCTTCACTGAAAATAAAATGGCTGCTGTAAAAACTGTCCCAAGATAGCTAATATGAGCTTAGTCGCCCACACGCTGGTGTGTACGGGACCCATTTGTCAAGCTGGCTTTCTCTCCAAAAGCCCAGATGTCTCCCTCATGGTTTGGAGTCTGTCCTCCCATCTTCCCTTCCTGCAGCACAGTTGCGGAAATCTGCTCATGCAGCTCTGAAACTAGACACACCAGAGGTTGCATCCCTACTGTTTCTTACCAGCTGTGAGACACTGAGAAGCTCACTTAACCTCTCTGAATTTCATTGTCTCCATTTGCATGTAATGTCAATGTTAGCTGGTCCTCCCTTCTCCTGGAGAAGCTATGTTGACCCAGACCCCCTAGTTAAACCTGTGATCTACAAAAATCTGAAACACTTCCTTCAATATTTGCATTTCCTGGGTCTTATGATCTGGTGGTCTTCCCTGTGACTGAGAGCAGAGCCTCTATTTCACCCGAGACCATCCAGCATCAAGCTCAACACCTTCACTGGTTCCCATAAGATGTTCCCCTCTCCCCTCTTACACACATCAAGCATGATGAGCATTAGCATAGGGCAGGGAGAGATCACATCAAGATGCATGGACCTTCAGCCTCCTGCATGCTTCCATCCACTTCCCCTTCTTCTCATATCTCCCCAACCCAGCCTCTAAGACCTTCCAAGTTACTCCTCTCTATCTACCACAGCAATTTCTCCCTTTCCATTAAGACCTTTAAGAGTATCAGTAAGGCCGGGCTCAGTGGCTCAGCCTGTAATCCCAGAACTTTGAGAGGCTGAGGTGAGTGGATTGCCTGAGCTCATGGGTTCGAGACCCACCCAGGGAACTTGACGAGACCTTGATGAGACCTCGTCTCTACAATAAATCAAAAATTAGCTGGGCGTGGTAGCACGCACCTGTAGTTCTGGCTACCTGGAAGGCTGAGGCAGAAGGATTGCCGGCGCCCAGCAGGTCGAGGCTGCCATGGCGGGGAGCGTACCACTCACTCTGCACGACAGAGTGAGACTCCAACTCAAAAAAAAGAGAAAAGTATCAGCAAACACCTAAGTCCTGGGCAGGGATGGAGTCAGCTCAGTCTCTGTCTTGTTCATTTTACTAAAGAATTCCTTTCCAAACATACAGCCCTCTCTATGAGAGGAATTCTGATGTGCAAAACTATTTAATCATGTGTACATGAAAATAAGTATACCCTCCCATCAGGCTTATTGTGAAGATGGGGGGTCTTATGTGAAGCTCCTGGAGAATGGGGGAGTTCCCCCATCTCACCATGCCTCCTCCAGCAGCAGACCCTGGAGCCTGAATGAACTCCCAGACCTCAGCTTTGGAGGGCAATTCTGAAGGGAAGAAGCAGCTGTGCATTTATTGGCCAACAGTAACCGGAGCTGGGGAATGGGAAGCTCAGAGGAGGTCCTCATAGTTAGTAGCTAACTTGTCTCCCCGACCATTTATCAATGATTACAGCCAGAGAAGACTAGGGTAAGGGAAACAAGGTACCCAGTGTGCAAAGGTAAGAAGATAACTCTCAGGTCCACATGCAGCACAGAGAGTGAGAGCCTCCTTAACTATTGCACCCTCTGTCTCTCTATTACCTTACCCCAGTCCTGGCCCTGGTTATAGGATTGGCTACAACTGTCTACCCTTTTTAGTCACTTGAATCTAACAGTTGTGAATTTGATTCCAGCTCTAACCAAATAATACCTCTTTGACCTCAATCAAGTTGCTTGAGCTTCTATTTATAAAATCAGGCTAGTAATACCCCTTGGTGAAAAGGGTTGTTGAGAGGATTAAAAGTGCATATATATGCATAGTACTTCATTCAGTAAATACTACTTTTCTCAGACCAGAGTCAATATAAGAAAAGGAGACCATTTCAGCTTTTCACATTCTAGTGTTTTCTCTGCTTCATTTAATAACATGAACTCAGCAGGAGATAAGACTAACCCAGAACCATTTTTCACAGTTTCCCCTCCTAAAAATCAATTTTGCTTTTCCCTGGCCCTGCAGATGACGTAAAGTCTAGAAGAGAGACTAAAGGAAATTGAAGGAATAAAATAAACTGTGGACCTGCAGAGTTGTTTCCAGGTCACAGAAAAGTGCCTTTTGAGAAATCTTTAAAACAACATAAAAAGCTAGAAACATCATTTTTCTTTAACTCCCCTCCCCCTTAACTTCTTGCTTTGAAAATCCTTGACCATGAAGTTGCGTAGATGCTTTATTGGATCCTTCTATGATCAATAACACATGTGCATTTGATCTTTTCCTGTCAATAATCTGTCATTAAAAAATAGGAGTGAGGAGAAGATCTCAAAGATGTGCTTTTTGATTAAGTACATAAAAGTGTGGCCATATTTCTTCTTTTTTTTTTTTTTTTGAGTTGAAGTCTCACTCCGTCGCCCAGACTGGAGTGTAGTGGCTGCTCCCGGCCACTGCAGCCTCGACCTGCGGGCCTCCGGCGATCCTTCCACCTCAGCCTTCCAAGTAGCTGGAACTACAGGCACGTGCTACCACGCCCGGCTAATTTTTGATTTATTGTAGAGATGAGGTCTCACCAAGTTGCCCAGGCGGGTCTCGCACCCGTGGGCTCAGGCAATCCACTCACCTCAGTGTGGCCATATTTCTTAAAAAAAATTTCAGAATAAAAAATAAGGTTGACTTCACAGCTCTCACCAACCCTACCCCATGCTCAGTGACTCTTCTGACTGTACAACTTCCCCACCTAGATCTCTGGCTGAGCTTTTGTTTCTAGCCCTGAGACACAAACATGTCCCATTCTTCTCAGTCTCCCTTTGTGGAGACACCCTCCCTCCACGAGCCACCTGAAAAGGGACTCTGGCTCCTCACTCCATCACGGCTGCCCCTGAAGGTATAAATCAACCAATCACTTCTTCCAGATTTTTTAGAACAATTACACATTTACATATCCTACCTCTCTGGTTAGGATTATATAACACAATATAACCCAGTTAAGTATTTACTGAGGAATTAGTACACTACACTGTTAGGAGCGCTTTGCATTTAGTAAGTGCCACTATTGTCCTTGTTTTACAGATGGAGAGACTGAGGCTCTGCAAGGTTAAATAACTTGACAAGGGCCACACAACCAGTAAGAAGTAGAACAAGGATCAAAACCAGTCAGTCCATCTCCAGAATCTGCACTCTTAGCCACTAATTTTTGCTGTTGTCCTATGGCCGCCCTAGGTACACCCATTAATTCATATCAGCCCTCCAGTCCTGATTTGCAGTTCAAAACATAAAATGAAGTTTTAAAAATTTGTTTACAATTCCGATCATTAGTATCCCTGATCCACAGTTCTGACTGTCTTTCTTCAGGAAAATTAAAAGTCTTTGACCTCTAATTCAATCCTTCCCTTGGTGGTAAGTTGCCTCTTCCTCACCATATCAGAATAATAAAGTATTTTAGCATCTTCAGGGTCTACTGGGCTCAAGAAGACCATTTTCACATTAGGACTTATTGACAAAGTCATTTTACTATAGTCACACCATCAAAGACCCCAAAGCTGGCCTCTCTGTGAAGCTCTGAGGACAACAAGACCTGGCTCTGGTCCATTTGTTACCTGTAAAATTCCAGGGAAGTTTACATCTCTCTGGTCACCAGGCTTGCCTCTGGCAAATGGGTGTGTGGAGAATTCGAAATGAGAAAAATTATATAATCACTTAGCACGCTTGTAAGAACTCATTAACTGTTCACTAATCCTACTATTGTTCCTGCTCTTATTTCTCTCTTACTATTATTTCATCGTGGTTGGGGGAAGATTCGGGAACAAAGGGAGGTTCTCTCTCAGCTTTTAAAAGTTAATTGAGTATTGAGATTTTGTATAGTTATGTGTGAGACAAAAGCCGTATCCAAATGTTCCCTAACTGACATCTCAGAAACCTCCATCTTGAATATTGCTTCCAACAATTCCTTAAATAAGGCATTTGTGCCAAACTCCCCCAACCATGGTGATCGTTAAAGAAATAGTTATAATCATGGAAATAAGATTTGAAAATGAACCCCTCATAGATGACATGTTTGCTGTTGCTCAACAAAATCAATTATTTGTTTAAAATTTACAAAATGTCTGGTATAGATGGAGGAATCAGTAAAGTAAGTTGTTTTTTTTTAATGAATGTTGAAGTCTTCTAGGTTGCTGAGCCAGAATGCTGTTATTTGTGTGCTGCATGATACTGATGTATTTTGAATGCTCTTTTTGAGCTCTGCATTCTCTAGATGGATGGAATGCAACATCTTTCTTTGTCTCCAGACACTCCCCTCCCTCTCCTTCAATAATTAGTCTCTTGGCACAGTGCTGCCTGAACAATGAGATACTCTCTTCCAGGCAGGGATCATTAGTGGGGAAAAGATCGGCAACATTTTTCAACATTGTAGAAACAGGAGTTATACGAGCTCTCGGTGCATGTATTTTTAAGTACATGTATTTGTATTATGCCCTAAGGAGTTTCACGACATGCTGAATTTCCTTCAGTTTTAATACTTCATAAAATAAAGCCTTAGTAGTAATTCTCAGCTCCAGCAAATCATGGATGTATTCCAGAGAACATTTAAGATGTAAAGGTAATTTCAAGTGGAAGAAAAGAGCCACATTTTCCCAAAAAGTTAACATATCTCGAGCCACTGACATTTTCAGAATGGAAAGGGCTGCATATTTGTTCAACTGGGAACACTTCGGTGAGACAGATACCCCTCACAGAAAGAAATGAAGGCTACCCTCACCCTTACTAAGTGCTCTAATACAAGATGACATGAGGTTGCGTGCTGTCATTATCCCTATTTTATATTTGATGAAACACTTAGCAGTTAAGCAAACTGTCTGAGCAGATCCAGCTAATAAGTCAGCACAATGATTGCAAAACTGCCCTCTAAGCCACTATACTATCCAGCATGAGATACTTTGCTTCCTGCATGCCTTCCCAGAAAAGGCACCTTATTTCCAAATGAACTACCAACCCATAACCATATCTCATCTTTTGGAATGAGCCACCTCCCAGCTCAAATTTTTTAACCTTCTTGGAATGACCCACCAACACTCCCCTTTCCAGCCCAGATTCCTTCTCTTCCTTGGAATCAACCATCAGCACCCATCCCCCACCCATATTCCTTATCATGCTTGAGATAAACCACCAAATTCCACTCCCAGCCCATGTTGTATATCTTTCCTGATCATGCATGGCCTCAGGGGAAGCCATTAGGTTTTTCCCCATGGTTACCACTACTGCTATTTGTTGGGGGGGGGGTGCATTGCTCAGCTCTTCCACAAAATGGCCACCTTCTCCTACTGTATCCTTTGGTCCTGTCTCTCACCACAGGAAGATGGGCCGATAGGAGTTTAGTCTGACCCTAGTATTTGAATGGTTCTCTGCCATGGCAGATGAGACTGGGTCCCAAGAAGGTGTTATGTAGATGATCCCTTAATAAATCAAACACAAGGAGCCACTTTTAATCCCAATCCAGTGTTCTAGAGAGGTCCCAGGGCTCTTGCCTCACTTGCACCTCAAGATACATTTCCTGGCACCCAATAAAACCCTCTGCAACCTTCTGGTGCTTGGATAGTTTTAATCTTAGGGTGCTGAAAGCTTCAGCTGTTAAAAAAAAAACTCTTCACTCTTGTTTCCAAGAGATGCACATCTCTTCTCTGCCTGCCCCAATATTGCAAAGTTATCCAAGGGAACATACAGATGAGCATTCCTCTCTCTCCTACTCAGTGTGTTTGTCCTTCTGGAAAAATTAGGTAGAGAAGGGAAACTGGTCTCTTGACATTGTATTTCCTCTGGCTTCAAACTGACACAACTTGAGACAACATCCAACATAATTTATAGAGTGCTTAGGATGTCCCAGACGCTACTAAGAATCTTAAATTCAATCTCATATAAACGTCAAAATTCTAGGGGTAAACAATGTTATTCTCCCCACTTTATGGATGTGGCTAAAAAGCGATCTCTTGGCCGAGTGTGGAGGCTCAAGCCTGTAATCCCAGCACTTTGGAAGGCTGAGGTGAGCCCACAAGTTGGACAATAGCCTGAGCAACTTGATGAGACCTCATGTCTACAATAAATCAAAAAAGTAGCCAGGTATGGTAGCACAAGCCTGTAGTTTCGGCTACTTCGAAGGCTAAGTAAGGCAGAAAGATCGCCGGAGCCCAACTGGTTGATGCTGGGCTGGCCATGAACGTGTCACTGCACTCCAGCCTGGGCGACAGAGTGAGACTCCAACTCAAAAAAAAAAAAGTGATCCCCTGCTCAGGAGCACACTGCCAGTCAACAGTAGAGCTGCATTTCAAGTCCAGGTTTTTCTACTCCCAAGGCCAATGCTTAACCCTTTAACTCTTTTATTAGATTGCTTCCTAGTTCAGAGCTATTGCCTCATAAAATCTTGCTTTCATTGAATAGGATGGGTGGGCATCAGGCAGCTTAGCTTCATATAAAATTACATCAGCACACACAGAATGACAGAATATTGGAAGTGAAAGGCTCTAGGCTTTAACTATTTCAATAGCTCCTTTTAACTAAGGAACTAAGACCCAAAGAGAAGAAATAACTCAGCCAAAACCACACATTTCATCTCTGGGGAACAAACAAAAGCAGGTTACATAGACGTCACTTTTACATCAGATTTTCCAAAATGTGTTTCCTGGAGGAGTGAGACCTGCAAGACATTAAAATAGATCAGGAAAGGGAGAGAGAAAAATTTCTGGGGTCAAATAATGTATTTGCTGCTGTATAAAATTCACCAGTTACCAGAGATATCTAACATCCAATCTTAAATAAGTTCCCTGTAAAAAAAGTACTTTTTATCATTCTTTTTAAAAAGTGATTTTATAGAGGAAAATAATTTATTAATGTAAATGTAGATTGGAATCCTAGTAGGAAATCATTAAGTCTGGAAATGTAGTAATATCTTACAAGCCCCTGAGGGGATATGAAAATCACACAGCCAAAAGAAACATACTGGTCTTAAGTAAATGCTGGCACATGGTAGCATTGGTAGTAATATATTTAACTTCAGAATAGTAGAGGAAAATCCAAATTCTGTACCTGGGTATCTGTATGGACTTTAACTTTTTACTACATATCCAGACTTAATGGTTTCCTAAGTTTCCACTGTATAACAATCTGCATTTACATGGATAAATTATTTTCCCCTATAAAAGCATTTTTTAAAAAGTATGATGAAAAGGACCTTCTTATGTGGAATTTCTTTATAAAATAGGGTATTGTCTCCTATCACTGGTGAATTTACACATCAACAAATGCGATATTTGACCCCAGAACCCTTCCCTCCTCCTTCCCTGAACTATGTTAACATCTCACAGGTCTTACTTCTCCATAAGGATTTAAAAGAAAAAAATGATCTCATATTTACTGTGATGTTTTTGAGTTGCCTGTTTTACCACTAAGGAAGTCACCATGTACTATTTGGCCTTAGGTTGTCATTTATCCATCCATACCTGAGCATTCGGTGCAATGTAATGTTTGGATTCTTATTCTTTTGTTGCAAGGCAGGAAATGTATAATATAAGCTTGAAATACAGTATTTTTTTAATTTAATTTTTTTTTTTTGAGTCAGAGTCTCACTCTGTTGTCCAGGTTGGAGTGCAGTGGTACTCTCACGGCCACCACAGCCTTGACCTGCTGGGCTCAGGCAATCCTTCCACCTCAACCTTCCAAGTAGCTGGAACTACAGGCATGCACCTCCACCACTCCCGGGTAATTTTTTTTATTTATTGTAGAGACAAGGTCTCGCCACATTGTCCAGGCTGGTCTCAAACCTCTGGGTTCAGGTATCCTCTCGCCTCTGCCTCCCAAAGCTGGGATTACAGACTTGAGCCACTGTGCCCAGTCAATACAATACATTTTAAAAACACTAAACTGATAGACAGATTTCTTTTCTGCAAGACTCTCTGTTGACTGAGTATACAACATTTTCCTCCATATTTGACTATTGAAACTCTTTTCTTTGTATCTTAATAAAATTTCATGAGGTATTAGTGTCCCATGGAACACAGTTTGGGAAACTTCTTTAAAAACATGTAGCTTCATCTCTGTCATCAGACTGTCAAATCCCAGCAATATATCAAATATAGCAGAAGAGCAGGACAGTCCTTTGCCATTTGGAACCCACAGTGAAAAACAAAGAATGTCTGGGGAAAAGAATGCCACTCCCACCCATAAAGCAATGCCTGAGACATGGCCACTTAAATATGCCAGCCACAGTACTCCTAAGCTTCTCCTTCTCTCTGTTCTGTCCACAAAGCCTGCATTTTTGGTGCTTTCCTGAATTCACAGAAATCCAAAGAGAAAAAACAAAGAAGGTCTTTCTTTACCAAGAGTGCTGAGATAGCTCAGCACTCAGGAGAATTAAAGTTAGGATTCAAGCATGTTAGAGCTCTACACAGAGGGACAGTGCAGTGTGATTCCAAAGACTTGGGGGAATATTCTCCCACACAAATTTCATTGGCTAAATCTGCTCACATGGTCCCACCTGACTACAAAGGAGCCTGGGAAGTGTAGTCTTCCTGGGTGTCCAGGAGGGAGAAGAGAACCAGATATGGGTAAGTATTAATGTCTCTTCCTCAGGGTCTTAAGCTATCAGCAATTTCAATGGCTGAGAGAAGAAAGGAAATTATTGTGATAGAATATGTCAACTATCACATCTTGAAGTTTTATTACTTTCTCATTTGGACTTATAGGAAATCTGCAGTATATATTAGTTCTCATTTTCTTTTTCTTTTCTTTCTTTCTTTTTTTTTTTTTTTTTGGTTGGAGTCTCACTCTGTTGTCCAGGCTGGAGTGCAGTAGCACTCTCATGGCCATCCCAGCGTCGACCTGCTGGGCTCCAGCGATCCTTCTGCCTCAACCTTCCAAGTAACCGAAACTACAGGCACACACTACCACACCTGACTAATTTTTTTTTAATTGTAGAGATGAGGTCTCACCAAGTTGCCTGGGCTGGTCTCGAACCCGTGGACTCAGGTAATCCACTCGTCTTGGCCTCCCAAAGTGCTGGGATTACAGGCTGAGATACAGAGCCCGGCCAGTTCTCATTTTCAATTGAGCAAACTATAGCTCAGCATGGTTAAGGAATTTGCCCAATGTCAAACCAGGATCTAACCCATATCTGCATGACTCCAAGATATACATTTTCCTTAAAAGGCTGTTTATGAAGCTTGATAATATCAGCAATCCATTAATTCACTCAAATATTTATTAAACACTTTCATGTGCCATTTTCTATTCAGATTGTGAGGATTCACTGGGATAAAATAACGAACAAGAAAATAACGAAAGCCAGACATGGTGGCTCACATCTGTAATCTTAGCACTTAGAGAAGATAAGGCAAGAGAATGGCTTGAGGCCAGGAGTTCAAGACCAGCCTGGACAACATAACAAGACCTTGTCTCTATAAATAAATAAATAAATAAAATTTAATCATCTGGATGCAGTAGCTTGCACCTATAGTCCTACCTACTCAAGAGGCTAAGGTGGGAGAATTGCTTGATCCCAGGAGTACCAGATTGCAATGAGCAGCAATCATGCCACTGTACTCCTTCCTGGGCAACAGGATGAGACCTTGTCTTGAAACAATAATAATAATAATAAGCGTGGTGGCTCACATCTGTAATCCCAGCACTTTGGGAAGCAGAGGCAAGAGGATTGCCTGAGCCCACGGGTTTGAGCCCATTCCGGGCAGCATGGTGAGACCTCATCTCTACAATACATCAAAAAATTAGCCAGGCATGGTGGTGCATGCCTGTGGTTCCAGCTACTTGGGAGGCTGAGGTGGAAGGATCGACTGAGTCCAGCAGGTAGAGGTTGCAGTGGCCATGAGGGTGCCACTGCACTCCAGCTTGGGCAAAGAGTGAAACTCCAACTCAAAAAAAACCAATAATAACAATAATTTTAGTAATGACAAATTCTGGGAAGAAAAACAGAATAAACTAAGGGCATGGTGTGATAGGGATGAGGGGCAACTATTCAGATAGAGGAGTCAAGGAATGTAGAAGAGGTGATTTGAGGACAGGAACCTAAAGGACGTCAGAAACTGTCTCAAACAGAGCTGGAGGAGGAGGGAATCGCAAGTGCAAAGGTCCTGAGGTGAAAATGGGCTAGGTGTGTAAGGAAAAAAAAAACACCAATAAGACTGAATGACTGGAATAGGGAACCAAGTGGGGGAGGCAACCGTAGGTGAGATCAGGGAAGTAGACAGAGATGTTACCTAGTCTGGCGGGGGGAGGCACAGTCAGCAACCTAGAAATTATCTAACCTAAATAGAAAGGAGCCCACTGAAGTGCTTTGAGCCATAGATTGACACAGCCTGATTGTCTAGTTCTTAAAGGTCCTGATGGTGTCTTCATGCAGAATAGATTGTTCTTGGAAAGGGGGACTAAGAACAGAGGTAGGGAGAGTCATTAGAAGGCTACTAAAGTCATTGAGGCCAAAGATTGTGGTAGCCTAGATAAATAGTCAGAAGAGAATGTGAAAAGTGGTTGGATTCAGGATATATTTTGGATGTTGAGTCAACCACATTCATTGGTGGTTTAGATGTAAAGACTGAAGGGAAGAGGAGAATCATAAAAACCTTAAGTATTTCTGACCTGAAAAACCAAGTGAATTAAATAGTGGTTATGTAAACAGAATAATATCATTTCCCCCCTACCCCTGCCCCCATCTCCAATACATTCACACCAAGATGCCTGCATTCTAATCCCTGGAAGCTGTGAATATACTACTGTACATGACAAATAGGACTTGACAGTTGTGATTAAGTTAAGGATTTTAAGATTATCCTTATTATTATCCTGAGCTCAGTGGCTCAGCCTGTAATTCTGCACTTGGGAAGTCGAGGTGAGTGAATTGCCTGAGCCCGTGGGTTCATGACCCGCCTGGACAACTTGGCAAGACCTCATCTCTACCATAAATCAAAAAAGTTAGCCGGGCATGGTAGCGCACACCTATAGTTCCAGCTACTTGGAAGGCTGAGGTGGAAGGATCGCCGGAGCCCAGCAGGTCGAGGCGGCAGTGGCCGGGAGCGTGCCACTGCACTCCAGTCTGGGTGACAGAGTGAGACTCCAACTCAAAAAAAAAAAAAAAAAGATTATCCTGGATTATCCAGGTGGGCCCAATCTAATTACAAGGGCCATTGAAAGAGGGAGGCATGAGACCAGCATCAGAAAGAGATTTAGAGATGCTGCTGGCCTTAAAGATGGAGGAAGGGGCCACGAGTCAAGGTATGCAGGCGGAATCCAAGGAAACAGATCCTCCCATGGAGCATTCAGAAGGAACACAGTCCAGCTGCCACCTTGATTTTAGGCCAGTGGAAACTGTTTCTGACCTCCAGAATTATAAGATATAATAAATCTATGTTGGTTGAAACCACAAAGTTTTTAAGTAATTTGTTATAGCAGCCATAGGAAACTAATACAGTGGAATGTGAAACAGTGCTTTGAAACCTCTAAAAACACTACAGAATGAGCGCCACAGAAAACTAGGAGCTATAGCAGAGAGGACAGAGGAAGACAGGATAGGTTTATTGTTCAACCTCAACATGGAAAAGTACTTGATTGTGTGGTATTATGAGTTTCGTTGACAAGCAGGAGGTGTCATTTATGGCAAGTCATATAATGACAGAGATGTAAGGAAGAGTAAGATGCATTGCCAGGTCTGGTGGATGAATTTGCAGGAGGGGAAACAATTTCATGGCAGGCAATAGACCTGTCTCTCATTTTACCTCTAAAAAGGACTCCAATCTAGTTTCCATCTCTGAGTAGAGAAAAGAAAAATCATGTCATGGTGCTCAGTTCTCTCTGGTCCCACAGAATGTTTCTTCAAGCCAGTCTTTTCTCTCTCTTACATCTGCTCCATCAACTGTAGTATATGCCGCTAGATCTGGACTTTCTACCAAAACTGGTAAAATTATTTACAGAGTGCATGGCATCGCTGAAAAAATAGTAGAAGATTCATTTGAAGAGTGAATTTTTTTTTTGTATGAGATGTCTCTTCCTCTAATCTGATATAATTTTAAAGTGATAATTGAGATTTTTATGGAGTGCAATTAAGAAATGTCATTACTGCTTATTACGGATAATGAAATAAATTGGCAGTGCAAGTAACAGAACTGATATTCTACAGAATTATAGCTCTCTGGAAAATTGAAGGTGAGCAGCCTCTTTGGGGCACCAGGATATTTTTAACACTTTCCAATCAGCAGAAGCCTTGCACTCAGTTCTTCCTCTACTCCTCCTTCAATAGTGTTTGTTTGTTTGTTTTTAAATCCTACCCTTATCTTAAATCTTATAGACAAGGAAAGAGGCAGAGGCAGTTGGGGGGGGGGGGTGATGGAGAGGCGAGAGATAAAGATCAGAAGGGAAATGGGAAAGAAATTCAGATTTACTGGATCGTGTCTATAGCCATTGCTGGAAACCATTGTTCAGTAAAACTAGTACTGGCTGTAATGGTAAACTGACCAGAATCTGAAGCTCACCTCTGGCATAAACTACCTGTGAGACCATGGACAACATGTCTAACCCCTCTAAGCTTCAGTTTTTTCATTCATCAAATTGAAGTAATAACCTGATTACAGGGCTACTGGGAATTCTGATGTGATAATGTATCTGAAGTACTGGCACTGTCTAAAACATAGTAGATGCCTAATTAGTACTGATTTCATTCTCCAGAGCATCCTGCCTTCTACCTGACACTCCTTGGTTTTTCTCTTTCAAGAATCAGTGAAATGTGCCAAGGGAAGAAAAAGGGAATGGGAAGAAATGGGGAAACATGGTAAGATCATAGCATCAGGCCGGGCTTGGTGGCTCAACCTGTAATCCCAGGACTTTGGGAGACCAAGGCAACTGGATTGTCGAGACCAGTCCAGGAAACTTGGCAAGACCTTGTCTCTACAATAAATTTTTTAAAAAATTAGCTGGGCATTGTAGCGCACGTCTATAGTTCTGGCTATTCGGAAGACTGAGGCGGAAGGATCACTGAAGCCCAGCAGGTCAACACTGGGGTCGCCGTGAGTGTGCCACTGCACCCCAGGCGCCAGAGTGAGACTCCAACTCAAAAAGGAAAAAAAAAACCATAGCACCAATGGCTTTTCTTATAACTTCCCTGAACTCATTGGGGAAAAACCTGCCAGGCACATTGGAGCACCCTAACCTATTCCTTTGAGTAAGAAGTTGGACATTCCTGGTAATCTTACTATACTGAGTCTTTGGGTTACGTAACACATGTACTTCTGTAGCCATGTTTCCTACTCACTAAAACCCTCTGGGAAAATATGCATCTCCATTTTAGAGCTAAAGAGACTGAGGTTCAGAGTGATTTCACAACTGGCCCAGGATTACTACACTGAGTAAGAGGAGACTGCATCTTCTCAAATCACCACACAGGTAGCTCTTTCTGCAGCATTGCACTTGCCACCCACCTTTATGTAAAAGCTGGTGTCAAAAGAAAGCTTCATGTTCTGAAACCAGGAGAGAGACCGCCCTTGACTAGGCAAGTTGAATCCCTGGAATTACATACAGATAGGAGACAATCCAAGCCAAACTAACAGTGACATTCCTCTAGGTGGGGATTCAAGAGAGTTGAAGATTAACTAAGTGTACTTGCCTAAGTACTTGAGATAGAACCATTGTGTCTGAAACAAGATGTCATTGAATTTTTAAGAATTGGGAAAATGTACAATTCTAAAAATGAAAACCATTATTCTAAGTGGGTAGGATGGTCACTTATTTCACTACCAAGTTTGTTTGATGCTGGAGGCAGGCATATAAAAGCCACTAATAACTGAAGTGGGTCTCAACCCACCCAGGGAAACAAACATGGCTTGCCAATGTCTTCTTGACTAGGTATCCTCAAGTAGGTCCAGTCAGCTTCTGGTCACTACCTGGAAAGAGGGACTCTGAGTATAAAAGGCAGAACCCTTCCTTCTATGAGCACTGGTCACTGTTGCTTATACCCTCTAATTACAGAGAATGTGTTCTCTAAGTGTGGACTACTGAGACCAAGTTCTGGGTTCCACTTTAGACCTAATGAATCAGAAGTTATTAGAAAGGGTTCCCACAGTCTTCTGTTCAAATACTCTTCCAGCTGGGCTCAGTGGCTCAGCCTGTAATCCCACACTTTGCGAGGCTGAGGGGGGTGGATTGCCTGAGCCCGTGGGTTCAAGACCTGCCTGGGCAACTTGGCGAGACCTCATCTTTACAATAAATCAAAAAATTAGCTGGGCATGGTAGCATGTGCCTGTAGTTCCAGCTACTTGGAAGGCTGAGGTAGAAGGATCGCCAGATCCCAGCAGGTCGAGGCTGCGGTGGCCGGGAGCGTGCCACTGCACTTCAGTCTGGGCGACAGAGTGAGACTCCAACTCAAAATATAAATAAATAAATAAATAAATAAATACACTTCCCTAATGCACATGACAAATTAAAAACTGGTTCTAAGTTTCTGTCTTATGTCATTCTTGCTTCCTGGATTCTGGATCATTGGGTATTTATTGCATTCAAACTATTTGTCAGGCTCTGTTTTATGTACTCGGGATATATCTGTAAACAAAACTGACCCAGGAAAATCTGTTTTCTAGAGCTTGCATTCTACTATGCAGAGGTGGGTGAGTGGAGAAGGAAAATAATAACCAATAAATATAGTGAATAAGTATATTGTCTTTCACTTTATAGAAGGTGATCAATGCCAAGAAAAAAAATAGAGGTGAATAAAAAGCGGAATGTGAGTGTGGGATAGGAGAGAGGGGTAGGTTGCCTGGTATGTCCCTGGATCCTTCTGCAGTCCTAGAATGAGGCTTTGGATCTTTCCTTCCTGCACCACCCAGGACTGCTTAGGATCTGGGCGTGCTCCTTCTAGCTGCAATCTGCCCTAAGAGGGTTCTGCTGACCCCTCATGGTCCCTGTAGAGGGAGGTGACCCTGTCTTTGCTGACTGGAATTTGTCATCACCTCTCTAAACTAAACCTGGGAAAATACCTGTCTGTACCTCCCTGTAGGACCAAGCACTTAACAGTTCTCTGAAATGTTGGAAGAATGGGAGATTTATGTGAGCAACACTCAGTGCTATGCATGCACCAGGGCCTGAGAGCCAGTGTATGCATCTCTTTCCAGCTATGCATCAGTGATGTTCCATCATAGCTTGAAATCAGCAGGTATAGAAGTAGTTACACCAAGGACTGTAATAAATCAGGAAGTGCTACAAATCAGGGCTCCCCTAGAGATCTTGTTGTTAACTGTTTACCATCACACCAATGGTAGCACTTATGTGCTAAAAACAGCCACACAGGAACATAATTCCAAAGTCCTACCCTTCTCCCTACATCCAGTAACCTGGGTTTGGTCCCCCTCTTACTTCCTGGGTAGTAAAGACCAAGCAGTTTGAGATTCTAGACCAAAGAGATACACAGAAAGACTTGGGAAAAAAACAGACAGCTGTGACTTGAGAGAATACAAAGGGTGAAAAATTCCTGCACTCAATTTATTATCTTATATCTAAGACTATTTTCCCCTAATAATTATTACATCCTCAGAAATGAATGAGCTTCCAGGGCATTATAAATTTCAAACATTTAGCAGGGCCAGCACTAAAATAGCTCATTAAGGAGTGTGGGCTGGAAAGAAGGCTTGTTAGTCTACTTTATATATAATAATCAATTACAGCAAATCTTTCAGCAGTAGTTTCTATCACTCTTCCTTAATGCAATAATGGAAATGAGATCATCAAGCTTAGGGAAATTGTTCGGTATATCTCAAGTTTTTCCATGAAATTCTCCATGGTAGGAGACAGAGAACAGACATCCCCAGGTATCTAAGGCTATGCCCTAAAAAGGTCTAAACAAGCTCAAGGTAGCATGAAAGTCTTTATCACTGGTATGCTAGTGAATGTTTTAACAATCAGATTTTGGGGGTAGGAAGCTCTGATTTGTAGCATTTGCCAATTTTCATAGTGTAAAGATCCCCCACCATGGTAAATTTCAAGCTACCAATGTGTCGTCAACTGATTAAAGTCTTGAAAATTTAACTATTGATTCTCATGAACTTATACAAGCCAAGTCCAACACACCACTAACTTTTGCTTAACAGTTAATATGAATTGTGCATTCTAGGGGAGGGAGGGGCAAACCTCATCAACAAGGATACCTGCATAATCAATGTTTATACACCTAACCCTGAATTGTACCCCACATCTTTATAATAAAAAAAAGTTACAGGCAAAAAAAAAAAAAAATGAATTGTGCATTTAGCTCAGTGATACATTCATGCTTAATTAAAACATAATCATTTTTTTCTTGACCTTCAAATCTCCCAGCATCCTCTAGCCTATTTTTTCTAAAAAGTACACATGTACTCCCCTGTGTGCAGACACAAGGTGAGGCTGGGACATGGAATAGCCTCACGTTGAATTACCTAGTGAGAGAGTTATTTCCTTTGCATTTCTCTCTCAATCCTCCTGATTATATCAAGATGAAAGTCTCAGTGGGGTGCTAATCTGCTCTAACACCTCTTGAACACTTACTTGTCCCTCTTTCTAACAAATAGGGAGCAGGTCTCAAGTTCAGAGTCTTCAGACAGACAACAGTACCAAGCTAGAATGTAATAAAATTGTTCCTTTTCATTTTATTTATTATGTTCAGCTGTTTATGGCAAATAATACTGATTTTTTTCCATTAATGAAGTACTACAGGGCTTTCTTTTAAGTATGTTACTTGATGTTTTTTATACTAAGGTGGTACCAGGATGAAGCAAAGGTCAATTACAGGCAGGGAGTCCTCAGATGAAACCCAGTTTCTTGTGGAGTATGCTTCTAGAGTCTAGAATACCAGGCAGCTTGGCTGCATTAGCAGTTACTCTCTACCTTTGGTATTTCCTGCTCTTATTCATCCTGCTCACCCAGATTTATAGTCAAGCCGTAGTGTGCTGTCATATGCTGATCTGTATCAGTTGCTGATTTGTGTCTGTTGCCAATTTCCATGATTTAAATATTTCCATCATGGCTGACTTCAAGCTACCAACCTGGCATCACTGAACTCAAAATTGGGAAGAAATATACAAAGTCAGCTTACGTGAACCAGTAGGAGCCATTGGATTCAGCCACCAGTTATATAGATTTTGGACTATGTGAAAGGTACCACATAAAGTGCATATGTCATTTCATGCAAGCCCCAAAAGCTGTGGTTATCACCATTTTGCAATTAAGTATCTTTAGGAAAAGAGAGGTTATAGGACATGTCCAAGCTCTCATAACTAGTAAGCGATGGACTTGGGATTTGAACCCAGGTCTGCATCAACATGGGCACCCTACTCTATGACCAGAGCTGTCACCACTCAGTGTGTCATCCTCATGCAACCCTTCAAATGCATCATCCCCTAGCTTAAAGAGTGTCGCTCCATTTCTTTTATCACTTGAGGCCACTTTTTGTGGCATTTGAAGCTCTGCCCATCTTGCCTTTTTTCTCTCTTGATACACACTTTCTACCCAAACCCCAAAGGGAAACAATAAAGCAGAAACATTTATCCACCAGATCTTTCCTAAGGTGCTTGTTCAGCCCTCAGAAGCCCCAGCCACCGCCTTGCTGTTAAAGCTGACTTTCATCTCAGCCATGACAGTGATCATCCTGCTCTAAGATGGTAAAAAGGATGAGAGGACCTACTGATCACTGAGTTCCTATTATGTGCTTGGCTCTGTGCTTGTGGTTTTGGCCTCTTACCTCATGTTATTCTCACAACCATTCCATGATGTGGGACCTTGTTATGCCACTTTACAGATGAGAAAACCAAGGCTGACAGTCTGAATGAACTGTTGAAGGTCACCCAGGTTGGAGGTGATAAAGCTGAGATTGCAACTCCAGAGCCAACCAGATCTCCACTAAACTCACTCTACCCTAGGGCCCAGCATAAGCCCAAACACTCAATGCTGGCTTTATTATGGTGTCAAGATGCAGGGCAGAAGGGCAATAGAGGGAGTCTCCTGACGTCACAGAGACTGGGTCTTCCAAGGTGGTGGTTCCAGGACTCCCAATGACAAAGCTACTACTAGGATTTATTGAGCTGGGTCTCTCTAGAAGACACGTTTGTACTAGAATACTAGAGGCACTCCTTGGATTTCCATCCTGAAAAGGAGTGATGTAGCCCCTGGGGATTGTAACTAAATCTCACAGTCCTCAGGCAGAGTTAGGAACTATTTTCTTGGGGGAGCAAGAGTGCTTACTTCACCCTGTGCAGTGGCCCCCACAGCTCTGCTCTGATTCCTCTTTATCCCAACAGTGAGCTCCTAAGAGTAGGGAGGAGGTGGTATACCCCTGTTGATGTTTATTAAGTAGATGGATCCATATTGGTTGGGCTGGCATTTCTGGATCATTCTCCCAGGTGCTCTGCGTCAGAGATGAGCTCTCAGAAGTGAGACTGACTTGAGATTGCATGGAAGGGGTGCATGTCATCTGAGACTTGAGTCTCTGGTGACTATGTCTAACACTGTAGCTGCTTGGCTGTCCCCTGGCTGCTTGTCCAAGCCTCCCCAAATGCAGTCACTTCTAGAAAGTTTGCTGTGGCTCTCTCAGGTCTGGAGACAGGAAAGATGAATGGTAAAAACAAAACAAAACAAACAAACAAAAAACCATCAAGGAAGCAACAAGCAAATTCTCATTGAATCTTTAAAACAATCCATGAGATATACAGACAAGGGGTCCTTAAACACCCCCATCCCTGGGAGTCAGGTAGACCCCTCACCCTATTTCAAATGAAAAATGTGCGGGCAGGAAAATGAAGTGACTTGCAAAGATCAAAATTCCTCTGTGGTGTCAAACTTATAACTCATGGTAGGTCTTCTGAGCACTTGACCCAGTTGTCATTCTCACCTTCATGTAGCTGCTGCTACCCACGACAGAATGACCATGACTTGCTTGTTAGTCGTGAAGAGTCACCCTTCTAAAAATAGTGAAAGTTGGCAGTTGAGGGAAACTGCCAGAGGAGGGAGGGGAACACCTCATCAACAAGGGTACCTGCATAATGAACATTTGTATACCTAGCCCTGAATTGTACCCCACATCTTTAAAATAAAGCAAAAAGATAAAGAAAAAATTAGTTGTGAGATTTTTAAAAATAGTGAAAGATCTGGGCTTTTCAAGTCAAACAAACTTGGATTTTAATACAAGCTTTGTTACTTATTAGCTGTGGGTCCTTAGGCAAGACACTAACCTCTCACTGCTAATTCCCTCCTTATTTATTCTCTATCACTGCAGGGTTATCAAGAGACTAAGATGCCATGGCCTTGATGAGAAGATGAATAAATTATTAGAGTAGTTCATGTCCCAGCCTTTAGTTAAGTTTTACAATTCTCAACTCAGTCAATAATTAAGTAAAAAATTACGCTGTGCTCGGGCCAGACGGTGATGGATAGCTGCACTGCCACAGACCAGAGTGGTAATGGCAGCAGTGGCCTTGTAAAATCTTTGAAGAGAGAATTCTTTGGAGAAACAGGAATCTTGCATCCACAGCCCTCTTGCTCCCTGCTTTCCAATTAGCAACTCTCCCAACTTAAAAGGATCAAGTCAAGGGACATCTCAGGGTCACTTACATGTGTAGACAGTGCAATGCAGTGGCTTGAATTCAGGGACCACCTTATATTCCTAAACCAGCAACCAACCCTGCCACTTTTCAGGAAAGTTATTTAGCCTCTAGATCAATAATATTTCTAGGAACACAGAAAATAAGGCTTTCACTTAACAAATGGCAGCTGTTAGGATACTATTAGAATCACCATCTTTTTTTTTACCCCCAACGACTGTAGAACAAGGGCCAACAGGCCTTATTAAAAGAGACGCTTCAAAGGTGACATTCCCTTAGAGTGCTGGTCCCACCTGTATTTGCCTTCCTAATGCCTGGCCACAGATCTGGCTTCCCTTTAATCCCTCAAAGGTAGTGCTTCCTCACCAGGAGTGATTTTGTCCTTTAGGAGACAGTTGGCGATGTCTAGAGGCACTTTTGATTCTCACACTTGGAGGGTTATTCCCGGGACCTAGTAAGTAGAGACCAGGAACAGTGCTAAACATCTCACAATACACAGGATGGCCCCCACAACAAAGAAATGTCTGGCCCAAAATCTCACTACGCCAACGATTAAGAAAAACCCTGCTCTGAGGATTAAGTGATCTGGGTCTCTCTGGAAAATGTGTCTACTCTACTGGACTACTAGAGAAACTCCTTAGACTCCCATCCTGAGAAGGAACGGCATAAACCCTGAGGAATGCAACTAAATCTCACACTCCCCAGGCAGTGGTACAAAGATGTCTCAGGTTTGTTAGAAGCAGGAAACAGCCATCGTGGTGGTCATGATAGAATACATTTTAAGCATTCTGACTCCCATTTTTAAATCCTAGCTCTTCCACTGTTTTAGTCATGTGACCTCGAGGATGTTAAGTGCTAGGATCCTTGGTTTCTTCAACCATAAAACAGAAATAATCCACCTGCCTTGTATAAAGTTATGAAGATTCAAGGAGATAGTACCTGTAAACCAGTTAGCCAGTTGCCGCTGGCATGTTGTGAGTACTCAATAAACATAATCATTATCATCCCTATTATTACTATCATAATGCCTACAGTAGTCAGAATTCAAATACCTCTTCTTTTCAATATTATTATTCTGGAGATATTTTGGTTCCTTAAACAGTTGTGGTTGGCTAAGAGGCACATGTACCTGTCTCTTCTTTGTGCCAAGACTCTCTGCAGAGTTGTGAGCAGCAGACAAGGAGAACAATCCAAACAGATGGTACCTTCACGGAGGCAGTTTTCTCCTAAGCCCCCTCCCTCCACCCCCCATACACATAGAAAGAAACTAAATGCTCTTCCAAGCTCTCTTCATCTGTGGGATAATTTCTTTAAAACCTGCATGGAATCCCAAGTAATGAAGAATGATGAAGCTAATTATAGACTCAGTGTTGTGCAAAATCCTGTCAGTTGTGTGTTCATACAGATTATCTGGCTTAAGTCAAAGTTTATTCAAAGTATTCAGTCTCAGAACCATCTAGAAGCTAACAGACCTAGCCTGTCAAATTTGTGGGGGCAATGACGCCATACCATTTGATTTTATAGCTTGTACATTGCCTAGAATTCTTCTGGCACCTAGAATAGCACACCAAAGAAAGTGGCTTATTTTATCTGTACTTGGTGAGACCATTGACACATTCACTTAGAGACATGGGTGGTTCCAGGTGCAGAACTTTGTTGTTGTTGTTGTTGTTATTTTTCCCCTGATAAAAAAAGCAGCACATACTCAATAGAGATGTTTTTAAAGTATGCCCCTTCTAAGAAATAAAAATTAAAGAAGGAAATCACCTATAATCCCCTCACCAACAGTAACTCTTGTTCAAAATATGTTGTTATGTCTTTCCTTCCAGCATTTTCTATTTGTGTATATAGGGATTTGTTTTTACTTGTTTAGGGGCTTGACATTTTTTAGAACTTATAATCATGCTGTATAAAAAAACTGGAGACTGCTTTCTTTGCCTCTTGTACACTCACATAATAAACTATAATGGCAATATAATATTCAAACAAATGACTATAACAGTTTACTCAACCACTTCCCTGTTCCGAACATCTAGGTAACTTTTTCATTTTTATTGGTATAGCTGCAACAAACATTTTGAATATAGCTTTTTAAAAAAATAATTGTTCCAAAAAGAGGATTATTTCTTTCTTTTCTTTTTGAGTTGAGGCCTCACTCTGTCACCCAGGCAGGAGTGCAGTGGCACGATCATGGCTCACTGCAGCCTCAACCTCTCACTTTAGCTTCCTGAGTAGCTGGGACTACAGGCATGTGCCACCATATCTGGCTGACTTTTTTTTAAGTAGAGATGAGGTCTCACTGTGTTGTCTAGGCGGGTCCCAAACTTGGACTCAAGCAATTCTCCCACCTCTGCCTCCCAAAGTGCTGGGATTACAAGTGTGAGTTACCATACCTGGCCCCAGATGGAGGATTATTTCTCTAGGATATATTCTCAGAAATAGAATTACTAGGTCAGAGAATTTTAAAGACTTTTCAAGATGTTTTAAAGACTTTTTAAAGACTCTACAAACATTTCCTGTGCTGCTCAGTGTGGACATTCCATATTAGTGTGGGTAAACTGCCATCTACCTCCCAACTCCTACCAAACTCTTTGTCTGTTATGGGAACTTCCCTGATCCACCCTTCCTCTTGACTCCAGAGGACCTGACTAACTACTATCTAAAGCCGCCCCTCTGGGATCAGTCCATTGTGACCATCCTGTGAACCCCAGTCTGGAAAAGAGTGGCTGAAGTCTGTCTACTCCTTCCCTGATACATTGTCCAGCCGGCCTCTGAGCCAGAACGGAAAGTTGGTAGAAGACAATGCCTTCTTCGACCACTTACTTTTATTCCTTATATATTGAGCCTGGTTTGTCTTGTTACCATGGCAACACAACCGCAAGGCTAATAGATATTCCTTGCCACTTAAAGAGGAAAATTCAGCTGATAGGCAAGCAGGAAAGATGCAGGAAAGAAAAGATGAGTCCTTTTCTGTTTTCCCTCTGTGCTTCCGCAAAGGGACAGAGATAATTAAAAAATTAGACTTTGAAGTCACACAGACGCTGACAGAGGGAACATCAGGAAGATTCTGGGGCTAGCAAGACCATCTGTTTCTAGTGCTAATTAAAATGGATTAAAATAAATCAAATTACCTCAGATCTCAGCTCTCCTTGATGGAAAATGTCTCAAAGCACAGGTCATTTTAGAGAATCCTTTCACCCTTTGGGGAATTCTCTGACTTCCAAACAACTTAGAATTATCTTAAAGATGAAGGGGGACTTAATAGCATGCCTCCAATAGCGCACCTCAAATCTTGTCAGTTCCACTTCACCAGCATGCCTAATTCCCAATTGTCATTCGTCCCCCAGTTCCTCCTCCCACCAGCCCACATCCCTCTCCGGGCTGTCTTCCTGAGAACCACCTCCAATTATGTCCAAATGAAAATCAATCCCAGCTCTCTAATGTCTCACGGAAGAGAGCCCAGACGTCATAGTCCAGCACACAGTGTCCTCAGGACACACAATGCCACCCTCACTAACTCTCCATTCCCAGAATGAGCCATCCATTCTCTTCAGGATTCTGTTCTCTTGCCCGAGCACACACAGTTTCTCTTCTGTAAAACACCCCACCCCCCTCTTCCAAACCCAGTGCTAATCCCATTTTTCTCTAAATGGAGTCATTTCCTCCTCTGGGCTCACGTGTTTTTTCATTCATACCTAAGATGTAGCTTTTCCTACGCTGTGTTGGAACAGACTGTCTCTGTGGTCCACCTCCCCTCCTCTCCCTCATCTCTGCCTTGTTGCCTGGCATGTTGTAGACGGAAGCCATTACCCTCACAAACATGGGCTATTTGATTAAAAGGATACATGTGTCTTTATGGGGAGATAGGAACAACACTTTACACTTCTCTAGCACCAGACTTCTAGGTAACCGAAACCTCTAAACTGCAGCATCATTATCAAACATATGCTGGGTTCCTAGCAATAGGGTCTCGTGGTCAACATTTGGTTGCAGGAATTGTTAGTTGTTGTTTGGGGAAGAAAGCTCAAAGAACATATTTTATCAATGTCTTGGGAAATCCCAAAAATATTCAAAAGCAGTAATAATAGGATACTGACATCCTCTCCCCAATATTCCTTCCTCATTTTATGTACCCATCACTGAGTTTCCACAATGATTAACATTTTGTTGATTTTGTTTCCTTTGTTGTCTGCCCTTCCCCATAAATCCCAGATACAGTGTTACTTCATCTTTAAATATTTTATAAACAGTTTAGGTTGAAATCCTAGCTCTTCTACCTGTTAGGGTACGGATGGACAGGGTGAGGGTGGATGGAGAGGTGCAGGGAGGCACACAGCACTGCTAGGGCTGGAAAGCCGGAGTTGCGCGCCGGCAACCCAGAGATCCGAGTAAATTGCAAAGAATTGCTACACACAAAAAGGTGTGAGAAGAAAAGATTTAAGAAAAGTTCACCCCCCACAGACAGCAAGTAGGCCTACACTCTAAGTGAGTGTGGCATCGTAGCACCCCAGAGTCCTGGCTTAAATCCTTCTCTTGGAGATGTTGCACATGACTACCATGACTGCTGTGACTTCCTTGTCGACCACCTGTGGATGTCTTGGATATCCTGTGACAGAGAGCCATTAATGTCCGCCCACATTATCACAGCCCCTAGAGAAGGGCGTGACAAGGATTCTAATTCTCCTGCACCTTCCCAAACGACATTCCTTAGACCTAATGGAGGGTGTACCTCCCCTTATCTCCTAGGCATTCCCAGTAGGTAGCTTCGGGGATCCTTGGCTTCCCTGTAGAAAGTACCCGATTTACTGGGAGATCGAATCCCCACCTGCTCCCGCTCTGAGCAGTCATAACTTTTGTAATTACAAGTTTCATGACTTTTACAGTCCTTGCCCAATGCATGATGTCTTGGGCCTTGTAAATTCCCTCTACTCTAGGCACGCTTGATGGCCACTATGAGATACCTCTGATACCTGGAAGTCTGTTTCTGAAAAGACAAAGTTGGTAAAGTTAATTATACTTAAAGTGTGCATTTCTCCGAAAGCATAGCTTCTACTTTCTCATCATTGTGTCAGGGTTTAAGAACAAGAAAAATGTCTTCCCACTCTCAGTCTGTCCTTTCACTACCTACCATGACTGTAACCTGAGGCAGGTTAATTAATCTTTCTAATGCTCATTTTCTATACATATAAAACAAGAATATTTATGGTACGCCCATCATAAGGTTATAATTAGCAAATGGACTATTCTGTGGAAAACCTTTGATACTTAGCCCCTGTCTAGTTCATGTACTAAGGGATCAGTGTTAACCATCAAAATCACTATCATTATCATTACTGAGTTTACACCACTGCACCAAGCCCTTGAAACATGAAAGACATAAGACTGTATCTATCAGTAATCATTACTCTGACAGCAGAATGGGAGAAGCCTGGAGCATGGAAAAACTGGTAACCTCAGACACAAAATAGGAGGCTAGAAAAAGAATTCTGTAAGAAGATGATGAGATCTTGAACTAGGCAATGACAAAGAATGGAAATTATGTGTCCAATGCAATTAGAGTCAAGGCCTCTGACTGACTGGCTGCATCAATGAGTGTCCTTCTGCAATTAAAGATCAAGTTTAGACCTGCAAAAAGTAAGTTAAGGGAGGTGGAGGCAGTGAGATAATGAGTTCCTCCTTAGACTTATTGTCTCTGTGGTACAAATGGGGTATCCTATGGTGGTGCATCTTAGAAAAAAGACTTGGCATATTCTAAAGTTTCGATGTTTGCCCCCCTGAACCCTATGTTGAAATTCAATCCCAATGTTGGAAGTGGGGCCTCATGGGAGGTGTTTAGGTTGTGGAGCAAATCCCTCAAGAATAGATTAATGCCCTCTCTGGGTGTGGGGGAGTGTGTTCTCACTCTATTAGTTCCTGTGGGAGCTGGTTGTTAAAAAGAGCCTAGAACCTTCCCCATCTCTCTCTTGTTTCCTCTCTTGCCATGTGATCTCTGCACATATTGGCTCCTATTCACCTTCCACCATGAGTGGAAGCAGCTTGAGGCTCTCACTAGGTGCCTAATCTTCTAGCCAGCAGATTCATGAGACAAATAAACCTTTTTTCTCCATAAATTACCCAGCTTCAGATATTCCTGAAGACAAGACAGACAGAATAAGATAGCATGTGAGGCTGCTGATTATAATAAGGCAATGCTTGTTCTTCCCTTTGTGAAGCATGCATGTCCTCCTATGTAGCTGGTTGTCAGTTTTATTTTGGTGTTTCTTACACATCTCCCTGTGAAAGATTCCAGACTACCCAACCCCATAAACCTTCCCTCAGCTCTGGGTCTATAGCCTTGCTTCACTGTTGTGATGGCTAAAGTGAAATTGGTTTCCTTATGTTCACTGTTCATAACTTACCTTAAAATGAACACGTGCTCACTGTGGACATTTTTTAAAACACAGAAAAATTATAATGGAGAAAATGAAAGCTAGTCCTAATCCCACCACTCAGATATAGCTAGTATCATGAGGTTGATACATCCTATTATTTGTTTTAATATATTATTTACATAGATAAGATCACACTGAACATATAGTTACTTGTTTTGCTTATTCTTGTAATGAGAAATGGGAAGATATGATCTTACAGGACTGTCACATAATTTTCTTAACCATACTAATCCCGATGGGCATTTTGCTCCAATTTTCTTGCACTGAAATGTCAAATAAGAAATAGTAACTATTAAGTTAGTGAGTGTTTTACTCATAAAACTTTATTTCATTTCTTAATTTTTCTCCTGTTAAAACTCTGTTTCGGGATTGGCAGTAGTGGGAATCTGCCAGGGGAGGGGGCGGAATACCTCATCATTAAGGATACCTGCATAATGAACATTTGTATACCTAACCCTGAATTGTACCCCACATCTTTAAAATTAAAATTTTGTTTTAAAAGTCTGTTTCTACTGGTACACACAAGGAAAGAATCAATTATTTATCCTGCCTTTTCTATATAAACTGTTTATCATGGGTATTCAAATAACGAAGTGTCTCCTTACAAATTATGGCAGCTAATAAATGAGCACAAAGTGTTAGAATTAGAAAACCACTGTTTTTCAACTCCCAGTAAATTAATGGATCTAGGCAGTTAGCTAGTATCCTGGAAAGAGGGCCAGTCAGCTACTGTGTACCTCCAGGAGAGAGGACACAACAGCACCTATGATCTTGGCAAAGGACATACATTAGTCTGGTCAAACCTCTCACCCACTTGGAGGAAATATATAGAATAGGGAGATATGTTGGACTGCACTGGCTGTCCAAAATCACAAAATCCAAATAGTGGGAAACTCCACAGATCTCAACAATCTGAGCTTTTCAGTGGATCCTGCAGGGAACAACAGCAAAATAGAAGGAGAATTTGTAGATTGAAAAGAACTTCAAAGTATGTATGAGTGGACCCGTGTGTGTGTGTGTGTGTGTGTGTGTGTGTGTGTTTTTTTACTGAGCCTATGGAATTGTGTCTAGGGATGCACAACTGGATGAAAACAATTGGGTGGAAACTAAAGAAATGCAAGCAAGTGATCACACTTCTACCTACTATGGCTGTAACCTTAGGCAGGTTAATTAACCTCTCTAATGCTCATTTTCTATATATGTAAAATGAGAATATCTAAAAGTCAGGATAGTGGTGGTGACATTTGCAGAAGGGAAGGGAGTTGAGATTATTAGCACAGGTACAGGGTTCTTTGCTGGCAGAGGGGCAGCTGGCAAAGTCCTACTTCTATGTATTTGTTTTGTGTAGCTTTTTGTGCTATGTTTTATAATTTTAAAAGTTTATAAATCTCAGATGAAGAAAAAAAAACAAAACATCAAAGCTGTTACTACTTTTACTGGGTTGAATAGTATTCCTGCAAAATCTATGTCCTGCCCTGAACCTCAGAATGTGACCTCATTTGAAAATAGGTCGTTGCAGATGTATTGCAACATTGCAGATAAAATTAAGATGAGGTCCTACTGGAATGGGGTGGATCTCCAATCCAGTATGGTGTCCTTGTATCAAGAAAAGAAGAGATACAGAGAGAGAATACCATATGATGACGACAGAGGCAGAGACTGGAGTGATGTATCTATAAGCCAAGGACCTCCAACAATGCTGATAACTAGTAGAGACTAGAAGGAAAGCATGGAAAAAATTCTCTCTCAGACCTTCCAGTAGAAACCAACCCTGCTGACATTTTTATTTCGGACTCAGTCTACAAGAACCATGAGAAAATAAATTTCTGTTGTTTTAAGCCACCTGGTTTGTTACAGCAGTCCTAGGAAACTAATGTATTGCCCAAACATCACCATGTGTTTATAATTTTTTTTAATAAAAATAATGATTGGTTTAGACTGGGCATGATTGTTCAAGGCATTTTTTTCTAGGTCCTTATCCATGTGCAAACAATTATTTACTGGGTTGTAGTTACAGCCAAATACAGTTTTGTTTCTGGACATTTTTTTTTTTTCACTTGACAGAGCATTGATTTGGGCTTCTTAATCCAAGCACATGCATCTCCACTAGGCTACATTGGTTCACACTAGATCCTGCTGTTCCCTTCCCTGAAAAGAAACAGGCCCACCTGCTGCATTTCCAGCATGAAACTTTGCCTTCGGTTTTTCTCTTCGTGTTGCAATAAAATCTGACTCATTATGCCATGAACTGTGAATTTCTCTAGTAATCTGCTGGTTCTAACTTCTCACATACATCCTATGACCCCACCACCACTGCGATCAGCCCCTGAAACCATAAGCAGATGATAAACTCAGCTGCTGGATTCTTTGAGGGTCCACATAGAGACAGTGAGTAGGTTTAATTAACAGTAAAACAATATCCTGAAGGTTTCTTCATGCACTGAACTGAAATCAAATTGTTTGGTGCTTGTGTAGAACCAAAGCTGAGATCAAATTCCTTCTCTGTCACTCTAGAATGAAAGACATTGTAACCATGGCTCTGCTACTTTCCAACATGCCATGATATTTAAGCCAAACATTAAACGAGGCCTTATCCAAATATTGAAAAGTAGAATGCCATCTCATCTTCTCAGGGGCATCTTAGTCAGCCAAGCAGGGGGGCTTGTCTTTCTTGTTCCTTGCATGAGTCAGCCAAGCATGACACCTTATTTTCAGTGGGCAGTTGATATTTGTTAAATGAAGCTCTATTTAAATCCAAAGGTTCTAAGACGTCAGCTCTCCCAAATCACCAGGAGTGGACCGCCTGCCCTGTCTCAACAAATAGGTCCAGGGTGAGGCCAACACATCATGTTTGAAAAGCAGCATGTGTGATTTTAATGCAGGCAGTCTTCCTATTTTGGGAAAAGCTAATGTAACCAATGAGTGTTTTAAAGTCAGAGACCATCTTTTTGCTCTGTTGGGGAACACCTGTTGAGCGGTATACCACATATTCTTCCTAGTCCTGGGGACAGAGCAGAGCCACATCCCCCGTGGGCAAGTCCCTGTGTGTCAGTGTGGATACTGAGATCAGGCAGGGGTCAGCCCTTCAAGAGCCCACAGAATAGCAGGAGAGATGGAAATGTAATGTGGGAAAAGTTCTCATAACACTGTAGTTCTAAATTGAAGGTGACTTTGCCTCCCAAGAGATAGTTGTCAATGCCTGAAAACATTTTTGTTTGTCACAACTGGGGAGTGCTTCTGGCATCTAGTAGATGGAAGACAAGGATATTGCTGAACATCCTGCAATGTACAGGACAGCCCTCACAACAAAAAATAATTGGCCCAAAATGCCAATCGTTTCTGCGTCGAGAAACTCTTCAGGAGAGAATGGAATACATGTAATGACCCGAGAACAAGCAGCGCATATGAAACTACAGGTGACATCATCTATTACTGCTCCTACAGCCTTCCCTCCTCTCCTCCATTTCTTCACTCTCGTCTGTCTCCAACCCACTGTCACCTTGCTGGCAACGGTGCATCAAGCCCTGTGTTTGTATGATGCTGGGTTTGAAGCCCAGATTCTCCATATTCCCCTGCTTAACCTTGGGCAAGCCATGGACCTCTCCAAGCCTCATTCTCATCTCAGCTCTCCTCTGTGAACAACAGAGACTTAAGAAAAAAGGTCAGGGGGAGACTGTTTTTATGTACCCCTGATTGACAGCCTGACAGGCTCCCATGTACCTCATGGGGTCGATGCAATGAAATGAGATCATGTATATTAAGTGCTTTGCTAGGTGACAGCATCTGGTAAGCACTTGTCATATGTCAGCTACTGTGATGCTAATGAGTAACACCTTCCACCACCCCATGGGCTTACCACCTCTGCCTTGTTCTGCAGGCTTACCTAATTTGGGGGTTCAACTCTTTCCTTGAGACTCTTATTGTCTCCTAGTACAACCTATGGGCGGTGGCATCTCTCACATTACTGTGTTCTTAGGTCTAGAGCCTGGAGCCCTTCCCCAACCTTCCTCTTTAAGTTGGAGGATCTGATAGCTACCCTCCTTTAGTCGAAGTGAGAGAGAACCAGCTTTTGACAGAAGCACTTTGGTTGCAAATGCTTCTTACACAAACAGGAGCACTCTTTTATTTCCACTCTACACTTTAGACCATCCCACAGCTCCCAGACACCTTATCTCAGGTTTGGACTCTGTCTCTCTGTTGGCCACCTCCTATGTTACAGCCTAGTCATTTGTCTAGATGACAGCTATGTCTAGATGACATCATCAATATTACTTTAGATAGTAAAAATTCTTTCTGTCCCTGTGAACTAGACCTTTTTCTCCAAGCCTAAGGAATGATCATTTTTGCCTTCTAAACTGTACTTTCCAAAATGTTACTGGGTCTGGCTATACCATCCCTTTCAAAGATGGCTACCCGCTTGGGAACTTTTAAGACTTTGAAGGGTCTTTGGACTCCTTACAGTTTTAAGCCTTTTCGATAAATTCTCCCATTTACTAATTCCAGGTGAAAACTTTCAGGTATTATGAATGACAAAGTTATCAACCTGTGAACAAATAAAACCACTACTATCTGGAAGCAAGATAGTTACATCACTAGTAAAGAACCAGAGCCCTCCAAGCAGAAATATAGTGTCTGTCTCCCTAATTTGAAGGTTTTGCTAAAAGAGTCAAAGAAAAATCCAGTTAAAAATATGTTTTGTAAGTTCTACCATTGTCATCTGGAATTTCAGAAGAGGCAGAAACTCAGGTTGTTATTTTAACCCTTCTTTCTCTGAGTAAAGCAACATTTCCCTAGATTACTTACACTTCCTTCGATTTGGCTGAGTTACAAACTTCTACTTGACCTTCAAGTCCCAAACTAAAAGTTCCAGACTTCCTCTCAATAGCTTTCTGTGGTTTGCATCCTTATCCCATCCTGAACAAATTGTTTCCTCCTCTGTGCCCCCATCACACTTCAAACATCTCTCTTACAGAGTGTGCAACAGATATTTTTCTGCAGGTCTTTCTGAGAGACTAAGCATCTTCAGAAGAGGAAGCATTTTATATGCCCTTCTATTCTCCTCCTGAAACCCCCTTGCATGTTGAAATCAGCATCCCCCGAATGTCCACTTCAGTTCTGTTCAACCACCCAAATCCAACACTGTGGAACATTATTAATAAGACAAACATTGAAAACAATTCACCAGATTTTTTTTCATCATTTGCTTAGTTCAAAATACAACAGGACAAATATACATAGTTTGGTTTGACTATGAATTAGTCAGATTTCTTCAGAATGTTCCAGCTTTTGATTCAATGTTTAGTTCATTTGAACCCCTTATAACCATGATATATATTTGCTCAAGAGAGTTTCATCCAAGTAGCTGGAACTAAAGGACCAGTTACTCCCTCCAGATTACATTGCCTTGTTTTTTGCTTTCTCTTCTTTCTCAGAAAATGTTTCTTATCTCTTCGAAGCCAGTGTTTCTGCTAGTGGCCCCTTTAAAAAAATCCTCTTGGAGCATGCCGTTAGTTGTCCTGTTGCCAAGTAGGGGCTTCCCTTATAATAACTACTTTAATGCTTCCCTTCCTTTAAAAATAATATCCTTTCTCATACAATGATTTAAGTTCCTCCAGGCATATTCCCAGAAGGGAGATTGTAGTGTCATATACAAGGTCAACTTTTAGATCTTTTAGAAATCGTCACACTGTTTTCCATAGTAAAAAAAAAAAAGAAGAAGAAAGAAAGGAAAAAATTGGTACATATACACAATGGAATATTACATAGTCATAAAAGACAAAATTATGGACTTCACAGCAACTTGGATGGACTTAAGTCTATCATACTCAGTGATCTATCACAGAAACAAAGAACAGAGTACCTTTTGATCTATCACAGAAACAAAGAACAGAGTACCATATGTTCTAACTCATAAGTGGACCTTGAACAATTATAATACTATAAGAAAACGTTTGGCAGAAGTGGGAAACTGTCAGTTGAGGGAAACTGCTAGGGGAAGGAGGGTCATACCTCATCAACAAGTGTACCTGCATAATCGTTTGTATACCTAACCCTGAATTGTACCCCACATCTTTATAATTAAAAAATACACAGAAAATAAATTTAATTAAATTAAAAAAAAAACAGTACCACATGTTCATATTCATAAGCAAACCCTGAACATTTACCACAATACTATAAGAAAGGGGTTGGCAGTAGCAAGATACTGCCGGGGTGGGAGGGAACACATCAATAAGGGTACCTGGTCTCAAACCATGCAAAGTGTGGACCAATGGGAGGCCCAAACTTCACCTGTACATAGACCCCTTATGTACCTAATCCTGACTTGTACTCCACATCTTTAAATTTATATATATATAAAATAGCCATCCTTGCAGGGCCAAGACTAGGGTGAGTCGAGTGAGCCTGCCAGAGTGCAAGATTTAAGGTAGTTCTCACTTTTACGTGCTGACCCTGCATTGTATGACCCTGCGAATGGGCACCTCCTTAAATTTTGCACCCTAGTCACCTCTCTTGCCTCACCCTAGTTCATGCTTTGCATTACTGCAAAGAGCCCTTATGCAGCTGGTCCAGAAAGGAGCTGAGTATTTGAATCTTTTCCCTGGTCCCTGACATTTTACTTTTCCAACGCTCTTCCATCTAGATTAAAATCTTGGAGTTTAATCACGTATGCTCCAGCTGTTCCCCTGCAGAACCCAGACAATCCAGGTCTCAAGTCTACTTGTAATGAATGTTTTACTTTTAAACACCTACTTTGTATTTTAAGCAATCAACAATCCCTCCCAAAGACGGATATTGTTAATATGAGTAATATTTCACAGATGACTTTGGTAGATGTGCTTCTTAATTATAGTATTACTCATTTCTTTGTTTCAAAGCTTTTAATTTATCATCTAATAGGCACAGTGATCCATGGAATTATCCATCTTTTTTTTTCCTATTTTAGGTGGCTGTGCTTATTACTATTCATAGCATAAGCCAAGTGCTATGGTTATTAAGTGGTGTCATTTGCACCCTAATGACTTTGTGCTTTTCACAACATTCAAAAGGAAATTGAATGTTATGAAGCAAATGAAACCCCAAACAGAGACTGAGTATTAACCCTCATTGTCCAAGTGTGAAGGAACAAACCAGTTAGGTGGAAGGTGAGTGGAGACAGAAGGAAATTCTAGGTTTATATGATCATGTTTCCATGTTCTTGGAAACTCTTTGGAATGTAGTACTGAAGGCCCCAAGCTGCCTTTCCAGAATTTTTCCCCACATTCACTTTTGCTCTTTTGTCCCAAAGGCCGTTCGCCTTTTTGCAGTCTCTCCCTTCATATTCTGTTCCCTCTGCTTAGGATGGTCCTCTCTTTCCTCTTGCTATAGCTAAATCCTACTCATCCTTTAAATCCCAGCTCAATTATCACTTCTTCAGAAAATCTCTCCCTGATCTTCCCAACCAGGTCCTATCTCCTACCTACATTGTCGTAACACTATCTGAGCAATTATCAAATGGCGATTTTACATTTGAGTCATTCTTTGATTAAGCCTGTGCCCTCCTAAGACGGTAAGCTTCACAAGTACAGGGGATTTATAGGTGTTTTGTTTGCTCACTGTCGTCTTCTCAGGGCTTAACTTTCAGTAATGCTCAGCACATTTGTTGAATTTTTTTAATGGCAGCCAAGTGTATCAGTGTCGTGCCAGGAAACACACAGCACACTTAGCTGGGGTTCTAAAGACTTCAGGGTTAAGGAAATCAACAGGGATGTTGAGAATCCCAGAAACTAGCAACAGTACCCACTCTGGGCTTGAGGGGCATGGGAAAGAAAAGGTGTTTATCAGATTCCAGAGAGACAGCTGGGACCTTGCAGGAGCAGTAGTTTTGAAGAGGCACAGTCACTTCTAGAAACCTGTCTCAAGGAAAGATGAAGGAGGAAACATCTTTACTCTCCCTCTTCCTATTTCTTCTGATCTCCTGCCAGCATCTCTCATTGGCCAAATCCAACTGGAAGCCATGGGCCAAGGGGACCCATAAATACAGTCCTTGGGGGAATGAACAGAGAAGCCAAAGAAAGGATGAGGGGAGCACCCCCGAGAAACCAGAACCCTAAGGCTGCAGCCCATGAGCCCTCCTCAGTCCTGATTGAGTCTTCCAGGAACCTCCCCTAGTTTCACTGCAGACAAATAAGTACAATCATAACTGCTGCTCCTCTGCTTATGTGGGATGAACTACTTAAATTTTCTCCATGGGTTATGCTCTGAGTCTTGAATACCAGCAGATTTCATTGAGAGCATAAACCAACAACACAAGATCAACTCTGATGGGTCAGATTTCATTGGGGCTAAATAAACAAATCAGGAGCTCGGCATTAATGAGGCTACATAGAGTGAACTATTTTTAAAGAAATTATTCTGAGAGCCTCTATTAGGGTGGTGCTGCCTCTGTGCTGCGGTCTGTCTTTAACCTTGAAGGAAGCAGCTGGGACATTTTGCAAAGAGGTTGGCCTTGGGGAACAAGGGTCTCTGTTGGCTGTGAGTCCATTCACAGAGAAGCGGAGGGGGAAAAAAGTAGGAGACAGGAGTTCCAGGATGTTGTAGAGGGATGTTCTCTTCAGTGCGCCGTGACCTAGCTCCTGCCACTCTAAGTCATCATGACCTAGGATCAAGGGCCAGCTACCAGTCTTTCGCTTTTCTCCTTCAGATTTCTTCACTTTCTTGTTCCCTCACTTTGTCCTCCTCCTGGTTCTCGGATTCCTGTTCCAGTCTCCGGTCCACATTGTAGGGGTGGAGATGGGAGAAGAAACCAGTATTCTCCAAGTTTTCCATGGCCCTCCTCTCATTGTGGACTGGGTCATTCAGTGATTCACGCACACCCAAGTAGCACCGTGCTCATTCATTTGACTTAGGATGATCCCAGATTGCCCTCTTTCAACCCTATCCTTTCTCATAAGGCCCATACCAAGGCATCTCCTGACAGACCTTTTTTCCCCAGATATCTAGCCAGGATCTCAAACTCAGCACCTGACTTGAATTGAGACTCTTCTCCTTGCAGAGGAAACCAGGTCTAGGAGAAAAGACTTGACTTGACCCCTCCATCTTCTGACCCCACTCCCACTTCTGCACTTTCAGCTGTGTTACCTTACACAAAATCCCTAGCACCTCGGAAGCTAAGGTTCAGTGTTCCAAAATGAAGCTCAACAAACATGACAGAAGCACTATACACGTGGATTATCATTATTATTGGCGTTGCTATATTGTTACAAACCTCTCACTGGGCATCCCATTCTGACTCACCTAGTATCTTAGAGCATCACAGTCCTCCTTGTCAGCTGTGAGTCATCTTTAATTCTTTTGTCTTGAGTCTCCATGTTTAGTCATCGGATCCTGTCAGTCACACTACATAATCACTGTGTCTCGTAGCCCCTCATACTTGCAAGGCCCTGAGTAAGAGCACAAATGGATGTCCCCAGCCCACGGCCACCTCCTTTCTCTCCCCATCCCAGAGCCCCACCTATACCACCAGGAGGAGTCTTGCACACATAGTGGGGAAAGTCCCCATGCAGCCTTAGGGCCATTTGAGTAGAGAATTCTGGAAGTTTAGAAACCCAAAGCAAAGCATGGTCTCAAAGTGTGTGTGTTGCGGGGAGGCTGTTGGCTTTGGGTGGCTGTCCCTTTGGCCCACAGAATCTTTGCCCCACAGGCAAGAGTGCAGGCAGAGGAAGGTCAGGGCAGGGATCTAAGAGGTGCTCAGGGTCTTAGAGTAGAAACTTTCCTCTGTACTTTGGAGTCAGGCAGAGTCCAGTTGGAGTCCACCTCTTCCTAGGTGACCTTGGGCATATTGTGGGTGGAACCAGCTTTTAAAGAAAAAAAAATCTTAGGACTCCAGGCAAAAAGGATATGGATGTCCTTCAGAAATGTAGTAGAGAGTGTTGGACCCTTAGATTTTCTCCTAGAGAAGCTTCTAGTGGAGTCAGTTAACTTAACAGGCATCAGTCCCTCGACTTTCATGCCAATTCTGTTAGGGGGGTATAAACCTGTGATTAGGAAAATAATGCCCCCAAAGATGCCCACATCCTCATCTCCAGAACTTGTGAATCTGTCACCTCACATGGCAAAATGACTACAGATAAAATTAAAGATTTTGAGATTGGAAGAGTCTCCTGGATTATCCAATGACCCCAGTGTAATCACAAGGACTCTTAAAAGAGAGAGGCAGGAAGGCCTAAGTCAGAGAGATCAGAATACACTATGCTGCTGACTTTGAAGGCAATGGAAGGGACACACAAGCAAAGGAATGCAGGGGACTTCTTCTAGAAACTAGAAAAGTCAAGGAAATGAATTCTTCCCTGGAGAGAAATACAGAAAAGAATACAGTCCAGCCAGCACCTTGATTTTAGCCCTGTTCAACACATTTTAGACTTCTGACCTCCAGAACTGTAGTATAACAAGTTTGTGTTTCAAGTCACTATGTGAGTGGTCATTTGTTACAACAGTAATAGGAGAGTGATACAAAACCTCACATCTTGAGTCTCCATGTTTATGTCCACTCTGAAGGAAAAAAAGGAGAAAACAAAGCCTGTGTAGGGTTTCATACCTATAACCCCAGTTATTTGGGGGGCTGAGGCAATAGGATTGCTTAAGGCCAGAAGTTCAAGACCCAGCCTGAGCAGCATAGCGAGACCTTGTCACTAAAAAAAAAAAAAAAATTTAAATAGTCACATATGGTGGCACACTCCTGTAGTCTCAGCTACTTAGGAAGCTAAGGCAGGAGAATCCCTTGCACCCAGGAGTTCAAGGCTGTAGTGAGCTATTATTGTGTCACTGCACTCTAGCTTGGGTGACAGCAAGATCTCCTATCTCTGAAAACAAAAACAGGGTATCATGGAGAAGTTGAGTGAACTGCCTGAGGTCACACAGTCAGTGAATACGGGAGTCGAGACCCCCATGACTTCACAGTACAGACCAGTGTCCCCATGGGAATCACATGCGTTTGGTAAACGGGACTGTTGGTGGAGTCATGAAGTTCACTCCTCTGTAATATTTCCCAGGGCACGAATGGCTTGAAGCAATCAGAGACGAGCTTGGTCACAAGAAAGAGGAGGCCTTAGCAATGCACGAAGGCCATAAGAGCAAAATTGAAAGTCTACAAAAGGGCTGTCTGTGGTGTCAACAGTGGCTGGTTAGTGGCTTCAAGATCTGTCATGATTCCTGCTTCCAGACCCCGAAATCCACCTTCCCTTATGCCTGCTCTTGCTGTCTGTACTCTACCTCTCTGGTCTCCTTCTCTTAGAGAATCCCACCTGGGATTCTGACCCACCTGGAGCCCAGGCACATGCTCTTCCCTCTCCCTGAATTACTGTTGCCTAACTCTGTCCATCCTGGCTCCTTCTTGCCCATCAGATCTCATCCATCATCTTTCTACACCCAGATGTATTCGTTTCCTGCTATAACAAATGACCGCAAATGTAGAGGCTTAACCAACACAAAGGTATTATCTTACAGTTCTGGAGATCAGAAATCAAGACATGAAGGTGTAGCCTTCCTCTTCTTAGGATCCTTGTGATGACATGGGGCCCACCCAGATGATCCAGGATAATCTTCCCACCTCAAGACCTTTACCTTAATCACACCTACAAAGTCCCCTTTGCCACCTCAAGTAACATATTCATGGGTTTCTACAATTGGGATATGACATCTCTGAGGAGGAGGAGCAGGGTCATACTGTCTACCACTGCCTTTCCTAGGGGTCCTGTCTAAGCAGGTGGCTCTCTCCCTTCCCCCACCATTCATTCTTCATCATGGAATACTGCTTACTCCCTTCATAGCACATTTTTTAATTGTGATTTTTTTTTATTATGAAGAATAAGCCTATTTAATGAGGAAAGTTTTGTTTCCCTCGGAATAGACAGAGCACATCTGTTTCACTCAGATCCTGACCCAGAGCTTTGACACTGTTGAATGACTGAATGAATCTCTGAATGAATGAATGAGTAGTCTAGCTATTATCATGTAACATATAAAGAAGATGGGATGCAGAGAGATGAAGTGACTTGTTGGAATGACATGATGTAGTCAAAGCAGAGCCTAGGATTCAGCTCTGTGATGTTTGTGATGTTCCAGCGCCTCCTGCCACCACCCACTTGGGATGCTATCAAGATGGCCTCCCAAAGACCAGAAGTGTCAGGAAAGGTCCAGATAGCCTCTGGGCTCAGGATCTTGGCATCTTGAGGCATTTGAATGACATGACTCAAATTTCCTCTCTCCACTGGCTGGATGGAAAACCAGCTCTGTCAGGGATGGCCTGAGGACATTTAGAATCCCAGCCCTGGGAAATCCAGCTGCTGAGACCAGATCTGACAAGTCACACAGCTGGCAGTGGCGTCTCAGACTGGGTGTGGGGGATCATGGCCCTGATTATGAACACTGCTGGGCCACCCAGGTAGCACTGAGCAGGCCACCAGGAGACAGCTACCCAGGCCAGGGTCTTTGAGATGCAGGATAGACAGGACAAACACTCCTGAGAAAAGCTCAGCCACATGGCATCTCACTCTCTCCACATATCCACTTGTTCATTCATTCATTTATTCTGAAGGCTATCTTATGCCAGACATTCGTTGGCACTGGGGACTTTTAGGTAGACATCATCACGCTGCCCATATAAAGTTGCACTTCCCAATATGGTAGCCATGAGCCACTGGAGACCACAGTGTACTTCAAGTGTGGTTCGTCTAAAATGAGATATATTGTTGATTTAAAATGTGCCCTGAATTCTAAATACATAGTCCAAAAAAAGAAAAAGAATGTGAAATTTCTCAGTACTTCATGATGTTGTCTATATATTGAAATGATAATCTTTTGAGTATATTTTGTTAAAGAAAATATATTATTAAAATTAATTTCCCCAGTTTCTTTTTACATTTCTTAATATGGCAGTCAGAAAACTTTTAGCCACATTCATGGTTTGCTCCATATTTCTGTTAGACAGTGCTGTTCTGCTGACTTGCTACATGTAAGGTACATATATGTGTACATGAACATGTAAGGTACAAGCCCAGGGTAGAATTGACATCACTAGCTGGCCCCAGGTGCAGAGGGATCCCAAGGACACAGACTGTGAGGGTCAGGGTGGAGAGCCCAGAGCAAATGCCTAAAAGAGCGTACATCTAAATCAACAGCTGCAAGTCATTCACTCTGGAAAGGCACCCAGGATATACTGGGGCACACAGCTGAAAGCCCGTGAACCTCAGACACTATGAATGGTGGTACTAAGGGGGCATAAGAGGGGAAGGAAAGAGACAAAGCCAGAAAAGGCAACAGATACCACCTCTGGAAACATCTAGTCTCAAGAGATCCTCCCACCTCAGCCTTCCAAAGTGCTGGGGTTACAGGTGTGAGCCACCATGCCTAGCCAATGGCAAAAGATTGTAAGCAGAGGAGGCCTTTAGAAAGATCTCTCTAGCTGGATGCGGTGGCTCATACCTGTAATCCCAGCACTTTGGGAGGCGGAGGTGAGAGAATTGCCTGAGCCCACGGGTTCGAGACCAGCCTGGACAATTTGGCGAGACCTGATGTCTACAATAAATCAAAATATTAGCCAGATGTTGTGGCACACACCTGTAGTTCCAGTTACTTAGAAGGCTGAGGCAGAAGGATCACCTGAGCCCAGCAGGTTAAGGCTGCGGTGGCTGTGAGCATGCCACTGCACTCCAACCTGGACAACAGAGCGAGACTCCAACTCAAAAACAAAAAAAGAAAAGAAAAGAAAAATCTCTCTGGTCACAAGGGAGACAAGTCTCCCATGTGCTACTGAGCTTTCTGGAGCCCGTCACACCATTTTATAAATGATTACTTGGGAGCAACATCTCTTTTTGCAGACTTCCCCCTGCCACAGTATTATTTGACAGTAGAGCCCTGTCCTGAGTTCCTTTCAGAGTCCCGAAAAGGGGAAGTAACTCTCTCAGCTTCCACATGGCTCTCTTCCCCTGTCAGATGACAGCCAAAGGCAGACTCCTCGGAGTTTTCATCACTGTGTTTCTCATCTGTGAAACTGTGATGCAAATACTCTGCTAAAAGGCTTGGTATGTGGATAAAATGAAGCAGCATGTACAAAATACCTCTCACTGTGGCCTGAGAAGGAATTGGTCAGGAAAATGGTAGTGTCTTTCCCTCTCAGTCACCATCAGAAGGGCTCTTTCACATCTCCAGCCTGAGAAGAAGATAAAAATTCAAACAACATGATGGGGGGTGGGAGTCAGGCTACTTAAATGGTCCCTTGGAAATACTCCTAATCTTTTATCCATCCTTCCCATAAGGGACTTAGTTCATAAGGAGTCAGTTCATTTCAGAAAGAAATGTCCAAAAAGTATGCAGATTAGAGGCAGCGCCGCAGGGGGCTTTTTCCTAGCATCACAATAAGTTTTAACTGGTGAGAAAACAGCTTTTTTATTTCCCTGGGCTCTGTCTTATTGGAGAAACAACTTAAAAATTGTTCCTAATCTCCAAGGAGTTTTCAGATGCTTAATGACTTGCCAGAGTGATAAACAACCGGATTCTAGGGAGCCGTTATGTGCCGCATTACTTTTCTCTGCCTTTGAGAATCAAATGAAACAGCATAGTCTAGGGAGAGCTGGGGAGGAGCTTGGTTTGGAAGTCTGGCAGATCTGAGTTTGAACCACAGTTCTGTCACCAACAACCATGCAGTCTGTGGGCAAATTGCTTATATGTTTGAGCATCGGGGCACTTACCTGTAAAATGGGTAAGGTAAGACTGATGTATGTAAGGTAAGTCTTGCAAGGTAAGACTGATGTATGTAAGGTAAGAATTATTCGCTGTCTATTACTGCATTCACCCTCAAGGCTCAGAGGCTTAAAGCAGCACTTATGATCTCACAGTTTCTGTGGGTGAGGAATCTGGGCATGGCTTAGTTAGGCCCTTTGGTTCTCACAGGACTGTGTTCAAGTTGTCAGCTGGGGCTGTGGTCTCATCTGAAGGCTCAACTGTGGAAGGATCTGCTTCCAAGCTCTCTCCATGGTTGCTGGAAGAATTCAGTTCCTCACAGGCTTTGGGGCTAAGGGGATCAATAATCCTCACTGACTGTTGATTGGAAACTGTCCTCAGTTCCCTGCCTTGTGGGCTTCTCCCTAGGGCAGCTCACAACACAGTAGCTTACATGAACAGGGCAAGGAAGCCAGAAGAGTCAGAGAAAGAGAGAGAGTACAGGATGGAAGTCAGTCTTTTCTAGCCTAACCTTGGAAGTGATATACCATCACCTTTGCTGTATCCTGTTGTTTAGAAGCAAGTCGCTAGGTCCAGCCCACACTTGAGTGGAGGGAATTACACATAGGCATGAGTACTAGATAGGGGAGATTATTACTGGGAGCCATTTTAGAAGCTGTCTGCTACAATGTATAAGGATTCTCAGTGAGTAGTAGCTGTTGCAATGACCAAATGTGAAAGCCCTTTGAAAAGCAGTGCTCTCTACAGAAATAGAAGGAATTTACTGGATTATGTATTAAGGTCAGGTCATTTAACAACCATATGACACTATCAGCCTATAAAGCAGAAGTCGACTGACGAATGCTAGATTATCCAATGACAGCATCTAAAGATACATGTAAGTTGGTAACATGTTACCAAATAACAATATTTAGATACATGTATTAAAAGGCACCCACTTTTCCTCCATAATGTTTTATCATATATCCAAATGCCTATCTAGTTATCTTAGAATATCTGTTTTTATGGAGATACGGATAAAAATGTGTTTATCAGTTTTCTCATTTGGCAATATTGCAAAAGCATTTAATCCTGCTGTATAATCTTTATAATTAGCTGTATATATCTTTATATTCTTTAATAGCTACATAACATTTCCATTTAGCAGATAAATGTAACAGCCACTGTTTACTTAACCATCCCCTTAACTCTGGGACATAAAAGTTGCTTCAATGTTTTGCCATAAAAAGCAATGCTGTAATTGAGTATGTTTTGTGTAATAAGTTTTTTCTCCATAATTTAAATGATGCCTTTAGAATAAAGTTCCAGAAAGGCAATTAGAATAAAAACATTTTAATGGCTGTCTAAAGTTGTTATCCAAATGAGTAGAGGGCTTTGGTTTTCATATAAGCAAACACTGCTTCATCAGCCACGGGGTAACTTCCTCAAAGACAGGCATTGTAACTCACTTTTTTGATCTTTTTTTAACCATAGCATCCAGCCTAGAAGCAACTTGTGTACTGAGTGAACAAAAATGTTTTAAAATTTGATACTTCAGGAAAAATATTTAGGCAAGATCTATTGTAAATCTCTCTCTCTCTCTTCCCTCCTCCCCCCCAACTATCCCCCTCCTCCTTTCCCTCTCTCCCATCCCCCTTTCCCCTCTCTCTTTCTTAATCAAGAGCTGGGTTTCCTATTTCCATTTAGATTTCACTAAGATGCGGAGGCATACCAGTGCCAAGTCCTTTCCGTATCTCATTTAATCCTCATGCGCCCCCTACAGTTCAAATTCCACACAGCAACAGAATGAGATGCTCAGATCGGATTATGTCACACCCCCATGCTTTTTCAGAGGGTCCCAGGAGACATCTGTTGGTCTGAAAACTCCCCAGCATTTGAGAGGATACCATTGGACCTCTTTTCTGGGGAGAATACTAGTTCAGGAGAAATTTCACTTAGGTGGAGACAAAATTTCCTCCCAATAACCAAGAATCATGGAAATTTTCCTGAATGTAGATCAGCCCTGGATCAGGGGTCAGTTTAACCAAACTATGAATCCAAGTTAAACAACATTTAAGTAAGTAAGGCACAAATGGTCAATATTTAATCTTTGTTACATACCCCGCCACTCCACAGCATGTAACTCTAGTAACTCCAGAGAACCTCTCCCCACTTTAAGAAAATTTCTTCGGCTGGGCTCAGTGGCTCAAGCTGTAATCCCAGCACTTTGAGAGGTCGAGGCGAGTGGATTGCCTGAGCCCGCGGGTTCGAGACCAGCGCGGACAACATGGTGAGCCCTCATCTCTACGATAAATCGAAAATAAAAATAAAAAAATTAGCCGGGCATGGTAGCATGCGCCTGTAGTTCCGGCTACTCAGAAGGCTGAGGCAGAAGAGTCTCTGGAGCCCAGCAGGTTGACGTTTGGTGGCCATGAGTGTGCCACTGCACTTCAACCTGAATAACAGAGTGAGATTCCAGCTCAAAAAAAAAAGAAAGAAAGAAAATTTTATCTACTTACTTCAAGAGACATCGCCCTCATCTTTTAGACCCAGGAGACATTTGCACAAGTTCGGCATGTATGAATGGCACAACCAGATTATTTGCTCCCGCCGGGCTCGGTGGCTCAGCCTGTGATCCCGCGCCTTGGGAGGCTGAGGTGAGTGGATTGCCTGAGCCCGCGAGTTCGAGACCCGCCTTGGCAATTTGGCGAAACCTCATCTCTACTATAAATCAAAAATTAGCCGGGCATGGTAGCGCGCACCTGCAGTTCCAGCTACTTGGAAGGCTGAGGCTGAAGGATCGCCGGAGCCCAGCAGGTCGAGGCTGTGGTGGCCGGGAGCGGCCACTACACTCCAGTCTGGGCGACAGAGTGAGACTCCAACTAAAAAAAAAAAAAAAAGAAAAAGAATATTTGCTCCCCAGTGTCCAACAAACATCTCTAATCCTTAGCCCCTGGACTTGGACCGCAGCGCCCCCTGGCGGGAAACCAGCTATTTGAGTTTTCCGGTCTCCTTTTCACCTGGGCGACATCTCACCTAACCAGTCGTTCTGCTTTCTCACCTTGTCTCTCAGGTGAAGGAGGCCATGCAGCGAATCCACGATCGAGGGAACATCGGCAAGTTAATTCTGGATGTAGAAAAGACCCCGACTCCACTGGTGAGTGAAAAGCAGAGGAATCTGTTCAATTCAACACAAGAGATGTACCAAGGGTCGATTAGGTATAGGCACACGTGGGGTGGCAGGAAATACAGGTTAATTGTGGACTAGTGGAGGAGACCAGGGGTAACCAAATGATTCCACAGATGAGAGATTCATCACAAACCCACATGAATGCTAAGAAGGGAAGGTGAATGCTGCAGTGAGAGCATTTAATGAGCAATCTGAAGGCACAGACAGGAAGTGATAGAAAAAGTAGTCCTATTACAGGTGCCATCTCTTGGCTGCCACCAGTGGGAGAAATTCCTGATAAATTTCAATAAGTTAACATTCACGTTCCTAGCAGAATAATGCCAACTGTCTCTGAGAGGCCTCCTGATGGTTCCATTGATTTTGTCTTGTTTTACACCCTTATACCCAGGGGGTACCAGCAGGAATAGAGTACGTCCAACTCACATCCCATCTGCTCTTGCCGGGGCCGCTTGAGGAGGGGCTGTGTTGTGTTTTAGTCAATGCACAGGCTATCAGACTGCGTGGATTCAAGCCCAGCTCTGAGCCTCTGTCTGTATCTGGGGCAGGTTACCTTGCAACTCAGCTTCAGTGCCCCATCTGTACATTGGAGATTGATCAACTCTCACAAGTCAGTTAGAATGGCATTCCTAAAGCATTGTCTGGTAAATACTAAGTTCCAGGTCATGTGTAACAAAGAAAATATTTAAGAGGGGTGTTTTGTTTCTTTGTTTACACTCATGTTGAGTCTTGGAACTATAACAGTCCTTTATAAAAGAGCAAAAACCTAAAATTTCTTGCATATTTTAGTCTAAAGAGTATTTTTTTTAGAAAGCAATACTTTTTTTGGCTTTTGGAACCATCATGTAGTTTGAGTGTGTGACGGCCATTTCACTCAATGAAGGACAATTTAATAAGAGGGCATCTTACAATGTCTAAGTGATTAATTATAATATGTATATAGCTTATTAAATGCTTACTAAGCTCCAGGACTGTTGGAAGGTCTATGAGGGGACAAAGTTAGGGAAGAGAAAGGGGCCAGGATGCCAATCTTCCATGCCTCTACATGGTAGCCCTTAAACAGGTGACCAAGTCTGTTTCAGCCCCATCTGTAGCAGGCCTACAGAATCCAGATCCATCCTGACAGCTTATTGCTTTTAAGCAAACAGGTGACACCAGCTTCCCACTGTGATGCCTGCCCTCATGACACATGAAATGCTGCTGGGTCCTCAGGCGAATAGGAAGGATTGTCTGACCAAGGGGGGATTCTCACCCGAGCAGGTGCTGACCAGCCCACCTTTCAGGGCAAGAGCTCAGGAGCTGCCTTGGGATATGTCATTGTCCTTCTGAACCTCCTGAAGGCTTTGGGACCTAAAGAGACAGTGGAGACTGGGTATTAGGAGCATCCATGTGATGGGGAGGAGGCCACGGCCCGACTAAATGGAGGAACAGACTTGAAGGAGAGTCGGGATAAACGGAGGGCACCGGAAGATCAGGGGTAGATCCAGTGAGGACGGTTCTAGAGTCGGTACCCAATGGAAGAGGAAACAGCACCAACTCCAGGCTCTGCAGGGTGTCGCTCTCCCCTCAGCAGGTGTTGAGGGAGGGTACAGAGGAGTCTGCAGAGGCGCCATCTCCTATGGGAATGACCGCTCTCAGAGTTCAGGCCAACTCAGGGCCCTCACTCAGCCCTGCACCTGCCCAGCCAACATGCTGCAGGACACACATGCTCTATCTGAGCAGTGAGGCATGTGGGCAGCACACAGGTAAGGGGAGTGGATTGCTGCAGAGAGCTCCAGAAGTGAGTTTCTGGGAGGCACCAAAAATGGAGCCTCTCCTGCCCAGAGCCTCCTCGCAACTAGGCTGGGCTAACATGGAGTGTGTCATGGGGTCAGAGCAGAGGCAGAGCTGCTGCCTCCTGACCCCACAGAACCAGAGGGCAAGTCTGCCCTGAATCTAACCATCTGGCCAGTGCCCAGAGAACAAGAATTGCCTCATCTGAAGGCTGCTGACTTCTGCCTCCCCCACAGCTTCTGTGGTAACATCACCTCAGGGTCCATTATTGCTGTAAATAGAACTAACAATAATTATTGTTATTGCTACTACGTCATAGAGCCATTGAGAAGATTAAAAGGGGTAATGACTGGGCACAGTAGTTCATGCCTATAAGCCCAGCACCTTGGGAGGCCAAGGCAGGAGGATTGCTTGAGCTTAAGAGTTTGAGACCAGCCTGGGCAACAGCGAAACCCCATCTCTACAAAAAAAAATTAAAAAGTAGCCAAGCATGGTGGCATATGCCTGTAGTCCCAGCTACTCGGGAGGCTGGGGTGGAAGGGTCGCCTAAGCCCAGGAGTTCAAGGCTGCAGTCAGCCGTGATCAGGCCACTGCACTCCAGCCTGGGCAACAGAGACCCGGACTTAAATAAATAAATATACACATTTTTAAAATAAAATAAAAGGGGTAATGTGTGGGAGGCACCAGCACATTGATGAATATGTGATATGCACTACTAATGGAGTGTTCTCTTGGTTAGTTATTCATGATTCTATAAGTATTTCTTGCAAACATACCTCATTGCAGGAAAGAAAACTAGAGAGACCTGACCCTCTCCCATGGTGCCTACAGTTCAGTGAGGGCAGATGGACGTTGGTCAACTAGCCGCACATATAAATGGGGCAGTGCAGCTGTTGATCCGTGCTGCAAAGACGAGGCACCGGGCCATGAGAACTCATCATAGAAGGATTGTTCCAGTTAGGGAAGTCTGGAAAGTCAAGGAAATAGGCTGAGTCCTGAAGAAAGAGCAGGCATTAAGTAGCCAGAGGGGGTGGAGGGATGGCACCTCAGGAAGAAAGCACTACATGTTCAAGGGCTCAGAGAGAAAGTCCAAGCCCAGGTAAGACAGCACAGCTGGGCTGAGATTTGGGGGCCGAGTCCAGAAGGGGACATGGGGAAACAGAACTCATACACCCTGAGCCTCTATCACGTGCTTAGACCTTGGCTAGATACTTTATATATATTATTTAATTTTCTTTCACCTGGTTCTTATATCAACTTGGTAAGGTGGGTGGGTTGTCCTCCATTGTAGTGATGAAGGAAATGAAGATTCAGAAGGGTAATCATAACTGCCAGGTGCAGAAACTATATTCTAGTGGAGGAATATAGACAGCAAAGTAAATAAACATGCGTTTGACTGGGTGTGGTGACTCGTGTCTGTAATCTCACCACTTCGGGAGGCCGAGGTAGGAGGATTGCTTGAGCCCCGTCATTCAATACCATCCTGGGCAATATAGCAAGACCCTGTTTCTACAAAACAAGGTATGTTTTTTTAATTATCCAAGTGTAGTGGTGCACACCTGCAGTCACATCTACTTGGGTGGCTGAGTTGGGAGAATCCTTTGAGCCCAGAAGGTGGAAGCTACAGTGAGCTATGATGGTGCCACTCACTCCAGCCTGAGCGATAGAATGAGACCCTGACTCTAAAACGAAAACAACACACACGTTTGTTAATGTTGTTTCTGCTCTTACTAAGTGACAGCATTAGGGCTTGAACCCTGATGTCCCTCCCACGTCCCTTGGCACTCAGTTCTCCTACGTACCACAGACTTCCTTTGCCAGCACTGGCCTCTCTTTAACTAAGAGCCAGCTCTGGCCACTGCAGCATGCTTGGTTTATGCACAGAACCTGCCAGGGATGCCTGGGAGATAACCCACCTCCCTGAGAGTAGCTCTCAGCCATGCCCCAGCTTCCCCGCCCCTCAGGAGGGTAAACTCTGAGGCATGTCCTTCATGGTCTCCCAGAGGTGCCCAGCAGGACTGGGTCAGCTGCCCCAGTATATACCCTGAGTTGACTTCCTTGTATTTTCTGTCTTACTTTACTTCCTCCCTCCCCTGCTATTGTTTCCTGTGATCACTTCCCAACCTCCAAGTACTTGCACTCAAACCCCCCTCTCAGAGTCTGCTTCTTGGGAATGCCCAACACAGGACAGCTCATCCCATACTGCCTTCCAAGCAAGCAAGCAACTCTGGCTCCTAGTCCCCAAGAAGTCCTCCCATGGGTTTTGTCAGGTGCTCAGAGAAGGAAGGGGCCAGATCCATCCTCTGTTGAATTACAGATGGCCAACGACAGCACAGAGACCAGCGAGGCAGGGGAAGAGGAGGAGGACCACGAGGGAGACGGTGAAAACAAGGAGCGGATGCCCTTTATCCAGTAATCCAGGACCCAGGTGGGAGAGAGTAAAGGATGGCTTGGAAGAAGATGACTCAGCTGAGAAAACTCTTCTGTGCCCCAGTGAACAAATGCTATAGTCCAGTGTGTGTTGTGTTTGTCTGCAGTCAACTGAGCTAAAAAAAACAAAAACAAAAAAAGCTGTTGATCACTGTTGTTTTATGAAATTAAGTGCCAATCTCATTCCATGCGGTATTATGTCCCTCCCCCTCCTGTGTGTGACATGTTCCTCCCGCCGCTGTATCAAAACCATCCATCTGTGGGTCCTTCTCGACGGTTCCAGGACAACCTTGCAAATTAAAATGAGCCCTGAGGCCCGACACTGGACAAGTTTGGGTTAAAAGGTGTTATTATCACAGGACCATCCAGGTCCTAGAATTCTTCAGGCCAATGACGCTTTTTTGCTGCCAGCCACCCAGGTCTCTGATAAGATCATTTGCCAATGTGGCCGGCAGAAAGAAGGTAGGCCAGAAGACATCTTCATGAGTCCATAAATTTAGAAACTCTCCAAATAGTATTTTTTTCTCTCTCCATGGAAGAGGCAACTTCAGCCAAAATGTTTGAGCCGCTTTGATTTGAGCCACTTTTGTCTAACTGTCTGGTATGTGTTTGAGCCCTTCGCTGATTTTTACTCAAAAACACAGGGAGGCAGGCATGGGTTTTTCAGGGTAGAAGAAGGGTCTGCAGCGTGAGCGTGAGGACCAGCCACAGAGATTTCTCCTCCCCAAAACCTGCCTCATCAGCAGAATCCTTCCCCCAGCCATGTTTACTTTAAGTTTAGGAAAACTCACCCCATACAGGACTCAATCAGAAGTCATTGCTGAGATTTACTTGTGTCTGCACATTTGCCATCAGCATTACCAATTTTGTTATTTTCAATTTCTGGTAGTAAGTGGCCACCTTAACCTTGGATCACCCAAGGAAGAGCCCCCTTACAGACCACAGATGGAAAAAAAAAAATCAATAAGTATTTTTTTTCTTGCCAAAGCATATTCCAACACATAACAAATTCTAGTGTTACAAAACGTTGAAAGTCTGATGTGCAGTTCCTTCCCTCCAATATGTAAATCCATGGTGCAAAATATGTAGCACCTTTGCTCTTGGGAAACCAGGGACCAAGCTACTTGCTTGCACACCTTGTTCAATTTTCCATCTCCTAAGAAGCCCCACCCCCATACCATCTGACCAGACTTGAGAGATAAATACAGTTACCCTCAAGGAAGAGAAAGAGTCTCAATGTCTCCCCAACAGAATTCCTCCTTCGCTGTTTCCAGTCCTTTTAGCCAAAAAAGTTAACTCCGTCACTCACAAACCAAGCCCGAAACACAAGAAGCCCATGCGATTAGCGCCTCAACTTCCTTCGTGTTCTGGAAAACATCAGAGGTTTCCCACATTTTTAAATTTCTCCACCAACAAGCCCACCTTTGGGTGGACCCAACTCTTTCCCCAAGTGACAGGAATAAATGCATCTCAGCAGTTATCTGTGTGATTTCCAAAATCCCTTTGTAAAAAATGTCACCTCGTCCATTATGTTCTTTTTTTCTATCCTAAGCTTGTGATGATAACATATTTATGCCAAATATTTATCTGGAAGAAGTTTCTCCTCATTGTGAATGTATGTGTAAACTATGAAGACAAGAAAGGGTGCTGCCGTCAGATGAGCCAAGGGATGGGAGAATTTCAAAAGAAACCAATGTCATCTTCTCTTCCTACCCAGGGACTCACTAATATTCCCGTTCTGGGCCATCTAGAGAGATCATGGGGTGATTATGCTCTCATTACCTTTGCTAAGTGCTATATCACTGGCTGTGTTTCTCCCATAACCATGCTAAAAAAAAGGTCTTAAGAAGAACTGCTATCCAAGGGACATCCCTAGTAAGCCTGGCAAAAATGGCATTTTCCAGGGTTAGAGGAGCAAAGAGCCACTGGTCATATTCTAGGACTCTCCTTCTCTAGGGTGGTGGGAACTTGACATTCAGAATCTAACTGGCCTTTGTTATGTCTAGAGGTAAAGCGTAAAAAGTCATTCCTCCCCCAAATCTGTTTGTTGTTTTTTTTTTTAACTAGCAACGTTAATCCAATAATCACAAATACGCCAGTTAGCTACAGAAAACCCTTTCCTCTCCTCAGAATACAGAATGAGAAAACTAGAGTTTGACCAATAAGATCCATTTCTGCCATGAAGAATGGGGGAAAAATAAAATATTAAAATTTAAGCACCTTCTTTCCCGTCTCTTGTTTGTTTTTCTGAAGAAAGTGTAAAGAACGTTTCAGTCTGCCTTAAAGGGACTGTGAAGGCTTTTTTGTAATTTAAGCTTGATTGGAGTGAACCGAAACATTGTCTAATGTCTTTGTGGCTTTAGAGCTTTTGTTATATTGTGCCTACAAAGCAAATTATGTTTACATAAAAAATATAAATAAAGTATTCAGCATAGCAAAACCTCACCTGGCATCTGTTATTACACATAAATCATTTTTTGATAAATGGTCCTACTATGAATATTCAAGGAATGGGTAACAGAAAAAGGAATAATTGACTGGGCATGGTGGCTTACACCTATAATCCCAGCACTTTGGGAGGCTGAGGTGAGAGGGTTGCCTGAGCCCGCAGGTTCGAGACCAGCCTGGGCAACTTGGTGAGACCTCATCTCTACAATAAATCAAAAAATTAGCCGGGCATGGTGGTGCGTGCCTATAGTTCCACCTACTTGGAAGGCTGAGGCAGAAGGATCACCTGAGCCCAGCAGGTCAAGTCTTCAGTGACCGTGAGCTTGTCGCTGTACTTTAGTCCGGGCAACAGAGTGAGACTCCAACTCAAAAAAAAAGGAAAAATTAAAAATGTGATAGAAGTGTCTCTAGATGAGAAACTAAAAACTTCATGCAGAAAATAGGGGTCAACATGAAAAAAACCTTTAGAAAAACATTCACTTTCACTCAAGCTAGAAAGTAAAACCACTAGATAAAAGAACTATTAAGAACATCACATAATAAGTGATGATGACAACAATGGTGATACAGATAATAATAATAATAAAACAACAATTATAGTGGCAAAAATTTATAAGGCACCTAACTATATGCTACTAAAATAATTGTATGTGTATTAATTCACTTATACAGGTGACAAGCCCTAATAGGCAAGGTCTAACATTAGGCCCACATACAGGTGACAAGACTGAGGCACAGGAACTTTTACACTTGCCTAAGATCACACACTAGTGACAGAGCCAGGACTCACCAATTTCAAGTCATGTTTCACTGCTAGAATCTATGCTCTTAACCACCCTATCGTGCTGCCTTGAACCTTAAATACGGGTAAAACGCAACACATTTCAAATGGTCATCCTTTGCTCACCTGAAACTCTTTAGGGATTCTGTCTCCTCTGATTTCAAGGATATGCTTGTAAATTTGGTGTGCGTTGTTGCAAATAATATTCATGTCAACAAGCATCTTTGGGTGGGGGGGATCTGGCCCTTCATCCAAGTGTTCAGGGAAGGGCCTGATTTGAAAACTCACACATCTCATCAACAATTTTCATTTTCATGATCTAAAACCCTGAAGGTTATGAAGAGATACACAAAAGTAAATCTCCCAGGGCTGGGATTTCACAGAAGAGGAATCCATTACTGGGGGGTAGGAGGGAGGCTGTGCTATATTTTACTATATTTTTCAGCAGGAAGCAACAAAATAGAGTCAGGATGCATGTCGATAAAAAACCTCATGTATAAACCTGAATTAACAAAGTAGAAAAGTTAGTGAAAATTTATTGTCCGTGAATTCTTATGAAGTCACATTGTATCAAGAATTTTCTCATACGTTCTTGCTCGTTGTTCACGTTCTCTGTATAAGTCCCGTAGCTGCACCTAGCCAGTGTGGGTGAATTGTCACATTTAAACACAGCCCAGCCACAAAAATGGAATCCAAACTAAAATCCATATGTTCAGTTATAACTCTGAGAATGAGAAGGTGGTCTAACAGCAGTTGGAAACAAAATATTTTTGATCAGTTTGCAGGAGATCAGGGTAGTAAGTTAGGGTAGTAGTGGAGGTAAACGTTTCAGAAGTCATTAGGGGCACGCAGAACATTTGTGTAAGACCAAGGAGATGAGAAATTTGAAGAATGGAGTTGAAGTATGAGATTGTGGGGATGGAGTGGCATAGGAGAGAAGCACAATGGGAAATAGGTGCTGGTTTAAGGGTCTCTGAAGGTGGTAATCTTGAATGTCCAAGGAAAGGAAGAAGGACATGCAATGATGTGACCTGAAAGCTTGGTGGTGGAGGATATTTCTGAGGGTGAGTGCAGGGTTTAATGGGAGGAGAGCTGGGAGATGGGCCCAAAGGTAGTTAGGAGTCAGACAACAAATGCCTTGACTTCCTTTGCCCTGGTTTGAGTTCTCCAGAATCAGACACTGAAACAAGGATTTGAATGTAAGTCGTTTTGGGGAGATGACCCAAGAAGCACAGATGGCTGCGGGGGGGTGGAGAAAAAGGGGAAGGAAGCTTATTCTGGGTGTGTTGGTGAACAGGTCACCACTGTAGGACACTATAAGTGTGACCAGAATAGTCCCACTTGCAGAATAAAGATGTGGTCATGTTTACCTATCAGTTCCCATGCATTGCTGTGGGGGAACTACTCCCAATAAGGGTGTTGATTCTCTGCCCCTCCTGTCTTGTCCCTTGTATGAACCGAGCATACTGCTGTGGCCAGTGGCCTCAGACAGGGAGCCACAAGAAGCTGTTGGTTTGTATGGCAACAGTGAAAGGATATAGAAGCGGTGCCCACAGCTTCTACTATAACTTGTCTCGAACACTTACTTTGTTATCTTTAAGTCAAAGAGAGAAGCTTTTTAGGCTTTTCATAAACTATATTCCAGTTTTAGTAACCGCTCCCAACTCCAACTATCCTGTTTATCTCACACCACTCCTTCCTTTTTTGCATTTTCTTTTGTTAATTGTTGGCTTCACTAAGAATAGTTTCAACTCAAACAAGACAGCCAAAATGCCTCGCCATCTCACCAGGATACGTTAGTCCATTGGATCTTCCTACCAAATGTCAAGCCTCTTTTTCATTGGGACCAAAAAAAAAAATCTGTGGCTCTGTATTACACAGTACCACATGTTTATTCAAGGCATTTTTTTTTTATTTGAGTTGGTGTCTCACTCTGTCACCCAGACTGGAGTGCAGTGGCACTCTCCCGGCCACCGCAGCCTCAACCTGCTGGGCTCCGGCAATCCTTCCGCCTCATCCTTCCAGGTAGCTGGAACTACAGGCGCGCCCTACCATGCCTGGCTAATTTTTTGATTTATTGTAGAGATGAGGTCTCGCCAAGTTGCCCAGGCTGGTCTCGAACCCGCGGGCTCAGGCAATCCACTCACCTCAGCCTCCCAAAGCGCAGGATTACAGGCTGAGCCACCGAGCCCGGCTTAATCAAGGCATTTTTAATGAGCATTTACTAGGCACAGGATCCTGTTCTGCATCCTAGAAATAGAAAATAAACCAGGCATGGTGGCTCATGCCTGTAATCCCAGCACTTTGGGAGGACAAAGCGAGAGGATTGCTTGAGCCCACGAGTTCAAGACCAGCCTGGGCAACATAGCGAGACCTTGCCTCTACAAAAAAATTTAAAAATTAGCCCGGCATGAAGGTGCACACCTGTATCCCAGCTACTCAGGAGGCTGAGATGGAAGAATTGACTGAACCCAGGAGGTCAAGTCTGTGGTGAGCTATGATTATACCACTGCACTCCAGCATGGAAGACAGAATGAGACCCCAGAGAGAGAGAGAAAGAGAGAATTAAGGTACTTAAAGCACACAGTATAGTGCCTGGCACACAGTAAGCACTCAACATTAGCTTCCTTTTTCTATACCCATTTGCCAATACAGGAAAGAATGAGATATTTGGGAAATACTCGGTAGCTCCCATCTTCTTTTTTTAAACAACAGAGACTATATAGATCTCAATACTGTACTTCCAGATTTGTTTGTAGGAGGAAAAAAATAAATGTTTTTACATTCTCTGCCATGAGCAGAATGAGCAGAACAACTATTACCAGCCAAGCAAAGATGCTGGGAAATATGTCCCAGAGTTATTCAAATTGGCACTCAAATACCCAAACAAAGGAAAAATAAGGACAACAGAAATATCAGCACAGCACAGGCATGTGTACCCACAGGAATGAAGAGCGTAAGCCTTGGAATCTTTCAAATCAGGGAGCAAATTTGGGCAATTTGCTTGCCGTCTGAGCTTCCCTCTTTTAAAACAGAGATGATCATATTGTGTATGTTCTGGAAGATCAAATGTAACAGTGCATGTGTAACCTTATTGAAACCATAACCCACACATTCCAGTGCAAAAGCCACATTATGAATGCCTTCAAGACAAGGCTTTTCAATTCATTCAGCAAAGACTGATCAAATGCAGAGCATGTTACTGGAATAATATGTGTAGTATCTTAGCTACAAAAATAAGATATATATAGCCTCTGTCATCCGGGAGCTCATAGTTTAATGATGTGCTTTTAAAAAGTAAGTTTTATCTCCTGTGCAAATGGCAATTTATTTGTGGAGCTTGCCTTGGTTCTGAGAGCTTATGTGGGCTAAGTGGGAAAGAGTGCTGTAATTGATGAAAATGTCAATCAGGAACAGAGGAAGAGAGATGTCTAGAAGCAACTGTCATTAGGCACATCAGTGGAGAAACACAAGGTAGTTCCATGGAACAGTCCACTTAGATATTGCATGCATCAAGAAAAGAGATAAGATATTGATAGGACCAGATTATGGAAAGCCAAGAATTTCACTTCAAAGGTTCCAGATTTTGTACTAAAGTGGGGAGATTTGTCAAGGGATTAATCAGGAAATTGCTGAGAAAGGTCATAGGTAAGTAGTAGGTCATGGGAAATATTCTTCAAATGAACTTTACCATTTTACTTGGTCCAGCTGTGGAAAGTGGAACAGATGGGGGTGCCATGTTGAAATAACAGTTCTTTGACCCATTTCCCAGTATCCACCCATAGTCTGTTTAGTCATGAGTTTAGGTAGCTACTAAATTGGCATGAGTAAGAGAAGCAATGAAACAAGGAGAGGATGGTGGGTCAGGCTTTACCTGAGAAACTGGGATGTCTTTTCCATGGGAGGCCCCCAGAAAGTAAATCACCGCTATGGGAATCAAAACTAACACAGGACAATGACACATGTGACATGCTCATAAACACTTATAAATACTGGAATGGTTTTCAAAAACTGTCCCAGCTCAGATTCAGGAGCTTTCCATAGAGTAAAACCAAAATCAAGGCAAACCATGAAAACAAAACTAACATTTATTGAGGACTTACTCTTTGCCAGGCATTTTCCACATACCCTCACTAAATCACAGCAATACCTTGAAAAGTAGGCATCATCCCCACTAAGGATAAAGACACTAGATTTCAGAGAGTCTAGGTGGCCTGCCCATGTTCACTCAGTCAGAAGTCAGAGCAGTCCAGGACTCCATAAGATAGAAAATCTTCTCCCAAAAGCTAGGGAAGATGGGAGTTAGCAGTTCCAACTTAACATCCTCCTGGCAGTTGTAATCTCCACTTTTGACAAACAAAACGAACTTCCTCTTCATCACTGTAGTGTGAATTAAGGTGCTCTCAGGAAGGCTTTGATGAGCCCAGCTTGAGTCACGTGCCCATCCATAACCAATCATTGACGCAAAGGAATGGCTATTCTGATTGGCCAGCCTGGGTCACATGCCCTCCTGTGATTGGCCATGGTAGGTTCCACTCTACTAAGACCATGTCAAGTGACAGAAGGATAGACCCTCCTAGGAAGAAATGCTGGGCAGTTAAACCTATGTTTATCATAGCTGCAGTACATTGAGTACTCACTGTGTGTCAGATACTATTCTAAGGCCCTGTAGCAATCACCATTCCTATCCCGCCACATTCATCTTGGTACACCAAACTTTACCTACAGCTATAGGCAGTTCCTGACATTGGGACAGCTTCCCACTTCAAGCACCTACATTGGTCTTTCTTCTTCTGTGCCTGCAGGCTTACTCCAACACTATGGGCCACAAATGCACAAGGGCAACCCAGAATTACTGCAGTGGGGAGTAGGGCAGCCCCAATCAGTGAAGGATGGAGCCAATGGATAAATGTTTCATATTTTCCATCTTCTGATGTATTATTCTGAGGCATGTTTCACACAGTATCCCAAGGGTCCCATCAGTGGGATCAAGCCCAAGTTGCCTACAACGGCAACTCACTCATCAGCATGCCCCCTCATTGACTTTTTTCCCTTATTTTATTCTCTGACACTGCCTTCCGAGCTTACCTTCCAAATAAAATACCTCCATCCAAGTATTTACCTGAGGGGCCATTTTTGGGGAACCCAAATAAAGACAGCATTAACAACCCTATAAAGTAAGTGACACTATCCCCATTTTATTGATGACAAAATGAAGTTCAGAGAAGTTAAATAAAATGCCCAAAACTACATAGCTAGCAACTGAATTTTCAGATTTTAAGCCTAAAAATCAAGCCAAGCTCTTTCTAATACACAAGTCACTGAAAACATGCAGTACTGCTTAAGTTGGAAAAAATTATTCAAAAGCTAAGCTAGTGTCATAATTAAAATGATTTCTGGGGCCAGCCCTTCTCAGTTTTTCAAAAGCCTGCCCAGGGAGTAAGAAGGGATTATTGCTGTTTTCCTGACTCTGGAGAACTCCATCCAAGGCCAACGGGAAGGGGCCCAGCAGCCGTGATGAGTTAATGGACCATGCTGGGAAAAAGGGAATCAGACCAACACAAAGAATAACAATACATTTGGTCTCTTTACCTTTTGCTAAAACAAGCATAAATACCTATTTACTGAGCCTAGGCTAATGCTCAGGCTGACTGCTGATGTTAAAATCTGCTATGACTACTGCCTTTTGGGACAGAAGTCTGGGTATCCCAAAGATTTTGAGGTTAATCAACTAGCAAGTAAGAAAAGAAGTCAGTGCATCTTCAGATTGACACTTAGAGTATTCAGTTATCAATTAGATGAATTAAGAGTATATAAAAAACTTCTATTCTCACTCAAGAAGTCTCAATGTCTCTCCCTCTCTCTCTTTCTACCCCCCAAAGTAAACCCCTTATTAAGAAGATTCAGCTCAATTCTACAAATATTTACTAAGCCTTAGCTATGTGCATGACCTTGTTTTGTTTTTCATGGTATGAAGGATTCAGAGGTAAACACAGCCTGGCCACTGTTGGCAAAAGGCCCACTGTCTAAAAGATAGAATGAGACAGGAACACCGGTCACCAGGAAAAACTAAGCAGCCTGAAAAGGATAGATGCATGGAGCTCTGGGGTGCAAAGCTGAAAGAGGTGATATTCGAGCAGAGGATAAGAAAGTCTATATGGAATGAAGATGGGGTGTCTACACTCTTCGTTTTGCTGGCCGAAAATAGATTCTACCCCTAATTATAGTTCCATGGTCAAAAACAAGGACTCTGAATATAGATGGCCGCCTATCTTATAGGTACCAGCTGTATGACCTTGAACAAGTTATTTAGCCTCTGAACCTTGGTTGCCTCTTCAGTAAAATGGGTATGATGACACTAAAACATTATCAGGTTGTGGTGGGTATGAAGTGAGTTCATAGATGCAAGATGCTTAAGTGAATGCCTGACACATAGTGATTGTAATTGTGAGGTACTGTGCTCGTTGCACCTGATTTTCCTCTGGGGAAAGACCCCTAACCCCTTGAATGTTGTGTTGGGGATTCTATGACTCCAGATGCCCAGCCCTTGTCTAGCCAAATGAGGCTCATGACCTAGCAAAGGTCAAATGGATGGTCTAGTAATTTGAAGCCTAAGGAGAGCGATGCAAACACAGAAAAATGATTGGAGTCCATTCATCTTAAAGGCGGTACCCTAAAGAAATTCACCATGATTCTTGATGCCCAGATCCCCAAAACTACTTAAGTTTAAATGTTTTTCTTAGGCTGAATCTTCAAAATTTGATTCTGTAAGCTCAGGTTAACCAGACCTGATTTCTGTTGCATGCAACCAAAGAACCCTATCTGATGAAAAGAGGGCCTATGAAGAGAACCTTTGAAAAGGACCTTGAATAACTTACTATAGTTATAACTGAGATGATTCAGCTTCCTGGTTGTATCCATATTTGTGGAGCCTTTATTACTTAGGAAAAGTTATGATAAAAGATAAAGCCTGGTAAAGGACTTTTATTGCACATCACTGATAAGATGCAGCAGAAGACTGTAAGGTCATAGACATTTCTAAACATCCCAAAGTTTTTATTGGGACATAATGGTAAAATATTTGAAGTACAAAAAAAATTACAGCCATTATATCTATAATACAAGAACACTTTTGCCAAATTTCAGTTATTTGTATACTACTCTTCAAGATTTTTGTCATATTAGGCTCCAGATATTTTTCTTAATATTTTATATATACTATTATGTCATTAGTATTTCTTCTTAAATCAACTCACTTTTAAATACATAATTTTTTTTTAATGTTGTGATTGCCATAAGTGAAAATCAATGCCACTTACCATGAATAGAAAGTAATAATAAACATTGATATGATGGAGCCAGGTTAGGGAGCCCCACTGGCCAAACGTGGGGCAATTTGAGCATCAAAATAAATTATATAACTCACGAATAAAATAAAAACCCATGAGCTCACCAATAAATAATAAGTAATTACAGACAATTAAAAAAAATAAATACAAAATAAATGATAGAATAAGAAAATCAACTAGCTGGTGAAAGTTTGAAGAGAAACAGTTTTTTCTTAGTATCAAAATATTTATTTCCCCACAGTCAGGCACAGTGGCTCATGCCTATAATCCCAGCACTTTGGGAGGCAGAGGTAAGAGGATTGCCTGAGCCCAGGAGTTCGAGACCAGCCTGGGCAACTTGGTGAGACCTTGTCTCTACAGTAAATCAAAAAATTAGCCAGGCGCCTGTAGTTTCAGCTACCTGAAAGGCTGAGTTGCCTGAGCCCAGAAGGTCAAGGCTGTGGTGACCTTGAGCCTGCCACTGTACTCCAGCCTGGGTGAAAGAGTATGACTCTGGCTCAAACAAACAAACACATCCCCACAAATTACCTATTAATTACAAAGTGAAAACTGAAAACTTTACAACTGAGAAACATGGTAGGCAACACCTTACCCAAGTTATCAAAGGCAACATCACCAATACGGACAAACCTATGACATCTGCTTCCTGATACCATACACTGAAAAGGACACAATATCACTTCTGTAATATTTCTGCCAAAATATGCACAATTAAATTTTTTCATGAAAAATACCAGACAAACCTAGACTGAGAAACAGTCTAAGAAAATAACCAAAAACCCGGCCTGTCCTCTTCAAAAATGACAAAATCAAGAAAGCCAAAGAAAGACTGAAAAACCATCAAAAATGTAACAAGATTAAATAGTCGACAGGACAAGTAAATACAATGTGAGTTCCTGAATTGAATTCTGGTCTGAGGCAGCAGTGAAGGGAGAAACTATAAAGAACATAGTTGAGACAGCTGATGAAATTGAACATGAAATATAGATTAGATAATAGTATTATGTCAATATAACATTGCATGATTTAGATCATTGCATTGTGTTTATGTAAAAGAATTTCTTAGAAAATGCACACTTATGTACTTAGGTCTAAAGGAGAATAATGTCTTCAACACTTGTTTACTCAGGGTTTAAAATAAACCAGGTGCAGTGGCTCATGCCTGTCTATCTCAGCACTTTAGGAGGCCAAGGCGAGAGGATTGCCTGAGCTCAGGGATTTGAGACCAGTCTGGGCAACTTGGTGAGACCTCGTCTCTATAATAAATAAAAAAATAAGCTGGACATGGTAGCGCACACTTGTAGTTCCAGCTATTTGGAAGGTTGAGGAGGAAGGATTGCCTTGAGCCCAGCAGCTCGATGCTGCAGCAGTCGTGAGCATGCCACAGCACTCCAGCCTGGGCAACAGAGTGAGACTCTGACTCAAAAGTAAACAAACAAACAAATAAATAAATAAATAAATAATATTATACAAAGAAAATGAACATTATAAAGCAAATGGGACAAAATGTAATCTGTAAGCAAATCTGGGTATAGGGTATAAAGGAGTTCTTTATATAATTTTTGCAATCTTTCTGTAAGTTGGAAATTATATTAAAATTAAAAATTGCCAAAAGAACACTAACACAATTAATATAGCAAAACATTTTATTGCCAGGCTCGGTGGCTCAGCCTGTAATCCCGCGCCTTTGGGAGGCTGAGGTGAGTGGATTGCCTGAGTCCACGGGTTCGAGACCCGCCTGGGCAACTTGGCGAGACCTCATCTCTACAATAAATAAAAAAATTAACCAGGCGTGATAGTGTGCGCCTGTAGTTCCAGCTACTTGGAAGGCTGAGGCGGAAGGATCGCCGGAGCCCAGCAGGTCGAGGCTGCGGTGGCCGGGAGCAGCCACTGCACTCCAGTCTGGGTGACAGAGTAAGACTCCAACTCAAAAAATATATATATATATTTTATTAAAGTCAAGTTAAAAAACATTGCCTATTGAAGTCTCTGAACTTGTGATGAGTTTCTTGTTGATAAAAAAGAGATTAGCAAGTTTCAGAAAGATTTTAAATGGCATACCAACATCATATAAAACTGCCTCCTCCTTGACACCATAATCAAAACTTAAAGAGCATTGGAATGGGAATAGCATTCTCCAACACTCTTTAACATATGTGCCCCAGTGGTAAGAACACTTAACTTTGGGGAAATCTCTCAAGCAAATAAACCTTGTAGAAACTTTAATTCATTGAGCAGCTGGAACCAGGGAAGGCAGGAGGCCAGGACAGTCTGACTTTCTCGCATAGCTCTTGGCTGAGAAGACGTGCTGGTGCATATAATTTAATACCCTGGTTTTGTCTCTAAGAAATCCACTTTGCTCACAACAATTTTGAAACAAATCTCACTTCTGGGTGGTGACAATATTTCCTATAGCCAGCCGTTTCTCTTTAAGTGCTGGCTAAACCCAGCTTCAATAATGAATCATCAGGACAGTTTTGTTTTCTTCACACCAGGAGACTCAGATGGAAAGAGAAACCATCTGTCTACCACTCTTACAGTCCATTTCCAGTTCACCTGCAGTCCCAAAATCAAGATAGGATCCCCCAAAGGGCCCCCCAAGATGTTCCCAGTACTTTGAAAGGGTTAAACTTCAGTGGCATCAACTACCATAGCCAGACCCATTGAGTTTCTGACTGTAGTACTGAGAATTCCCAGTAATTTTTATTTATCAGTTACCAAAATGAGAGATCCCTGCGAAGTAATAATTCAGTCTGCATGAATTATTTCATTTAATCCCCTCACCACTTGAGATTGTACCCTCATTTTACTCTCATGACAAAACCAGCCAGGCACGGCAGCTCACACCTGTAATCCCAGCACTTTGGGAGGTAGAAGCAAGAGGATTGCCTGGGCCCAGGGGTTTGAGACCAGCCTGGGCAACTTGGCGAGAACTCATCTCTACAATAAATTTTAAAAATTAGCCAAGTCTGGTGGCTTGGGCCTGTAGTTCCAGCTACTTGGAAGGCTGAGGCGGAAGGATCACCTGAGCCCAGCAGGTCAAAGCTGCAGTGACCCTGATCATGCCACTGCACTCCAGCCTGGGTGACAGAGTAGACCCTGACTCAACAGAAAAAAGAAGGAGAAAAGACTGAGTCTGGGAAAGGTAAGCAAGTCACCTAGGTTGTAGGCTGCAGCTACATGATACCATGATTCAGACCCATGCTGTCTATCTCCGAGTCCACACGCTCAGCCACTATCAACCACTAATCTGTACTGCCCCACGGAAAATAAAAGAGCCACCTTGCTGGTGAGTTGCCAGCTAAGAAACATAATACTCAGTTGCATTTGAATTTCAGACAATGAATTTTTTAGTATAACGATGTCCCAAATAGCACATAATATACACCAAAAAAGTATTTGTTGCTTATCTGAAATTCCAATGTAGTTGGGCATTCATCCCATGTTTTCATTTGCTAAATCTGAAAACCCTATACCTGGTAGGACCCAAACCCATACAGCCTCTAGGTTAGAAGATATGTGGCTTAACTATTAGGCCACAGGACTCAACCACACCAGTGGGATCCATAACTTCTGGAATCTTCCACAAAGGTCTGCATGCCCAATAACCTTCTGGTCACTACAGAATTTGGGGAGATTGATGAGGTTATTGGTACATGAGCTCTAGAAAGATGCCAGAGAATCCCACAAGTAGTTATTATAAGGAAGTAATAGGGGTATCTGTGGGCTGAACCCACAGTACAAGGTCCGATGAATAAGACAGAGAAGACTGAGCCTCAGTTCTCAAACCTGACAAGCCCTGGATTGAGCATTGTCAGCTGTGTGACGACGATTTCACCTTCCCTTATTCCTCTCCTATGCAAAAGGAAAACATTGAGCTAGGCTGAAGTATGGTCCCCAGGCTGCCTGCACCAGAAGCACCCAGAGAAGTTGTCAAACAAGGTAGATCTTGATCCCCATCCCAGACCAACCAAACCAAACATTTTAGCGGAAGAGCCAAAGGAAAAAAATGCATTTTACTAAGATCCTCGAGAAATTCTGATACATTCTGAAGTTCAAAACCAACTGGACCAGTGAAATTTGAAACTGGACGCAGATTGAAAAAAAGCCAAACATAAGAGGCCAATCATCATGTTCAATTCCATTCATGTGAAATGTCCGTATCAGACAAATTTATAGAAACAATGGGTGGGTCAGGGTATAGACAGGAGGGAGCCAAGAGTGACTGCTTAATGGGCATGGGTTTCCTTTGAGAGCAATGAAAATGTTCCGGAGTTTGATAGTTGTGGTGGTTGTACAGACTTGTGAATATACTAACAACCACTGAATTGTACACTTAGAAATCATGAATTTTATGATATGTGAATTATATATCAATTTTAAAATATACTAATGCATTTAAAATGGTAATGGAAAAATATCCACTGGACTAGATGGTCGTAGCTCAAGGTTCCCCAGAGTGTACCCACCAGAATTCTCTGATAAAAGCCTCCATGGAAACTGAATATTAGAACTTGTCTCAAAAGATCTCAGGGCAGTTACTAGGAAGAAAATTTCTGAGACATCCTGTCATTAAAAGAATAAATATCTTTGGCCTAGCAATTTGGCCTAGTAACTTACCTTCATTCTAAAGAGCACATGACTAAATATTCATGAAACAGTCACATTGAGTTGTATATACCTGTGAGACTTCAAGTCCTTAGTCCATGGTCAATCTCTGAAATTGGCATATGGATTAGAGGGCCCTTTGCATTAATACGACAGCCTCCAGCTTGGGAAGTGGTCTGCATGCACACTGAATCACATAAATATACCCATCTTCTAATCATAATTCTTTCATGGTCACTTGTCTTCTCTTTTACAAACAAAACTTAACCTACTTCATGGCAAGAGCTATTTTTCCTCCATTTTTTCAGTTAAGGCAGAGAATTTAGTCACACTCGGTAAATATTTGCAGATTTATTAATGAATTGAAGGTTAAGTTCAAAGGCAAGATATGCCTGCTTCACAGACACACAGCTCTAGTGTAGAACATGGCCTATAATGTTAGGCTAGAAGAAAGTACGGTATGATGAAAGACACCAAATCTTTGGAGACAGAACTGGATTCAAACCCTTTTTTCATTTCTTTAGCACATTTTAATTACACTCCATCCATGTGCTAGACACTAGAGAAAGGATGGTGCATGATTAGATATAAACCTCAAATTCTCTGGAGCTGTGAGCATTCAGTCTAGAGTCTCTGCTACTTGGCTGTGTGGTATGATCTTGGGTAATTTACAGAAGGTCTCTGGATTCGTTTTCTATTGCTGAATAACAATTTGCCACAAATTTAAGGGCTTAAAACAACATACGTTTATTGTCCCATGGTTTCCATGGGTCAGGAATCTGGACATGGTTTAACTGGGCCCTTTGCATAGGGTCACACAAGGCAACCAGCAAGGTGTCAGCAGGTTCTAGTCTCTCTGGAGCTCAGGGTCCCCTTCCATGGTCACATGCTTACAGGCCATCTCATAGCACAGCAGCATATTTTGCCATCATGGAAGACCTGGACCTTCTTGTTAAGGGCTTACCATATTAGGCTAGGTGCACACAGGATAATCTTCCTGTCAATTCAAAGTCAACTGATTAGGGACCTTAATTTCATTTGCAAAACTTCTTAACCTTTGTCATATTCTACTTTCATGAAGTAAATCACAGGTTCTATCCATACTCAAGGGGAGGGGATGATACAAGGGTGTGGATACCACGGGCTAAGGATAATGGGGGGAGGGGATGGGGAAGTCAACTTCCAATTCTGCCTATCATCCTCTGTAAATATCAGTTCCTCTATCTGCAATTATATTTCTGCCCATCATACCCTCTAAATACTAGTTGTCTTGACCATAAAATAGAAAGAGCACCACCACCTTGCAATATTGTGAGAGAATTAAATGAGAATTCCCAAGCAAAGCCTTGTCAATACTCCTTTAGAAAGAATAGCAAATATTTACCATGATTCGCTACAGACAAAAAGTGGAAACAGTTGGATGGCCAGAATATTATAGTGATTGAGGACATGACTCAAAAGTCAAACTGCATGGATTTCATAAACCCTGGCCCTATTGCTAATTTACTACCTGTGGGTCCATGGGCAGGCCTGTCATAAATTCACGTAACCACATCATTTTCCTTTCATGTAGAATGAGGATAATAATAGCCACCAGCTAGCTGCGCTGTCATGAGAATTAATTGAGATCAGGTACATAAGACATTTAGATTAGTGATTGGTTCATAGAAAGAGCTCAAACACTATCAACTCATTAGCCTTGCTGGACAATTTCAGCCTCAGTAAGAAAAGGAAATCTCAAAAGGTTACAGTGACAGGTACATATTTCAAAAAAAAAAAAAAATCCCAAAAAGTTCTTGAACTTGGCCTCAGGAGTACTTTTCAATAACACATGCTAATGTGACAACTAAGTCACTTGGACAGCATTATAGATTCTGTTGCACCTCAGTGACAATCCTGAAACAAGTATAGGAGACCATGGCTCTACCCTCCAACTTCAGGAGGGGAGACTGTGGCCCCACAGAGCGTGTTGCAGGTCCATATTGAGCTTGATTTCTCCAGGAGGAAAAAAAAATGCATTTGGTCATAAAGAGATCATAAAACATTTATTAGATGGAGATGGGAGCCCTATTTTACTTTTATGAAACTTTTTTAGGGGGGAAATCTGCTATATTTTGTAACCTAAATGGGGATATAGATAGGGATTGGAAGCAGGAAAATACCAATTACTAATAACAGCTCTCTGATCTACAACATTGCAGAAGATTTCTATTTCCTATGTCATTTCTTTTTATAATCTGGGGATGTGAACAATGGACATGCATCATCGTGTAGGCAATCCAGGAAACAAACAAACAAAAACAAACAGGGTACGTGTATGCATGTGCCCATGTGTGGGTGCATGTGTGCATGTGTATGTGAAGCTAGAGGTGGCTAGAGCACCTCTGGACCTCTGAGGGGATTGGTGAGATCCCAGAAAGGTTACTAAGAAAACCTTAAAAAGTAGTTCTCGAACTTCGATTGCACGTGAGACTCACATGGAGCATGTGAAAAGTCAATGAAATTGCAGATTAAAGCACTCCCAGGGATTCGGATTCTGGCAATCCCTAGAAATCTGCATTTTTATGTACACCAGCCCCAGGTGATCTGCTGCATTTTGAAAAGCCCTGGTTAGGAGCTGGATTCCTCCTGCAATGGAAACGAGCTCTGAGGCTGAACAGCCCAACATCATCTCACCATGAGGCAGTCTCTGATATACACCTAACTCTGTAGGTCAGGGTGCAGGATGGCTCTGGGGTGGGGGGTGTTATTTCTGTTTTGAGATGGCCCATACATTTTTTTTTTTAATTAAGAAATGGGCCAGGCATGGTGTCTCATGCCTGTAATCCTAACACTTTAAGAGGCCGAATTGGGAGAATCACTTGAGGCCAGGAGTTTGAGACCAGCCTGGTCTCTACATCTCTACAAAACTTTTTTTAATCTAAAAATAATACAGATATACAGTTGCATGGAAAGTTTTGTTTTCAATCCTACCTGAATTCTCATGACAACAGAAATAAATTCATCTAAGATAAGGTGAAAAGTCTAAGTGTGAGGCCTTTTATAAGAGGCCTCTTCTCCTTCTGCCTTCCCTTCCCTCTTGGCTCCCCCCATAACAAGCCCCAGCCTAAAAGGACATTCAAGACTCACACATGAAATTTCCCAGTTAGCCATCCCCATCCAGGCCCTGAACTTGGACTTGGTGTGAGCCTCCTGCCACCTAGTGGTTAGTCAAGGACACACAGACACTGCTAAATCATCATCTCCACTCCACTCTCATTCATTGACCCAGCAAACATTTGTTGCTGCTCCTGTAGTGTTGCCAGACACTTTGCTGGGCTCTGGAGGTTAAAAAAATAAAAAAAGATGTTATCTGATACAGTTCGAAGGAAACCTTCTGATCATTAGTTACATCAAGTCATTCCCAATGGTGAAACTGAGGCCCAGAAATGAGGTAGGGCTTACGCAATTCCTCATTAATTCTGAAAACTCTTCAAACATCCTTTCTTCACACAACAAGGGTGTTAAGCACGCTCACTCGTGGGGCTTTTTTGAATCTACACCTGTGCAGGGGCCTACTCCTGGAGTTTCTTGTTCAGAAAGTCTAGAAAGTTCTTCTTCACGGTAAATATGTTTCATAAACTCCACAGATACTTCTTATGTGTCCCCCACAATATACACACACACAAAGATGAAAGCCATAGTTTGACATCATGAGGCTCTTATTCACTTTTCTATTTGATAATGGACTCTATTTATATGGCTTTTATAGTTTACAACCCATCTTCACATCTGTTATGCATCTGACCTTCACACAACCATGTGCAAGCATAATCTTCATCTCCAGATGAGAAACTGGACTTCACAAAGGTTAAGGACATTCTTCAGGATCGTGTAACTAATTTAGTGATAAAGCAGGGTCTCAAATCCAGATTCTGACCAATTCCAAATCTCACAGTTTTCTACTAGATTGGGTTGCCCCTGGGAAGTTGGTTGGACAACAGAATGCATGAGGCCAAGACTGGAGGATTGATCCCAGTCTGGGCCACCAGTTTAAAAATATAACATATTTTACATTTCTATAATTTTCATTTAATAAATATTTTGAGAACCCACAATGTGCAAAGCATAGGGAAGAAACGATTTTTGAGATGAACAAGACATGGCCTCTGCCTTCAAGTTCTTAGTGTTCTCTGGACTTCACCTTCACATATAGTTCCACATCAGCCCAGCTGACTTCCACACATATGCAAATACCCACATTTGTACATTGGCAAACTTGTTCTCTGGAAGTAAAAAAAAAAACACTCCGATTTGTGGCTGCTGATTTCTGTAGTGTAAATAATCCCCCATAGTCAATTTCATGTTACCAAGTGTTGAATAATGAGCTTGCAAAATCCCCAAATACTTAGGAACTGATTCTTGCATGTTGATAGAAGCTGATTCCTACATACTATGCCAACATGCACATGAGGAACGACCCCAAAAATTATCTTTTGGAGGATGGGCCCCTTATAGTACACTCAGAATGTGTTCCTCTGAATCAAACTGTCAATCAAAGCTTTTATCTGGAAGTTTTGAGAAGGTTGCATCATGATTTGTGGAAGAAGCATCCTGAGTTGTGACAAACAGGTGAGTGATTTTTCCACCATGACAATGCACCTGCCCATACCGTGCTGAGTGTTCAGCAGTTTTTGAGCAAAAATAGCATGAACGCCATGCCCCACCCTCCCTATTACCTGATCTCATCCCAAGCAACTTTTCTTTTGTTTCCCCGGATGAAATGAATCCACAAAGAGAAACGTTTTGCTGATGTGGAAGACGTGAAACAAACAAACAAACAAAAAACAGCAGAAGTACTAAAAGACATCAAAATTGATGAGTTCAAAACCGTTTTGAACAGTGAAAAAGGCGTCTCAAGAGGTGTATTGCATCAAACGAAAGTACATTGAAGGTGACTGAAGTTTAAACATGTAAGAATAAATACACAATTTTTTGATAAATAAATTCCAGTAATTTTTTGGTCCCTCCTCAAAACAGCACCATAGAGATTCAGACCAGCATTGTATTTGTTTTCAGTTACTGCTATGATAAATTATCACAAATTTAGCCACTTAACAAAATACAAATTTATTGTCATAGTTCTGGAGGTCAAAAGTTCTAACATGGGTCTTCCTGGGCTAAAATAGAGGTGTCAGCAGAGCTGCGTTCTTTCTGGAGGCCCTAGGGGAGAACCCGTCCTTTCCTTTCCCAGATTCTAGAGACTGCTCGCTTTCCTTAGCTTGTGACCCATTCCAGCAACGGCATCACCTCAACCTCGGCTTCCATGATCACATCACCTTCTCTCTAACTCTGACCCTTGCAATTATCTTGGGCCCACCTGGATAACCCAGGATAATTTCCCCATCCCATGATCCTTAACATTATCCCGTCTAGAAAGCCCCTTTTGCCATGTCACCTCACCTATTCACAGGCTCCAGGGATTAGGATGTGGACATCTTTGAGGCGCCATGATTCTGTCTTCTGCAAACACTTTGATGAAAGAATGCAGAAGATCCTGATAGGACCAGCACTCGAGAAGCAAAGATGGTGAATAGCTTTGAGAAGAACCAGGTGAACTACCAGCTGTCACAGAAGCGTCCTGGAGAGCTGTGATATTGGTGTTGGTCTCCGAGTACCATCAACATTTACTTAGGTCTACAAGTATTCTCATAAACATCATCACATGGGAACCACACAAAATAGGCCTATAAAGGGCAGATGCAATCTTCATCTCAAAGATGAGAAAACCAGATCTCAAAAAGGTTATGTGTCTACCTAAGGTCAGATAGTTTGTAAACAGTAGAGCCAAGATACAAGACAATTCACCCCCCCAAAAAAAAATCTCACCCCAAAGTCTGACCCCATTCCACGATTAGGGGCCCAGAGAAAGAGTCCTGTGATAGGATCCTAGATAGCTACAACCAACACACTTGTCCTATCTGCAAACAGGGTTTATCAGTCAGGATGTCTTCTGCAGCCAAGAATTCAAACTAGCTTCATGAAAAACAAAAATGCACGTGCATGTTTATAGCCACACTGTTCACAATAGCAAAAACATGGAACCAACCCTACTACCTACAGAAAGTAGACTGGATAAAGAAAATGTGGTACATATACACAATGGAGTATTACACAGCCATAAAGATCAAAATTTGGGGCTTTGCAGCAAATTGGATGGAATTGGAGACCATCATACTTAGTGATCTATCACAGAAACAAGGAACTGAATACCACTATTCTCAGTCGTAAGTGGGACATGAACATTAATCACACTACCACAAGGGAGGGATTGGCAGTCATTGGGCACTGCCAGGAGAGGAAGGTAGGGAGGGAGGGTACGTAACAACACAAAGTGAAATGTTCCCAAACCAGGGAAGTGAGGGCCAGTTGGAGGCTCAAACTTTACCGGCATGCAGCCTACTTGTGTAGTTAGTCCTTAATTGTACCTCACATCTCTATAATAAAATAAAATTAAAGAAAAAAAATAAAGCCAGGTGCTACCCTCCACATCCCCCCCCCAAAAAAAAGAAAGAAGAAAAACAAATGGAGGGTAGGTGGATAACATTTCATTAGCTTATATAACTTATAAGCTCTCAACTTTTAAGAATGTCAGCTCCAAGAAGGCAGGGATCATACCTCTTTTGTACTCTGGTATTCCCCAGTATAGGGCATAGATTCTAGTTCATAGTGCCAGTTTATTGGGGGTCATCTTAGGGAAGACACACCCTAAGGTGGCCCCCAGTGAGTCATACCCTTGTATAATCACCTTCAATATGGGTACCACTTGAGACTTGCATTTAACCAATGAATATGGCAGCATGATAAAGGTGTTCTCTAGATCAGGTTATATCACACAGTACTCCATCTTAGCAAATGGGAGCAAGAGATTCTTCCTTGCTGGCTTTGAAGAAGTGAGTTACTGTGTTTGTGAATGGGTCACATGGCTAGGAACCTTGGCCAGCCTCTAGGAGCTGAGAATGACCCTTGGCAATAGCTAGCACTAAATAGGGCCCTCGGTCACATAGCTACAAGGAAAGGAATTCTGCCAATCATCTGAATGAGCTTGGAAGAAGATTCCTCCCCAATCAAGCCTTCGTATTAAAAGAGATCTCAGCCAATACCTTGATTCTGCAGGCATGTGAGACCCTGAGCAGAGGACTAGCCAAGCCTAGACTCCTAACCTAAGGAAACAAGGAACTGAATACCTTAGGTAGACACATAACCTTTTTGAGACCCAGTTTTCTCATCTTTGAGATGAAGAGTGCACCTGCCCTTTATAGGCCTATTTTGTGTGGTTCCTATGTGAGATGATAAACATATGATTATATAATAAACATTTGTGGTCATTTATTGCACAGAAACAGAAAACTAAAACAGTATTTAATAAATATTTACTGAAAACCAGAGAGATGAGAAAAGAAGTAGAAAGGGAGGAAAATTGAGAGAGGGAAGCAGTAAGTAGGTGGGTCCTTTCTGTAAGATATTTGACTTTAGCACAAATAAATCTAAGACCTCAAAAACTGTCAGTAACACCATTTTACCCTCTCTGTGGGGGGCGAGATAGTATATGAATCTGCCAGTGTCTGTCTCTTCAGCAATCTCAGCAGGGAAACATCAAACTCTGCTGGTAATTCTGATAATTAAGCCCCAGAGAGGACTCTGGCCTGGTCTGGAGATAAGATTTTCTGGGTGTTCATATCTGGTTCACTTGTCCATCTTTAGAATGCTGGAATGGGAGATGCTCATCTCCGTCCAAACCACAAAGAATACATTTCTTACAATAGAGGTTTTTAACTAGATGGAGAAAAAAAATGCTGGAGGGATAAAAAGAAAGCTATATGGGTCTGCCATGGGCAATGCTAAATTATATCTCATAGGTTATTGTGAGCATTACTTGAGAATATGTAGAATAGCTCTCAAAATAATAGGTATCAGGAAACAGTAGAATATAAGTTCTAGGAGGACAGGGATTTTTGTCTGTGTGGTTTACTGTTGTATCCTTGCGCTCAGAACACTGGCACATAGCGGGACTAACCAAATTTAACAAATGGGACCACACATTGCATGTTCATGCCTATAATCCCAGCACCTTGGGAAGCCGAGGTGAGAGGATTGCTTGAGCCCAAGAGTTCGAGACCAGCCTAGGCAACACAGTGAGACTTCGTCTCTACAAAAAATCAAAACATTAGCTGGTCATGGTGGTACATACCAGTAACCCCAACTACTCAGGAGACTGAGGCAAAAGAATCACCCAAATCCAAGAGGTTGAAGCTACAGTGAGCCATGATTGTGCCTCTGAATTCCAGCCTGGGTGACAGAGACACCAACTCAAAAAAAAAAAAAAGGAAAAGAAAGGAAAAAAACTTAATAGATGGACAAATCAGAAACAGGGTACAGACAGGAGTCATATTTCAGTCAGAACTAATCAGTGGTCCTCTCAAATCATGGGCCAGCAAACCAGATCTGATGAAGTGTCTTCCTCTTACCTCTACCTATCTACTCTCCTGGACTTGACAAACCTTGAAGAAATGACATTATTATTCCCAAAGAAGCAGTAAGGAGCACAAGTCTTGAGTTATGAATATAAGCCACAATTATATCACTGTACTCAAGCCCTGTCTCCAGGAGAGTCTGATTAATATTTAATCAAGCCTTGACAGTTCTATAAAGTGAAGGAGAAACCCAATTCCCCTGTCTTGGGACTTCTTATGCAAAGTAGAACATTTCATTTGCTAAACAGCCAACATCTTGCTTTATTAAACAGTTATACCCAACAAGTCAATTGAACATCCCTAGGACAGAGTTACAAATAAAAATTGGTGGAAAACCAGAAATTTGACTTTCTACAATGATTCATATTGACTAGATATGACAAAAAAGAATAACAGAGGCAGAGTAGGAAGTTAGTTAAATGGTATAACTAAGAAGAAAGAGACGAAGTGAATTTCTTGGAGTCATGCATACCAGATGCTGTATCCTCAGCCATGAATCCAAGAGACTCCTTCATGATAAGTATGGTCTAGCAAAAGATACAGGCATTGTTAAATAACAAACTATCCAAAATATAGTGATGGGTGTTCCAAAGAGAAAGTACCCAATGTTTCACCCAGAGTTGAAAAAAAAAAAATCTGACACAATCAGAGAGATCCTTCTTGAGTGTTGGAGAGTTGTTGGGCAAATAGGATTTTATCAGGAAAAGAATCTGTGGTAGACCTCACTGTTTGTCTACATAAGTGCTGTCTCTGCCCTTTTTCCTTTTTTTCTTTTCTTTTTTATTTTTTTGAGTCAGTGTCTCACTCTGTTGCCCAGGCTGGAGTGCAGTGGCACGTTCATGGCCACCATAGCCTCTACTTGCTGGGCCCGGATGATCTTTCTGCCTCAGCCTTCCAAGTAGCTGGAAGCACAGGCATGTGCCACCATGCCTGGCTAATTTTTATTTATTTATTTATTTATTGTAGCGATGAGGTCCCACCATGTTGCTCAGGTTGGTCTCGAACCCCTGAGCTCAGACAATCCTCTTGACTCCGCCTCCCAAAGTGCTGGGATTACAAGCCTGAGCCACTGTGCTAGGCTTCTGCCCTTTTTCTTGCTAACCAAACACATTGGAAGTCACATATTCCCATTTCCACTCTATCTATTACATAGGTCAGTCCTGTTCAGTGTAGGAGGGAGCCACACAAGTGCATGAGTACCAAGAAGCCAGGACCAGTCATTGGGAGCCATCCAGAGTTGGTCACCATCATTCTTCCTCTAACTCTGTATCAGAGTTCAGTCAGAAACAGAGCCATTGGGAGACAGCCATGCGTGCATATACACGCACATATGCACACACATTAGAGGGTTTATTACAGGGATTTGACCTTATGCAATTGTGCAAACTGGTTGAACAGTCTGGCAGGCTGCTGACTTCATATTTGATGCTGGAGCTTGGAGTCCACAGGGCCAGCATGAAGTCGGAAAGATGAAAATAAAGTGGTAGAGAAGAGGGCAAGAAGGAGGTAGAACCCATGGCATGAGCTAGAATCCTTTCTGGTCTCTCACTGTTCCGCACTTGGATGACATAGATGCATATCTTGCAGGGGAAACTGGTGACTCACCATAACTGGACATGCCCAGGACAGGAATTCTGGGAAACAGCTGAGTCTTGCTGAGTGATGCCTTCCAAAGCCAACACAGAGGTTTACCTTTTGGGGAGTTGTGACTGGGACAGGCACAAAGAAGCATCTGGGGTACTGAAAGTGTTCCGCTTGCTTTCTCTAGGTGCCAATAGCATAGCCATATTTATTCAATGAAAAATCAGAAAGCTGCATATTTACAATGTGTTCATGTTTCTGTGTGTATCGTATATTTCAACAAAATATTTACACATAGACCATGGGTATATGTTTTATGCAGAAGACTTAGAAAACCCAAAGAGCAAAAAAAAATTTCAGCACCCAAAAGTAACCACTGTTATTATTTTGACCCATCTGTAACATACAGATACTCACATACACACGTCCCCATCTATACCCATTACTGCTCACTCCATACATTCTCTTTTATAAACTTCCTTTTTTCCCCCCTTTGTAAATATACTATGGGCATGTTCCATGTTGATCAATATTCTTTTATAGCAGAATTTTAATGATCGCTTAGAAATCCAATATATTAATCCCCTTTGAGTAATTCCCTTTTAATTTTTGGTTGTTAGAAATAATTCTGTTGCTGATTCCTTCTAAAGTACCGTCAATAAAGCCAGGGCAGAGACTGTGTTTGCTCTTTTATTCCCTAAAAGGGATACTCAAGGTAAGTACTGGATTTTTCAACAACAATCACAGCTATCTAGTATGTATTTTGGAGGATAGCCTAGTCTCCTCGGTCAGAAATAAATTATAGAAAGAAGCCAGGCGTGGTGAATGTGGGTCTTTCAGAGACATCAGTGGGACTTCTGGACTTGCTGTCTCCACACCCAAATGGCCAGGCTCTGCTAGTGTTTCCTGTCTGGTTTCCACTTGAAGAAACCTTTTAGGAAAAAAAAAAGCATCCATTGCAAATTGGACAGCCCTTCTGCTGATCAGGGAAAAGCAAAAAACTGAAAAAGACTTCTGAAATGAAAACTAGACACTAATAAAACATTGACTCCGTCAGTGTTTACCAGACATTCAGAATGGATGTGCTGGTGGTTTCCTGAAAGGAAAGAAAAGTTGGTTCATATTCTGAAACCCTAAAGACTTTCGCCACTGAGAAAAAAGCAGTGTTTTCTAGATACAAGCAACTCTCCCTGAAGCCTGCCATCTTCCTCTCTAGCCTGAAGGGACCTCTCCACACATCTGAGAGACGATATAAAACCAAATCTTCCTCTAACTTTATTTTTTCCTGGTGGAAAAATTGGCACATCCCTTTTTCAAACAGAGTTATGTATGATGCTGGCATTTGGGACATTGTTACGTGAATCCTGTCTTGGGACCTCCCACCTCCACCCCAAAACGTCCTCCTTCATGCACAGTGGACAATGATGAATTGACACAAGGACAAACTTTGCTAGTACAGAGCTTGTGGTTCAAGCTCCACTACAGAGAACTACACAGTGTGCTGGGCTGGAACAGAGCCTCTCCCAAAATGTAGGAGCCTCTGCATCTTTCTAAGTCCAGACCTCTATCTCAGGGCCTTACCACCATCCATCCATATCACAGAGGAACAGAGAGATCAGGATTGTTCATGAGAAGCAGCAAAGACAGCAAGCGAGCCATTCCCATGTGACCTAATCTCTTTCCTGAAAACTGACCTAAATCCAATCACAATTTCTTCCTCTTGGGAAGGAGACAAGCTAAGACTTTCTTCTCTTTCCCTCCGAATATAATCGACAAGATGGATAGAGAATCTTAAAATATTCTTTGCCTTTGACTCAGTAATATTCATTATTACTTAGTCATGCTGGCTATGGGCTAGATATTATTCTAAGTAAGTGGTCACCAGCATCAATGTTTTTAAACCTCACCATACCCCTGCAGTTTAAATACTATTGTCCCCTATTTTCTAGATGGGGAATCGCGATCCAACAGCAGGAGGCAGAGGCTACATTTGATCTCAGATGATCCAGCTCCAGTCCGGATTGTTAAGCATTTAGACTATGCTGCCTTTCAGTAAATCCATTCATGGAACCACGTGCCTTAAGAAAATAGCCTAGCATATAGGAAAAATTATTGACACACAAAGATGTTCATCTTGTCATTATTCGTGATAAAGGAAAAACTGAAAATTAGTTAAACAATTGGAGAAGGTTTAATAAGATAAAATATATGAGACAGAAAGTATATATTAAAATTATGTGGAACAACCTGGTTTGTTGGCAGGCTAACAGTTGTAAGCCTGTGCCTATTGCAGACTTACTAAAGGTACAATACGTAGAACAGGGTCCGCTGAGCCATCAACCAAGTTCCACCACCCCTATAATATTAGGAGAGACTTGGGAGACAACGTTTCTAGCAGCAGCTCTAAGGCAAGTCACTAAATAGATAATAAGCCCCACCCTGACAGATAGAAACTTCAAACCAGGATGAGAACCACTCAACACTCGCATCTAGTATTATTAGCACTTGCTATGGGACAGTGTTGCAGGCATTTTACGTGCATCCACTTATTTAATCTCTACCTAGGAGGTACTGTTATTACCCTCTCTTCCTGTAAGATAGGAGACACAGCTGAGAAGTGTTAAAGCCAGGATCCAAACCAAGGGCGTCTGGTTCCAGGGTCTGCAACTTCACCACCACCCCCACACAGTCATTTCAGCACAGCCCGTGGCGGGAGACACCTTCCGCCCGCCTGCCTGTGGGCATGAACGTGTGTGGCCCTGTGGCCAGCACATTCCTGGCATTCTGAGTGAGATACATGCAAGAGGATGAGTCTGGAGCTGGGCTTGTGTAGGGAATGGGGGAGCAGCAGGGACTGGGGCTGGAGACTGCAGAGGGACCAAAACCAACCGACCCACACCCCACCCACCTGCAACCTACATATAAGCAGACTTCCCTAAACAGACAGACATTCACAGAAAGTACAGAATATTTGTGTGGGCTTTATTTATTCTATTTATTTATTTTTGAGTCAGAGTCTCACTCTATCACCCAGTCTGAAGTGCAGCGGCATGGTCATGGCCACCGCAGCCTCGACTTGCTGCGTTTAGGCAATCCTTCTACCTCAGTCTTCTAAGTAGCTGGAACTATAGGTACACACTACTATGCCCGGCTAATTTTTTGATTTACTGTAGAGATGAGGTCTTGCCAAGTTGGCCAGGCTGGTCTCTAACCCCTGGACTCAGGCAATCCTCAGCCTCCCAAAGTGCTGGGATTACAGGCTTGACCCACCATGCCCAGTCATGTGTGTGTTTTAATAGATGATACTGTACACTATATTTTACTCTTTGATGTGTTATTTTTATTCTACAATATGTATGTCTTACAGATCTATCCATGGTAAAATATCCAAATTTTCCCATTTATTTGTGATGGCTTCAGAGTTTTTCATAGCATAAATATACCAATGTACATTGAGCCATTCCCCGTTGATCCTTAAGTTGTTTCCAACTTCTTCATATTTCAATCAATGCTACAATAACCACTCTTACACGTGCCTTTGCGTGTGTGTGTGTGTGTGTGTGTGTGTGTGTGTGTGTGTACATGTGCAAATGTCTCTCTACCAAAGACACCTAGGTAGAAATAGTGGAGAATAAGCACAAACATTTTTAGGTTTATTGTTAGTCTTCAAAGGAGTCACACCAGTTTATATTCTCTCCAGAACTGGGGAAAATTGTTGTCCTACATCCTCATCAATATTCAATATAATCAAACTCAGCACAGCCATCGCCACCATAAGATTAATAAAAACATTATAGAGCCACCGTTTTGACACACATTTTCTAGGCAATCTTACCATAATTTTTATAAACCCATTTTGACATTGTCTTCTGTGGACTGCCTGTTTAGATTCTTGCCCATTTTTCTTTTTTTAAAAAAAATCTTGTCCTGACAAGTTTATGGGAGTTCCTTGTATATTCTGAATATGAATTCTTTTTATGCTATTTATTCCTGGCTTTTACTTGTTCTAACTTTGTTTATTAAAAAACTTTGTCACATCAAACATTTTCGTCTTGATATGGTCAAATTTCTCAATTTTGCCCTTATAGTTTTTCTTTTTGGTGGCTTGTTTCAGAAGGCCTTCTCCACCCCAGGGTCATAGAGATAATCTATATCATAACTTTATAATTTAAAATTAACTCTCACTTACTATTTTCCTCACTGTGATCTGGCTTCCATATTTAATGCATCAGAGAAATTGCTTGAAACATTTTATAACTCCCAAAACTAAGGTTTATTTTAGTCTTTTTTTTTCTATTTTACTTCTTTGACATATTGTCCAGTTCTGTCTCCTCCTTCCTCCTGGAAACCTTCATCTGAGGTTTCAAAAATGTTTCTTGAATCAATGAAGAAAAATGCAGTTTTTCTCTAGCTTTCCTAACCACTGAATCTCTTTTCTTTCTGTCTCTACTCACCACTTAAATATCCAGGTCACCAAAGAATTGTTCCTGAGCCTCCTTTATTCTCCACATATGAGCCCTGGTTTTATATCCATCACCAAGTTTTCCCAGTATTAATATATTTTTAATTTTTTATTAGCAAATTATTGATTCTCTCATGCAACTCTCTTCTTTTTTAAAGCAAAGTATTTTAATTAAATGTTTCTAAAGATATGAATAGACTTTAACTCATTTTTAAACAAAATATTTTAACAATAATATCTAATTATTTCTTTTTTCATTATTTTTATTTTAAAGATGTGGTGTACAATTCAGGGTTAGGTACATAAGTGGTCATCGTGCAGGTAAAGTTTGGGTACCCTTACTGATGTTATGTAATCCCCCGCCCCGTCCTCCCCTGGCAGTATCCCACTACTGCCAATCCCTAAATGTTCAGAATCTGCTTATGAGTGAGTACGTGTAGCACTTAGATCTTTGTTTCTGTGATAAATCACTGAGTATTATAGACTCTAAATCCTTCCAAGTTGTTTTGTTTTTCCTTATGGCTATGTGATATTCCATTGTGTATATGTACCACATTTTCTTTATCCAATTCTCTTTCAATGGGCAACACGGTTGGTTCCATGTTTTTGCAATTATTGTAGCAACTCTCTTTTTCTACCTCACTCAAGTGCCCAAGCTTTATTTCCAACCATTAACCATTAACTAAACAAACTCAGCTGCATGTCCCATGAAAACCTTAAGACCAACTTGTGTAGCATCAAACTTGTTTTCCCCCCAAACCCTCAATCTGATACTTCTTCTCTTCCTCTTTATTCAGCTCAGATTCAGAAGTGCACATAATGCCTTGTATAAACAATTCATCTGATGATCTGTTTCCTTTTCCTACTCCTTGTGAGAAACAGGGTTTCTAGAGGAAATTTCCTTAGTTTACGCATTAAGGGCAGTTTTCTCAGTTTACCCATTCAAGTTTTCAACCTCAGGAAGCACTTGTTGGAAAGACGGCCAAAAGGCAATCCCTTTTTATGCCATCCTTTAGTCCAAAAGGAAAGATTTACTGTTTATTTAAACCAGCTCATGGAGAACACAAGATGACCTTAGTTCCATCATTATATTTCCACCAGTAAAATGGTTGGGAAATTAGTTAATACCCAGAAAGGCAAACTTTCCCAGTGGTTCACTCTGCAACCTGCCGTCATCTTGTTCCAAGCACAGAGTGAGCATGCCTCTAAATTCTGAGGAAGAACAAGGATCTTGTTGTCACCTGAAGGTCGAAAACTATTTCCACCAAATCCAGCTATGGGAGGTCCACAGAGAGAATTTAGGAGGGTTTTTCCACTGTGGCCTGCCCTTGCTCTTAGTGGAAGGGAGGAGAATACTGACTTTTTATACTGTTGGACTATTTGGCAGCAGAGCCAGGCAAAACTCACAATAAATTTGAAACGTCAGTACACCTAGGAAAAACAGATCAACCAAATGTTTGCCTTCCTTTAAAAATGGTCTGTTCACTGCCATGAGTGCATGGAGGATGGGGCAGAGAGCATCACCTGGTAGGGACATATTAAGTGTCTGGATATGAATGAACCTCAGAATGACAGCAGTAAGAGCTATAGTATTATTGTAACTATGATTCTGATGATTAGATTATTACTAGTATGTAATTCCACATATTAAATATCTCTAATAGGTATTATTACCATTATGGTGTTATTGACCATTATACCGATTTTTTTAGGGCATATTTTTAATCTTCCCAACACTGCTGGTAAATAGTTTTTATGATTCCCAATATATGGAAACGTGAGATGCAGAGAGCTTGCCCAAATCCTGGAGCTGGCAGATGAGACAACCATGATTCAACTCCAGGTCTGTGTGATGCCATTTGTGTATGTTTCATGATAGCATGTTGCTTTGGAAAGGAAAAAAATGAGTGAGGTGTCTGGCTGTTGGGGCCAAGAATACAGTGGCCTCAGCACAGTGTCTGATGGGAAGGAACCAGAACATTCCATCCTAGAAGAAGGGAGGAAGCTGGTTCAAGAGGAGATCACGCATCAGAAACCACCTCCGGGAAGTGACTACCACATATATAACACAGTACCCGGGCAAAAGCTGTTGTAACTCATCAGCGAAAACCCAAAGAACTTGGAGTGATGGCAGAAATGTTGTCAACAGAGCAAGTCGGGCACAGCCAAGTCAGAGGACCTTCGTGAATTAAATTGGGGGCCGTAATCCTTCCTCATAAGTTGCCAAGAGAGAAAACTGGTCATAAGAAAATGGAAAGGGAAGTGGAGGAGAAGGAGGAATGCCTTCTGGATAAGGCATAAATGTCTAGCAATAGTACTGGCTGTCTTGCTGAGCAGTGAATTCGCCATCATGGGAAATGTTCAAAGTGGAAACTTGCTAGTGATGCTACATCAGGGATTCAAGTATCAAGTCAAACTTGATGACTGCATGTCTTCCCTAAACTTGAGATTCCATTGTGCTAATCCCTCTGCCCTGACTTTAGCAGAGATTTTCACACTGACCTTCTAGGTAAGCCCATGAAGCCCCAAATCCCCTTACCACAAGGTGGGCTTCACCCCTCAGTCAAGCCCTGATGTGGGAGACCCAAGTTTGACTAACTCTTAGAAGTTGAAAAATCTAAGGAAAGTCACTCTGCTCTCTAAGACTGGGTCTCATCTTCTGTAAAATAGAGAAAATAATGATTCTTTATTAGATTTACCTTTTAATAATTCTAGCACAGTGCCTATGATAAGAATAATTGAATCTAAATCACCAGTCTCTTCGCTCCAAAACCTTCTGGTTAAAACCATGCCATGTAATACCCATTTACAAAATGCCTCCTAAGCATCAGCCCTTTTGCTAGGTGCCAGAACTATACTGTTCTGTATGGCAACTCTAGCTATCACATGCAGCTACTGAGTACTTCTATTGGACAGTGCTGGTTTTAAAAAATCAATCGCAGCACTTTGGGAGGCAAAGACGAGAGGACTGCCTGAGCCCAGGAGTCTGACACTAGTATGGACAACATTGCAAGACTTCATCTCTACAAAAATTTAAAAACTTAGCTAGGCATGGTGGTACCTGCCTGTAGTCCCAGCTACTTAGAGGCTGAGCAAAAGGATCACCTGAGTCCAGCAGGTTGAGGCTACAGTAGTCATGATCGTGCCACTGCACTCCAGCCTGGGTGACAGCATGAGACTCTGACTCAGTAGATAGATAGATGATAGATGGATTGATGATTGATAGATAGATGGATGGATGGATGGATGGATAGATAGATAGATAGATAGATAGATAGAGATAGAAGATAGATTTAAAAAATCAGAAGAGAATAGGACAATATTCAAATTCAAGGTCAAATATAGGAGTGGGGATAAATGTAAAATAATTGCATGTTTTCAAAGTTCCATGACAGAAGTATATTTATTGTAGGTACAAATGGAACCAAGTCTGTCAGGTTGGAGTCTGGACAGAGGTGAGTATGAGAACCTTATGCAGATACAATGCCTTGTGTACCTGTATGGTGGTAGTGAAGGAAGAAAGCCCAAATACCCTTCGATTTATCAACTTGTGACAAGATGTGGCTCTGCATATTATGTACACATGCTCAGATTTTCTCGATCATGCTGCAAGGTAGATGAGGACACCAAGGTTCAGAGAGATGACAATGTCTAACCCCTGTCACACAATCAATAAGTCACAGATCTGAGATTTCAGTCCCAAAATGTCAGAGTTCTATCCAAGTTTAGTCATATCACTGCCTTTCAATGCTGCTCTGGAAGCTCACAACACCGCCTTTAAATGTGTTCAACCTTGGGTATTAATGAAGAAATAGCAATAATACTGGATAGATTTGTTTGTTAGAACCAGAGACTCTGGAAAACAGCTTAAAGTAACTTTAAAATAGCAACCAGTGGAATAAACACACCAATGGCACAGGGTGGTCAGCGAATGTGTTGTGAACAGCAATTTATTAAAGAAAATAAAACCGTAGTGACAGTTTTTAAATCCTCATCAAAACACTTTTTGTCTAAAGGCAATATTTTTATAGTTCCTGTTCTCTGGCTCTAAATGTGTGTTTCTTTTTAAATAGTCCTTTCAGATGCCCAGGTCCAGCCCAGGAGCTGGTGACATCATCCTGTTCCATAAAAAAGGAATTGTTCGGCCTCCAAGAAAATGGAGCAAGGCCTGCCTCCTTTAGGGATGAGGTGGGGAAGGGACTACCCTAAACCATTATGTGTGTAGCTCTAGATATGATTTTTTTTCAGATCACTGTCATGCTAGGGGATTTTCCTGTTGAAAAAGGAAGTCCTTTCCAGCAGGCCACCTCTGATGTCTGTCAGCATTTGTGACAGAGACAAAACCCTTCACTTGAGAATGTTCTTAGAACTACCTCTAACCCCAGACCCCCATCCCACTTCCTTTTCTCCTAGCCAATCCTGTCAGCCATTTAGGTTATGTTGTTTCCTCTGCTTTTTCCCTGATAAAGGATAGAATGGACTTGGTATCCCTACAGGAGAAGATCAATTAAAGAAGAGTTTCCATCCCTGTCTGCCCTCGGGGCCCAGTACCAACAAGTGCTGAGAGTGATGGTTTCCTAGCATGACTTCAAGCATTAGCACAGTAAATCATCTGTCTCTTTACTCTTCCATGGATTGCACTGCTGTTTTCTTTGGTTGGTCAAGTGCCTTGTTGCTGGAACCTCAGAGAGGAGGCAGGGAGGGCAAGAAGCAAAGGCAGAATTGTTTAGCGACCCATTCGTAAATATTCATTGAGCAAATATGTGCCACATACTATACTCCATACATAGTTGAGCTAATCCAACACTACCCCTGCCCTCCAGACCAACATTCAGCAAGTAGGTCAATTAAGCAAATCAGTGTTTAAATGAGAACCAAATTGTAATAAAGGATATCCGGGAAGCAGGGGACTTTGATAGAAAACAAACATGCAGGAGGACTTTCCTAGATTATGCATATAGGGAAGGCATGTCTGAGGGGGTAGCATTTGAGTTCAGACCCAACGGACAAGAAGAAATCTATCATGTACAAAATGGCACACACCAAGAGTTCAAGTTTGAGAAAGTAGTGGGAAACTGCCAGGGAGGGGGGAGGAGGAATTGGCAGTAATGGGAAACTGCCAGGGGAAGGGCACACCTCATCAACAAGGGTACCTGCATAATGAACATTTGTATACCTAACCCTGAATTGTACCTCACATCTTTAAAATAAAAATAAAAAGTTGGGTAAAGGATAGGTTGTAGTGACAAAAAATAAAATAAAGCTTGTGGAAAGGCGCAGTGGGACTGGGGGAAGAGACTTAGGTATGATTCTAAGATGGCAAAGGGTCTCTGCCACCAGAGGAAGTCACCAGGAAAGACCTCACCAGAGAATAAGGCTTCATAAGCCATGACAAGAAATCTGGGTTTCATTTGAAGCACAATGGACCTATTTGGGGGGCTTGGAGTAGAGGAGTGCCAATTGCATTAGTGATGCATGGAACATCCATCTGAGGTGGGTAGGGGCTTGGGTAGGAAGGCTTAGAACAAGGGTTCTTGATGAGTTAGGACTCAACGATGGCAACAGAGAAGAACAAAGGCCATGAACCAACAGGTATGTGGGAGTCAAAACCGTATCACTTTCGAATGACAAGGTTGTGGGAGGGGTGTCAAAGGTAAGGGTAGGGACTCAAACATGCCACCCAGGGTTCTGAACTGGTCTAATGAGTGAATGATGGAGACATTAACTGTGATGAGGAAGACATGGAAGAAATGGAACCTGTTTTTCATTCATGGGGCATTAGTGGGGGGAAGAACCCAGAATTTAATTTTTAATTGGTTTGAAATGTCTCTGAGACATCCAACCAGAAGTGTCTTGCAGGAAATTTGAGACTAAAGGAAGGAGATGCAAGTTGGGGAGGCCACTGCGGGAGCCCCAGATAGAGACTCTGAAGCCATGAGAAGAAATAGGATCATCTAGGAAGAGAGGGCAAAGGATTAGAGCAGCCAGGGAGAGTCCTGAGGGGCACCAGGCACTGGAGGTGAGGAAGAGATGAATCCCCAAATATTTAATTAAAACCACAAATGTGGACCTCAGTGAAACTCTTCTGTAGGATACTATAGCAGTGGAGATATGACATTAAACATGTGTCCAAACCCACAGAATGAAGACCACTGAGAGTGAACCCAATATAAACTATGGATTTTAGTTAATACTGACATATCAATGTTCATTCATCATTTGTGGCAAATATAACCCACTAGTTCAAGATGTCAATTATGGGAGAAACTGTGGAGGGGCAGGGGTGGGAAGAGCGGGTATATGGGAACTCTGGACTTCCTGCTCTATTTTTTCATAAACCTAAAACTGCTCTAAAAAATAAAGTCTTTAATTTCAAAAGAAGAAAGCACAGGCTTTAGGATTTGACTCAAAGAAAAACAAATCAAAAAGGTGTCAGAGGTTTTACGGAAAAGAAAAAAAAGAGCTTAAAAACAATATAGATTTATTTTGAAGAAAAAGAGCATCTTGTCCTTATAAATCTAGTGTATAGCACAGCACAGATCAAAGATTCAAGAGAACCCCTTCGCTTTCTATCGTGGTTCCATAACTTGAAATCTTTCTTAGAGTAAAGGATTTGGGAAGATGGCAAAGAGCATTTTTTATCAATCATAAGATCAATGGTAAAACATTGATCTTTTTCCCTATTCAAACCAAAGCACATTTTCAAAGCCCAGGTATTCTGGGATCCATCAAAACTAGATTGTAATTTCTGCTCAGTACCTTGGAGACTTTTAGAAACCACTTAACTTTTCTGAGACTTTCAATCATCTAGAAAATAGGTTGAATACTTATCCCATAGGCTTGCTGTGAAGACTCAAAAGACTTGGCATGCCATAAATTGCACATGCTATAATAATTCATGATAAGGATCTTATTGTTATTAAATACTAGACATTATGCTAAGTGGTTGACAGCCATTATCTCATTTAATCTTTCCAACAACCCTGTCAAAAAAGCATTCCTAGCCCATTGTTAAGATGAGAGAAGAATTGTAGAGGCTTAGTGACTTGCCTAGGATCACACAGCTGATTAGAGGGCAAAAGAGTGAGACCGGAGCTCAGCTTGTTTTCACAAAACTCTCAAACACCTATATGTAGACCTCCCATATTAGTATAAGAAGTCAACATTGTAGGTAAAATCTTGGGTTTTTTAAATCTCGCACTGACATTGCTAAATTATGTCAGAGTGTTCTGCTTCAGCAATCTTATTTTGGTGTTAATATGTCAGTAAGTTATAAAGTAGCCTTAACTGGGGTGAAATAAAGATGAAAAGCACTGGTTTTCCTAAGATTCAAAAGAAAACAATCACTCCTTGATTCTTTCTGCATTGTCTCAAAAAAATAAAAAATAAAAGATAAAATGAGCTTCAGACCTTCTAAACCTATGACCACTGACCTCCATCTGCACCTGGTGGTCCAGATAACCATGGGGAGTATATAGCTGTCTTTCCCTGGGTCTAACTCACTCCCTCTTGGCTGTATGGAAGTTCATTGCTATTGATGCAAAAGCCTATCTGGTCCCCAGCACTTGTCCTGTGGTTGAGATAAGAGTAATTATACTGAGTCTTTCATTTTACATCATTATATGAATTTACATAATTCACTTTAAAGTGTTATTTAATGTGTTCAAGGAAAAAATTATTGGATGGTGGGAATTTGAAAAATAACAATAATTCTTTTTTTTTTTTTTGAGTTGGGGTCTAACACTGTCACTCAGGGTGGAGTGTAGTGGCATGATCATGGCTCATTACAACCTCGACCTCCTGGGCTTGGGTGATCCTTCCATCTCAGCCCCCCACCATAGCTGGGACAACACCACCACACCTAGCTAATTTTTTTGTATGGACAAGGTCTCACTTTGTTGCTCAGGCTGGTTTAGAACTTCTGGGCTCAAGCAATCCTCCTGTCTCAGCCTCCCGAAACGCTGGTGTTACAGGCATGAGTCACTACACCCAGTCAATAATTAATATAGAAATAATTCACTTTTTAAAATTTTCTTTTCCCAAGAATGTAATTCTTGATGAATCCATAAACCTTCGTAGAGGGAGACCTTATATTTTATCATGGAGTATCTACTTTAGCTGTTCTCATAAAATCCCATTGAGAAAACAGTTTACAAGCTCGACTTGAGCTACGTAGACACATGGTTGTGAGTAGGCACCAGTTTAAATGAATGGCATCTCTCTCTCTCTCTCTTTCTCTCTCACACACACACACACACACACACACACACACACACACACTCTCTCTCTCTCTCTCTCTCTCTCTCTCTCTCTCTCTCTCTCAGTATCTTTCCTAGGGGTTTTTTCTGTTTTTGTCATTTTATTGCTCTGAAACTAAATTGAATCTATTTTCCAGATCATTTAGTGAATTGCAGAGCTCCAAATCAAGGAATTAAATATTGGTTCTTCACAGAGACACCAAGTTTCCCAGACTGGAAGGAAGGGAGGAAGAGAGGGAGAGAGGGAGAGAGGGAGGGAGGGAGGGAAAGGAAAAGAGGAGAGAGGGAGAGAGAGACAGAAAGAGAGAAAGAGAAAGGGAGAAAGAAAGAAAAGCAGACAAAACCCTTATTTAACTCTGGTACACTCTGAAAAGTCAAATCACTAGGAAATGCAGCAGAAATAAAATGAATAAATAAATAAAAAGCCTAACAGGAGGCAGGAGAACAAGGGGCCACCTTATGCTGTGGCCAGCAGAGGCATTCAAACATTTCGTCACCAGGATTCCAGCCAGCCTCGGAAGCTCACTTTTATAAGCTGGTCCCTGGGCTTTCCAGAGTAAGATGTGGCTGTGCAGTCTGCTTGCTCCATAGTTGCTTCAGAGGGGCTGGCAAAAGCGGCCCAGCAGGCTTGCCCGGGAGCCATGGCAAAGAATGGACTTGTAATTTGCATCCTGGTGATCACCTTACTCCTGGACCAGACCACCAGCTACACATCCAAATTAAAAGCCAGGAAGCACAGCAAACGCCGAGTGAAAGGTAACAGGGCTCCTCAGTTCAGCAAAATTCTAAGTTAACTCAGTAAGCGGAGGTGCTAGACAATGTCCATTTCTAAACTGCTCCAGGAGACTGTCCCTGGTGACAGTACCATGATATCACATCTATATGGCATTTCATGGAATTGAGTGACCTTTTAATTCTCTGGGAAAGTTTGACATCTAATTAATCGTATGGTTCTTTGTTTTGTTTTTAACAGAGGGAAAAAAACTTGATGATGCAAAAAATGTCTACATTGTATAATTTTTGTCAGGTGGTCTTAGATATGCAGGATGTGTTTCAGAGGGAGCCCACCTGGATAGGTGAACATGTGGTATTTTGAATGATGGGGCAAGCAGAACATATTGATTAACAGAGTACGCTGTTTCACTCGTAGATACCAAGTATTTCTTATCAACTATCATCAGATAATACATAACTAGTGGTAATTGCAACTTACTTTTTTGTTGTTAGTTAACATGTAGGTATATTTCCATATCCCTGGCAGTACAAGGACAGTTGATATCATATATTTAAATTTTTTCATATAAACAGGAAAACTGAACCTCTCTTTAACATAAAAATACATCAGCATGCCAAGTCATACAGTGTTTAAAGGCATTTTGATGCAAAATTGAATCTTAAGCAATCCCAAATTTTGAGTAGCTTGAATTGGGTTAACAGGTTTAAAAAAATCGCAAAGAACAAAGATGATGGCAATTTATTTGCGATATGCTAAAACCAAAGCAAAAGAAAAAAGCAAGATACATAGTGATGTTTTATCTCATCCTCTGAGTCAATTTCATATCAGAAAATCTCGATGTAAAATTATGGCGCCATTTCCTTGTGAATTTCACTTCGTTAGTAACAAAACACAAAACGATACCAGCAAAGTTAAAGTCATAATTTGACAGGACACACACACCTGGTAGGTAAAAAAGGGGTACTTGTTTTGTTTTCATGATTATAAAGTACCCTTTTTCCAGGAGCATATATTTATAAAATTTAGATTTGGTGCAAGATTTCTTAAGTGGAATCTTTTTTCTGATAGAATATTTATACTTCTCTCAACAAAAGATAAAAATATTTCTCATGAGTAGATGAAGCATGTAGCTGAAGACGAGGTCAAGGGAAAGAGGGAGAGAGAAGATACCGAGTGATGTGGCATGTTTTTGTTGCCAGCATTTCTCTGCCACTGGGAGGAAGTAGCAAAACATTGATCACCCAGTGAGGATGTGTGGAGGGGGTATGAATTGTGCATGTGTCCATGTGTGTGTACTGTGTGGATCTTTCTGAGATACTTACAGTTTAGATCATATGCACGTTATCTAGGTGACTCCCTTTCACACCCACTCCTTTCTCCCCCTTCTCTCCTCCATAACTACATATACACACACACACTTTTTTTTTTTCTGACTGGGTATACACATCTTAAATGTCATCTCCCAAAACAGTTTTTGTTAATTTTTATCATTAAGTCCAAAAAAAAGAATATTCTACAGTAGGTGAAGCAATAAACCGAAACTTGTTAAGCAGTTCTTTCCCCACCTACCCATGTACTTTTAAAATATTTTTTTAAGTGTCATTATTTTTTAACTTTTGTACAAATGGGGTCTCACTATGTTGCTCAGGCTGGTTTCAAACTCCTGTCCTCAAGGGATCCTCCTACCTCAGCCTCTCAAAATGCTGGGATTACAAGTGTTAGCCACCATACTCATTATTTTCATGTAATGCCAAGTTTATGAGGTCAAAAGTGAAAGCCATCTTCTCTCTCTCCCAATTTTCATCATAGCATTATCCACTATTAATTACTCAGTAATTTCTTTAGTGCACAATTAAGATGAGTATTTTTTAAAAGGTAAGGATTGGCTATGAAAAAATGTTTGGCAGGCAAGTGAATTTATTTCATCTATTAAATCTTGGATTGTTATCAATGCAAGGTATACCTTATTATTTTTAACAGCTGAATAATATTCCATTGTTTGGATGGATCATGATTTAATCTATTCTCTCTTGATGAGCTTTGTGTGAACTTTCTAATACATCTCATTTTGATTCATTACCCCAAAAGAACTGCTTTGGACACATATATTGATCCCCATGCTAGGATGTTATAATACATTTCTAGAAGTAAATTTGCAGGTTAATCATGCTTTTTAATTATCTCTTCGAGTGGTAACAGTCCACACTCTTGTCTTCAGCGTATGGGAGTGCCCATTCCCACAAACCTTGACAACTCAATGTCATATAATGGTTTTATTGGTCATTTCTTCTGGGAATCTTTTTTCCATTTCTATACCATATCTATTTCTGGAGAGCAACAATAATAAAATGAAAGGAAGCCTTCTTTGGGACTTAAAATGGCAATGGAATGATTTAGGGCCAAACACAAGATTTCCCTGGTATTTACTTCACAGGGCTCAACAATTTATGTGCTGCATTAATAAGTAAAATATAATTTTTACAGTGAAATATTGTTCGATGCATTCCCTTTGTTCATTGCAGATAAAACACACCCACAGAGAATGGAAGCCAAAGCCCGGTCACCTGGATAATTACTTCCATAATTATCTCCCAGGGGACTAATATTAATTCATGTGTATTCATGTTAATTACAATGTTTACAATTCCCCGGTGGAGGCCACTTATTTAAAGAGAATGAAGCAGAAGCTGTGAGGGATGGGCATGACATTGGTGGAGCTGACAATTTGTCACTTGGAAGCAAGTCTTCAGCAGCTCTTGCAAGTCAGGTTTCCAATAGCTGATGGTTTTGCATCCTGAGTACACTGTCATATTTATTCTGAATTGAATGTTCCTGTCAAGAAAACTCTTGAGTAATTGTATTTCTGAGCTGAGCTATTAAATGGTTTGAGAATTGATGTATGGCATTAAGTGAAATAGAGGTGAGGGCTACCCCTGGATATCCCAGAAGACATTTTCCTAACCTAAACATGGAAACGAACACCTGGCTTGTGAAGCACATGTGAATTAGCTCATGTAGATTTGACTGTCATTTAAAAAATACATTATGGGTTCTTTATATGGCATCCCCACAAAGAAGTAACTGGGGACAGTTCATATCAAGCTTCAAGCATCTTCTCTGTCTGGGGCCATGTGCCAGGGACCAAGGGAGCAGAGGCCATCACTGTGCAGAAGCAGATCAAAGGAATTGGAAGGGAACAGGCTTGGAGTCAGGGAAACACAAATCTCAACTCTGCACCTTACAAATGGGGTGATTTTGGTAGGTGAATTCAGCTTTCTGTACCTCTATTTCTTCTGTCAAATGGATACAATGACAGTGTCTGTCTCATAGGAATATTAAAAGAATTAATCTCTAGATAGTCTCTATATAATGGCTTATTTTATATATTATATATATATATATATATATATATTTTTTTTTTTTTTTTTTTTTTTTTTTTTGAGTTGGAGTCTTACTCCATCGCCCAGACTGGAGTGCAGTGGCATGCTTATGGCCACCCCAGCGTCCAACCTCCTGTGCTCAGGCAATCCTTCCACCTCAGCCTTCCAAGTAACCAGAACTACAGGTGTGTGCTACCACACCCAGATAATTTTTTGATTTATTGTAGTGATGAGGTCTCACCAAGTTGCCCAGGCTCTTCTTGAACCCGTGAGCTCAGGCAATCCCCTCACCTCGGTAATATAGTTATCATATTATTTATTTTTGTTTACAATTCCTGCCTCTGAAAAGTTCACAAGCTGTCAGTTTTTAAGAGAATCTTCATTAGATCTGAAATTTTGATTCAACCAAGGTAGCTGATTTTCTGCCACTTATTTATAACCAAGGTTAGTCAAGAAGAGTCATAAAGATTATTTAGCCACATTCAGGTACATTAAAGACTAAATAAACGACTAATATCAAATATCTATGTATGTTTACATGGCCCTTTATTACTTAATCCTGTAGGAGCCACCCTATCTGAGTCATGGGTTACTTAGGGATACTGAGAACAGGCACTTAGAAACCCAAATAAGTCTGGGTGTGAGTTCTGCCACTTATCTGCCACGTCACTTCACTCATTGAGCTCATCCTCATTCTTCAATGTGAATCTCCTTTTTCTCTTTTCATGACTATTTTTTGAAGAGCAATCAAAAATGACATAAAAGCATTCTGTAATAAACACCATAAAGTATGCATTCACTCAACAAATATAATGAGCACCTATTATGTGCCAAGCATTGTGCTAAGCATCAGAAATACCACAGATAGATGAAATAAAGTGAATAAAGTAAAATATAGAATTGAGAAAGTGCTCTGAAGAAAAACATACAGGTTTCAAAGAAGGAGACTAGCAGAAGGGATACTAATGTACAGAATAATAAAAAAAGTCTTCTCAGAAGAGAAGTTAAGTTTGATAAGAATACAAGCAAGAGCTCAGACAAGAAAAATCCAGGCAGAAAAAACACACAGGAAAGGTAAGACAGAGCTTACTCTGAGACAAGTCTGAAAGTCAACAAGCCTGAAACCACAGGATGGGACTGTTGAGATAGAAAGGGGCTCCATCTTACAGAAGGATCTCCTAGCGTTATCATCTCCACCAAGCTCTTATGAATTTTCTTGCCCAAGTTATTTTCACACACTATTTTTCATGCACACTGGTTTCAGTTTCAACAAAACCACCATCGCCTTGAATTCTACATACCAAAGCTTTATTTTATTTTAATCATATGCCTTTCATTTTATCTACCCCATCCCACCCTATAATTTCCCCCCAGAAAAAGAAGGAGATCTGAAGACTCAAGTTGAAAAACTCTGGAGAGAAGTCAATGCCCTGAAGGAAATGCAAGCCCTGCAGACAGGTGAGACCCCACCTCATCAATGTCTTTCCTCAAAGACGATAAGAAAACAAATGGTCATCACCAATGGTTTCAAACCATAGCTAGACTACATGTTGAGTTCTGGGTGACGTCTTTTTAAAAGAAACATTGACAAACCAGAGATGTGTTCAATGAAAGGACCCAAAAGCTGAGAAAGATTGTTTTGGGAAATCAACTTTTGATTTACTACCCATTTCTCCTGTAAATGGGTGATATAGAAATAGAAATAGGTAGTTTCAGTTATCCATCACAGACACAAAAAACTGAGTACCACACGTTCTCACTCAGAAGTGAACCCTGAACTTTTATCATAATACCACAAAAAAGGGATTGGCAGTAGCAGAACGCTGCCTGGGAGCGGGTGGAGGCACATAACATCAACTAAAACAGGTTCACAGAACTCACTTCACACTCAGTATCAGATGCTAGAAGGACATGTGTTAGAACCACCACTTGCCAAGAGGGCAGTGTCACCATTTCTTTACCATGGAAGTCGAGCTCCTGACAGCCTAGACAGTCATATACACTACTGTTCAGGAGCTATTTATTCTCTAAGGGGTGAGAAAGTGAGAGTGACCACCTTTGACAGGTTCGGGAACATCCTTAGTTTACAAGGCTTATACCCCCAGGAGCCAGAATCGTTTGGAGCAACACCAAAAGCAGAGTGTCAAGGTCCCCACCACAGGCCTGCCAAATACAAGTTACCACCTTCAGGGAAAATGGAAGTTTTCCATCAAGTATTTATAACTCCCAGGCCAGATGTATGTTACAAATCTGGGGTCATTTTTACCATAAGCCAGGCTGCCTAGTAACAAGGTGACATATTGCCTTTAACAGGTTTCCAGGGGAACAGAATCAGAAAGTTATTAAGGAATGCCAAACGCTCATGCACAAGAGGAGTTTCATTAACACTTTACCCACAGTTGGGCATTATAAATTCCTTATAAACATTGACACGTGAATCCTCCAACAACTGATACTTAATATTCAGCTTATGTTGACTTCTTCAGCAATTTATGCTATCATGATAATCTTCATGTTATAAATGAGGAAACTAAGACACAGAGAAATTAAGCAATCTGTTCAAAATGTACACAGCCAGGCATGGTGGCTCATGCCTGCAATCCCAGCACTTTGGGAGGCAGAGGTGAGAGGATTGCCAGAGTCCGGGGGTTTGAGACCAACCTGGGCAACTTGGTGAGACCTCATCTCTACTATAAATTTAAAAAAAAAAATTACCCAGGCATGTTGGCACATGCCTGTAGTTCCAGCTACTCAGAAGATTGAGGTGGAAGGATAGCCTGTGTCTAGCAGGTTGAGGCTGTGGTGGCTGTGAGGGTGCCACTGCACTACAGCCTGGGCAACAGAGTGAGATTCTGACTAAAAAAAAAAAAAAAAATGTACACAGCTAGTTACTGTCAGAAATGAGACAAACCCAGGCACTATGGCCCTTGGGACTGAATCTCCAGTGCTGTGCCCTAAAACTATCTTATTTTATTTTTATTTTATTTTTGAGTCGGAGTCTCTGTCACCCATGCTGAAGTACAGTGGCACAATCATGACTACCGCAGCCTTGACTCATCGGGATCAGGTGATCCTTCTGCCTCAGCATTCTATGTAGCTAGAATCACAGGCGTGCGCCACCATGCCCAGCTAATTTTTTTATTATTATTTATTGTAGAGACAAGGTCTCGCCAAGTTGCCAAGGCTGGTCTCGAATCCCTGAGCTCAGGCAATACTCTCACCTCCACCTCCCAAAGTGCTGTGATTACAGGAGTGAGCCACCACACACGGCCCTTAAACTATCATTAAGTTTGGTTACCCTGGATAACCTAAACAATGCTACCAGGGCTTAGTTATCTGCTTAAGAAAACCACTGTCTCTCCACATGCAAGCCCAAACTTTTGCTTTTATTTTTTAATAAATATGAAAAACCATCCAATTCCAAAAGTCTCCCCAAAAAACTCAGCATATAATGGAGATATGCAAACTAGTAGGCATGTGTATATCAAAGTAACATGAGGTTTGAGGTCATGTTTCGAGGGTAAGGCTGCTCTGGTTTTGTATAGTTGTGATCTCACATGCTATGTAAATTACTTTTTTTACATGCTAAGTTATTATAAGTTACAATTTCTCTAAGCTTCAATATCCTGATAGTTAAAAATATGGGTAATAAAATACCACTTCATGGGGTTATCATGATCATTATTATGACTTAATTTATGTAAAGTGCTTAACACTGTGTCTGGCACATACAAAATTTTGAGTAAATGCTAACTCATCACTATCAACATACGTCATTCATCCCACAAATATTTATTTTTGCTATTTGTCGGGTCTAGTCCTGGCATGATGCACTCAAAAAGCGTCTTACTATGTTAAATTTTGTATCTTCACAGTCTGTCTCCGAGGCACAAAAGTTCACAGGAAATGCTACCTTGCTTCAGAAGGCTTGAAGCATTTCCATGAGGCCAATGAAGACTGCATTTCCAAGGGAGGGATCCTGGCTATCCCCAGGAATTCTGACGAGATCAACGGCCTCCGAGACTATGGTAAAAGGAGCCTCCCAGGTGTCAATGACTTTTGGCTGGGCATCAATGACATGGTCACAGAAGGCAAGTTTGTTGATGTCAATGGAGTCGCCATCTCCTTTCTCAACTGGGACCGTGCCCAGCCTAATGGTGGCAAGCGGGAAAACTGTGTCCTGCTGTCCCAATCAGCTCAGGGCAAGTGGAGTGATGAGATCTGTCGCAGCAGCAAGAGGTACATATGCGAGTTTACTATCCCTTAACAGACCTTTCTCAAATGTGTCTTCCAAGCAAGATCAGTCATGATTTCTAGGTTGATGGTCTCTAAGAATAAGTCAAAATTATAATAATCAGTTGCAAAATTACAACACGGGAGTCAATGTCCATGACAATACAACAGAGTCAGCCCATTTTGCTAACACATTTCATTGTGATTTAGCTCCCCATGGGGCATAGAGGATCAGAAAATAACGATCCAGTCATGTACATACTGTTAAAATGGCTTCTGCAAAAGAGACTTTCAAATCTTTCTTTCCTAGTCCCTCTGACTCGTATAAACCTGGTCTGTTATAAAAACACAATAGCCATGCATCTCTTCATTCTAGAAATGCAAGCTTAGGCTACTTGGAAAGATCTTCTCTTGAAAACTTAATATATATTTGATTGATAAGAATTCCCTAAATCAGAGATATATAATCCAAAATTTTTTCCAACTGATTGCTCAATCTGTTTCATCATGGCAATAATACCTTGTTGACCCATTACCCTTTCTTTGTGTTGTTGCATCTCCTGGTGAGGCTTATATCTTGTTTGCCACATCAGAACACAAATGTCTGCAGAGGTTCTGATTTAACTCTTTTTTTCTTCAAGCCCTCCATCCTTTTTATTTGTAAGTTCCCAGTTACTATTTAAAAGAAAATGACAAGGCAGCATATTTGATCAATTTTCACTCTTAGCATCACATTATGACTTTTTACTTAACTGGGTAACCCTAAGACAGAACAAGAATGCAAATTCCATGGGAAAAGGAAACAGAAAAAAAAGGTCTACATTTATTTTGCCTTAGCATTCTTATTTTTTTAAAGAAATTGAAGGTAGATATTCCATATATTAGTTTTCTATTTTTACATTCTTTATATACTTATATATATTTTCAATCATTGTTATATATAAATCCATTAGGAATAACCTGTCTTTGGAAGTTGAAAATTGGATTTAAATAATTCTAATTTGGAGTCATACATCTATATAATTTTCTTATTCTGTCAAATGCCATTCCCATTAAATTGTTTATCTAGATTGTATAAAACAACTTAATTGCTTAATATTAAATTATTAAGTTCAGGCTTGGGGAAAATAGGCTTTTTAAAAGCAAACCATTCTAAACATATTCTGTTCTTCAAATATATTTTTCTTTCTTTAAATGTTGAATATGTTTTGTAAACATTATCCTGCTCTGCAATCTTTAACTACAAGTGCTTGGAATTAAGTTTTAGTTATTTTCATTGTACAAGAATAAAGCCTGAATTCTGATCAATGTGAATGTGTTCTGATGTTGATTACAATCATTCAGACTATGTTGGTTTATATTAAAGTTGAAAGAATTTGGGAGGAGTGGAGGAAATACCCTGGATTTAATCAAACTGGTAATGCAGATATAATCAGAGAACAATTTTACCTGGCAATAAATAAGCATGGTTCAGCAAGAAAGGGAGAACTTTTTTAAAAACTGTAACTGCAATTATATTTGGTTGACATTGGCCAACTCCCTACTCCAACATAACTATATCTTCCTTAACAATAATGTCAATAATGAAATTAGTAGACATTAATGAGTAATGCATTCTACTCACATCCCAGGCACTGTGCTACATTTTATATAATTCCATTTATCTTCTTCAGAACAATCCTGAGAATTAGACCCTAGAATTATTTCATATTACAGAAGAAAAAATTAAAAAGAGACATATGATGAATTGCCCTAAGTACACCAGTAAGTGGTGAAATTGGGACTAGAACCCAACAAACTGACTCAAATACTACATCCTTAGCAACTATGAAGGAGCTATGACAGGTAAAGACTGTTTAGACGGGTGATGGGAGTAGAGTCCAATTCATTTCTCCATTTTCTCATCTGAAGTAATAGTTTGGGCAAATAGATGACCCTGAGAAGGCATTCATCCTGAGGCTACTTCACAGAGAAAGGCGTTTCCTTCCTCCCTTTGCAAGGACTGGATAAAGACAACCAATATTCACACAAATTGGTGTTATAATACAGGAGTACAGAAGATGGGGCTAGATAAGGTCATCCATCTCAAAAGACCCCAACCAGAGGGAGCAAGAGAAGTTAATTCAAAGGAATAGGTGAAAGTTAGTAAGGGAAAAAAAATCAAGATTCTTTAGCAAGACAAAGAACAGATTATGGGAAACAGCAAAACTGGAAGAAATGGATTAAGAGATTGACTGATTTGCCCTGGATCAGACTCATGATCTTGACTTTACTATTTAGCCAACAAGTCAACCAAAAGCCACACCAACAAGATTCACTAACCTAGACTTCTCTTTGGTCTATTTTACCTGTTTGGCCACTATTTAGCAAAACTGATCTTTAGGCAGTAGTGATAAATAGATTTTAACTCTCAGGACAACTCTTATGTATCCATGAAAGCACTCTGGACTGCAGTGTAGAGAAACGTCATGAAGGTTAGTGGAAAGAGTGACATAAGCAATTAGCAATGTCTCACACAAATTCAAGGCAGGAGGTCCTTGACACTTGTATCATGTAAGTATCATCCCTAGGGCAAATGCCTGACTTCCCAAAGATGTGAGTTACATTCAAAACCCAAGTAGTCGAGGCCGTGCAAGCTTTACCAGGAAGCTTATTCTAATCTTTAGAGCAGTGTTTCTTGAATTTTTACATGCCTACACATCACCTGAGGACCTTGTTAAATTGCAGATTCTGTAGTCTGGGCTGATTCTAACAAGTTTCCAGTGAATACCAGTGAAAATGGAGAAATGAATTGGACTCTACTCCCATCACCCGTCTAAACAGTCTTCATAAATTACTGTCATAGTCTGGGGTGCAGATCAGCAAAGTTCTAAAGTTTTAGCTGCTTGGCCAGATACCTACTGTCTCTGATTGACTGTAGCAGCTTTGCTTCTTTTGAGCACAAAAGTCAAGGGTAGGATTTACATTGTATCTGAGTAAACAACAATATGGAGAGTAATTTTTCTACCTATCAAAGATGTTTTCATGCACATCAAGTGAGGTAACAAGTAAAAATCAACAAGTTAAAGGAAATACCAATAAGACAGATTCAGTTCCAATTAGTGTTTTGAAGGAGAACTGACTTATTGGAAGGCTCAATGGCGCCTTTCTCATCCCTAGTATTACTGAAGAGCATTTCTTACATAAAAATAAAGATACATCATTTGAGACCAGAAATTCAAGGCTGCAGTTCGCTGTGATCACACCTGTGAGTAGCTGCTGTACTCCAGCCTAGGAAACATAGTGAAACTACCATCTCATAAAACATATTTTAAAAAAATAAAGGAATAAAAATTTTTAAATAAAGACAAAAAGACTTTCCTGCTCTCAGATTAATGAGAACTTTTATATTATCACCAAAAAAGTTACGTCTAACAAATGAAGTCCATAAAATTTAGTCTTTAGGACAAACAATAAATCACATCAAATTCTAGCAAGTTAAGTATCTCTTCAATCTGATGCAAGAAATTCAAAGGGCATCTACTAACTGTAAAGTACTATGCTTGGTAATATGGATAGAGAAAGTAAATTATAGCAAGCAGGATGAGAGCAAGATGATCTATTGGCATCTACAAGCTCTAATTACATATGGCAGTTAAGTGGACTAACGACTATCTAATTTCTGCTAAACTGACACCCATAAAATGGAAAATAAATTCCTGCATAGGAAATAAAAGTTGAATATACACTTAAAGCCCATAAACACATACATACATGCAAGCAAGCATAGCTGACACTTCTAGTCCTGGGGTGGCTGGCCCAGACAGCCATCCATAGCCCAAGCAGAGTCAATCTAATTCTTTTCCAGTGGTTGACATCTGGACACTACGAGCAATGAAATACTTTTTCCTGGACATGCTAAATTAAGACAAAGTAATTTTCAGGCTTCTAGCAAAATTCTTCCCTCCTGAATGAATGCAATGTGCAGAATGAAGCAAAACAAAGGCAAGCAGGGACGAGAAATGAGGGGGAAAGAATGGAAGGAAGCGAGGGAAGAAGAGGAAGAAAGAAGGAGAGAAAATGTATGTGTTCATATCATTCTTAGTCTATCATTTCAAATCCCCTAAGGGCCTGATTACTATTTTTGCCAATTCTATGAGCTATCCCACAATTCCTCCAAACTACACAAGACAACTTCTCTTTTTCTTTTCCTTTTTTTTTTTTTTTGGAGTCAGAATCTCACTGACTGCGGCCACTGCAGCCTCAACCTGCCAGGCTCAGGCGATCCTTCCACTCCAGCCTTCCAAGTAGCTGGAACTACAGGCATGTGCCACCATGCCCAGCTAGTTTTTTGATTTACTGTAGAGATGAGGTCTCATCAAGTTGCCCAGGCTGGTCTCAAACCTTGGGCTCTGGCAATCCTCTTGCCTCAGCCCCTCAAAGTACTAGGATTACAGGTGTGAGCTACTGCACCTGGCCAACTTCTCCTTTTCATTTGATCTTGTTTGAGTTTATATATCAGGCTAGCCTAGGATAGGCTAGGTTATGATACAGTAATAAGCTCAAACCCTGAGTGGCTTGGAACAGCAAAGGTCAATTCTTTTCACTCATTTTCACATCCATTGTGCCCTGAAAGGAGTTCTGTTCTACGCCCTGCACACTCTGGAACACAAGCTAATGGAGGAACAACTATGTAGAATGTGTCATTCTCTACAGCAGAAGAAAAGAGACTCTGGAGAGACAAAAACCATTAAGTGATCTGATACAGAAATAGCAAATGTCCTTTCCACTCTGGAGAACTTTGAGTGCAATTCTACCATGTGCTGGGGGAGGAGGGGTGTGGGGAGCTTGAATATTTGGTGGCCAGCATAATGCCTCTCACAGTTGGGTTTCTGTCACTGGCAATCAGAATAAATCTGATTAACACAAACTATGAAGAGAAATGACACTAGAGAGACCTGTAATCCAACTGAAAGAGAATGCAGGTTCATAGAGATAAGAAGAACATAGTAGCAGAAAAGAAGCTCAAAACTGGTCAGTGGAGGCTGAGTCCGTAGCTTCAAAAACTAGAAGTCAGTGATCTAAGAAAGAAATATGAGGAGGATCCCCCAAAATAGAATTTTTTTTGGAGGGCGGGTCTCTTGTAGTACAGGTTTCCTCTGCTAGATGAGTGTTTTAGAAACCTGTCAGCATCAGTGTACTGACTAGTGTTGTGAGAGGCTGCGTTCAACTTCAGTTAATTTTTTTGGGAAATTCTTTCAATGCCTTTGCCTGTTTCATGATAGGTGATTTATGAGCACACATGCCCACACTGCACTGGGTGTTCAACAGTTTTTGACCCAAAACAGCATGACCCCCATGCCCTACCCTCTGTATTCACCAGATCTCACCCGGAGCAACATTTTTGTTGTTGTTGTTTTTCCAGATGAAAAAAGTCCTTCGAGGAAAATGTTTTGCCAGTGTGGAAGAGGTGAGACAAAAAATGGCAGATGCAATAAAAGGCATCAAAACTGATGAGTTTAAAAACTGTTTTGAGCAATGGAAAAAGTGTCTCAATAGGTGTATTTCATTAAACAGAGAGTACTTTGAAAGTGACTGAAGTTAAACATGTATGAATAAAAACACATTTTTTTTATAAATAAATTCCTGACTTTTTGGGTCCCTCTCGTAGATTTTACATCAAGACACAGAGCACCTGTGTACATATAATCCAATAAAATGTCAACAAGAATGTGACAAAAACAATACTGTTACTATCTGCAATGCATCTTCATTCATTCAATAGATGTTTTTGGCACCAACATTGAGGTCAAATGTGCCTATGTCTAGAACAAAAACCCCTGTGGTTGTGAAGTTTATATTCTATGGGGTGGTGGGGAGCAGAATGTAAAAAATAAACTATGCATATATGCTATAAGATTAATATAATAAAACTTATTTAAAAATTACATTTTGGGAATCTTCTGGGGTGCTGGCTATGCTCTGTATCTTATCTGGGTGCTAGATATATTTACTTTATAAAAATGCAAGCTTTTTCACTTCTCTAGATACATATTATACTTCAATTTTAAAAGTTCAAAAATTAAAGACAAAACAACTAGAAGTCAGCTTAATTCTGTTCAACTGCACGAACTGGAATTATTGCTTATGATTAGGCATGGTGGCATATGCCACACTTGCCATTCTAGCTGTTCGGGACTCTGAGGCAGGAGGACTGCTTGAGCCCAGGAGTTTGAGGCTGCAGGGACTTATGATTGCACTACCTCACTCCAGCCTGGGCAACAGAGCAGGACACTACTCGGCAGGCTCTTAGCATCTACGATAGTCTTCTAAAAGTGGAACGTGATTTTTTGTGTCTATTGGGAGGTGGTATGTGCAAATTGTATCTTATTAAAAGCCAATTATTCCAGTTGTCCAATACATTTAATCAACCCAAGTAGAGTGACCACACAGTACATTCCAATTTGCCCTGGAGAGTGATGATGAATGACAATTGTTCTGAAATTTATAGCATTCTTTTTCACTCTGAAAATTTCCCAGTTTGAATAATAAATTATATGGTCATCCTAACTATAGCTCAGACTGGCTTTGTTTTAGAGATTTGATGATCTTGCCGCTGTCTACATTAAAAAATGTATCTTCTCTTCCTTTCACAGAGGGACTCTACACTTCAGGCAAACTAAGCTACTCCTGGGGACCTAAATGCATCATTAATTTACACCAGCCGCACTCTGGTCATATTTCTCTTTCCCCTGTCTAGAACTCTTTTTCCTCATTTGTGTCTCTGGTGAATTTCTCCTTGTTCTTTAGGATTCAGCAAAATAGTGACCTTTTGAGACCTCCTGAAAGACGCATTTCTTCCTCTGCGCATTCAGAATACCTTCTATAACTCACAGCATTTGAAGCATTTGTCTAACAATGGACAAGAATGATCATATTATCCCTCCTACTCCAAGTCTTTTATTTATTTATTTATTTATTTATTTATTTATTTATTTATTTATTTATTTATTTTAAAGACGTGGGGTACAATTCAGGGTTAGGTATACAAATAGTCATTATACAGGTAAAGTTTGGTCCCCCTTCACCTGGTTTGAGATCGGGTACCCTTATTGATGAGGTGTACCCCATCCCCTCTTCCCTGGTGATCTCCCATTACTGCCAATCCCTTTCCTGTAGTATTATGATAACTGCTCAGGGTCCACTTATAAGTGAGAACATGTGGTACTCAATTCCTTGTGTCTGTGCTAGATCACTGAATATTACAGACTCTAAATTCAAGTTGCTGCAAAGTTCATAATTATGTCCTTCTTTATGGCTGCATAATATCCCATTGTGTATATGCACCGCATTTTTTATCCAGTCTACTTTTGATGGGCAGCACGTTTGGTTCCATGTTTTTGCTGTTGTGAATAGTGCTGCAATAAACTTTTCGATGGCTTTCTAAGTCTCTTAGACCAAAAACAAAACTTTGACATGGCCTAGAAATGCTGCAAGGTCTTGCTCTTCATTCCTGTCCTCTTCCCTTTGCTTTTAGGGCTCTAGACATTATCTCCACCCTCTGAAGGCACCAAGGGAGATCTGGGGATATTTCCACTCTTTGTAGGCACCAATCTCCATTCTACCACAAAAATTTGCACTTTTGAGGGGGGGTTCCCCTCTGCCTAGAAACTCTTCCTTGTTCATCTAGTTAAATCCTGATATTCTTCAAAAGTCAATTGAGCAAGACTTTTTCAGAGAAACTTTCTCTAAGCTCCCTCAACAGCACTTAAGAACACACATGGCTAGAAGTCAATGAAAATATGACTGACAGTGGATTAAATAAATATGTTCATTATTACATAGCAAGAAGTCTGAATGTGTTCAATTGTTAGCATAGTTTCAGAAGCTCAATAAAGTCGGGATTAATATTTCTGCAGTTCTGTTGACCTTTCCTCATCATCACAAATTGTCTGCTGTAGTGTCAGATATCACATTCACATTCAAGGTGGGAAGACAAATAGAATGGCATCACTAGTCTGGTTTGTCCCTCTGTTATGACCAATACTTTCCAGGAGATTGCCACTTAAGTCTCATTGGCTAGAACTCTGCTCAATGGATGCTCTAACTCCACAAACGGTTGAGAAAAATGAATCTTCTACTGTGTATTTTGCCACTCCCAATTAGATTGGGGTTCTGTTCATGAGAAAGAAGAAGAAATATAGGAAATGTTTAATTAGCAGGCCCTTCCAGGCAAATGCCCTTGTTTTAAATTCCCCTAGTACCATATACCTCCTGCTGGTTTTAACTTTTTACAGATATAATTTTATATTTATATTAACCTCTCCTGTCAGGAGAGCTCAGGGATTGAGGTTTGTTTTTTATTTTATTTTTTTGTTTTGCTTATTATTACATTTCCAAACAAACGTCTGACATTTAGTAGGGGCTCAATAAGTAACTGTTGACTGGATAAATGAGCTCATATATTAATGAAAAAACTCACATGTCTATGTCCCGGGTTCCAAGCTTGAGGTTAAGTTTTATTAAATGAATAATTTGTTCATCAAGTCATTTTATTAGAGAACGCAAAGCTTCAGAAGGAAATTTTCTCTCTTTAAAAGAAAAAATCTAGCCGGGCTCGGTGGCTCAGCCTGTAATCCCAGCACTTTGGGAGGCCGAGATGAGTGGATTGCCTGATCCTGTGGGTTCAAAACCCACCTGGGCAACTTGGCGAGACCTCGTCTCTACAATAAGTCAAAAATTAGAAGGACATGGTAGCGCGCACCTGTAGTTCCAGTTACTTGGAAGGCTGAGGCAGAAGGATCACCAGAGCCCAGCAGGTCAAGGCTGTGGTGGCCGGGAGTGTACCACTGCACTCCATCCAGTCTGGGCGACAGAGTGAAACTCCAACTCAAAAAAAAAAAAAAAAAAAAGAAAGAAAAACCTAGTATTTACACCCAGGCCTAAATATTTTGCATTCTTAAAAAGTTTTGAGCTTGGCACAGTGGCTCATGCCTATAATCCTAGCACTTTGGGAGGCAGAGGCAAGAGGACTACCTGAGCCCAGGGGTTTGAGACCAGCTTGGGCAACTTCAACTTGGGGAGACTTCGTCTATAAAAAATTAGCTGGGTGTGGTGGCACATATCTGTGATTCCAGCTACGTGGAAGGCTAAGGTAAAAGGATCGCCTGAGCCCAGCAGGTCAAGTCTGCATTGGCTGTGAGTGTGCCACTGCACCCAGCCTGGGCAAGAGTGTGACTCCAACTAAAAAAAAAAAAAAAATTAAAAAATTAAAAAGTTATGTTTGGTCATTGTATAAAAAAAGATAGCTGCACTCACATGTTCATTGTAGCACAATTTACAATTGCAAAAATGTGGAATCAACCTAAATGCCCATCAGCTGATCAGTGGAGAATAAAAATCTGGTATACATACACTGGGGAATGCTATTAAGCCATTAAAAATAATGAAATAATGTCCTTTGCAGCAACTTGGATGGAATTGGAGAGTACCATTCTAAGTGAACTATCATAGGAACAGAAAACCAAAATCCACATGAGGAGCTAAACTAAAGATCTACAAAGGCATAGAGTATGGTATAACGGACACTGGAGACTCAAAAGAAAGAGGGTAGGATGGGGTAGAGAGATAAAAAAATCACCTATCAGGTCCAGTGTGCACAGGTGGGGGTGGTGGGTACACTTAAAGCCCAGACTTCTTTTTTTTTTTTTTTTTAGTTGGAGTCTCACTCCATTGCCCAGACTGGAGTGCAGTAGCATGCTCCCAGCCACCGCAGCCTCGACCTGCCAGGCTCTGGCGATCCTCCCACCTCAGCCTTCCAAGTAGCTGGAACTACAGATGCACACTACCATGGCCAGCTAATTTTTGATTTATTGTAGAGATGGGGTCTCGCCAAGTTGCCCAGGCGGGTCTCGAACCCACGGGCTCAGGCAATCCACTCACTTTGGCCTCCCAAAGCGCTGGGATTACAGGCTGAGCCACCGAGCCCAGCCAAAGCCCAAATTTCTTTACCACTATACAATGTGACCATGTAACTAAAAACTATTTGTGCCCTCTAAAGCTATTAAAATAAAGAAAAAAAGTAAAGGCTTGATTTATATATTAAAAGCAGTAACAACCTGATCTCAAACCAGGCAAAGTGGGGACCAAAGGGAAGCCCAAACTTTACCTGTACAATGTTCACTTGTAATCCTGAATTGTACCACACATCTTTAAAATAAAATAAAATAAAAAGTAACAAGAACAATAAAACTGCATCGAAACTGCACCTAGAAGAGCCAAAACCTGGTGTATTACCATGGGATAAGTTCTTTATGATGAATGGCTACAGAATGCAGAACTCAACAAGCAACAGCTGAACTGAGATGGAATACTCAAAGTCTTTACAGAGAGTGAAAACATTCTAGGCTGCACTCCCTGGACTAACAAAAATAAAATCCAAATAAACATCTTTACAAAAGTGGTTTTTCACATTACTGCCTCTAAACTGGTATCATCTAGACTACTCCATTCAGGTATAAAATCAATCAAGTATTTGAATAAGAATTCTCAATAGAACATTCTACAGAATATTTTTAAAGCTTTGATTTCCAAAATTATTAACATTATAACAAAAGTTGCTTCAACCACAATTACTTGGACTCTGAACAAACTGTGACAGGCATTCAGGAACCAATTTAATGAATAAAAGAATCAAGTCAGAGACATTAAACACAGGACACCTGGGCCGCATCTTTCTTTCTTTATGCTGCTATAACTGAAAAGCAGAAACTGAGCGATTTATGATGAACAGAAATATATTGACTCACAGTTCTGGAGGCTGGGACATGTAAAATCAAGGAACTGGCATCTGGCAATGGCATTCTTGTATTGTCTCATTGGGGAAGGTGGAAGGACAATACAGGGAGAGAGAGAGAAAGAGAGAGACAGGGAGAGAAGAGACCGGCAGATAGGAGAGGGAGAAAAGGAGAGGATGAGGAGGAGAGAGGAAGAGAGGCGAAGGAGAGAGGGAGAGGAAGGAGCAGGATGGGGGAACAGAGGGGGAGGAGTGGGGAAGGGGGGGAAAGGGGGCTGAATTCACCCTTTTATAGCATTGTTAAACCCACCAATGAGGACAGAGCCCTTATGGCCTAATCACCTCTTAAAGGTCCCATCTCCCCATACTGTTACAATAGCAACTAAATTCCAACTTGAGTTTTAGAGGGGATAAATCTTCAAACCATAGCAGCCCCCAACTCCCCATTCTTCAGCCATAGCAGATCTCACTAATCTATCATACAGTCCTTGTCAAGGATGGAATTCCAGTAACCACTGTCTGTAATCAGGATTGGCATAGGAGAATACATCCACAGCCCCTTGGGGTTATACACACACTGAAAGTCTTTTTTACCAACTCAAGGTCACAGGCACCCCAAGACTGACACACTTGGGATGCTCATTAAAAGGATGACGAGATGATCTAGAAATTACAACAGACTTCGATTTCTGTTCACTATGGTTCCTCTCCAAACTTCTCCCATATTTCATCCTCACTTCTGTAGAGCTGGTATACCTAGAATAAAGGCCAGATCCCCTCACCCTGGCATTAAATATCTCTATCTTGTCTTGGACTATCTCTCTATCTTCATCTGTCACTACAGTCTTTCCCTTATACTGTGTGCAGTAAATTTAATAGTGATCCCCAAAATTCATTTCTACCCAGAAACTCCAAGCCTAACCTTATTTAGAAATGGGGTCTTTGCAGATTGTATTAGACTATATTAGTTAGGGCTGCCATAACAAAGTATCACAGAACGGGTGACTTAAACAACAGAAATTTGTTTTTACACAGATCTGAAGGCTAGAAGTCCAAGATCAAGGGGTCAACGGAGTTGGTTTATTCTGAGGCTTCTCACCCTTGATAGGGCTCACATGGGTGGCCAGTTGTTGAAATGACTCATTGTGGTAACCTCGTATTGCTTAAGTGATGTCCTGTTTTCACTGCTGGCATCTGCTTCCTCAAGATTCCATCTCAAGTCTGCATGACCACCTGAACCACCCTGCTTCCTCAGGGTTATGTATCAAGACTATGTGACTACCAGCAGCTACTTCCTCAGGACTATGTGACTGCCAAACTCCAGCTAAGGGGTATAAGAGGAACCCTCCCAAAAGAACAAAGGGGCTGATTCTTCTCTAGGACCAGTCTCCCTCTCATTTCCCTTTAATAAATTTCCTTTTCTTTGCCTGACTACCCGGCTTGTTCTCTTTTTCTCCACACTCGCCTTACATCCTTGACTTGTAAGTGGCCATCTTCTTCCAGAGTCTTCATGTGGTCTTCCCTCTGTGCATGCCTGTGTTCTAATCTCCCCTCCAGTTATATTCATTTAGTGTCCACCCATATGAACTCACTATACCTTAATTACCTCTTTCATGATCCCATCTCCAGATACGATCACTAATCACTGAACAAAAGAAATACACTCTGAGAAATGGGTCACTGGGCAATTTTGTCATTGTGTAAACATTATAAACTTATACAAGAAGCTCTAGGAAATGAATACACTATCTTCTGTTTCAGCCACACATCACTAAGAACAGCCACCAATTATGTAGCACCTGAAATGTGCCTCACACTGGATCTCTTAGGATGGAGGAAGTTATGTGCTGCAGTAGGGATCAGAGAAAAATAGAAAAGGAAAAGAACAAAAGAATTTCTTAGGAAATTTTATGCCTTGGTAGACTAAGTAACAGCTAATAAATATCTAGTATTTTACAAAGAATATTCATTTATAAATCTTTCTGTTGAAAGATATTCCATGGATTTCAGGTAGAATTTATTTGAAATGTCAAAAGAGATTGTGGAAGCAAGGCAAAGAGAAGTAGAAATTACATTATCATTAGAGAACACTTAACCTAAAGAGCCTTTTGAAGGATTTCTGTTATTGTTCAGGTGAGTGCTGGGTGAAGAATCCTCGATTTAGAAACATTGTTTCATGATATAGGTCATTATCACCAAGCTTCTCATTTATTAGGGATGTGCTAGTGCAGAAGTACGATGTGACTCTCCAGCTGAAAGCCAGAAAGAGGTTTGTTACCATCCTTACTGTGCAAAATTTCTCTAATAGGTTCAGACTGAAAATATCACTCAGAGTGATACCCAAAGGCCAAATTCGATCCAGCAAAGGTAGTGCCCTACAGTACTTCAGCACCAGCCTACAACTCCAGGGAGGAGAAAAAAAGCGTTGGTCCTTACCAAATGTTATTGAGATGGGTTAGAACGAGAAATCCAGGCTTCACCTCATCCCAAATGCAAGAGGGGTCCAGAATACTGAACAGCCCTAAAACACTTGCTTCACTCATGATTGGGATAATGTGTGAAATAGGAACAAGACCTTTAATAGTATTGGACCATCTTGATTTTAATCATTTCACTGTGTTTATCTTTAAAAAATTATTTTTAAGAAACACACATTGACTTACATAGGAATAAAGGGACATCACATGTGCAACTTGCTCTCAAATAATTTAGAAATAAAAAATAATTACTAGCCAGGCTCGGTGGCTCAGCCTGTAATCCCACGCCTTTGGGAGGCTGAGGTGAGTGGACTGCCTGAGCCCGCGGGTTCAAGACCCGCCTGGGCAACCTGGCGAGACCTCATCTCTACAATAAATCAAAAAATTAGCCGGGTGTGGTAGCACGCGCCTGTAATTCCGGCTACTTGGAAGGCTGAGGCGGAAGGATTGCCGGAGCCCAGCAGGTCGAGGCTGTGATGGCCGGGAGCGGCCACTGCACTCTAGTCTGGGCGACAGAGTGAGACTCCAACTCAAAAAAACAAGAAAAATAATAATAATAATAATTACTTATATGGATAAAATGATAAAGCAATGTGATAAAATATTATCAATTGAAAAATCTGGGTGAAAATCATCCAGAAATTTTTGCACTATTCTTACAATGTGTCTGTAGGTTTGAAATTGTTTTAAAGCAATGACTCATTTAAAAAAAAAAAAAGCAGGTGGGGTGCGGTGGCTCAAGCCTGTAATCCCAGCACTTTGGGAGGCCGAAGTGAGAGGATTGCCTAAGCCCACAGGTTCGAGACCAGCCTGTGCAACTTGGCAAGACCTCATCTCTACAAAAAATTAGCCAGGCATGGTGGCGTGTGCCTGTAGTTCCAGCTACTTGGAAGACTGGGGCGGGAGGGGAAGGATCGCCTGAATCCCGCAGGTCGAGGCTGCAGTGGCCAGGAGCGTGCCACTGCTGGGTGACAGAGTGAGACTCTAACTCAAAAAAAAGAAAAAAAAAGCAACCTAACTTCATTCAAATTCCATCTCTCTAGCAACAGTTTTCTCGGTCTTGGCACTCTTGACATTATTGACATTTAGGATCAGGTGATACTTTGTTGGGGGCTGCAAAATGGGAGTGGGGTGCTGCCAGTGAATTGTAAGATGTTTAGCAGCGTCCTTGGTTTCTATCCACAAGATACAAGTCACATTTCCCAGTTGTTACAATCAAAAATATCTCCAAACATTGCCAAGTATCCCCTGAAGTAGCAAGATCACCCAGTTGAGAATCACCATTCTAGCATTTTGTTTCCTCAAGAGGCTGATGGAGAAAAGAAAGGTAACAGGAGAAGTAAGCTCAAGCTCATCCTTTTTTTTTTTTTTTTTTTGAGTCAGGGTCTAACTCTGTTACACAGGCCTGAATACAGTGGCACAATCATGGCTCACCACAGCCTCAACCTCCTGGGCTCAAATGATCCTTCTGTCTCAGTCTTCCAAGTAGATGGGACTACAGGTGCATGCCACTAATTTTTTTTATTTTGTGTAGAGACAAGATCTCACTATGTAGCCCAGGCTGGTCTCAAATTCCTGGGCTCAAGTAATCCTCCTGCCTCAGCCTCCCAAAGTATTAGGATTATAGGCATAGTCTACAGTGCCCAACCTTATCCTATCTTTATAATCATACATTCATTCTACTCATTCAACAAGTATCTTACTGAGCTAACTGAGGATCTGGTCCAACACTGTGCTAGGTTTTGGAGACACAGCTGAACAAAAGCCAGAAAAGGCTTGTGTCCTCACAGAGCTTATATCTAGATAGCTAAAGCACATAAGAAGCAAGCAAAGAAATAAGATCATTTTGGAAAATGATCTGAGAAAATGTCATCAAAACGTTGACATGATAAAATGATCAAAAAACTGATGATGAAAATGACAAAAAAAAAAAAAAAAAGAAGCCGGGCTCCATGGCTCAGCCTGTAATCTGCGCCTTTGGGAGGCTGAGGTGAGTGGATTGCCTGAGTCTGCAGGTTTGAGACCCACCTGGGCAGCGAGACCTCATCTCTACAATAAATCAAAAAATCAGCAAGGCGTGGTAGCGCATGCCTGTAATTCCGGCTACTGGGAAGGCTGAGGTGGAAGGATCGCCGGAGCCCAGCAGGCGAGGCTGCGGTAGCCAGGAGCGACCACTGCACTCCAGTCTGGGCGACCAAGTGAGACTCCAACTCAGAAAAGAAAAGAAAGAAAGAAAAGAAAATGGGAGATGAGAAATAGTGATTGGGGGAGCAATATTGAACATGAAGGCCAACAACATCCTCCTTCCACTAAAGAAAGAATGGAAAAGAAAGATCTGGCCAGACCCAGTGGCTCATGCCTATAATCCCAGCACTTTGGGATGCTGAGACAGGAGGATTGCTTGAGCCCAGGAGTTCAAGACTAGCCTGAGCAACATAGCAAGACCTCATCTCTATTTAAAAAATTAAAAAATTAGACCAGGCCCTGTGGCTCATGCCTGTAGTCTCAGCACTTTGGGAAGCCGAGGCAGTATGATTGCCTGAGCCCAGAAGTTCGAAATCATCCTGGGCAGCATAGCAAGACTTCGTCTCTACCACAAATCAAAAAATTAGCTGGGCATGGTGGTGCATGCCTGTAGTCCTAGCTACTCAGGAGGCTGAGGTGAAGGATTGCCTGAGCCCAGCATGTTGAGGCTGCAGTAGCCACAATTGTGTCACTGCACTCCAGCCTGGACAACAGAGTGAGATTCCAACTCAAAAAATAAAAATAAAAAATTAGACGGGCATGATGGCACATGCCTGTAGTCTCAGCTACTCAGGAGGCTGAGATGAAAGGATTGCCTGAACTTAGGAGGTCAAGGCTGCGTTGAGTTGTGACTGTGCCATTGAACTCCAGGTTGGGCAACAGGGTAAGATTCTGACTCGAAAAATTAAAAAATTAAAATAAAAAAAGATTTTATCAACCATCAGGTGAAGGACCCAAGAAAGAAAGAAAGACCCAGTGACTTACTCCAGAATCAGCTAGCAAGCCAGAGATGGCACAAGGACTAGAATTTACTGTTTTCCAATCCAGTGCCTGGAACACATCAGTCCAGTTCAAGGCCAGGCAAAGTCAAAGGGCTTGGAGTCAGGAGATCCAGACTGCAATTACTACCTGTGTGATTTCAGGTAAGAATAGACTTTTGAGCCTCCATTTCCTCATCTATCAGTGGGAATAATAGATCATTATCGTTGGATCATTATAGATCTTATCATTGAGATGAGATTTGAAAATATAATTTATGATCAAACACTCTAGATATGGCATCTTTTTTTAAAAAAAAATAGCTTTTGATCCATTATAAAACTAATACATCTCACTATAGAAAATTTTGAAGAAAAAAAACCGTATTATAATTATCTTTCATCTCAGTCTTTTTCATTCATTTATCCAATTGACATTTATTGAGCACACGTGTCCAGCAGTGTTTAAATAATTCTACCATCACATATACAAAGTTTCAGAGTTTACATCACACTGTATTAGACAATGTTATGTACTGCTTTATTTTACTTATAAGCATTTTTAGCCAGGCATGGTAGCTCACGCCTGTAATCTCAGCACTTTGGAAGGTGAAGGCAAAAGGATTGCCTGAGCCCAGGGGTTCGAGACTAGCCTGGGCAACTTGGTGAGACCTTGTCTCTACAATAAATCAAAAAATTAGCTGGGCATGGTAATGTATGCCTGTGGTTCCAGCTACTTGGAAGGCTGAAGTGGAAGGATCGACTGAGCCCAGCAGGTTGAGGCTGCGGTGGCTGTGAGAGTGCCACTGCACTCCAGCCTGGGTGACAAAGTGAGGCTCCCACTCAAAAAAAAAAAAAAGCATTTGTTAAATATTTTCCCATACCATAAAATTTCAATGTAGTAATCCTTTTAGGACATGCATGATTGCAATAGTTGAAGTTTTATGTAAATATCTAAATACAAATGTTTATTATTTACTTAAATAAATAGATTTTTGCATTTTTCTTATTTTGTAAATAAAGCTGTAATGAGTATCTTTATGATTAAAAATTTTAGAAAGAACATCTTTGTGATTAAGTTTGTGTGTGCAGGCCAGGCATGGTGGCTCATGCCTGTAATCCCAGCGTTTTGAGAGGTGGAGGAGAAAGGGTTGCCTGAGCCCAGGGGTTTAAGACCAGCCTGAGCAACTTAGTGAGACCTTGCCTCTAAAATAAATCAAAAAATTAGCCAGGCGTGGCAGTGCACGCCTGTGGTTCCAGCTACTCACAAGGTTGAAGTGAAGGATCGACTGAGTCCATGCAGTGGCCATGAGCCAGTGTCTGCACTCCAGCCTGGGCGACAGAGTGAGATTGCAACTCAAAAAAAAAAAAAAAAATGTGTGTAGTTCATTTCTCATAGTCTTTAAATTTTTGTCCCCCATTAGATTTACAGAATAGAATTATTGAATCAAAGGACAAGAAGAACCGTAGAGTCTTCATTTTGTGGTGCTAAATTGCTTTCCAAAATGATGGTGTAAATTAAATATGTAGTATGCCCTGAATGCCACAATCTTTGGAGTCAGTCAGTCATGGGTTTGAATCCCAGAATCCACACTCACTAGCTCTGTGACCCAAAACAAATCACATCACTTCTCTGAATACTTGTTTGACTTGTAGATAAAAGTTAAACAACAATGAAAGGAGATTGGTAGTATTCATAAAACCTCAGAACAGCTAGGTGCCCACCTCAATGGTAAGCACCTGTAGTCCCAGCTACTCAGCACTTTGGGAGGCAGAGGTGAGAGATTGCATGAGTCCAGGGGTTCCAGACCAGCCTGGGCAACTTGGCAAGACCTCATCTCTACAATTAAAATAAAATAAAATAAAATAAAAATTAGCTGGTCATGGTGACATGCACCTGTGGTTCCAGTCACTTGAAATGCTGAGGCAGAAGGATCACCTGAGCCCAGTAGGTTGAGGCTGCAGTAGCCATGAGTGTGCCATTGCACTCCAGCCTGGTAACAAGAGCGAGACTCCTACTAAAAAAAAAAAAAAGTTAAGACTAAAGATAAATTACAGAATTAAAATTTTTGGTACTGGTTGATTTGACATATATTAATTATCTGCTTAAGCTCAGAAAAAGAAAAAAGTAGGGGAGGTGCTTGGAGAAGACTCACACATAATATATCACATTATTATGACATTTGGTATTTTTATTTGGGTCACACAAAATCAAGCTGTGCTAAGAACTGGGAATACAGTAAGTAAATAAATAAAATAAAAACCAAGTGGAGATCGATATCAAAAAAAAATTACCAAAAGAACGTACAATTACAAACCACAACCAATGCTCTGTTAAATAAATAGGGGGTCCAATGAAGGAGTTTTCAGCTTGGATGGATTAAGAGTCTGTAATACTCAGTGATTTATCACAGAAACAAAGATCTGAGTACTACACGTACTCACTCATAAGCGGGCCCTAAATATTTATAATACTATCAGAAAGGGATTGGCAGTAGTGGGACACTGTCAGGGGAAGAAGGGGGCACATTTTTTATCTAACCCTGAATTGTACCCCACATCTTTAAAATAATAATAACAATAACTGCAAAAAAAAGGGGAATCTCAAGAAGTAACATAGGACAGACTTCCAAATGACTAGAGCGCTTGGCCTGATGACGAAGAGCAACCACTTCTGGGACGTTTTATGTGCTTGGGCCAACTCCACGCTGACATCCATAGGAGCCCGGCGAGCCACCCAGGTGGGCAGCGAGTCCAGGCCAGCAGGGTGGGCGCTGGCCCTGGGAATGACTTCAGAGTAGGATCCCTTGGGGGACAGCTCGAAGCAGGCCCAGGAAAGAGGCGCAAGGTGATGGGCGCAGGGACCATGGGACCTGTCCGCGCCGGGACACCGCCTTTGGACGGTTTGCGGCGCCCCTGGCTGCAGGGCCGGTGGTGGGCGCCGCACTTGTCGCTGTCCGCTCGGGTCGGGTGCTGAAGGTGACCATGTTCGATACGTGCGCAGCCCATAGCATAGGACGCTCCCCCCTGCCCCTACTCCCACCACGACTGCTTCTCCTGTCCCCTGAGGGTGGACTTCGACACCAAGGAGAGCTGCTAGCTCGGGATCCCTTTTTCACCCGCGGTGACGTCTTCCAAGAGAACCTGCTCAGCCTCCTGGGGAGGAAGGGGCAGAGGCCTGGATTCTGCCTTCTGCGCAGGTAAGGAGGATCCGTGAGGAGTAGACCGCCCCCTTCCTAGCCTCTACATTCCCCGACACCAGCTGATCCCAGGAACTTCGTGACAACAGATGGACATTACAGTCTTCTTTTCTTAAACCCGGTAATGGCAAAGCCAGTGGTCTCAAGCCAGCTTTTCGACAGGGAACAAGCCACTCACACGTTGACTCAGTTTCCTCATCTGTAAAATGCAACATTTAAGAACATCTAGAAAGTGGAATAATACTCCTCCTGCCTTATTCAAGTTTTCATGACGATTTCATAGACGATGCAGGTAGCAGGGCATTGCACCTTCTGTTGCTCATTGCAGGTGCTTAGAAAATGAAAATTGTCATCACCAGCTGCAGACTGATTGCTAAGAACAGGAGCTCAAAGAGCCCTTATCATTTTGGAAGCAATTGTTCAAAAATTAAGTATCAGGTGGCTCTGAGAAAAAAAAATAAATGTCCTGTGCACTCAAAGAACAATGAGAAGAAGATTAAAACGACAGTAATTTTTCCAAGGTGTAGATTTAGCCAGAACAGCCTAAATCAGCCCTAGAGTTTGCCTTTGAAAAGTGAATGCTCCCAATTTTAATATCTGTTGTCTTGTAGCAGGATATCATTTAAAGAAGAAAAAAAAGGTACAGTACCATTTAACCATTTAACAGTATGGTTTTTTCACTTATAAAAACTTATATCAGCCTGGGTGTGGTGGCTCACATATGTAATCTCAACACTTTGGGAGGCTGAGGCAAGAAGATCACTTGAGACCAAGAGCTCAAGACCAGCCTGAGTAAGACAGTTAGAGCTCATTTCTAAAAAAAAAATTCACCAGATGTGGTGGTATGTGCCTATAGTACCAGCTACTTGGGAGGCTAAGGGGGTAGGATCACTTGAATCCAGGAGTTCGAGGCTCCAGTGAGCCATGATTGTGCCACTGCACTCTAGTCTGGGTAACAGAATGAGACCATGACTCAAAAAAAAAAAAAAAATCCTTATGTAGCATGATAAGCTTTGATTTTTAAAAAATATTTCCTGAGTCCCCCTATGTGACAACTCAAGTTTATCTGGTAATTCATCTTTGAATGCTCACAAAATTTTACCTCACAGTAGCCATATGATGTGGGTTTTTACTTTCTCATTTTCATGACAAGGACATTGAGGGTCAAAGAGATTTGAGCTTGGTGATTGTCTTGAGTCTATGCAGGTTTGAAGTTGCAGAGCCTGAATTGGAATCCAGATCTGGAGACACCAGTGTCAGTGCTCTTTTGGCTACATTATACAAATTAAAAACTAACATGTGGCTATGTTACCTAATTAACTTATTAGCACTATTAACATGAATTGCCATATTTATTAGGTATGTCTAGACAGCAGGTTCTCAAGGTCATAGACAAAACACCCCCAAAAAATCAACTACCAAGCAGGAGTCACTTGCAAAGCAGATTGGCATTGTTTAAAGCTGTAACTTACAAAATTTTCATGGCAATAAAAAACAAAACCAACTCTGACCAAATTAAACACATATATTATTTTGTCCACATACTACAAATATTTACTAAGTTTACAAGATGTCAGACACTATTCTAGCTATTAACAAACATACACGATTGAAAGAGAATGCATTAAATTGCTAATAGTTATTTTCTCTGGGCAATACAAGATTTTACTTTGTGGATGAATTTCCTTTTCTTCTTTGTTTTTTCTTTTTCTTTTTTTTAAGAAATGGGGTCTCAGCCGGGCTCGGTGGCTCAGCCTGTAATCCCGCGCCTTTGGGAGGCTGAGGTGAGTGGATTGCCTGAGCCCGTGGGTTCGAGACCCACCTGGGCAGCGAGACCTCATCTCTACAACAAATCAAAAAATCAGCTGGGCGTGGCAGCGCATGCCTGTAATTCCGGCTACTCGGAAGGCTGAGGCGGAAGGATCACCGGAGCCCAGCAGGTCGAGGCTGCGGTGGCCGGGAGCAGCCACTGCACTCCAGTCTGGGTGACAGAGTGAGACTTCAACTCAAAAAAAAAAAAAGAAATGGGGTCTCACTATGTTGCCCAGGCTGGTCTTGAACTCCTCCTGCCTTGGCCCCCCAAGGTGCTGGGATTACAGGCGTAAGTCATTGTGCCTGCCCATATTTTTTTTTATTTTAGACACTCTCTACAGTGAGCATACATTATTTTTAAATTGAGATAAATGTTTTATATGAGGGTGCCAAAAATGTATACACATTTTAAGTACAACGTTCATTCAAAAGATGGCATTAATCAAATGAATACTAGTGTCACCATGCAACAGGAAGGACAAAGAAAATGACAGAAGGCCAGGCACGGTGGTTCAAGCCTATATGTAATCCCAGCACCTCGGGAGGCCAAGTTGAGAGGATTGCCTGAGCCCATGAGTTTGTGAACAACCTGGGCAACTTGGCGAGATCTCATCTCTACAATAAATCAAAAAATTAGCCAGATATGGTAGCACATGTCTGTAGTTCCGGCTGTTTGAAAGGCTTAGGTGGAAGGATTGTCTGAGTCCAGTAGGTCAACATTGGGGTGGCCGTGAGCGTGCCACTGCACTTCAGCCTGGGTGATGGAGTGAGACTCCAACTCAAAAAAAAAAAGAAAAAGAAAAAGAAGATGACAGAAGCACAGTTGAGCGAACATTATACTATACATTGCTACCATAATTCAATACAACTTCAAAAGTAATACATAGATAATATCACTTAAAATGTGTATACAGTTTTTGGCACCCTGCTACACACAATGGGTCAACTTATTTTAATACTTTGGGTTTTGTCAGACACATCCTGTAGTTATCTCTATTAACTCATTTGAAGAACCTAAAATTTCTTTTCTATTTTTTTTTTTTTTTTTGGAGTCTCGCTCTGTTGCCCAACTGGAGTGCAGTACCATGCTCATGACCACCCCAGTGTCAGCCTGCTGGGCTCTGGCGATCCTTCTACCTCAGCCTTCCAAGTAGCCAGAACCACAGGTGTGTGCTACTATACCTGCTATTTTTTAAAAATTTATTGTAGAGATGAGGTCTCACCAAATTGCCCAGGCTGTTCTCGAATCTGTGGGCTCAGGCAATCCTCTCACCTCAGTCTCCCAAAGTGCTGGCATTACAGAGCCACCATGCCCAGCGGGTGCATTTTCACAAAGAAAGGGGTTTGGGGGAAGAGAAAGACAAAAAAAATTATATAAAGTCAACTTTTTCATTTGCCAGTAACATGGGTCAGTTACTCAGACACCAGGTTTCATCCCAAATTACAGTATAAGGAGTAGATTATGACTGTGAATAGATGATGACTGTGGATACTCAGCCTCAGAAGAATGGAACAAAAAGCAATTCTCAAATATACAAACTTGGAAGGGAAATTCTGACCAGAAGCAAAACAACTTCAAACTTATACTTTCCTTCTTTCAAAATTTTCAAATATTTTCCACCAACTTACTTTTGCCTAACAATTTGTATGCCACAAAAGAGTAAGAGCTCAGTCAAGAGATTTAAGTAAAGAATCTATGGAAGGAAACATTTTTAAAATTAGTAGGTCTCTTTTCCTGAAGTCAAAAATCATCACAGAGAAGAAACTGACTCTATTCACAGGCCTCTTCAAAAAAGGGCATTCTTGGCAAATATTGTTCTTCAACTTCATTGAGAGGAAATCCCTTTTTGCATTTAGTATACATTCTTCCTGCTATCTTTGAAACCTCCTTTTCCCTTTCCCTTGTGGAAAGTTTCTGTTGCTTTATGGATTTTAGAGTATGAAGGGTTTATATTATTTTAGCCTTTTTTTTGTTTTGTTTTTGAGTCAGAGTCTCACCCTGTCACCCAGGCTGGGGTGCAAAGGGCCTCTGTAGCCTCAACCTACTGGGCTCAGGTGATCCTTCTGCCTCAGCCTTCCAAGTAGCTGGAACCACAGGCATGTGCCACCGCATCCGGCTAAATTTTTTTATTTTATTGTAGAGACGAGGTCTCACCATGTTGCTCAGGCTGGTCTCGAACCCCTGAGTTCAGGCAATCCTCTCACCTCCGCCTCACATAGTGCTGGGTTACAGGCTTGAGCCATGGCGCCCAACTTATTTTAGCCTCTAAAAAGCTTCTTTTGCTGAAAAAGTGTATGTACGAAGGGGGACCCAAAAGAACCTGGAATTTATTTGTAAAATATTGTGTATTTATTCTTACATGTTTTAAAATTCAGTCACCTTCAAAGCACTCTCTAGTTGATGAAATTTCACTTTTCCACTGATGAAAACAGTTTTTGAATTAATCAGTTTTGATGTCTTGTAGTGCTTCCGACATTTTTTGTTTTACCTCTTCAACAAAATGTTTCCCTTTGAAGACTTTTCATCCAGAGAAACAAAAAAGACCACTCTGGGCAAGTTTTGGTGAATAGGTAGGTGGGGCATGAAGATCATGCCACTTTGGTCAAAAACTGCAGGTGTGTTGTCATGATGGAAGAACCAGTCCCCTGTTAGCCACAACTCAGAACACTTCTTCTATAAATCTTCATGCAACCTTCTCAAAACTTCCAGATAATAACTTTGGCTGACAATTGGGTCCAGAAGAACTAATTCTGAGTATACTACAAGGGGCCACCTTCCAAAAGATAATTCCAGATTATTTTGGTCCCCCTCGTGCATGTGTATGTGTGTGTGTGTGTGTGTGTGTGTGTGTGTGTGTGTGTGCGCGTGTGTATTAACTGGGGTGAGTTCTGTATAATACCAGTCATAAAAGAAAAAACAAGTGAAAAGCTTAAGTTTCTATTTTGCCAGGAGAAAAAAGTCAAAGCTGTTGGTCAAGTTAAGACTGATACACTAACAATAACCCAATGATAGCAAAAATTATGTTAGAGTCATAAATGTCTCTTTACAAATGCCAAGGGCACAGGCAGACATTCCATAAGCTCTGTGGATATTTATTCAAGCATGTCTGACTTTGTTGATCTAGAGCTTTTGGTATTTGTTGGCCATTTTCTATGTTAAAGTATTTTTTAATCGGATGAACTTTATAGTGGTCAAAGGTCAATCAACTAATTAAAATTAACAGCTGCCCTGAATAAATGAATAAACACTAGCAAATTAGAGAATGAGGTTATCTCAGGTTGGTGGTTCTCTAAATAAAAGAGCTATGTCATTAGGCAGTAAAATGAACTTGGCCGAACTGCCCATAAATAAAACATTTCTGTGGTTTAGCAGTTGTTAAAGGAGACGAAAAAAACACTCTGATGTAATGCAGGAAAGTAATTAAGTCTCTGAAATCAGGTATAATCAAAGATCTTTTTCCCAGTAGTTACCTAGAACATTTGTCCAAGTTAACTAGGGCAAATTAATTTCAAGGCTCATTCTCTCATCTGCAGATGGAAGTTATCATGGAACCTACCTCTCCAGGCTATTGTGAGGATTGAACAAGACATTGTCCACAGACACTGTCCATTGTCCTTAGCAGATGAACGTACATATACAATGGGTGCTATTTTTTGGTCTCCTTTGCTTGTATCACCCTCTGTGAGAAAATTTTCCCAATTTTAAAGAAGAGAACTCCCTCCCCTCCTCTTCCACTTCAGGCATCTGCTGAAATTCTCAAAGAGGAACAGGATAAGAGGCAGGCGATCAGATTATCAGATCTCATATCCTGTGCACTCACCTGCCGGGACAAACACTGGCAGATAGCCAGCTAAAGTGGAAAAGAGAAGAAATTAGTCAATTTGAGTTAACATATGGGTTCCACCAATAACTACTGGCCAGGTGAGATTATTCAAATTTCTTTTTTTTTTTAATTATTGCTATTTTATTGTTTTCTTTATTTCAGTAGTTTTGGGGTTACAATAGTTTTAGGTCTTGACTTGAAGTGTACCCACCAACTCCACCTATGAACATTATACCCAAAACAGGTGATGTTTCAAGATTTGGCAAATTTCTTAACTTCTCAGATACTTAGTGTCATCCCCTGAAAATTATGCATTCTTGTACAAAGTTCAGAAGATTGTTGTCGAAATGAGATGCAATGAGAAGTGTGGACGTGTTCCTTTGCATGAAGTAGATGTTCAATTAGCAATGATCTTTCTAACACTGAGTTTTGGGGTACCCTTTTCTGAGCTCACCCTGTCCAGACTATTTTTGGGGGAGTGCTCCTAATATAACCAAACAGGTGGAAACATATGCAGAAGGTAATAAGGTAGTAATTTTATTACCACAAGCAAAACATGTGTTGTTATGCATTAAATAATTGATCAATCACAGAGAATAATCAGGCTTGAAATTCTAGGGGAAAAAAAGAGGCATCATGGCAGAAAGATGCTTTGGGTACATGTCAGAGTATGAGGGTGGACTGAGAAGGAGTGGAAAGAGGATACCTTGATCAATAAATTATCTGGGTGGCATTGATAATCAGTCCCTTTCTCTCGGCTTCAGTTTCCTTTCCAGAAAAAAGAAGGAACTCAAGCAGGCACAGTGGTTCATGCCTGTAATCCCAGCTCTTTGGGAGGTGGAGGCAAGAGAATTGCCTGAGCCCAGGGGTTCGAGACCAGCCTGGACAACTTGGCGAGACCTCATATCTACAATAAATTTTTTATAAAATAGCCAGGCATGCCTATAGTTCCAGCTTCTTGGGAGGCTGAGGTGGAAGGATCGCTTGAGCCCCACAAGTCGAGGCTGCAGTGGCTGTGAGCATGCCACTGCACTCCAGCCTGGATGATAGAATGAGATTCTAACTCTTCAAAAAAAGAAGGAACTCTAACTAGTATATTCTTCCCAAACCTCTCAACTCTGAACATTTTGCCATGCTAGTCAGAGTTCATCTTTCCTTCCAAATAAAATAAATCGGCTGACAGGAGAGAGAAAGCAGACAGTCCCTACCTCAGCTCTCTCTTCTCTTTCTTATCCTCCTCTGATGCCTCAGGAACAGTCCTGCTCGCCCATGCTTAGAGTTAAAAGGAATTTTCAAGGTCTTCCTTGGCCATTTACCAAGAATCCCTCAAGAAAGGAACGAAGAGGAGTCCCACTGTATAAATAAGAACAAGCACATCCGTGGTACTTATAAAGTATTCTGTCACTCAGGCTGAAATGCAGTAGCATGATCAGGGCTCACTGCAGCCTCAAACTCCTTGGTTCAAGTGATTCTTCTGCCTCAGCCTCCTGAGTAGCTGGGACTACAGTCATATGTCACCACACTTGGCTAATTGTTTTTATTTTTTGTAGAGACATGGTCTTACTATGTTGCCCAGGGTTGTCTCAAATTCTTGGTCTCAAGTGATCCTCCCACTTCGGCCTCCCAAAGTGCTGGGATTATAGGCATGAGCCACTGCACCTGACCAAAAAGGAGGGAATTGCAAAAAAAAAAAACGAATAGTTCTAAATTTTGTGTGGATTATAAAGTCCATCAGGGAAGCTTGAACCCTCTTTATATAAAATGCATGGATGCACGTACACAAACAACTGCACACAATTTCAGGGGCCTCAGAAACTCCAGTTTAGAACCTCCTATTTTAATCCATTTAAACTCTTAGTCTAAGCTTTGTAGCCATAACAAATGTTTTTAAGCCATAGGAACTTCTGACAAAATGATACAAATGGTTAAATTACATTGATCTTTTTGGAGACTGCTATGTTTTAAAAGGAGCTTCAAGCCCTCACAGTGCCTAGATTTGCATGCCTGCCATGTTGTCTGTCTAGGAAAGATAAGTCCTTCTTGTTGCACTGTTCAGAAGGCCCTTTGCACTTTTCAGCTCCACTTCTGGGAAAAAGTATGTTTACAGACCCCCTCCTGGCAGTGAGGCAAGCTGAGGAGATATGGAGGGTCATCAGAAGGCCACCATCTCTGTGAGCCCACGCCACCAAGATAGAATTCACACTTCTCATTAAGCAGAGTTAAGAAGGGGAAGCTTAAGACTGCATTTCAGAGTTTCTTTCCAACACTCTGGATCCTCAAGGCCCCAACATAAGATTTTCTCAAGCTAAGACACTCTCGAAGTCCCAAGTTCAATGTAGGGAGCGAGGGAGAGTTGCTGAGAATGTTATTCAGGGATATTTTGGATAAATCCAACTCTGGTGGAATTTCTGCAAATGAGTGAATTTAGCATGAGTTAAGAATGAAGAGAGTAGACGGGTACTATGGCTCACACCTGTAGTCGCAGCACTTTAGGAGGCCAAGGCAAGAAGATTGCTTGAGCCCAGGAGTTTGAGACCAGTCTGGGCAACACAATGAGACCTCATCTCTACAAAATATAAAAAACAGCATGGTGGTATGCATTTTTAGATCCAGCAACTTAGGAGGCTGAAACAGAAAGATTGAAACAGAGACCCACTAATGTCCATCCATATTGCCACTGCCCCTAGAGAATGGCATGACAAGGGTTCAAGCGCTCCTGCACGTTCCTGAGCACATGACTGAAACTACAATTATCTCTTATGCATTTCCAACAAGTAGCTTCAAGGGATCCTTGATTTCTCTGTAGACCACGCCTTAATCAAATGAAAGATGCAAATCCTCGTTTTCTGAGTGGTCATAAGTTTGGATAATATAGTATCAATGTAATCGTAAGCCTTGTGATTTGTATAACTTTTATATCAGTGTAACCATAAGTTCTGTGATTTGTGTAACTTTTAAGTAATACATGATGTCTTGTAAACTCCCTTTACACTATGGCAAGCTTGATGAACTCTTCTGCCAAGCCCTACTGATAAAAGCTATGAGATACCTCTGATGCCTGGCACCAGGAAGTCTGGACCAAAAAATATCACTGTCCATAAATGCATCTGAAACTCAAGTTCTATACAATGCGCTGCTGGTTATGTGGCTAATGTATAGGTACTAACAACTCTGGACTTATAAAAGTGAACTGTAAAAGCCTGGAGGGTGAGCAGAACCATTTTAGAAAGACCTCGAGTCAGGCTCTGATTCCTGGATTTGAATTCAGAAATACACTTCTTTATACCAGTTTCCTGCCCCTTGACTTATCAGTATCTAGGGTGAGCAACCGAGCATTTCTCAGACCATAACAGGATCTCCTGAGCCCAGGAGGTCAAGGCTGCGACCATACATAGGTCATATATATAACTGTTTTGTAGTAGGTGCTGTGGTGCTCCCCAGATTAACATTTTAGGGTGCAGGCACTCATTCTCCCAGCTGTGCCTTTTGGCTGCTCACAGCTGGAGCCCTCTTGAGAACTGTCCTCGACTGAAGGGACTGCCTTATCCAAGGTTATGCACTCTCTCTGGGGCAGCCTGTGTCCTTGTCTCAATTAAACCCTCACTAAAGGGTCATCTTACCTTCAACTCTTCTCAGAGGATAAGCTGAGACCCCTGCTGTAACTGCATCCTGTTTCAGCTTCTCTTCTCCTGCCTCTCTCATATGTCTTCACAGGAACTGATTCCAAGGACACTCCCAATAAACCTGCTGTATGCAAATTTTGTATCTGAAACTGTTTCTTGAGTAACCTCACTTATGACCCTCTAAAAGCCTCACTCTCCTCATCTGTAAAATGGAATGATAACTGTTCCTACATCATAGGGTCTTTTGAAGATTCAGTGAGATAATATGTATAAAATGCTTAAAGCAAGATCTGGCACAGAATGAGCCCTCCTAGTATTCCCAAATTGATCTACAAAATCTATGCAACATGTATCCAAACAAAGCAGGGCTTCTTTGGAGAAGAAAAAAAAAAAGATATAGGACCAAAAAATGGCAAGTTGGCCAGGCGTGGTGGCTCACACCTGAAATCCCAGCACTTTGGAAGGTGGAGGCAAGAGGATTGCCTGAGCCCAGGGGTTCGGAACCAGCCTGGGCAACTTGGCAAGACCTCATCTCTACAATAGATCAGGCGTGTGGTGACACACGCCTGTAGATTCAGCTACTTGGGAGGCAGAAGCAGACGGATCCCCTGAGCCCAGCAGGTTGAGGCTGTGGTGGCTGTGAGCAGGCTACTGCACTTCAGCCTGGGCAACAAAATGAGAATCCTACTAAAAAAAAAAAAAAAAGGCAAAGTGATCCTAAAATCCATATGGAAATGCAGGAACCTGAATAGACAAAGAAAAATGGGATGAGAAAAACAAAACTGGAGAGCTCGTACATCCCAACTTCAAAATGTAGTAGTACGAAGCTGAATAAGATAGTTTGATGATTGCATATGGATAGACAAATGGGATAGAATTGAGAATCCAGTAAAAAACTCACATATTGTTAGGCATTTAATTTTTGACAAGGCTACCAAGAGTATACAACGGGGAAATAGTAGTCTTTTCAACAAATGGTGCTAGAACAACTAGCTATCCACATGCATTCAAGCCTGTAATCCCAGCACTTTGGGAGGCCGAGGCTAGAGGATGGCCGGAGCTCAAGGGCTCGAGACCAGCCTGAGCAACTTGGTGAGACCTCGTCTCTACAATAAATCAAAAAATAAGCTGAACATGGCAGTGTGCACCTGTATTTCCAGCTACTTGGAAGGCTGAGGAGGTAGTATCACCTGAGCCCAGCAGGTTAAGGCTGCGGTGGCCATGAGCATGCCAGTGCACCCCTGCCTGGGCAACAGAGTGAGACTCTGACTCAAAAAAATAGAATAAAACCTAAATGTAAGATCTAAAACTATAACACTCTTAGAGGAAAACATAGGTGTAAATCTTTGTGACTTTGGATTCTATGATGGTTTAAGCAACAAAAAAATGGGCAAAGTGAACTTTATCAAAAACGACTATGCTTCACAGGATATCATCAAGAAAATGAAAAGACAACCCACGGAATGGGATAAAATCTTTGCAAATTACTTATTTAATAAGGAATTACATCTAGAATATATATATATATATATATGGAACTCATAACTCAACAATAAGAAGACAAATAGTCAATTTTAAATGCAAAAATTTGACAATTATTTTTGTGTATGAGTTATCTAACCTAGATTTGGGGCAGACATTGCAAAAGGTGTTGCTGTTGTTGTTTTATCTCCAGCACCTACCAAGAAGTATCAAAGAGCATGAGTTTTTTTGTTGTTTTTAATTTTATTTTAAAGGTGTGAGGTACATTTCAGGATTAAGTATACAAGTGGTCATTGTATGAGTAAAGTTTGGGCCTCCCTTTAGTCCTCGCTTCACCTGGTTTGAAATCAGGTACCCTAATTGATGTTATGTGCCTCCCACTTCCCTCCCCTGGCAGCATCTCACAGCATGAGTTTTGAAGTAGGAGACCTTTGTTTCAGCCATGACTCTGACATTTAATTAGCTCTTTGACACTGGACAAGTTACTTCATTTCTCCCATTTTCATTTTTCTCATCTGTAAAATAAACCTCATAATAATACCTATCTCATAAAATTTTGTGGGTTTTTTGTTTTGTTTTGTTTTTTGAGTTGGAGTCTCACTCTTGTCACCCAGACTGGAGTGCAGTGGCATGCTCACAGCCACTACAGCCTCAACCTGCTGGGCTCAGGTGATCCTTCTTCCTCGGGCTTCCAAGTAGCTGGAACTACAGATGCATGCCACCACGCCCAGCTAATTTTTGTGATTTATTGTAGAGATGAGGTCTCACCAAGTTGCTGAGGCTGGTCTTGAACCCCTAAGCTTAGGTAATCTTCTCACCTTGACCTCCCAAATTGCTGGGATTACAGGCTGAGTGACTACACTCAGCCCCTTCTAGAATTGTTGAAGCTGAATATAAGCAGGCATGTAGAACTCTTACCACAATGCCTAGCATAATAAAACCTTCCTAAATCAAAGCTATAATTCTGAGTTAATAAAATGATTGTGATTACATTATTTTCAATAATAGTGGTAGCAACAATAAACAGAACAGCAAATTGACTTGCTTGTGGTTGCCTCTGAGCACCAGGAGAAGACATGCATTTTTTTTAAATAATTTATTTATTTACTATAAAGATGTGGGGTACAATTAAGGGTTAGGTATATAAACACCGATCATGCAGGTACCCTTGTTGATGAGGTATGCCCCTCCCACCACTAGCAGTTTCCCTCAACTGCCAGTCCCAACCTCCTCCCCTGAGACATGCATATTTTTATTCATGTTCATCATCAGCCCATCTTTGTGTTTTAGTTTACAGGTGATTTTATAAAGAAGATGGTACTGGCAGATTGGCCTCAAATCATTGCTGTGACTGATCACTCTCATGGGGAGATTCACTCTGTGCTGGGGCTCAGTTCAGACTGTGTGATAGAGTCCCGCAATGCTTATTCGGCCAATGCCGTCATCACAGGACTGAACCAGAGACAGGCAAGCCATGGCCGATATCTCATATTTCATTTTTCTTAGTCACTCCATTCTAAGCTGGAAGGTTAATTATGAACTCATTTATGACCCACCAACCAGTCTGTTCTGCCTCTAGAAGCCTGTTTACAGAGAGCTCTCAACCAGGTGGTTTCTAGGCTGTATTGCCAAGGTGACCTTCCCACCTAACTGCACAATAGCGACTTGACAAGCTTGATCATCAGCATAGGAGTGTGAGGGACTGACTTCTCTAATCAATCTGTGCTAATGCAGTGAACACACCTTGGCACCAACCCAGAAATCCTCCACCTTTTGGACAAAACATCGATCATCTCAAATAAAATCGGTCAGAGAAGCTATTCATATTATCCTGTCTTCTAGAAACTGATCAGTCATTTTACACACATTAAGCAGTACCAGAGTTGTCACACTAAGAGGTATCATATCCATTAGCCATTCATAGCGAGGATTAAAAGAGTGAAACCTTCCCTTCCATTGTAAAAATGAATTACTTGGGCCCACCCACTTTATCCGAAAAGCCTCTCTCTCTCTCTCTCTCTCTCTCTCTCTCTCTCTCTCTCTCTCTTCTTTTTGAATCAAGGTCTCTGTTGCCTAGGCTGGAGAAAAGTGGCACAATCACAGCTCACTGCAGCCTTGAAGTCCTGGGCTCAAGGGATCCTCCTGCCTCTGTCTCCCTAGTAGTTAGGACTACAGGTGAATATTATCATGCCCGGTTAATTGTGTGTGTGTAGCAATGGCATCTTGCTATGTTGCCCAGGCTGGTCTCTAACTCCTAGGCTCAATTGATTCTTCTGCTTTGGCCTTCCAAAGTGCTGAGATTACAGGCATGAGCCACCATGCCAGGCAATAAGATTCACTATAAGTACATGAGGTCTAGCCCAAGTTGGCAAAATGAAGTAACAGAAGTCACCCCAGCTCAGAGCATGTGGCCAGCTTCCAAGGGACGATGTGTCCCATTTTTCAAGCTAAGAATTTGTTAAATCTTTTAAGCCATTTTTTTACCAAAAAGAAGGTCTTCTGAAAAGTTTGAGGAATGCGCTGCCTTGCTTTAAGAGACATTTTTATAGAATATTCATAAAAGAATAATTTTCCTTACACTCTGAAATTACAAGGAACAGAGTTTTAAAATGCAGTTACCCCTGATGGAAGCCTATTACACTGATGCAATTACCATGATCTTTGGATGTTCAAAGTATGCATTTACAGAATCTGCTTATTAAAATGAGGACATTTATTAAGAATAACCAATGACTTTTTTAATCTGTCATGTTAAAACTGCTTTACTAATAAATAGTGAGTGACTAAAATATATATATTCTTTGCAGATGTATAAACCATGTAATAGGGCAAACATACATAAATAGAATCCAGAAAAGACATAGAATTTTAATTAAGTACTTTATGACTAACCTACAGTATGGAATAATTGAATACAAGTGAGAAAAGTTCCAGACATCTCCCAGTGATAATCAGCATGGCACAAAAGCAAACATCTGGGTTTACATGTACACCCAAGGTTGGCAATCTGTGGTCCACAGGTCAAAGCCTCCAGCTGTTTATTTTTGTAAGTAAAGTTTTATTGGAACACAGCCACATTCATTTGTTTACATATCATCTATGGCTGCTTTAGCACTGCAGCTCTCTCTCAGAAATAGATATTTATTCTCTGATGCTTGAGAAAGGGAATGTAATCAAACCCTTTGTGATTTGAAGATTTAAAAAGGAAAAGCTGCACAATTTCTTTGTGTGGATTCACTGAAACAAGAAGAGGGTGGACTCTCACTTGAGGGTGCTGGTCACTAGAACCAATAGGGCTCCAGGGGCTGGGTGGCCTCTTGGTTGGGGATACAGAATGGAAGCTGAAGGAACTGTACCAAGTGCTACAGCCCCAGGTGTCTCAGAGAAGCTCAGTACTGAAGAAGTGGGCTTGCATTCCCTGGAGGAGCCCGGGTTGGGTTCTGCCTGGGACTGCCAAGTTTCACCCCCTGTGGCAGTTGACGAGTCCTCCCAATTCTGCTGGCACATTATGGACCAGCAAAAAGCAGAGAAAGAAATATGATGCTCATACTCCAATTTTCCCTCTGCTCGAGGTTGTATCAGTTTAGTGAATCACTTTTTTTTCCTCCAGAAGCGAAGCTTTTTTTCCATAAAATGCATGAAGCTCAGAGAACTCAGTTTTATATGATCAAACACGTTCAATCTTTAAGGTCATGTCTTCTGAGATGCAGCAGGGAAGAAAGAGGGGAACCCTTCCAAATATGATAGTCCAGGCCCTGATTGCTCCACGCAAAGAATAATGCATGCAACATGGGTAGAGGAGAAAGAAGGTTGGGCCACTGTGACAGCTTGTGGGCTCCTCTCTGATTTATTTTCTGATTGCCCCCCCTTGTAAGTTTCACCTAGTTTCCCTCATTGTAATATGTTACATAACTGTAGTATAATATCAAAACCAAGAAACTGAACAATGATCATATTTGGGTTGAAATTCTTTAAACATACAAATTTTAAAATGCTGGAAGACTCCAGATTTTTCCTAACCCTACTGCTGAAGACTTATAACCTCATACAGCCTCCACAGTTCAAAGGGAAAAGTCGCTTATATACTGTGGTTTAGTAGAACTGTGTAAGTAGGGAAAAATGGTAGCTCCAACAGTTTCCTTATTTTTATTAAAAACATTTAATATGCCTTGATTATATTCAAGGAATTGTAAGAGAAATAAAAGTTTGTCTAAGAGTATCCAGAGTTAACCAGGTAGGTAAAGGGCTAAGAATTTTGGGTATAAATACTGGAATGAGTTTATGTTGCTTTGAGTGGGTTTTTTGGCAATGATGTCAACCTGTCTCCCTATAACCTGGTTATAGAAATTAAACACTCTGGCCAGGTACAGTGGCTCACACCTATAATCCCAGCATTTTGGGAGGCCGAGATGAGAGGATTACCTGAGTCCACAGGTTCAGGACCAACCTCGGCAACTTGGCGAGACTTCCTCTCTACAATAAATTTTAAAAATTAGCTGGGGGTGGTGGCACATGCCTGTAGTTCCAGCTACTTGGAAGGCTGAGGTGGAAGGGTCAACTGAGCGCAGCAGGTTGAGGCTGCCTCGGTCGTGAGTGTGCCACTGCACTCCAGCCTGGGCGACAGAGTGTGAATCCGACTCAAGGGAAAAAAAAGAAATTAAACACTCCCTTTTCTCCCAGTCACACCTCTCATATTTTAATTGACTGTGAGGAATAGCAGCTGATTTATTGGATCAGGCCATAACACAGGAGTTCAAGGCTGCAGTGAGCTGTAATCGCACCACTGCACTCCAGCCTGAATGGCAGAATGAGGTTCCGTTTCTAAAAATAATAAGAGGACATATAGGTTACATTAGAACAGTCATTTAGAAAAGACTTAAAAGCATGTATTCTTTTGTAGCTGTGTTGGACTAAATGTAAAAAACTGCTTGGATTCAAAAGTGGACATTTTTCCCATTCTCCCCTTTCTCCTCTCCCAGCACAGCCTTGCCCAACTGGCCGATCTTATCACCAGTAAGCCATTGCTGGTGCTGAAGAAGAAACAGCTAGCAAGCCAGACCACCTAATGATTAGGAGAGTGGACCAAGGCCAATGGGAGTGTGTCTGAAAGCTTGGAGTGGGCATGCCCACCTCCCCTCCATAGGCGAATTCAAGGACATTGGACTATTATAGGCCAGGGCTCTGAGAATAAAAGATTGTTACAATTATGTTTTCCCTTCCATCCAAATATTGCAATTGTCTGCCCCTTCTTCTAAAAAAACTGCAAAAGAACACATTGTAAATTCCAAAATGTTATCTAAAATGTCAACATGACCAAGGAGACTCTGTGTCAGGTCAGTGGTCACATAAAAAAAAATTTTATTTTATTTTTATTTTAAAGATGTGGGATACAATTCAGGGTTAGGTATACAACTGTTCATTATGCATGAAAAATTGTTAACGTAAGTCTTGAGTCATGCTAAATTGCACATACGCTTCAAACTTGGGATGGGTGAAGGGCTATGAATTTGGGGTATAAATACTAGAATGAATTTATGTTGCTTTGAGCATGTTTTTTTGCAATGATGCCAACTTGTCTCCCTATAACCTGGTTAAAGAAATTAGATACTCCTTTTTCTCCCAGTATCCGTCTCGTATTTTTTTTTTTTTTTTGAGTTGGAGTCTCATCTGTCACCCAGACTGGAGTGCAGTGGCGTCCCGCCACCGCACTCAGCTGGGTCCAGCGATCCTTCCGCCTCAGCATTCCGATAGCCGGAATTACAGCATGCGCTACCAGAGCTGATTTTTTGATTTATTGTAGAGATGAGGTCTCGCTGCCCGGGCTCCGAACCCGGGGCTCAGGCAATCACTCACCTCAGCCTCCAAGGCACGGGATTACAGGCTGAGCCACCGAGCCCGGCCCGTCTCGTATTTTAATTAGCCATGAGGGATAGCAGCTGATTTACTGGATCAGGCCATAACACGGGAGTTCAAAGATGCAGTGAGCTATGATCACACCACTGCACTCCAGCCTGGGTGAGAGAGTGAAATCCCGTTTCTAATAATAATAATAATTTTTTAAAAATCAACTGAAAAAAGAATACTTAAAGTAATTTCAGATAATTTATGTACATACTCCACCCTCAAGGAGGTGGATTATTACTCTGCACTTTTTTTTTTTTTGAGTCAGAGTCTCACTCTGACTGCATGCTCATGGCCATCACAACCTTGACCTGCTGGGCTCAGGTGACCCTTCCACCTCAGCCATCCAAGTAGCTGAAACTACAGGCGTGTGCCACAATGCCAGGCTAATTTTTTTATTTATTGTAGAGATGAGGTCTCGTCATGCTGCCCAGGCTGGTCTTGAACATTTGGGCTCAGGCAATCCTCTTGCCTCCGCCTCCCAAATTGCTGTGATTACAGGTGTGAGCCACCTCTCCCAGCATCTCTCACTTCTCAAGGGTAGAGTGTGCATAGCGACTTCCTTCCAAAGACTACACTATGGTGATAAAGGAAAAAAAGATATTCATGAAACTTATTAAAGAACAGGAAAGCAGATTTTATTTAGGACCTTGGATGGGGTTTTGCGATAGAGGAAAGAGATTGGGCTCAACTCCGAATACAAGAAAAAGTGGAAATTTCTAGCCAAGGAATTCTACCTTCACTCCCCTCAAGGGTAGAGGAGTCAGTGGGCAGAAAGTTACTAAGAGAAAACATCTAGGGAAGGGAAATTCTGACTAAAGTGACCTAGAGAAGATTCTTGCTGAAGACAGGCCAGGCTAGCCAGACAGCACCCGAAAGATGGTGGAAGATGAGGAAACTTATCAGATATTTAGGATGGGGCATTCTGACTAAATTGACTTGGTAGGATTCTTGCTACAGGGACAATATGGAGGTGAATATGGAAGGCCAAAAGTCAGGACCTCGGTGAAAAAGATTTCAGAGAACCCTGATTAGAGTGTGATCAAGGAAAGAATCTTTATCAATGGACAAAGGCAAAAGAAAAGAGTAACTTATTGTGGAGAGTCTTGACAAACACTCCCTCAGCCAGGTGGTCAAGGTCAATATCATCAGTGATAAGACATCATGATAGTACATTCCCTAGGTATGATGTGATGAGAATGGTACTTTATCTCTGGAGTCTTCCTCTTAAAAATTCATAACAAGAGCTAGGCATGATGGCACGCACCTGTAGTCCCAGCTACCCACAGAGCTGAGATGGGAGGATCACTTGAGCCCAGGATTTCTACAACAGCCTGGACAACACAGTGAGACCTCATCTCAAAACAAACAAGCAAAACATAAAATTCAATCCTAGTCTAATCATGAGAAAAAAAATCAGACAAATCCCAACTGAGAGACATTCTACAAAATCCCTCAAACTTGTCAAGATTATCAAAAACAGGAAAGTCTGAGAAACTATCACAGTCTAGAGAACCTGAGAAAACATGATGATTAAATATAATGGGTATTCTGAATTAAATTCCAGAACAGAAAAAGGATATTAGGGGGAAAAAGGAGATCTAAAAAAGCTACTATGAATGTTAGCTAATAAAAATATATCACTATATTGCTGGGCACAGTGGCTCATGCCTGTAAATCCCAGCACTTTGGAAAACTGAAGTGGGAGGATCACTTGAGACCAGAGTTTGAGATCAGTCCGAGCAATATAGCAAGAATTTATCTCTAAAACAAAATTTTTTTTTTAAACTAGCCGGGCATGGTGGCACATATCTATAGTCCCAGCTACTAAGGAGCTGAGGCAGAAGGATCACTTGAACCCAGGATGAGGTTGTGGTGAGCTATGAGTGTGCCACTGCACTCCAGCCTGGGCAACAAAGTGAGACCCCCCCCAAAAAGTATCAATATTATTTGTTAATTGTATGAATATACCATACTAATGTAAGATGTTAATAATAGGGAGACTGAATGCAAGGTATATGGGAATTCTCTGTACTATCTTTGCAATTTTTCTGTAAACCTAAGATGATTCAATACTAAAAGTTACATTTAAAAAAATATCTGCCAGTCGTGGTAGCTCACGACTGTAATCCGAGCACTTTGGGAGGCAGAGGTGAGAAGATAGCACAAACCCAGGGGTTCAAGACCAGTCTGGGCAACTTGGTAAGACCTCGTCTCTACAATTAAAAAAAAAAGCCCACTAAAATTAGCTGGGTGTGGTGGTATGTACCTGTAGTTCCACTTGGAAGGCTGAGGTGGAAGGATCACCTGAGCACAGCAGGTCGGGGCTGCAGTGGTCCTGAGCTTGCCACTGCACTCCAACCAGGGCAACAGAGTGAGCCTCTGACTCAGAAAAATACATATATTTACAGTGTACTGATTGTTAGGATGATGTAAGAGAAGATAGTGGCTTAAGGCTGTTTACAAACAGCTTTAAAATATGACTTCTCCTTAATATGCAAACAAATCACCTGGGATCTTGTTAAAATTCAAATCCTGTAGGGGGAAAATTTGCATTTCTAACTACCTGCCCAAATGGTGCAAATCTTGCTGTTTCAGGACCACACTGAATAGAATCTGTAAGTACTCGTAAAAGGAAGACATTGTCAGAGGATCCATTTCAAGTAAGACTCCTCCCACCAGACCTTTCTTTGGCAGAATTTAAGAGTGCACCTGCTGACTTTTCTGGGGTTCTTTTGGATTTTACTCTTTCCCCTGGTACTGGTACTGGGTAACTTTGTACTGCTCAGTATTTAGGTATAGCTGGCATTACTTCTGAAGTTTGGGCAATTTAAAAACTCTAGTAGACCGGGCTCGGTGGCTCAGCCTGTAATCCCAGCACTTTGGGAGGCTGAGGCAAGTGGATTGCCTGAGCCCATGGGTTTGAGACCAGCCTAAGCAACTTGGCAAGACCTCGTCTCTACAATAATAAAATGTTAGCTGGGCGTGGTAACTCACCCCTGTAGCTCTGGCTATTTGGAAGGCTGAAGCGGAAGGATTGCTGGAGCCCAGCAGGTCGACACTGGGGTGGCCGTGAGCATGCCACTGCACTCCAACCTGGGCAACAGAGTGAGACTACAATTCAAAATATATATATACTAGAGAAGTATGGGGGTAAAATAAACCCTGTACTGTTTACCTACTACTCGACTTGCGAAAGGTTTGTTCTTAATTAATTATCCCGATGATCCTAAAGGTAACAGTTATTGCTTCTTTTTGCAAATGGGGCAGTTTGGCAAAAAGACACAAGGAATGGAAGTAGACAAGGGGAAGGGGGAAGAAAGAGAGAAAGGGAGAAATTCAGACTTGCCCAATTACAACCAACAAAGAAACAAGTCAAAAGAGCAAAGAAAATAGCAAGACTTGTATTTAAATTCTTCCCTGCCCTTGTGTAACCTTTTGCAAGTTCACATGTGTCTTCTCTCACAGAGCTTCCTCATAGCTGTTTGTAATCAGCTAGCTTGTCATTTCGCACTCTTACTTTCCTTCTTAGTATTCTAAAGTCAGGAGTCCTCTCCCCGATTTCAGGAATAACTTGAAAACAAAATGCATGCCCTATCTAGAGCACATTCACCCTCAACACCCTCCTGTTTATTCAGAGTTGTATAAAGCAAACTGTTTTTTTTTTTGTTGTTTGTTTTTTAGTTGGAGTCGCACTCTGTCACCCAGACTGGAGTGCACTGACTGCTCCCGGCCACCACAGCCTCGACCTTCTGGGCTCCGGCGATCCTTCGGCCTCAGCCTTCCAAGTAGCCAGAATTATAGGCGTGCACTACCATGCCCAGCTGATTTTTTGATTTATTGTAGAGATGAGGTCTCGCCAAGTTGCCCAGGTGGGTCTTGAACCCGCGGGCTCAGGCAATCCACTCACCTCAGCCTCCCAAGGCAGAGGATTACAGGCTGAACCACCGAGCCAGCTAAGCAAGCCTTTTTGAATTACCCTTCATATACCCTAGGTCTGAACCTAGGGTGTGGACCACAGTTGTTCTTTGGCCCCAGCTGGTTTCAGTTAAGGTCCTCTTAAAAGAAAAGCCATTTCTCAACTTTTCAGATCCCTCCCCTGGTGATTCTGTTTCCTCCAGAGTGAGGCAGAGCCTGAAATCTATGCCGCCGCCACTTGTTCCTTGGACCCCAGCCATTTGGGAATCATTTATACAAGTCTTTTTTTTATTTTATTTTAGCTTTGTGGATTTACTCCATAAGTAAATTGTGTGCAGGTATGGTTTGGGCTTCCAGCGGGTCCTCTCTCTCCCGATAGTGGACCTGGTACCTGGTGTGTGGTTGTGTGCCCCTTATCCTACCTCCTTCCCTCCCTTTCTTAGTGGTGTCCAGCATCTGTTCCCACCTTTGTGTTCATAGGACCAGTGATCAGAGCCCATTTATCAGTGAGAATATGCGGTATTCAACTTTTTGTTTCTGTGATTGTTCACTTGGTATGATGGTGTCCAGCTGCATCCATGTTGCTGCAAAGGACATGATTTTGTTCTTTACAGTTGTGTAATATTCCATCGTGTGTATGTACATTTTCTTTATCCAGTCCACTTTTGATGGCCATCTGGGTTGGCTCCACGTTTTTGTTATTGTGAATAGTGCTTCAATGAACATATATGTGGAGGTGATGTTTTGGTACAAGTCTTGTCAAAGGATCAGATTGACTCCTTACAAACAATTGCAGGCTAAGCGCGGTGGCTCTGCCTGTAATCCCAACACTTTGGGAGGTTGAGGCAAGAGGATTGCCTGAGCCCAGGGGTTGGAGACCAGCCTGGGCAACTTGGTAAGACCTTATCTCTACAATAAATCACAAATCTAGCCAGGCGTTTTGGCGTTCATCTGTAGTTCCAGATACTTGGAAGGTTGAGGCAGAAAGATCACCTGAGGCCCAACAGGTCGAGGCTGTGGTGGCCTTGAGCGTGCCACTGCACTCCAGATTACAACTCAAAAAAAGACAAAAACTGCAGCAACAAACTTAGTCTAGTCTGTATCTAAATGTAACTGTTTGATGTCCCCGTCATAAGTCACATACAGCCAGTGGAACTCCAATAGGTAAATCCTCTGCCTGGGCTGGGATCCAAGCTCTGATAATTACCATTCAATGTGGCTTCAGTATTTGCTTCCTAGCCTCTCTGTGCCTCCATGTCCTCCTCTGGAAAAAGGCCTTAAACGGCCCTACTGTGGAAATAAGTATAAGCCACCCCAAATGAGAATAAGCAGAGGGTGTCCATGCGTGCTTGCTTAAGCAGTGAGAGACCCCAAGAACTTTAGAATAGACGTAGCTTTAGCACAGCCATTTTTCCCTAGCATAACAATTTTGCTTAAGTTTTACCACTCACACGCTTTGCTAAGCAGCTTGCATGGTCTCCACATCTCGTTTACCTCAATTAATTAATAAGAAAAGTCACCTTTCCCAAAACTGGTTTCTAGAACCAGTTTCCCTGCGTCGGGCTTTAGAACTCAGTGATAACTCAAACCCCCTTAAGCATGTCCAGTCCTCCAAATAATTTTTCTTCCAGGCATTCATATCAATAGAGTGTTATCAGCCGTCCAGGATGACCTCCAGCCCACCACCACGGGAGGCATCTGTATGGATACATTGTTATCGCCTGACCATGACAACCTCCAGCCCATCACCCGAGGTCATGAGATGCTGGTGCCTGGCAATGTCAAGATCCAAGACTTAGCTGGGCTTGGTGGCTCAGCCTGTAATCCCGCGCCTTTGGGAGGTTGAAGTGAGTGGATTGCCTGAGCCCGCGGGTTTGAGACCTGCCTGGGCAGCGGGACTTCATCTCTACAATAAATCAAAAAATCAGCCGGGCGTGGTAGCATGCGCCTGTAATTCCGGCTACTTGGAAGGCTGAGGCGGAAGGATCGCCGGAGCCCAGCAAGTCGAGGCTGCGGTGGCCGGGAGCGGCCACTACACTCCAGTCTGGGCAACAGTGAGACTCCAACTCAAAAAAAAAAAGAAAAAGAAAACGTCCAGACATCTTGCTGGCAGACTGTACAGCCCCATGGCCTGAAATGTGAATTCAATGTGGACTCCTAGTCCACTACACCTCCTCAACTTGCCAAAGGAAAACTCCATCAAGTAGTTCCTGGACCAGGAATCAAAAAACCATAGAAATGATAATAAAATCACCTTTTAGCTCATGAACATGTGTATTGAGAAGTCTGCCTAGTCTCCCTGGAAAAGACTACCCCTCCTCCTATCAGATTGGTTTGCAGGTCATGAGGCAGGGTAGCTAGTATAAGTTAGGCATAGATAGATACATTGGGCTGGAGCTCATCCTGGACGGCTGGTAACAAGGTGGAGAGATGTCAAACTCTCCAAAGCAGCTGTTACATTTGCCCCACCCTTGTTAGCACATCAATAATTAGGTAGCTAGGTCTACCTTTTTGTGAAAAGCAAGAGCACAGTCTCTTTTCAAGAGACTTGTCCATACAGACTTTTCTAGCATGAATCACCCTCTTTCCCTCTCTCTTTTTTTTTTTTTTTTTGAGTTGGAGTCTCACTCTGTCGCCCAGACTGGAGTGCAGTGGCCGCTCCTGGCAACCACAGCCTTGACGATCCTTCCACCTCAGCCTTCCAAGTAGCTGGAACTACAGGCGCGCGCTACCATGCTCAGCTAATTTTTGATTTATTGTAGAGATGAGGTCTCACCAAGTTGCCCAGGCAGGTCTCACCAGGTTGCCCTCTCTTCTTGTTATAAACTTTGTTTTAAAACTATGCTGGCCACTCTGAAATTCATTTCAGAATTGAGTCAAAGAGCCCACGAGTTTTGTGCTGCACTCAGCAACAGTCGTATTTGGTTTTTTCTGTTAGGTCCCGAGTCAGAAGCAAAGACAAGAAATAGGGAAGATGGCAGTCATTAATCAAATCCTGAGTGTTCTGTGCCAATTGCTGCAGAGGTTGTGGTCCAGCTTCCCAGACTGGTTGCTTTATGGCTTGTGAGAAATAAGAATGATTTATTTTAATGATTTATTTTCAAATTGGAGTCTGGCTTATCTTGGGTTCTCGAGATGGTGTCTAAATGCTTTGTGCTTCTCCTTTGTTGATTCACTTCCTGCTTCTTTGTGCTTCCTTTTTGCTTTGACGGGCTTCATGTTTAAACTTTTGGTGTGATCCAATCAGAATGGCAATTCCGTAAGCCATTTGGCAAATAGGACATACAAATGAAATGATTCTGTAAGCCTTTCAAAATATATCATGTAGGCATCATATGGGACAGCCTGTAATTTCTGCAGTATTCCTCCAATGAGGAACCAGGAGAGGAGCCTACATTTTAGGGATAAAAGTGCTGATTCTTCCTGCTTTGGTGTGCCTGCCCACCAGACACCAAATCTTGCAAGACCGTCATTAAAGTCTTGCTTCCGCATGCCTTTAGTTCTGGCTACTTGGGAAGCTGAGGCAGAAGGATCGCCAGAGCCTGGCAGGTCAACACTGGGGTGGTCGTGAGTGTGCCACTGCACTACAGCCTGGCCAACGAAGTGAGACTCCAACTCAAAAAAATAAAATAAAATAAAGTCTTGCTCCTGCTGTACTCCGTCTCTGTGTCTATCCTTTGATTTTAGACGGATAAGTACCTCTCTCCCATGGTTGTGGGTCAGAGTTCTGCTGTTGGATATGGTCTGGCTATTGTCTGTTTGTATATTCAGTCTCCCTCTAACTACTTCATGGTTATTCTTGCCAGAAGTCAATGAACTGGAGCTTCTGCTGATAAAAGCTGGGCACAGAGCCTGGCATGTGACAAATACTCAACATGTTAGTCATTATTATTTCCCATTTTGGCACTACTTTCTCAGCTATAAAATGTCTCAGGGGAGAAAAAAGAATCTCTCTAGAAATCTGACTGCTAGAACCCTTTCCAACAATGGAATGTCTTGGTGCAGACTTGTGTTTTAACTAGTACAAGTTTGAAGGGACCCAGGGGTAGCATGGCTGATTGAAATCTAGAACAAACCCAAATCTTTATCACTATTGTATTCATCTTTTTTCCTCATCTGTCTTTTCCCCAAAGTAAGTAAAGTGAAACCAAAAATCTATCCAAGGGAAGAGAGTAGTTTTAAGAAACAGATAGGCTGTGCTATAATCTGGTTCTACTCTTCACTGGGTATGCAAACCAGATGAGTTCTTTAACTTTTTTTTTTTTTTTTTTTTTTTGAGTCAGGATCTCACTCTGTCACCCAGGTTTAAGTGCAGTGGCACAACCATGGCTCACCACAGCCTTGACCTCCTAGGCTGAAACTCCTGCCTCAGTCTCCCAAGTAGATGGGACTAGAGGTGTGTGCCATCACACCTGGGTAATTCTCAATTTTTAAAATTTTTTGTAGCGATGAGTTCTTGCTATGTTACCCAGGCTGTTCTTGAACTCCTGGGCTCAAATGAGCCTCTCACCTCTGCCTCCCAAAGTACTGGGATTACAGGCGTGAGCCACTGTGCCCAGCTAAGTTCCTTAATTTCTCTTAGCCTCAGTTTCCTCATCTTAAATTGGGGGCAATATTGCCTGCCCCATAAGTTTTTATACATAATATACAATCAGTGCTTGATCCACAGTATTCACTCAATATATTTTTCCCTACTCCACTGTGACTTCATTCTTTCAACTGTAAAATAGGATGAATATTAGTACTTCAAATTTTATTGCAGAAATCAAGTTGGATAATAGATACAAAAGGCTTGGCCTGGTCATGACACATATTAAATATTTAGTAAGTATTAGCTTTCATTATTAAAACTTCATCTCCCCAGCCGTGGGTGGAGATACTAGCAGTTGGATCCAAAAGTCAAATAGAAGGATATGCAGTAGTACAGTGCATATCCCTAGATGGGATGATTATACTTCCTACACCCAAACCAGGGACCATTTGGTAATCTCTGGGGACACTTTTTGGAAGAGAGGGTACTACTGACATCTAGTGGGCAGAGGCCAGAGGTGCTACTAGATATCCTACAGTGTGCAGGACAGTTGCCCACACCGCCAACAAAGAATTATTCAGCCCCAGATGTCAACAGGAGTGACAAGAGAGGCTGAGAAACCCTGGTGTAGTTTTGTGGTTTCCAAAGTATGCTCCCTGATCAGCAGCATCAGCGTCACCTGGATATGTTAGAGATACAAATTATTAGGGCATACTCAAGACCCCAGAACCAACCCTTCAATCTGTGTTTTAACAAGCTCTTTGGGGGATTCTGGCATTCCTGAGTTTGATAAGGACTGATGTAATACATGGCATGGCATGAGACATGAAATTTCCAGTAACTGATTAAAAGTTTATATTATTCACGACCCAAATTCTATCAGATACTATCATTAAAGACTCATATTTTTCCAAAGATGGTATAGAATAATCCAGAGAAAAAAAGTCCTGAGTTTGTTAATTGCTTAGACAGAAAATGTTATCATAAGGTCAGATGTGGTGGCTCATGCGTGTAATCCCAGAACTTTGGGAGACCAAGGTGGGAGGATAGCTTGAGACCAGGAGTTCAAGACAAATTTGGGCAACACAGTGAGACTCCATCTCTACACAAATTTTTTTGATTATCTGGTTGTGTTGGTGCATGTCTGTAGTCCCAGCTACTCAGGAGGCTGAGGCAGGAGGAGCACTTGAGCCCAGGAGTTTGAGGCTATAGTGAGCTATGAGTACACAATTGTACTCCATTTTGGATGACAGAGCAAGACTTTGTCTCTAAATAAATAAATAATAATTTTAAAAAGTAATCATAGATTGCTTATTGGAGGGTTAAACATACACCATAAATTGTTAAACATACACACAGCAACTGGTATGAGCCAAAAAGCCAGTCTATCCTATATTAACATTGTGAAAATAACCATCAAAATAATTAGAATATAGTCAAGAAATGTAGAAGTTATTGATTATTACTCAACTAACTGTATTACTATTTTATGTATATTTATAACCATCCACTCAGTCATTCTTTGAATCTCTATTGATATTTTCTAAGTACTATTCTAGGCAGTGAGCATAGCAAGATGCTTTATCTTCCAGTCCTTAAAGCAATTGTTCTCAATCTTGGCTGCAGTTTACAATCACTTGGAGAGCTTTTAAAAACCATCAAAACAGCCGGGCTCGGTGGCTCAGTCTGTAATCCCCTGCCTTTGGGAGGCTAAGGTGAGTGAATTGCCTGAGCCCGCGGGTTCGAGACCCGCCTGGGCAGCGAGACCTCATCTCTACAATAAATCAAAAAATCAGCGGGCGTGGTGGCGCATGCCTGTAATTCCGGCTACTTGGAAGGCTGAGGCGGAAGGATCGCCGGAGCCCAGCAGGTCGAGGCTGCGATGGCCGGGAGCAGCCACTGCACTCCAGTCTGGGCGACAGAGTGAGACTCCGACTCAAAAAAAAAAAAAAAAAAAACCCATCGAAACCCCATGTGGGGCTTCTAGAACGCTAGTTATGTGTATTCTTTAACCTGAATCGTCGTTTTGCTGGTATGTTCACTTTGGGACAATTCAAAAAGCTGTATACTTGATTTGCAAACTTTTTATATGTATGCTATATTCAACTTAGAATATTGTGTTTTTAAAAATACCAATATATAGCTGGGCTCAGTGGTGCAGTACATCTACACTACCAGCTACCCAGGAGGCTAAGGGGGGAGGATCACTTGATTCCAGCAGTTAGAGGCTATAGCATGCTATGATTGTGCCCTGTGAATATCCACTGCAGACTAGCCAATGATAAATGTCCTGGGGACTGTAAAACAACAATAACAACAACAAATAGCCTGGGCAACATAGTGGGACACTGTCTCAAAAAAAAAAAAAAAAAAGCCAATTCCTGAGTCTTACCCCAGATAATTTATATTAGAATCTAGTGGCTCATACCTGTAATCCCAGCACGTTGGAAAGCAGAGGCAGGAGAATCACTTGAGTCCAGGAGTTCAAGACTAGCCTAGGCAACATAGTGAGACCTTATTTCTATAAAAAATACAAACAAAATTTTCAAAATTAGCTGAGTATGGTGGTGTGTGCCTATATTCCCAGCTACTCAGGAGGCTGAAGAGGAAGGATCGCCTGATTCCAAAATGTTGAGGTTGTGGTGAGCAGTAAGTGTGACACCATACTCCAGCCTGGAAGGCAAAGAGAGACCCAAACTCAAAAAAAAAAAAAAAAAAAAAAAAAAGACAGAATCTTTGGAGGTATGCCCTTTGGAGTCACTGGTTTCTCTATTTTTATTAATACTCCATAGTTGACTATAATAGCAATTCCCAATCATGCTAGGTGAGAGTCACTGGTGTTTCTCCCATGGGATAAAAATTCAAATGTTGTAAGGGACTCTTTCAACCCATGTTTCCTTGCTCCTTTCTCTTCTCAGTCAAATTGGGGAAACAGTTTGGTTACCTCTTTAACTGTATGCTCCTTTGGGCTTGGAGCATATTCTAAACAATCCAAAAAGCTGACAGCAGGCCCTGTTCCAGTCAGCTAGACTGAAGGAGCAGCTGCTTCTTAGACAAATCTCAGCAATCCGGGTCTCTACAGGCACCACTACCCATATCTTTGTCCCAGCATGAGGTGGATGTCCATTTGAAACTTACATTCATGTTGCGCTACAGCTGCTCCGGCCAGCTACCCTCATTGGGGTTATCTGCTCTGCCTGACCTGACATTTGAATTTGCAGCCCCCTGCTCGATCCATTTTTTTAAAAACTTGCTCTATTTTCAGTCAAATTGGAGAAACATGTTACAAGTTGAGCATTCCTCATCCAAAAATCTGAAATGCAAAAACTTTTTGAGCGCTGACATGATGCCACAAGTGGAAAATTCCACACCTGGCCTCATATGATTCTTTAATTTGAGTGGTTAAAGGAGTAAGGCTCTGCCCAGGCTTGGAGTCAGCAGGAAGGAATGTTTCTAAGTTACCATAAGGATGCTACGTGGAAAGATTGGTGACCTGCAAATGTGACTCAACTCTTACCTTCCATGGCCTTGGGTCTTGTTTATAATTTGGTGTCTTATCACCACAAGTCTGTTTTGTTGGTCTTATTATCTCTATTTTAATATTAATGCTGGTGTGCCTTAACTCCAAAAGGGAGACTGTATAACAAGGTGCATCCAACCTCCCTTCCCATCATGGCTGGGAACTCAGTTTTTTAAAGTTTTTCTGGGGTCCCCTTGGCCAAGAGAGGGTTCATTTAGTCAGTGAAGGTATTTTAGTTTTAGCTTATAAGAGAGGAGGAAAGTCTTTTATAAGATTTGGGTTCTAGCCGGGCTCGGTGGCTCAGCCTGTAATCCCATGACTTGGGAGGCTGAGGTGAGTGGATTGCCTGAGCCTGGGGTTCAAGACCCACCTGGGCAACTTGGCGAGACCTTATCTCTACAATAAATCAAAAAACTAGCCGGGCGTGGTAGCGCGCGCCTGTAGTTCCAGCTACTTGGAAGGCTGAGGCAGAAGGATTGCCGGAGCCCAGCAGGTTGAGGCTGTAGTGGCTGAGAGCGGCCACTGCACTCCAGTCTGGGCGACAGAGTGAGACTCCAACTCAAAAAAAAAAAAAAAAAGATATGGGTTCTGCCAGCCATGCTGGCTCTTGCCTATCATCCCAGCTCTTTGGGCAGTGGAGCTGAGAGGATTGCCTGAGTCCAGGGGTTCGAGACAAATCTGGCCAAGCATGGTGGCACGTGCCTGTGGTTCCAGCTACTTGGAAGGGTTAGGCAAAAGGGTTGCCTGAACCCAGCAGGTGGAGGCAATGGCTGTGAGCATGCCACTGCACTCTAGCCTGGGCGACAATGTGAGACTCCTTCTCGAAAAAGAAATCAAAAAAGGTTTGGGTTCCCACTGAAGGATTCTGAGGAGGGTCTGAGGGAGTGGGGATCAGTTCTATATTAGTTACTCTTTCTGAAAAGCAGAAACAAAGTAGATGCTGGATATTATGATGATGTGAGGATGGTTTAGCAACGCAGTACTACCCGGATTAAAAGGAAATAGCAAATTGGGCCTGGGGCATCAATGGTAAAGTGGCCATCACTCAAAGATTTGGGAGAGGCGGTCCTATGGCCTCCTACAGTTGTTGCATGATCTTGGGAGAAATAACATTTCCTGTGAACTTTCCAGACATCTTCATCTGTGTCTCCCAGCTGGACTAGCGGCAGGACTTTTTTTTGCTTTTTGCATTTCAAACTGATCTTCACTTTTTTTATTTTTATTTTTATTTTTTTTTGAGTTGGAGTCTCACTCTGTCGCCCAGACTGGAGTGCAGTGGCCGCTCCCAGCCACCGCAGCCTCGACCTGCTGGGCTCCGGCGATCCTTCCGCCTCAGCCTTCCAAGTAGTCGGAATTACAGGCATGCGCTACCACACCCAGCTGATTTTTTGATTTACCATAGAGATGAGGTCTCGCCGCCCAGGAGGGTCTCGAACCCGCGGGCTCAGGCAATCCACTCATCTCAGCCTCCCAAAGGTGCAGGATTACAGGTTGAGCCATCGAGCCCGGCTATGATCTTCACTTTTTGAGTACTAAACAGCTTCTGACTTTTTTAGCACAGAGCAGTTGCATGATTGTCCTAAGGTATTATGGACTGAATTGCATTTCCCTCAAAATTTATATGTTGAGGCTGGGTGCAGTGGCTCAGACCTGTAATCCCAGCACTTTGGGAGGCAGAGGCGAGAGGAGTGCCTGAGCCCAGGGGTTTGAGACTAGCCTGGCAACTTGATGAGACCTCATTTCCACAATAAAAAGAAAAATTAGCTGGGTGTGGTGGGGGGTGCTTGTAGTTCTAGCTACTTGGAAGACTGAGGTGGAAGGATACCCCAGCAGGTTGAGGTTGTGGTAGCCGTGAGCATGTCACTGTACTTCAGCAAGTGTGACAGAGTGAGACTTCAACTAAAAAAAAAAAAGGAATGTTGAAATCCTAACCCCCAGGAATATGTTGAAATCCTAACCACACTGAGATACTACCTAACTCCAGGCAGGATGGCCATCATCAATAACAAAAAACAACAGATGCTGGCAAAGATGGGGGGGGGAGGGAATACTTCTACACTTTGGTGTTTATTGTGGCAACCCTAGCAAACTAATACATAAGTTAATAACAGCTGATGGTAGCAGAGTCAGAATTTGAGCTCAGGCATGCTGCAGTTTTTAATCCTCTTCACTTTTGGGAAGATTTGCAATTCTGCTTTGCAATCAATTTATATCGATCCCATTTGCATTGTTTGACTAGGTGTGGACTATCAGTCAGATCAATCAAAAAGATACTGGTAATGGCTGGGGATAAATCAGAAGTTACCATCAATAAAAAAGAGATGTATTAAGGGTATTTGATAGCTCAATTCATTATCGAACAATCTCATATCATGATTTTTTTCTTCTATTGGTAATATGGCAACTCTGGAGACTCAGATATTAAATACTAGTGTGAGAGCAATCTCTTGTTTGGCATTCAATCTTGTCTACAGCTTGAACACATGACAATTTTTTATGTGTATTAATAATAGCCACAATAGTAATAATAGCAATGGCTAGCTTCTATTTAGTGTTCTATTCTGTGCCATGTATTAGATACTATTGATCAAAGAAAAACTGTTGCAGTTTATTGTATATATCAAGGCTTAGATATTTTTAAAAATAATATGATGAGGCCAGCCATGGTGGTTTACACCTATAATCCCAGCACTTTGGGTGGTTGAGGTGAGAGGATTGCCTGAGCCCACGGGTTCAAGACCAGCCTGGACAACTTGGTGAGCCCTCATCTCTACAATAAATCAAAATATTAGCCAGGTGTGGTGCATGCCTGTAGTTCCAGCTACTTGGAAGGCCGAGGCAGAAGGGTCGCCTGAGTCCAGCAGTTAGAGGCTACAGAGACCGTGAGGGTGCCACTGCGCTCCAGCCTGGGTGACAGAGTGAGACTTCAACTCAAAAATAATAATAATATGATGATGGATTAGTGAATAGTGCAGGGAAAGGTATTTGGAAAAGTAGACATAATAGGAAGGAGACTTCTGTTAAATAAAATGTATAGGAGGCCATTGTCTTGAACTAAGCTCCTGTGGTAGACCTTAACAGATCAGACTAAAAATCAAAATGGAGTCACTCATGCTAAAGTTCTGTGTCACCAAATCTAAATTAAGTTGTTGTCTGACCTCCCTAGAAATCAAAAGGAGAGATAATAGTCAATTTCCCAAAAAGGTCAATTTAAATCTTCAATTGGCATGATAATGAGGTTCTCTCTTCTTTAATCCTCACACAGAAAAGTAGACTGATGTTAACTAATCAGTTACTTTTTTATTATTCTGTCTCCCATACATACTATACAAGAAAAAGTAACTTTAAAAAGTAAGGAGAGCCAAGCATGGTGGGACATGCCTCTAATCCCAGCTGCTCAGAAAGCTGAGGTAGCAGAATCAGATGAGGCCAGCTGAGGTAGCAGAATCAGTTGAGACCAGCTTGCACAACACGTTGAGATCCCATCTCTTAAAAATAAATAAATAAATAAATAAATAAATAAATAAATAAATAAATAAATAAAAACAAATACAGGTAAGGAATACACTATGTTCTTTCTTTCTGCTTTCTTTTTGTTTGTTTGTTTTGAGTTGGAGTCTCACTCTGTTGCCCAGGCTGGAATGCAGTGGTACGCTCATGGCCACTGCAGCCTCCATCTGCTGGGCTCAGGTGATCCTTCTGCCTCAGCCTTCCAAGTAGCTGGAACTACAGGTGTGCACCACCATGCCCAGCTAATTTTTTGATTTACTGTAGAGATGAAGACTTGCCAAGTTGCCCAGGTTGGTCTCAAACCCCCAGGCTCAGGCAATCCTCTTGTCTCTGCCTCCCAAAGTGCTGGGATTACAGGATGAGCTACTGTGCCCAGCCTCTCTACGCTTTCTTCAGCTCTTCACTGTTTATGAAACCAACATCTTCAGCTTAGCTCACTTGGACACTTATTCTATTTTATGGATTGAAGTGTCGCCCAATTCTAGAATTGAGGTGGGGTAGCTAGTACAGGTGAGGCATAGACAGATAATTTTCTTGTAGGAAGATTTTAGAAAGTGTTCAGACACCTGTCAGCAGGCTGAACAGGAATGTGGACTCCCAGTCCACCTCACACCAGCCTAGATATATTTTCATAACAATAAGATGCAAGCTGGACATGGGGGCTCACACCTGTAGTCCCAGCACTTTGGGAGGCAGAGGCAAAGAGGATTACTTGAGCCCAGGGGTTCAAGACCAGCCTGGACAACTTGGCAGGATCTCATCTTTACAATAAATTTGAAAAAAATTAGCTGGGCATGGTGGTGTGCACCTATAGTTCCAGCCACTTGGAACGCTGTGATGGAAGGATTGCCTGAGCCCAGTGGGTCCAGGCTGTAGTGTCCATGAGCATGCCATGGCACTCCAGCCTGGGTAACAGAGTGAGACTACAACTCAAAAAAAGAAAAAGAAAGTACGTCTAGTTTCATAGTTAAGAGCAAAAGCACAGTCTTTCATTTTCAAGAAAGAGAACTGCCCATGCCAGGCCTTTCTGCTATGAAACTTCTGCCTGCCCTTTCTTTCCTCTCTTCTTCTTGCTAATAAACTTTGCTTTAAAACTTTACTGGCTACTATAAAATTCATGTTAGGACTGTGAGGAACAAACCCACCTGTCCAAAATCTAAAGATGGACACAGACACAGAGTGCAGCAGAAACGAGACTTTAATTGCGGATTTGCAAGATTGGGCATCTGATATGTAGGCACACCCGGAATGGTTACAGCAAGTAATTTATTCCCTAGTGTGCAAATCCCTCCCCCATTTCCTCATTGTCTGAGTACTATGAGGTGTACAATCTTTTCAGACGCCGCCTATGTTTTATTATTCCCTTATAAGGCATTCATTGTCCCCTTCCCTCTTTTCCTGCCCATGAAAAAGGCCTGCCAAATGTCCTGAGAGAGAAGAACCAGAAAGTAAATGAAAGGACAGACTGAGAGCCAATAGCCATTTTTCATCTTGTTCTTAAACCCTGATGCAATGATGAGAAAGTAGAAGCTATGTTTTTAGAGCAATACACACTTTAGGTAAAATTAACTTTACCGACTTTGTCTTTTCAGAAACAGACTTCCTGGTGCAGGTATCAAAAGTAGCTCATAGCGGCAATCAAGCTTGCCTAGAATAAAGGGAATTCACAAGACCTAAGACATCATGCATTGGGCAAGGACTATAAAAATCATGAAACTTGTAATTACAAAAGTTATGACCGCTCAGAGGGGGATCAGGTGGGGATTCGATCTCCCAGTAAATTGGGCACTATCTACAGGGAAGTCAAGGATCCCCCCCCACAAACCTAACCACTGGGAATGCCTAGGAGAGGGAGGTACACCCTCCATTAGCTCTAAGGAATGTCGTTCGGGAAGGTGCAGGAGAATTAGAATCCTTGTCAAGCCCTTCTCTAGGGGCTATGATAATGTGGGCGGACATTAGTGGGTCTCTGTGTCACAGGATCTCCAAGACATCCACAGGTGGTCGATAAGGAAGTCATGGCAGTCACGTGCAACATCTTCAAGGAAAAGGATTCAAGCCAGGACTTTGGGGTATTACGAGGCCACACTCACCTAGAATGTAGGCCCACTCCTGTCTGTAGGAGTGAACTTTTCTTAAATAAATCTTTTCTTCGCTCACCTCTGTGTGTTGCAATTCTTTGCATTTACTGGAATCTCTGAGTTGCCAACATGCACCTCCGGCTTGCCAGCTCCGGCGGTGCTGTGCCTCGCTGTGCCTCTCCACTCTCACCCTGTCCGCTCCCTGACAGTAAAAGGAACAAAAGGCCGATGGCCAGCCACCATTTTAAGAAGTCAGGGTGCTTCTAGGTTTTGTTTGTTCAGGGACTACCCTGGAATGTGTACTTTCTGGGGTTGTCATATCTGCAAGCTAGTTAAGCGACGTTTGTTAAGACATTCTTGACCATCGCTCAAGCCATTGCCTCACTAAGCTGTGAGCTATGGCCAGGCCATGTTTTCTTAAGCTTTGGTCCCCCTCCCCCACCTTGGGGAGGTGAGTCTCCTCTTTCTCTAATGTGTAAATAAACTATGTTTTCTAATCTAAAAAAAGAAGAAAAAAAAGAAAGAAAACGAATCACTCAGGCTATTTTTCTTACAGGGCTGAGTCAAAGAATCCATACATTTTGTACCGCACCCCACTTGGCGTCAAAATCATCAAGCCAATTGAGATCTTTAAAATAAATGTGTTGTAATTTTGTTTTTTTGATACTTCAGATTGTTTAAATCTTGAGAAACGAAGATTGGGGTGAGCCAAGAATACAGTTGAGATGTATCCAAAAGGAGCAGCGGGCTCAAGTAAGATGAACAGCCTTGGATACGGCCCCTCCTCGTGTTTGAAATATGCCACAAAAAGTTCATATGCAAATGAGGTAGCAATACTAGCGATGGAACAATACATGGGTCTCATTAGCTTCACCTAGAGAGACAAGAGGAGTTTTGGGGGAGATTTATTCCCAGAAAAATGAGACATTCATATGGTATGGTCCCTGATTGTAATTAAAAGTTGTTGCAAGCCAGGCACGATGGCTCACACCTATACTCCCAGCACTTTGGGAGGCTGAGGCTAGAGGATTGCCTGAGCCCGCAGGTTCAAGACCAGCCTGGGCAAAATGGCAAGACCTTGTCTCTACAATAAATCAAAAAATTAGCCAGGTGTGGGGGCATATGCCTATAGTTCCAGCTACTTGGAAGGCTGTAGTGGAAGGATCGCCTTAGCCCAGCAGGTCGAGGCTACAGTGGCTGTGAGCATGCTACTGCACTCCAGCCTGGGTGACAGAGTGAAACTTCAACTCAAAAAAAAAAAAAGGTTGCTGTCTAGTGTGGTGGTTTGCACCTGTAACCCCAGCTACTTGGAAGGTTAAGGTGGGAGAATCACTTGAGGTCAGGAGTTCCGACCCAACCTGGGCAACATAAAGAGACGTGTCTCTAAAAAATTTTTAAAAAACAATTAGCAGCCAGGTTCGGTGGCTCAGCCTGTAATCCCGTGCCTTGGGAGGCTGAGGTGAGTGGATTGCCTGAGCCCGCGGGTTCAAGACCCGCCTGGGCAACTTGGTGAGACCTCATCTCTACAATCAATCAATAAATAATTAACCAGGTGTGGTAGCGCATGCCTGTAATTCCATCTACTCGGAAGGCTGAGGCGGAAGGATCGCCGGAGCCCAGCAGGTTGAGGCTGCGGTGGCTGGGAGCGGCCACTGCACTCCAGTCTAGGCAACAAAGTGAGACTCCAACTCAAAAAAAAACAATTTGCTGGGCATGGTGGTATGTGTCTGTAGTTCTAGCTACTTGAGGAGGCTGAGGTGGGAGGAGCTCTTGAGCCGAGAAATTTGAGGTTACATCGAGCCGTGATCTGGTCACTGCACTCCAGCCCTGACAACAGACCCCATCTCTAAAAATCAAACAAAAAAAACTGGCTCCACCTAGCTTTCCCGGACACTAGTTTGAACCCATTGTCTTCAGATGTAGGCAAGGTAACTAAGCAAGGTATTTTTCTCACCTGGAGTCAGAGCTAGTTAGAAGGAACTGGGAGAAGGCAGTCACTCTCTTGGCCTAAGGGACTTTGAAGAATGAACTGTTTTGCTAGCAATTGTGGCCATTTGCTGCCTTGATTGCTTTTCTGGTCTTTGGTGCCTCAGGGAGGACAGAGCCTCCCTGAAAGAGTCAGAAGAGTTAGAATGTCTATCACCCCCAGGAAACTACAGAGTGCTTTACATATGCAAGTTTAATTACCCTACTCAGCAGGTAGTGGTATTCTGCAGAGGATGAAACTAAAGCTTTGAAAGGTTAAATTGCCCACAGCCATGCTGCTGATAAACCTTGTTTAAGGGATCTAGCCCAGCTAGGCTAACCCCAGAGGCAATGATTCCTGAGACAGGCTGAATTGCCTGCTAACTGTGGGTCCAGGGCACCTGTTGCAACAATAAGCTGGGAAGGGGGCCCTTTCCACTAAGTACATTCCAGGCCCCCAGCACCAACAAAGATTACATTGAAAGATTATGAGTTATTGCAATGAGAAAATAGAGAGACCGTGACACCAAGACTATTATAGGAAGTGGCAGCTTTATTACGCTGGCGGGCTCGAGGGCTAAAGCATCCAAGTCGAGCCCCCCAGAAATAGAGAAGTGGGGTTTTATACCCTTGTTTAGGTAAGGAAGGGGGACATGTTGAGTGATTACATATTTCCTTTGGAATCTTACAAGGTTGTACTCAACAAAATCGGATTTTTTTAAAGAACAAATGGTCTCCAGGAAATGCAAAGTGTAGGATTGTAAACTGTTAACTTCAAAAGACAGGTTTTGGATAAGTCTGTGAATTAGTTACTCTTTTGCATTTCCATGAAATGGCAAGTCTCTGGCCATTTGGCTTTTCTTAAACAAAACCAGCCTGGTGCCTGGTGGGTCTTTAAAGCTTGCCACTTGGCTTTCAAAAGGAAATACCTTTAACCCCCTCTTTCTGCCACAGGATTAGTGGGAGAGAGACAATTTGACATTCCAGGTGATTGCCATGGGGCCAGGTGATTGCCATGGGGCCAACTGCTGACCCCGAAGCAGTTCCTCGTGTGTTTCTGCGTTCATTCACTCAATTATACAAGACATATATTTGAGCATTTGCCCCATTCTGCTATATTATAGGAAATAGAAACAAATTCTCCTTGCAAAGTAATGTTTTCCTGTTCATACAGCTCCTCGTGTTTCTTTTCTACACTAGGATAGGGTGTGTGTGTGTGTGTGTGTGTGTGTGTGTGTGTGTGTGTGTGTGTGTGAAAAGAGAGAGAGGAGAGAGAGAGAGAGAGAGAGAGAGAGAGAGAGAAACCAGGATCCATCAGAACATTGAGTCACCCTCTAAACAAGCAATTCGAGTCATTGATCTGCCAGTTTAAGGAAAGATGCCTGAGTTAATACCGTTACAGCAGAAGTGGGGACATTCATTACCCAGTACTTCTCAGAAGAATGATTCTCGGAAACCAGCCAACGGAAAAATGAAAACTGGAAAAGGAGGCAATTTGAAATGTCTGTGAGAATAGTGAAGAACACTTTGATCAGCCGGGCTCGGTGGCCCAACCTGTAATCCCGCGCCTTTGGGAGGCTGAGGTGAGTGAATTGCCTGAGCCCACAGGTTCGAGATCCACCTGGGCAGGCGAGACCTCATCTCTACAATAAATCAAAAAATCAGCCGGGCGTGGTAGCGCACGCCTATAATTCTGGCTACTTGGAAGACTGAGGCGGAAGGATCGCCGGAGACCAGCAGGTCGAGGCTGCGGTGGCCGGGAGTGGCCACTGCACGCAGTCTGGGCGACAGAGTGAGACTCCGACTCAAAACAAAAACAAAAACAAAAAAAACCACTTTGGTCATGCATTCATGCGTTCAGTCATCCGTCCATGCGTTCTTTTGGCAAACAGGACATCAGCAAGTGGGGCCTTCCCAAACCACCTAGTCTAAAGAAAGTCCTCAGGCTGTTCTTTACCTCTGAACCCTGTTCATTTCCTTCATAGTACATTTCACAATACAGCACTACCTGATGAATTATTTGCTTATTTCTTTGCAATCTCCAAAATCATAGGAGTCATATCTGTTTGCTTCAGTATCCATCTTTAGCACTGAATAATGTCTGGGACATAATACATATGGTATCCAACTATTACTAACTAATGAGTCACTGAGAGACACAGGGGTGGGGTAGGGTGAAATCCCTTGTTGTCTGCATGTTGTGATTCTCTAATGTGGTCTTGAGATCTTACTGGGATCTAGTAGCCTATTAAGTAAAATTCTTACTAAGGAGATGCTTAACTTTTTTTGTTGTTTTTGAGGCAGGGTAGCTAGCACAAATTAGACATAGATAGATATATTTCCTGTAGGCAGGTGTTAGGAAGTGTTCAGATTTTTTTTTTATTTTATTTTGAGTTAAAGTCTTATTCTGTTGCCCAGGCTGGAAAGCAGTGGCACACTCACAATCACTGTAGCCTCGACCTGCTGGGCTCAGGCAATTCTTCTGCCTCACTCTTCCAAGCAGCTGGAACTATAGGTATGCACCACCCTGCCTAGCTAATGTTTTGATTTATTGTAGAGACAAGGTCTCACCATGTTGCTCAGGCTGGTCTCAAACCCCTGGGCTCAGGAAATCCTCTTGCCTCAGACATTTTTTTTTGAGTCGGAGTCTCACTCTGTCACCCAGGCTGCAGTGCACACTGCTCACTGCACACCTGGATCTGCTGGGCTCAGGTGATCCTTCCACCTCAGTCTTCCAAGTAGCTGGAACTACAGGCATGCACCACCACACCCAGCTAATTTTTTGATTTATTGTAGAGATGGGGTCTCGCCAAGTTGCCCAGGCTGGTCTCGAACCCATGGGCTCAGGCAATCCTCTCACCTCTGTGGGGGGCCAGCCCCTGCAAAGAGATTTAGAGGGTTCCTGGGAGATGTGGTGGCATCAGCGATTATTCTGGAGATATATAGAGAAAGAAAAGGAGAGATGGGGGGAAGAAAGAGACTGGACTCTGTCTAGGGCAGAAGCCGTTTAATGGGATGAACCATAAGCCTTTATCCTAAAGTTTCACAGGTTAAATCACAAGACTTTCACGTGAACACAAAGCCAGGTGGGTAAGGGGCGACCCCCACCCACCAGGTGTTTCCTCAGGCATGAGGAAGAACAATCCCAATTAAATCACAAAACTTTTACATAAACATAAAGCCAGGTGAATGAGGGACGTCCCCCACCCACCAGGTGTTTCCTCAAGCATGAGGAAGGAGGATCCCAAAATTATCTCACTGTTCCTCATGCTTGGTTAATATTCCTCAAAAGCAATACAACAATTCTAATATCATAATATTCTAATAATCAATAACTTTTAAGACTTATGCATACACAACACCTAATGACCAACTTAAATTCCAATTCCTTTCTATTTTACGTTAATTCTATCTACACTATAGAAACTCTTAATTATAGCCCAAACCAGTTCCTAAGGAATGTGGTCCAGCCCAAAGTTTGTGCTGGGCCATTTCTAGTAACTCTAGATAATCAACTATATTATTAAGATTGAAACAGCACTTTATATATATACTAATTCTACAAATATACTTTTAAATCTTATAAAGAAGCTTGTACTATATTAAAGGTTCCCAAATGTGACCTGAGTTTGAATTATGTTAAGTTTAAAGCCAAAACTGCAATCTGTGAGAAACGGGAACAATGGACTCCTAAAGTAAGCCATGCCTGTCGTACTCTCAGAGCTTCATGCTTAGATCATCAAAGTCCCTGCTAGTGGGACGTGCCAAACAGCAAAGAAGGGAAGAGGGAACGGGCCATCAGCTCCTAAACTCATCCTAGTGGTCTCAGGGTCTGCAGCTTGCCTGGATCCCTAACGTTCAGGTGGGCCTCTTCTCCGGCTCCCAACACACCTCAGCCTCCCAACAAGCTGGGATTATAGGCGTGAACCACCGTGCCCAGTCAGACATTTTTAAAAAATTACATTTTACAGCCGGCCAAGCTGGCAGCCTACCACACCCCCTCAGCAAATCAAAAGAAAACTCTATCAGATATAAGAGTAGACAGCTCAATCTTTCAATTCATGGTTTAGAGTAATAACCACTAAGACTCTTTCAGGTTCTTTGTTGAAGACTGAAGGCCTAATACCACTCCTTAACTAACCAAAACCATAGAAATTATAATAAAACCACCTTTCAGCTCAGGAACTTGTGAATTGGAAATGTCTGGCAGGTCTCCTGCAAAAGACAATGTGGTATGGAGAAAATCACCCCTCCCCTCCTCTCCTCCCCTCAGAGGCAAGAAGGCAGCAGTTACCTGTGCTCCACCCTCATTAGCATATAAACAACCAGGTAGGCCATATCTAGCTTGTAGTTGAAAGCAAAGTGCAGTTTTTCTTTTCTTTTCTTTTTTCTTTTTTTTTTGAGTTGGAGTCTCATTCTGTCGCCCTGGCTGGAGTGCCATGGCATGCTCACAGCCACTGCAGCCTTGACCTGCAGGGCTCAAGTGATCTTTCTGCCTCAGCCTCCCAAGTAGCTAGAACCACAGGTGTGCTGATTTTTTTATTTGTTGTAGAAATGAGGTCCTGCCATGTTGCCCAGGCTGGTCTTGAAACCCTGAGCTCAGGTAATCCTCTCACCTCTACCTCTCAAAGTGCTGGGATTATAGGCATGAGCCACCGCACCTGGCGATTCTCTTTTTTAAGAAACTTGCCCTTGGCGGGTCTTCCTGCCATGAATCTTCCTTTTTTCTTCTCACTAATAAACTCTGTTTTAAAACTTTGCTGGCCTCTCTGAAAAGTTATTTCATGGTCGAGTCAAAGAACTCACAGGTTTGTGCCACACCCTGCCCAGCATCAAGGGTCTCACACTGTTGCCCAGGTTGGAGTGCAATGGCACAATTCCAGTATGTTAGGGTACAGATAGGGTGCGGGTGGATGAATGTGGAGGGGCACAGCACCGTCAGAGCCAACGTGGCAGAGGCGTGCGCTGACAACCAGAGATCCGAGTAATGCAAAGATTTGCAACACACAATGAGGTGAAAGAAGAAAAGATTTACTTAAGAAAGAGATCACTGCCCACAGATGGGTAGAGGGCCTACACTCTGGATGAGTGTGGCATCGTAGCTCCCTCGAACCCTGGCTTAAATCCTCTCTCCTGGAGATGTTGCAGTCAGGTAGATGTGACTGCTGTGACTTCCTTGTTGACCACTTGCAGATATCTTGGAGAGCCTGAGGGGGATCCTGGTCACCATGCATTGAGTGTACAATGGGTTGATACTGGTCATGCTTGAGAAGTCTGGATTTTTAAAAAAGACAAATTACAATAGGTTGGCACTGGTCACACTTAAGGGGTCTGTGTTTCTGAAAAGTAAGGAGTCTGTGTTTCTGAAAAGACAAAGTTGGCCAAGTTAATTTTTTTTTTTTTTTTTGAGTTGGAGTCTCACTCTGTCGCCCAGACTGGAGTGCAGTGGCCGCTCCCGGCCACCGCAGCCTCGACCTGCTGGGCTCCGGCGATCCTTCCGCCTCAGCCTTTCGAGTAGCCGGAACTAGAGGCATGCGCTACCACGCCCGGCTGATGTTTTGATTTATTGTAGAGATGAGGTCTCACTGCCCAGGCGGGTCTCGAACCCTCGGGCTCAGGCAATCCACTCACCTCAGCCTCCCAAAGGCACGGGATTACAGGCTGAGCCACCGAGTCCGGCATGGCCAAGTTAATCTTTACCTAGAGTATGCATTTCTCAAGGACATAGCCTCTACTTTCCCATCATTGTGTGAGGGTTTAAAAACAAGATAAAAAATGGATTTCTCCAGGACATAGCTTCTACTTCTTCATCATCGTGTCAGGGTTTAAGAACAAGATAAAAAATGGCTTCCGCCGGGCTCGGTGGCTCAACCTGTAATCCCGCGCCTTTGGGAGACTGAGGTGAGTGGATTGCCTGAGCCCGCGGGTTCGAGACCCGCCTGGGCAGGCGAGACCTCATCTCTACAACAAATCAAAAAATCAACCGGGCGTGGTAGCGCATGCCTGTAGTTCCGGCTACTAGGAAGGCTGAGGCGGAAGGATCACCGGAGCCCAGCAGGTCGAGGCTGCGGTGGCCGGGAGCGGCCACTGCACTCCAGTCTGGGCAACAGTGAGACTCCAACTCAAAAAAAAAAAAAAAGGCTTCCCACTCAGTCTGTCCTTTTACAGTACACCTCAGCCTCAACCTCCTGGGCTTAGGCTATCCTTCCACCTCTGCCTCCCAAGTACCTGGGACTACAGGCATGCACCCCCGTGCCCAGCTAAATTTTTAAAAAGTTTTCCTAGAGATGAGGTCTCACTATGATGCCCAGGCTGGTCTCAAACTCCTGGGCTCAGGCAATCTCTGCCGTGGTCTTCCAGAGTGCTGAGATTACAGGTAAGAGCCACCGCACCCAGCCAGAGATGTTAAACTTTAAAATCTTTATTTCAACATGGTGAGCAGTCTACTATAGGGCCCCAAGGCAAGGGCAAGCTAGTTTTGGCCTATTTGGGAATCTGCCTGGAATAAATATTGAGGCAGGGCCCTTCTGAAAATGAGGAAAAAACAGAAAAAGGAGGAATAAGTTACTTCTTGATTCTTTGTGCTTTCTCTTTTGTGGGCTTTTTACTTTGGCAGGCTATATGTTTAAACTTTTGGTGGAAACCAATCAACAAATAGGGCATGTAAATGAAATGATTATGTAAAACCAATCAATGTACAACATGTAAGCTAATGGTAGTCCCAAGCTATGGAAGATCCAATCAAATTGTATGGTACCAATATGTTACCTTATAAGGAAGACAAAGGAGTTGCAATGTGAAGGGAAGTTAACAAAGGTATATAGGGCAATGCCCTGTTGCATTCAGGGCTCAGCCTTTGGTTTTGAATCTGCTGAGCTGGTGCCAGCACGAATAAACACTGCTTCCTGGCAAAGAAGCCTGGGTGTCGCATGTCTCAGTGGAAGATTCCCGCTACAATATGACTTAGATCCTTGGTTAGGGGTGGTAGGAAAGGAAGTAGGGTTTGGGCTTGGTGTCCAAGACTTACTGGGAATTTCCTGGGAAGACCCACAGGGAAGAGTTAGCATGTAAACAGGCAGCATTTTTAGATCTGGAGGGGGTCCCCAAAATTGCATTTGTGACAAGCTTCCAAGGGATTCTGATATTGGGGGGGTCAGAAGACTACATTTTGAAAGTCACTAGCACTATTAACTGTGGGTCAAAGACATCTGTGGGGACAATAACCTGGGAAGGTGGCTGTTTCCACTAGACAGAAGATCTCAGGCTTGGTTCTTGGTTCTTGGCCTGGGTTCCTCCTCCTTACAAAGTTGTTGTGGGCTAGGTGCAGTGGCTCAGGTCTGTAATCCCAGGACTTTGAGAGGCCAAGGCAGAAGGATAGCTTGAGCCCAGGAGTTCAAGACCAGCCTGGGTAACACAGTGAAAACTTGTCTCTACAAAAAATAAAAATAAGGCCAGGTACAGTGGCTCACGCCTGTAATCCCAGCACTTTGGGAGGCAGAGGCAAGAGGATTGCCTGAACCCATACGTTCGAGACCAACCTGGATAACTTGGCAGGACTTTGTCTCTACAAAAAATAATAAAAAGTAGCTGGGTGTGGTGGCACACGCCTGTAGTTCCCGCTACTTGGAAGGTTGAGGCAGAAGGATCGCCTAAGCCCAGCAGGCCAAGGCTGTGGTGGCCATAAGCATGCCATTCCACTCCAGCCTGGGCGACAGAAAAAATAAAAATAAAATAAAAAGCAACCAGCTATCTGGGTGTGGTGGCATGCTCCTGTAGTGCCAGCTATGCAGGAGACTGAGACAGGAGGCTCACTTGGGTTCAGATCAAGGCTACAGTGAGCTGGTATCATACTACTGCACTCCAGCCTAGGCAACAGAGTGATACCCTGTTTCAAAAAGAAAGAAAGAAAGAAAGAAAAAGTCATGTGAAGACCAGGGAAAGAGCTTTCTAGGCACAGGCAACAAGTACAAGTACCAGGTCTTTGGAAGGAAAGTGGCTTGGGATGTTCCAAGAACTGTCAAGAAACCAAGGAAAGAAGTATAGTGAGTGGGGGGGGGAATGCTACAAGACAAGCCAGAGACACAGAGAGGGGCCAGATCAATCAGTGGGTATAAGCTACAGTCCAAAGTCTGTATCTTATCTGGAGCACAATGGTAAACAGTTTTAAGAAAAGCAGAGACATAATCTGAATGATTATGTTTAATGGGTCCCCTCTGTCTGGAGGAAAAAAACAGACCAGAGGCTGTTGATGATGAGCAGTTGTGGGAGCTTGTATTTGAGGTGAGGAAGAAGGAATGGAGAGAGAGAGCACTTTAGAGTCAAGGAATATTTCAGGACAGATCAAGGTCAAGCTTAGCTGTGAGGTGCACAGTTTTCCTAGCTGGAACTACCACACCCGGCTAATTTTTTGTTTTATTATAGAGATGAGGTCTCAACCAAGTTGCCCAGGTGGGTCTCGAACCCGCGGGCTCAGGCAATCCACTCACCTCAGCCTCCCAAAGGCGCAGGATTACAGGCTGAGCCACCAAGCCTGGCTAACATAAATATTTTAAAGACAAGTTGCACTTTCTCCCAAAACTGCACATAGTATTTTTGACTCCAGTATTTGTTCTAATGGATTTCCTCCCATTACTAGGAAATGAAAGGACAGAGGGAGAGCAGGATGCCATTTTTTGTCTTGTTCCTAAACCCTAACACAATGATGAGAAAGTAGAAACTGTGTCCTGAAGGAATACATTCTTCATTTGGAGAAGACATGACTCCTATGAGTCTCTGCATAGTGTAGTACAGGACTGGAAGGACAGCCTTTCTCTAAAGGCAGGATGGAATCAGGGACAAGAACTTAAAGAGGACACTAACTCTGTTTCTTCATTTCCCTTGGGCTGCTGATCATTGCCTCACCCTAAATGACAATTGGCACTTTTTAGTGCCATCCAAGGTTTTCACATTTCTTAATGCCCTGACTCCCCTAAATCAATGAGATAATTCAGTCATTTCAATTGATTTTATGGTTTTATTTGTTATATTACAGTTACATGATATTACTATATAGTATACTACATATTTCTCTTCTCCTGATTATTGAATATAAATATTCTAGTTTCTGCCATTAAAAATATTTGTTAAACTAACTAGGCAGCCTATGAATACCTTTGATCATTTATCTCTGTGATTAAGTAAAATAGTTCAGGTATACTACTGACTGCCTGGTACATGTCAAAAACTCAGTAAATACATAATGTTATTTATTGCTATTCTTGCTATTATATGATAAATATTTTGAATTGGTATTTTGTGTGTTCAGGTTATATTGGTTTTTATATTATTTGCTAACTGTGTAATCTAACTTCCCTTAAACCAGACCAATAATATTTGAATTACAATGAAATTAACGGAAGGAAGCTTTCTTTTACTCCTGTGGGTTATTGATTTAGGTACATTTAATCACCATTCGATTGCCATCTCAATGATCCTAAAAAACATAAATACTTTATTTTATTTTATTTATTATTATTACTTTTTTTGAGTTGGAGTCTCACTTTGTCGCCCAGACTGGAGTGCAGTGGCCGCTCCCGGCCACGGCAGCCTTGACCTGCTGGGCTGTGGCGATCCTTCCACCTCAGCTTTCCAAGTAGCTGGTACTACAGGTGCGCACTACTATAATTTTTTGTTTTATTATAGAGATGAGGTTTCAACCAAGTTGTCCAGGCGGGTCTCGAACCCGCGGGCTCAGGCAATCCACTCACCTCAGCCTCCCAAAGGCGGAGGATTACAGGCTGAGCCGCCGAGCCTGGCTAACATAAATATTTTAAAGACAAGTTGCACTTTCTCCCAAAATTGCACACAGTATTTTTGACTCCAGTATTTGTTCTAATGAATTTCCTCACATTACTAGGAAATGAAAGGACAGAGGGAGAGCAGGATGCCATTTTTTGTCTTGTTCCTAAACCCTAACACAATGATGAGAAAGTAGAAACTGTGTCCTGAAGGAATGCATTCTTTAGGTAAAGATTAACTTTGCTGACTTTTTCTAGAAACCCAACTCTCTCAAGCATGACCAGTATCCACCCATTGTATAACTTCCTGAGGGTGGTGAGATCTGTGACTCAATGATTGGTGACCAGAACCCTCCTCGGGGTGTCCAAGACTTTCGCAAGTGGTCAACAAGGAAGTCAAGGCAGTCATGTCTATCTGATTGCAACATCTCCAGGGGAAAGGATTTAAACCAGGGCTCTGAGGGGACTATAGTGCCACACTCATCTAGAGTGCAGGCCCTCTTCCTGTCAGTGGGACATGATCTCTTTCTTAAATAAATCTTTTCTTCTTTCATCTCTGTGTGTGTTGCAAATCTTTGCATTACTTGGATCTCTGGTTGCTAGCGCGCATCTCTGGCACACCAGCTCCGGCAGTGCTGCACCCTCTCCATCCATCCACCCTCACCCTCCGTACCCCAATAGGAAGTACACAGTGAAAGTGTGTGGTAGGTATTCTTGTATGTCTATAAAATGCTCTCCTCCTCACTTGAGCATCCCTATGCAAACAGGCACACACAGCAATACCCACTCAGCATCTTTTTTGCTAACACAGTCATGACTATGTTTATGGGTCTGGAGGGAGATAAAACTGGGCCTCTCCTTGGCCTCTAGCCTGACTTTGGTTTGGTCTGAAGTGATCATTAGAATGCCATTCCCCTTGCCAATGATCAAAGTTGGGGATATGGCACAATTCTGACCAAGGAGAGGCATCTTAGGCGATTTCTCTCATTCTCTGGAGCACAAGGAAAGAATGTTTCCTTTTTCTGCCTCTGGTTATAATGTCACCTTAGAATTGTGGCCACCATCTTAGAACCATGAATGGAGCCAGCCCAAGAGGACAACAAATGTCCTGGAGAGAACAGCAGGATAGAAAGGTAAAAAGAGCCTGGGTCCTTGAATTATCCGGCCCTGAAACCATTCTAATTCAAGAGTATGAGATATTTTTGTTCTAATTGTATAAGCTGCTTCTAGTCATCACTTGCGATACAGAGACCTGCTAATGTCTGCCTATATTGCCACAGCCCCTAGACAAGGGCATGGCAAAGGTTCATGTGTTCCTGTACATTCCTGAACAACATTCCGGAGAGTTCCCTTATCTCCTATGCATTCCAGTAAGTAGCTTCAGGGGATTTTTTTTACCTCCCCTGAAGCCCAATCAACTGAAAGATGCAAATCCCTATTTACTCCCTTCTTTTGAATGGTCATAAGTTTGAATAATATAGTATCAATGTAATCGTAATTTTTGTGATTTGTACAACTTTTGTGTAATGCATGATGTCTTAGGCCTTGTAAACTCCCTTTACTCTATGGCAAGCTTGATTCAGGCTTCTGTCCGGCCCTACTGATAAAAGCCATGAGAGACCTCTGATATCTGGCACCAAGAAATCTGGACCAAAAAATGTCACTGTCCATGTATGCATCTGAAACTCAAGTTCTATACAGTGCTCTGCTGGTCACATGGCTAATGTACAGGTACTAACAACTTTGGACTTATAAAAGTGAACTGCAAAGGCCTGAGGGGTGAGCAGAATGAATTTAGAAAGACCTAAAATCTGGCTCTGCTCCCTAGATTTCAACTCAGAAATAAACTTCTTTCTATTAGTTCCCTGCCCCTTTGATTTATCGGTATCAAGAGAGAGCAGCTGTGCGTTACTTGGACCATGCACTTGCATCTGAGAGCACACCAGATGGTGGAGTGTCTGAACTATTTTAAATTATCTTCAGAGAGTAGTTATTCACTCAACAAGTATTAACTGAGCACCCATAATGTGCCGGGTTCTATGCTAAGTACTGGGGATATAGCATTGACTAAGACACAGTCTATGCCTAATGTCACTAACATTCTATTGGGTGAAACAGACATTAAATGACCAACTTGGTTGAAAAATGACTAACTTTAGTTGAAAAAAATAATTTTTTTTTTCCTTTTTTTTTGAGTCAAAGTCTCACTCTGTTGTTCAGGCTGGAGTGCAGTGGCATGCTCACAGCCACCGTAGCCTTGACCTGCTAGGATTAGGTGATCCTTCCACCTCAGCCTTCCAAGTAGCTGAAACTACAGGCATGCACTATCAAGCCCAGCTAATTTTTATATTTATTGTAGAGATGAAGTCTTGCCATGGTGCCTAAATTGGTCTTGTACCCCTGGACTCAGGCAATCCTCTCACCTTGGCTTCCCAAAGTGATGAGATTATAGGCTGAGCCACAGCCCCCTGCCAAAAAAATAATTTTTCAATTAAAATAAAGATAAGTACTATATGGAAACATATAGAGCACTAAATAAACTATAACAGAGGTTCTGGGTGACCTGGGAAGGCTTCCTAGAGGAACCTGTATATTTGTGCTAATCCTTGAGGGACAAGGCTCAGTACTTGACCAGGGCCAGGAGGAGGACAATAAGTCAGGGAGAGCAGAATACATGAAAGCATTTAAGAGGCAAGAAAGCACTGTGGCTACAAAGCAAAAAGAAGGGTCCAGTGGCAGCAGCAGAGTTTGGAGAAAAGCAAGCAAGGAGGGCCAAGTCAAGCAGCCAACACGGGCCAAGCTCAGGATTCCAGTTCCGTCCTTCTGTTCCTCATCCTAATCAAAGGATAGACATAGAGACATGGAGTGCAGCAGAAGCGAGACTTTAATGGCGGTCTTGTAAGATCAGGTGTCTGGTGAGCAGGTACACTGGAGCTGTTACAGTTAGCATATTTGTAACCTAGAATGCAAGTCTCTCCTCTTTTCTCCCATAGGCTGGGCTTCCCAGGGTTAGCTTTCCCTAGTGGGCAAGTACACCAGAGCTGTTACAGTTAGCATATTTGTAACCTAGAACGCAAGTCTCTCTTCTGTTCTCCCATAGGCTGGGCTTTCCGGGATGTCGCCTACATGGCACTCATTGATTGGGTCATGTAATTAGTTCATTTGCATGTCCTATTTGTTGATTGGTTTAGAGTTACTACAAAATCCCTTCATTTACATACCCTATTTGCTGATTGGTTTACAGGATTTCATTTTGATTGGTTTCCTCCGAAATTTGAACATGAAAGCCCACCAAAGTGAAAGTCCATGAAAAAAGAGAACAAAGAAGCAGTGACTCAGTAAAGGCATTTAAATATGGTTCAGACAGAGTTCATTTTGAAAATAAATCATTCTATTTTTTACAGTACACACTACTTAATAACTGATTACAAAGAAGGCTACAATGGGAGAAACAGCCCTTAACTTACTGATGGCCATGACAAATCAGACTTTGGTTACCCCAGACAATTGAAAATGATCTAGAGAATCAACAGTATCAGAGCAGGAAAACTCATTCCACTTCACCATATACTATTAAAACGTACTGTGCTCCACCCTGGGATGCCTGCTCTTTCAGGAAAGGTGTGCTATTTCAAGACCCAGTCTGGCATGTGGGATGTTTGTTTGCCAACTTGGAGAGGTAGACTACATGCATTAAAAGACCATCTTTCCAGGCTATCTTGGTTTCCATCAATGGAGCAAGTATACTGGTTTGGGTATGCTTGGCTGCAAAAAATAGGGTAAACATCACAAAACTAGCCTTAACCAGAAGGAGATTGATTATGTGACTCGACAATGTCATCTGAGTTCCAGATTCTCTTTAAATTTTTTTTTTTGAGTTGGAGTCTCACTATGTCACCCAGGTTGGAGTGCAATGGTAAACTCATGGCCACCGCATCCTTGACCTGTTGGGCTCAGGTGATCCTTCCACCTCAGCCTTCCAAGTAGCTGGACCTACACGTGTGCACCAACATGCCCTGCTAATTTTTTTATTTATTATAGAGATGAGGTCTTGCCAATTGGCCAGGCTAGTCTCGAACCCACGGGCTCAGGCAATCCTCTCACTCTGGCCTCCCAAAGTGCTAATGTTATGACCAAACTGCAAGAAAGGAGTATCGCCAGCACACCAGTTTCGAATTTTGAGTCCTTTAATAGCGCGTGGTCAAGTATAGTACACACTACTTAATAACTGATTACAAAGAAGACTACAATGGGAGAAACAGTCCTTAACTTACAAGAAATCTCTCGATACTGAGTGGAATCAGCAAGAAGTTTATGAGGGCAAAATTCTCAAGTGGGTTACGTAGCAGGGGGTGAGGGTACAAGGAACTAAAAACAAAAGAAACAATCTCTTGGATTTCAGTTAACAAGGCAAACAATTACATGGAATTTGTGGCTAGGGAGTTTTCAAATGGTCAGCAAGAATGTCAGCGTGAACAGCTCAGGGGAACAAGGCTGTGTGTCTGTGGTCATGGAAACCTTACAGCAATCACACATACACACTGAGAGGGTCATTTTTAGGTCAGGCAGACAGCTAAGATGGAGGATTTTAACAAAATGGAGTTACTTATGTCAAGCAAGCTATTATAATCATTTTAGATATTTCATTAGATATTTCATTCCCCCCTTTCAGTTGTACATGAGTCAATTCGTTGACTCATCAGTCATGGGTATGAAATTATAATAGGTTTTTACATGCATAAGTTTTACAAAATTGATTCGTCATCTGACGAAATTGATAAACCAATTGAATATACAAGGCTTTATAAGCAAACCGAGGGCAAGGAGGATAAATGGACCAGCCAAACTGGTGATGAGAGCTGTTAACCAGGGGCTCTAGTTAAATAAGGATTGGAACCAAGATTTTTTTCTCTTGACTCGGGTGTGATGACCAGGCCGGTATCCTGTCAACTTTGAGCGCTGTTGGAATGGTGATGATGATGATATAGGGTCCCTTCCAGGCAGGAGTTAGTCCTTCTTTCTGGAATTTCTTGACAGAAAACAGATCTCTGGGCTGGAATGGATGACAAGGCATGGAAGATGGAGTGGGCAAAACAGCACAGATGCCAGAGTGGACAGTGGTCTGAACCTGCTGGAGGGACTAAAGATGATTTAACAGAGATTGATTAATTATTTTTCTAGGATGGGATCCTGTAACTGAGGCGACAGAAGAGGAGGTCTTTCAAACATGATTTCATATGGGGTAAACCCAGCCTTAGATGGGGTGCATCAGGTCTGAAGGAGAGTCAAAGGGAACTGGCCTTTTTGGTTAAGGTAGATTTTAATGTTTGGTTTATGTGTTTTACCTGTCCAGAGCTCTGTGGTCAATAAGCACAATGCAATTTCCAGTTAATGTTTAGTACTTTACTAACCAGCTGCACTATGGACGAGGTAAAGGCAGGACCATTATTAGAGCCAATAGAGAGAGGGAGCCCAAACCTAGGGATAATTTTATTTAACAAAAACCTTGTAACCATAAGTGTGGTTTTATTTTTGGTGGCAATAGCTTCTATCCATCCAGAAAAAGTATTAATAAACACCAGTAGTCAGCCATACCCTGCATGGGGAGGTTTTATTTCAGTGAAATCTATTTCCCAATTTTTTTCTGGGACTTAAAATAATTTTAGAGTCCTTGATTCAACATCCAGTAGAGTTTTTATGAACTCCTACTAGGTCCACCTGTTTCTCCTCCTCTTGAGTATAGGTAGGCTGTTTTGGGAGACAAAGAGCTGGACTTGTTTTTTTATAGTCTTACCTGCCGCAGTAAGAAGACCTCATTTCTTGTAGATCATGGCATGCACATGAAGTGTAGTGAAGGCATACTGGCTGTTGGTGAAAATGTTTACTCACTTTCCTGTTTCCCAGCGCAGGGTCTGAGTTAAAGCAATTAACTCAGCTTTTTGAGCTGAGGTATCTTGAGGCAATGCCTGTGACCAGATTACGTCATGAGCCGTGATTATAGCGGCACCAACCTTGTGGACTCCCTCTATTACCAGGCTGCTACCATCCGTGAACAAGTCAGCATCAGCCTGACTTAAGGGAGTGTCCTGAAGATCAGGTTGGCTAGCCTGGGAGATGTCCAACGTGTCTTCACAGTCATGAACTGGCATTTCCAGACTATTATCAGGCAGCAGGGTGGCCGGATCAAGGCATAGAGTAGGAAAGAAAGTTAGTCAAGTTTGGTTAAGTAAGAGGCTTTGATACTGGGTGATGTGAGTGTTTGACACCCAGCGACCAGAGAATCCTTGGAGCAGAGTTTCAACAGCATGGAAAACAGTTAAAACCAGGTTCTGGCTGAAAGTCAATTTATCTTCTTTCTTAACTAGTATGGCTGTGTTTGCAATGGCCTGGAGACAAAAGGGCCAGCCAGAAGCCACTGGGTCCAGTCTTTTTGACATGTAAGCCACCAGTCTTCTTCAGGGTCCTAAGGTCTGAGTGAGGACCCCTTTTGCAATTCCTTGTTGTTTGTGAATGAACAAGTAGAAAGGCTTGGTAACATCTGGGAGGGCTTATAGAGCCGGGGCTTAGGTTAGAGCCATTTTAAATTGCTGAAATGCTTGTTTCTTTGTAGCAGTCCATTTTAGGGACTGATTTCCTGCAGTGACTATGTACAAGGGCTTGGCAATTTCAGCAAATTCTGGGATCCACAGGCGGCATATCCTGTCACCCCAGGAATTCCTGTACCTGTTTCTTTTTGGTTGGAATGGGAATTTAAAGAATGGCTTCTTTCCAGGTCAAAGGTTAGGGCTCGTTTACCCTTTTTTTCTTTTTTGAGTTGGAGTCTCACTCTGTCGCCCAGACTGGGTGCAGTGGCCGCTCCCGGCCACCGCAGCCTCGACCTTCTGAGCTCCGGCGATCCTTCCGCCTCAGCCTTCCAAGTAGCCAGAATTACAGGCATGCGCTACCACGCCCGGCTGATTTTTTGATTTATTGTAGAGGTGAGGTCTTGCTGCCCAGGCAGGTCTCGAACCCGCGGGCTCAGGCAATCCACTCACCTCAGCCTCCCAAAGGTGCGGGATTACAGGCTGAGCCACCGAGCCCGGCTCGTTTACCCTTTTTTAGTCAGTATCCCAGGTAGGAAACTTCAGTTGAGCAGAGCTTTGACTTTTTCACTGACATACAATAGCCCAAGTCTTGGAGGAGTGTAATGGAGTCTTAGTACCTTTAAAAAAAGTATCCAAGTCTGCAGCCGCAAATAAGAGATTATCTACATACTTGAGTAAAGTACATTCAGGGTGTAAGGCATGGAACCCTGACAAATCCTGTTGCCAAGCTTCCTTGAAAAAGGTTGGGGAGTTCTTGAAACCCTGTGGTAACCGAGTCCAAGTTAGCTGGCAGGTATTTCCCAATTCAGGATCTGTCATTCAAAAGCAAAAATAGGTTGACATGACCGGAGGGTCACCAGTAGAGGGCAGGACCAGAACTGACTTTGGGTCCTCTGTCTTTGGGCAGCGAGGACAATTTTTTTTTAACCAGTGACCCAGCTCTTTACAATATGCACATTGATTCTTGGCTAGCTGGATGTATTCAGTTTCCTTTTGTCCCTTTTTAGTTTCTCTTTGTTTTACGTGTTGGCCTCAAGCCAGGTTGGGAGGCCTGGATGGCAGCAACTAATACTTTTGTTTGCTGTTTTGTTGCTCTGCCCATTTTCTTGTCTTCCTGTTTCTGTTTCTACCTTGAGCAGTTGAGAAATGTTTATTCCTGTGAAACCTTCAAGCCTCTGTAACTTCCTCCAGATGTCAGGAACCGCCTGAGCCACAAAAGTTAAATTGATAGTCCAAGAGTTCTCAGGTGCTGAGAGGTCAAACGGGGTAGAGGTACAGAATGTCTCCTGAAGACATTTAAGAAATGGCCCTAGCGACTCCTTGGGACCCTGAATAATCTCGGCAGTTTTGGAAAGATTAATAGGTTTTCGGGCTGCTCCCTTCAAACCGGTTAATAGAGTCCGGTGATAAGTTTTTAATGTTCTAGACCTGCTGAAGTATTAGGGTCCCAATCCGGGCAAGAGGAGGGAAAAACCTCCTCTAACATTTCCTGACTTTCTTCCTTTGTTCCAGCTGCTGAGGCCAGGACAGACTTTTTAGCCTCAGCTCTAACGCATTCTGGCTTTTCAGAAATATATAGGGTTAAAAGACTGCTGGCAATCATTCCAGGTGGGACAATGAGTGCACATGATTGATTTTACCAGGGAGATTAAAACCTATAGTTTGAATTTTGGCAAGATTTTATTCTCTTAGAAACAGGTAAAACAAGTTTTACTTGAAGAGTTAGCCAGGGGCCTTTGCATATAGTAACCTGTTGCTTTCAAGTTAGAAGCTCTGTCCCCATATAGTGTGGTTTATGGGAAAGGTCCCGAGTTTTAAAAAACATATCTTTAACCATGGAAGGGCGTTTTGGACTAAATTTAACCATTGGTCAATATAGGGAAACTGATCAGAATGACCAGTGGGTTTCTGAAATGACCTTTCAAACAGACTGAGTAACAAGACCATTCAAAGACCCTGTAGAGAGTTAATCAACATTAAATGCAGGCCCATCTATTTTATAGAGGGTCCAGAGCCCGCCTTTTGAAAGGCAGACACTGTAGTCCTCAGCAAATACAACAGATAAGTTTTTCAATATACAGTCCAGAGGAGTGATAGACTGTGAATTCTGTGAACCTATAATTAACAACAAGCAAACAACAAGCAAACAGTTAAAATACACAGTTAAAACATTATGACAGGGCGTATCTGGAACAAGTCAGAAGAGTTACAGATCCCTGGAACAACCTCAGGGCAGAAAGCCAGAAAATTCTATTCAGTCAACATCTTGGCCTCATGAATATTGTCCAAAGGATGACCTCGTTAGGCTTTGACTCCCTTAAACAGAATTGGGCCACAAACAGATCAAAACAGATTCTTACCGGTAAACAGAACAAATTCTTACCTTCTAGGAGAACGCAGATGGACTCGGGAATTTTTGAAGTGGGAGGAAATTGGTGGTCGTTCTTTCATTCTCTGAGCCAGATAAGAGGTTATGGGGCCCTCGAATGATTCAGAGGTGCCTCCCCTGTAACTTCTTTGAGCCAGGGAGAACTGGAGTGAGGCCACCTCCTGAGACTGGCAATGTTCTCACTGGGGCCTTCAAATGTTATGACCAAACTGCAGGAAAGGAGAATCGCCAGCACACCGGGTTTGAATTTTGAGTCCTTTAATAGCACTTGGTCAAGAGTAGACTGACACCAAGAAAGCTCTCGACACTGAGTGGAATCAGCAAGAAGCATAGAAAGGCAAAATATGCAAAATCTACATAGCAGGGGGTGAGGGTACAAGGAACTAAAAACAAAAGAAACAATCTCTTGGATTTCAGTTAACAAGGCATATAATTACATGGAACTTGTGGCTAGGGAGTTTTCAGACAGTCAGCAAGAATGGTCAGTGTGAACAGCTCAGGGAACAAGGCTGTGGGTCTATGGTCATGGGAGTGTTACAACAATCACACATATACACTGGGGGGATCCTTTTTAGGTCAGGCAGATAGCTAAGATGGAGGATTTTAACAAAATGGAGTTACTTATGTCAAGCAAGCTATTATAACCATTTTAGATATTTCATTAGATATTTCACTAGAATTATAGGTATGAGCTACCATGCCCAGCCAAACAGGTCACCTTTCTTTTCTTTTCTTTTTTTTTTTTTTTTTTTTAGTAGGAACTACAGGCATGCACCACCATGCCTGGCTATTTTTTTTTTGATTTATTGTAGAGATGAGGTCTTGTCAAGTTGCCCAGGCTGGTGTCGAACCCGTGGGCTCAGGCAATCCTCTCGCCTTGGCCTCCCAATGTGCTGGGATTGTAGGTGTGAACCACCATGCCCAGTCACCCAGATTTTCTTTTATTCATTTGTCCTGCTAGCTTTAGTGTGTCAGTCTCCATCATGCTTCTGAGAAGACTGCCTCAATTTTGCACCATGTGTTTACCTAACAGAGTACCAAGAAGAATGCAAGCTCTATTTTTCCAGGAAGAATAAAGATCTTCCTAGAAGAAGCTCCCAGAAGACGTCCCCTAACACCTCACTGGCCACAACTGGGTTCCACATCTACGCATTGACCAATCATTAGCCAGGGGAATGGGTTCCCTTGATTGACTTGGACCAATGGTGGATTAATTCCTGAGGCAGTGTACATTGCTGTCAAACAAATCCATGACTGTGTTAGCAAATAGGACTGGCAACAGCTTTGGTGGGTATCCCATAGAGGCTACCTAATCTTAATTGTCCAGTAGAAGCTCTTCACTTTTAAAGTCCCTGTCATTTGCCAACAGAGGAGCCTGTTTCTCCCTAAAGGCCCTGAGGCCAGTATCCCCTGTAGAATGCATTGTCTGGTTATCCCCAAATTCCTTTTTTTCTTCCTGTTTTACCTCTTGATGGTATAACAAAGAAATGTGCTCTTTATTGGGTATGAATGACTTTTATTTGTCTGGAATAACATCTGTAAGAGTCTACGGAAAAAATTTCTTTTTTTTTTTGAGTTGGAGTCTCACTCTGTTGCCCAGACTGGAGTGCAGTGGCCGCTCCCAGCCACCGCAGCCTCGACCTGCCGGGCTCCAGCGATCCTTCCGCCTCAGCCTTCTGAGTAGCCGGAATTACAGGCGCGCGCTACCATGCCCGGCTAATTTTTTGATTTATTGTAGAGATGAGGTCTCGCCTACCCAGGCGGGTCTCGAACCCGCGGGCTCAGGCAATCCACTCACCTCAGCCTCCCAAAGGCACGGGATTACAGGCTGAGCCACCGAGCCCGGCTAGGAAAACATTTCTTAAATCAATCACCCCAAAAGTTCAATGAGCATGTGCAGCACATCCCAATTAATCCATAAAAATCTTTAAAATTCTGTGCCAAATTAATCCATATGTAAGAAAAGTCAATTCAGGTGCCCTCTTTATATAGGGTCTGCCAGTCTTAGCTAGATTAAATCATTCTGATAAACAACTGAATTTCATGAAAGCCCATATGCCTTTATTTTTTGTGTGATGTGACAGCAACTTGAGAAACCTCCCTGAGGAGGCAGTAGGGAAGGAAGTGGAACTATGTGTAGGAGGCAGTGACGCAGGTAGAACAAAACCATCCTTCTCAACAGATTATAAAGTTTTCAAGGGCAGAGACCCTATTTTAAGAGGCAGCTTAACATTGATTAAGAGTTGGGGCCTGGTTTCAAAGGCAAGTTCTGTATCTTATTGTGTGATCTCTGGAAAGTTTCTTTTCTTTTCTTTTTCTTTCTTTTTTTTTGTTGTTTTTTGAGTTGGAGTTTGGAGTTGGAGTTTGGAGTCTCACTTTGTCGCCCAGGCTGGAGTGCAGTGGCATGTTCACAGTCACTGCCTCCACCTGCTGAACTCCAGTAAGCCTTCTGTCTCAGCCTCCCAAGTAGCTAAAACTACAGGTGATTGCCACCATGCCTAGTTAATTTTTTATTTATTGTAGAGATGAGGACTCGCCAAGTTGCCCAGACTGGTCTCAAACTCATGGGCTCAGGTAATCCACTCTCCTCAGCCTCCCAATGTGCTGGGATTACAAACTGGGCCACCAAGCCAGGTCAGCCTGGAAAGTTTCTTAACCTCTCTGTGTCTAAGCTCATTTCCATAATGAGGACAGAAACAGCAGCACAAACTTCATAGGATTGTTCCTTTGGAGCAGGGATCATCAAGAAACAAACTTAATTTCATTTATGTAAAATTTACATAAAATCTTAATCTCTTTTGCACCATCAAGCACTTTGGCAGTCTGATGAATCCTACAGATTCCTTCTCAAGATTATGATTTTTTGTTTGGTTTTGTTTTATTTGAGGCAGGGTCTCGCTTTGTCAACCTCCTGGCCTCAAGTGATCTTGCAGCCTCCCGAGTAGCCGGGACTCAGCCTCCCGAGTAGCTGGGACTACAGGCATGCATCTCCATCACCATGACCACTAATTTTTTTTTAATTTTTCTTTTTTTTTTTTTTGAGTCAGAGTCTCACTCTGTTGTCCAGGCTGTCTGTGAGCCACCAGCCAAGTCCGGTCATTTAAATAACAGAAAACAAGGCCAGGCATAGTGGCTCACACCTGTAATCCTAGCACTTTGGGAGGCTGAAGCAGGAGGATCACTGGAGCCCAGGATTTCAAACCCAGCCTGGGCAACATTGTAAGACCGTGTCTCTACAAAAAATCAGAAAAAATTAGTTGGGTGTGCTGGCACATGCCTGTAGCCCTAGCTATCAGGGAGACTGAAGTGGAGAATTGCCTGAGCTCACAAGATCAAGGCTGCTGTGAGATGGGATCATGCCACTGCACTCCAGCCTGGGTGGCAACAGAGTGAAACCTTGACTCAAAATAAAATGAGATAAAATAAAAAAAGAAAATAAAAATAAGAAAACACCCTGCCACCACTATCATCTTTCATAAAACATAAAACATTTTTTTTTTTTTGAGTTGAAGTCTCACTCAGTCACCCAGACTGAAATGCAGTGGCAGCCTCGGCTGCTGGGCTCCGGCAATCCTTCCGCCTCAGCCTTCCGAGCAGCCGAATTACAGGCATGCACTACCATGCCCAGCTGATTTTTTGATTTTATTGTAGAGATGAGGCCTTGCCAAGTTGCCCAGGTGGGTCTCGAACCCGCGGGCTCAGGCAATCCACTCACCTCAGCCTCCCAAAGGCGCAGGATTACAGGCTGAGCCACCGAGCCCGGCTAAAACATTTTTTTTTGGAGTTGGAGTCTCACTCTGCTGCCCAGGCTAGAGTGCAATGACATGCTCAGGGCCACCTCAGCCCAGACCTGCTGGACTCAGGCGATCCTTCTGTCTCAGTCTTCCAAGTAGCTGAAACTATAGGCATGTGCCACCATGGCCGGATAATTTTTTGATTTATTGTAGAGACAAGATCTTACCAAGTTGCCCAGACTAGTCTCGAACCCGTGAGCTCAGGCAACCCTCTCACCTCTGCCTCCCAAAGTGCTGGGATTATAGGTGTGAGCCACCGCGCCAAGTCAAAACACAAAACATTTTAACACTAAAACAATAGAAAGTAATACACATCCTTTAAGAACTAATTTTGCCATGAATCTAATAAAGCTTCTAGTGTTTCTTACAGGTTACAGAAGATATAGGGAGAAAGGACAGCAGCATGAGGAAACAATCAGAAGAATCTAGAAAGGGGACATTACCTAAGACAGCATGACCTGGAACCTTCAAGTGTCAATGTCATGGGGAAAAAGAGGTGGGTCTGGACATTGTTCCAGACTAACTGAGAACCAAGTGTAGTGTATGGATTTTTGGATGGCTTCTGGTTGGGGGGGGGAGAAGTTATAAAAGACATATTACAGGTCCAGGTGTGGTGGCTCACGCCTATAATCCCAGCACTTTGGGAGGCCGAGATGAGAGGATTGCGTGAGCCCATGGGTTCGAGACCAGCCTGGGCAACTTGGCAAGACCTCATCTCTACAATAAATCAAAAACTTAGCCGGGCATGGTGGCGTGTGCCTGTAATTCCAGTTACTTGGAAGCCTGAGGCAGAAGGATTACCTTGAACCCAGCAGGTCAAGGCTGTGGTGGCCGTGAGCATGTCACTGTACTCCAGCCTGGGCAACAGAATAAGACTCCAACACAAAACAAACAAATGAACAAACAAACAAAAGACATATTACAAAAAGTTAAACATGGAGTTACCCTTAATTCCACTCCTAGGTATTTTCCCATGAGAAATGAAAGTGCATGTCCACACAGACACTCGTACATGAATGTTCATGGCAGCATTAATCATGATAATCCCAAAGTGGAAACAACCTAAATGTCCATCGACTAGTGAATGGATAACAAAATGTGGCATATCCACATAATGGAATATTATTCGGTCATGAAAAGGTCAAAGTACTGTTGCATGCTGCAACCTGAAATAACCTAAAAAAATGATGTCCCATGAAATAAGCCAGACACAAAGGGCTACTTACTGCATGATTCCATTTCTAGGAAATGCCCAAAACAGGCAAATCCATAGAGACAAAAAGTTGGTTAACTGTTGCCAGGCTTTTGAGTTGGAGTTTCATTCTGTCACCCAGACTGGAGTGCAGTGGCACACTCACGGTCATCCCAGCATCGACGTGCTGGGCTCCAGTAATCCTTCTGCCTCAGCCTTCCAAGTAGCCGGAACCACAGGTGCACGCTCCCACACCCGGCTAATTTTTGTGTTTTTTTTTTTTTTTTTATTGTGGAGACAAGGTCTCACCAAGTTGCCAGGGCTGGTCTGGAACCTGTGGGCTCAGACAATCCACTCACCTCGGCCTCCCAAAGTGCTGGGATTATAGGCTAACCCCAGCCTATCTTAATTTTTTTTAATGAAAATAATAGTTTGGATACAAGTAGTTGATATAATGGAGATTGCAGTAATGTTCTCAGGCGTGAAATGGTATTGAAGATATAGAAAATAATATCCTCATTCTTTTCTTTTCTTTCTTTCTTTTTCTTTTTGTGTTTGAGACAGGGTCTCACTCTGTTCCCCAGGCTAGTGTACAGTTGTATGATCAGGAATCACTGCAGCCTTGAATTCCTGGACTCAAGTGACCCTTCTGACTCAGTCTCCCAAGTAGCTAGGACTACAGACATGCTCCATCACGTTCAGCTTGTCTATCAGCTATCTATCTATCTATCTATCTATTTATCTATCTATCATCTACCTCTCTGTCTACCTATCTATCGAGATGGGGGTCTTCCTGTATTGCTGAGACTAGTCACAAATTCCTTGCTTAAAGCAATCCTCCTACCTCGGCCTCCCAAAGCACTGGGATTACAGGCATGAGTCACCATGTCCAGCTAATATCCTCATTCTTAGGATGTGATGACTGAAATATTCAGAGGTCAGTTGTCATGATGTCCGAAACACATTTTCAAATAGCTGAGCCCATGCAACAGAATGGGCTTTTGAAATCAAATATTGCAGATGATTAATAATTGTTGTGTCTAGGTGGGAACAGGGGGTATTTGGACATTAATCATACTTTTCTCTCTTTTTATTGTCTGAAAATTTTCATGATAAAACATGTTGGATAGCCAGGCATGGTGGTACGTGCCTGTAGTTCCAACTACTTGGAGGGCTGAGGTAGAAGGATCGCCTGAGCCCAGTAGGCTGTCAGTGTGCCACTGCACTCCAGCCTGGGTGACAGAGTGAGACTCCAACCAAAACAAAAAAACATGTTGGAGAAAAGGAAAACATAAATCATCAGAATACAATAAAAGCAGGACAGGTGTGATCTCATAGGAAATAAAAGGACAGTGCTTTAAGTAGAATGTATTTAATTTTAAGAAAATTGCACTTCAGCCAGGCACAGTGGCTCAGGCACTCTGTCATCACAGCACATTGGGAGGCAGAGGCAAGTATTTCCTGAGCCCGTGGGTTCAAGACCAGCTTGGGCAACATAGTGAGACCCTGTCTCTACAATAAATAAAAAATTAATGAGTGTGGTAGTGAACGCCTGTAGTTCCAGCTACTAGGAAGGCTGAAGCAGAAGGTTTGCCTGAGCCCAGCAGGTCAAGGCCACGGTGACCATGAGCGTGCCACTGCACTCCATCCTGGGCAACAAAATGAAACTCCCACTCAAAAAAAAAGAAAAAAAAAAAAAAAAAGGAAAGGGGGAGAGGGGAGAAAGAAAAGAAAAATGTACTGCTTTTACTTTATTTTTCTCACTTTCCCATGGAGTAGCAAAAACCCCTTGGCAGCCATCAGAGGACCAGTGCTGGGGACCAACTGTCCTGGAGGAGGCAGGACTCAGGACCCTTGGTTGAGAGGATAAGTTTGGGGGAGTTGCCCTTATTTGGATTCTAATCCCAGCCAATGTTGGCTCTTGCTTGCTAAGTGACCTTGGACAAGTTACTTCAGCTCCTTGTGCCTCAGTTTTTTTCATCTATAAGACTTGGCTTGATAATAATGGTGGGGGTTTGAGATAATAATGGTGGGGGTTTGAGATAATAATGGTGTTGACTTTATAGGCTTGTTGAAAGGATTAAGTGAGTTCCTGAGTGCAATGGCGCAAACCTGTAATCCCAGCACTTTGGGAGGCAGAGGTGAGAGAATTGCCTGAGCCCGGGGGTTCGAGACCAGCCTGGGTAACTTGACAAGACTTCGTCTCTACAATAAGTCAAAAAATTAGCCGGTCATGGTGGTGCGTGCCTGTAGTTCCAGTTACTTGGAAGGCTGAGGCGGAAGGATCGTCTAAGCCCAGGAGGTCAAGGCTGCGATGGCTGGGAACATGCCACTGCCCTCCAGCCTGGGTGACAGAGTGAGACTCCAACTGAAAAAAAAAAAAAGATAAAATAAAATCAAGGAGTCAAAAGGGATGTGTACCTTTCTGGGGACTCTTGTGGAGAATCTACTTGCTTTTTCCACCTTCTAGAGGTTTCTCATACTCTTTGGCTCAAGGTTTTTTCATTGGTCTTCCAAGCTAGCGATGGCAGGTCAAGTCTTTCTCACAATGCATGTCTGACCTTCTCATCTACCTTCTATTTTTTTTTTTTTTTGAGTTGTAATCTCATTCTGTCACCCAGGCTGAAGTTCAATGGCACACTCACAGTCACAGCAGCCTCGACCTGATGAACTCAGGTATCCTTCCACCTCAGCCTTCCGAGTAGCTGGAAACACAGGAATGCCCCACCACGCCCAGCTAGTTTTTCTTGATTTAATGTGGAGAAGAGGTCTTGCTGAGTTGCCCAGGCTGGTCTCAAACCCCTGGACTCAGGGAATCCTCTCGCCTTTGCCTCCCAAAGGTGAGAGGATTACAGGCGTGGCCTCTGTGCCCAGACAGACTCACATTTAACAAAAAGTTGATCATCAGTAGAGCCTAGGGCAAGCCTGGTTAACAGTTAGAACTCATTACATAGGGATGTGGGAACTGAGAAAGAACAGGTTTCTATGTTTATGAAATAACAGGAGAAATAGTAGTGTCTTGGTAGGAGAGGACTGGGGCTGCTGGCTGGCCAGAGTGTGCGACTGGTGAATAAAAGAATCTGGAGCAGAATACAGACTTTCAGCCATACCTGGTGTATAATTGGCATTCAATAAATACAGTAGACAGACTGACCTCAAGGCCAAGGTTCTTTCTACTCTACCAACTACTCAACCAAAGCAATCAGGGGTCCTCCAGGCCACGTTTCATGCCAGTCAAGAAATAAGAAATGCACATGTGCAAACCCAGATAAGGAACGAACAGGCAGACATACTGAAATAAACAGGGAAACATTTTGCAATTCATTTTTTTATCCTATTGAACCAGATATTGAACTTTCACTGCTGAAATTAATTTTATATAAATTTATATAAAATTATATAAATTTATATAATTTTAAATAAATTAGTTTAATGGTTAGAAATATTCTGGCTTCTACAATTTACATTGTGCATTTCCCATATGTGTTTGCTTCCTTAGATGAAGCTATGTTAAAATAGGGCTCACTGCTGGGCTCAGTGGCTCAGTCTGTAATCCCAGCACTTTGGAAGGCTAAGGCGAGTGGATTGCCTGAGCCCAGGTTAGAGACCAGCCCAGGCAATTTGGTGACACCTGTCTCTACAATAAACCCAAAACTAGCCAGGCGTGGTAATACGCACCTGTAGTTCTGGCCACCTGGAAGGCTGAGGCGAAAGGATTGATCACCAGAGCCCAGCAGTGGAGTGCAGTGGCGCACATGCTCACGCTGGGGTGGCCGTGAGCATGCATGCCACTGCACTCCAGTCTGGGTTAAGGACTGAGACTCCAGCTTAAAAAAAAAAAAAAAAAATTAGAGCTCACATCACTCTTGACACTAATGAGAGGCTGGATATGTGAAGAGACTGATGAGTGGATGGAAGAGTGCAGAGGTAGACATTGTGATGATGGATAGATGGACAGTCACAGAAACAGGTATGGAAAGCTAAATTCATCCTTGCAAAGTGTGAATGCACCAGTAAGAAGAGACTACATTGTAACTGTTATGACCTGAGTGTGAGAAGGAGACACGCTAGCACACCAAGTCCGAATTATGAACTCTTTATTAATGCATGGGTCAAGAGTAGGCTCACACCAAGAAAGTTCTTGACACTTAAGTGAAGTTTGCATCAAGCTTTTAAAGGCAAAACTGCAAGTGGGCTATCTAGCAGGGGGTGAGGGTACAAGGAACTAAAAACAAAAGGAATAATCTCTTGGATTTCGGTTAACAAGGCATAAAGTTACACGGAACTTGTGGTTAGGGAGTTTTCAATGGCCAGCAAGAACAGTCAGCATGATCAGATCAGGGGAACGCAGATGTGGTCTGTGGTTATGGGAACATTACAGCAATTATACAATACAATGGGGGAGGTCATTTTTAGGTCAGGCAGACAGCTAAGATGGAGAATTTTAACAAAATGGAGTTACTTATGTCAAGCAAGTTATTGTAATTATTTCACATACTCCATTAACTGTTTCATAACCTGTTAAGAACACTGGTTTAGCCGCGTATGGTGGCTCAAACCTGTAATCCCAGCACTTTGAGAGACGGAGGACAAAGGATTGCTCAAGCCCAGGGGTTCAAGTCCAGCCTGGGCAACTTGGCAAGATCTCATCTCTACAATAAATAAAAAAAATAGCCAGGCATGGTGGCATGTGCCTGTAGTTCCAGTTACTTGGAAGGCTGAGACGGAAGGATCACCTGAGCCCAGTAGGTCGAGGCTGTTGTGGCCGTGAGTGTGCCACTGTATTCCTGCCTGGGCAACAGAGTGAGACTCCAAAGAAAGAAAAAAAGAACAGGTTCAAATACCAGCTCTGCCATTTACTAGGTGACCCTGCCATTTATGGGAGCCCCCTCTTTTTTAGGAGAGAGGATGTTTGGGAAAATTGCTTAGTCTTGTGGTGAAAGAAGGCATAGGGCAAGTTACTTCCTCTCTCCATGTCTCAGCTTTGCCAGCTTTTTCATAAAAATTCAGTGTAAATGGAAACCCCTAAAGTGGTCCTTATAAAGGTGAAAAGGGTTGTAAAGTTTTGAGAGAAGTGACTGGCGCATGTAAGAATTATAATGCCTTACTTAGTCAATAAGTTAAAAAAAAAAAAAAAAGCTCATTTTCACAAGCCCCCAAAGGTGGCAGTTTTCATTTTCCCACTTCAAGATCTGGCTCAAGGCTCCTTCCTCCTCCATAATTCCTTTAATCAGAATCACAATAAGAATATCATGCCTCCCTTTGTGCTCTTAAAACACAGTTGCTTTCTCTTCCACTTTAGCCTTTTCTCATTCAGTTTTACAGGTCTTGAACTAGTTACACTTTAGTCTCCCTGGGGGCAAGGAGTAGGATTAACTCCTTCCTGGCCACCCACACTATCACCTGTGCAGTGCAGAGAATGTTGCCCTCAGCTATGATTTGGGTGTGTTGAATGACCAGCTGAACACATGAATGGATGACATAAACAAGCAGGTGAATGCACAACCCCACAAGAGGCACACGTTGTGCTGCCAAAAGAAAAGTAGCAAAAGATGACCACAAAAATGACCTGTCAAGTGCCTTCTGGATGGTGCAGGACCCCTCTTTTTGGGGACAGAGATGTTTGAGAAGTTTGTTTAGACATGGGGTGGAAGTAGAAGGAGGGGGACAGAGCCAGGAGGTGGGTCTTGGTGTTGAAAGTGAGGGAAGGGCTGGACGCAATGGCTCACGCTTATAATCCCAGCAGTTTGGGAGGTCGAGGTGAGAGGATTGCCTAAGCCCATGAGTTCAAGACCAGCTTGGGTGACTTGGTGAGATCTCATCTATACAAGAAATCAAAAAATTAGCTGGGCATGGTGGTATGTGCCTGTAGTTACAGCTACTTGGAAGGCTGAGGTGGAAGGATCGCCTGAGCCAGCAGGTCGAGGCTGTGGAGGATGTCAGTGTGCCACTACACTCCAGCCTGGGCACAGAGTGAGACTCCAGCAGAAAGAAAGACAGAGAGAGAGAGAGAGAGAGAGAGAGAGAGAGAAAGAAAGAGAGAAAGAAAGAAAGAAAGAAAGAAAGAAAGAAAGAAAGAAAAAGAAGAAAAAGAAAGAAAAAGAAAGTGAGGGAGGGAAGGAAAAAGGCCCCTGGGAAACTAAGGCACTGAATTCCTAATGCAGCTCTACTGAGTTGGAACAAAAGGAGGAGCCCATCCCAAGAAGGAAAAAGTGCATAGACTAAGGCAGTGGCTCCCAACCTGCAGCTCGGAAACCTCATGGGAAAGAATACCTTCCTAGAGCAGGAACTATTGATTTTTCGTATCTGGAGTTGGTCAAAACCAAGAATGCCTTCATGTCAACAAGAGGCTTTCTTGCTGTAGACACCCCAAGCTGCCGACTCTGCATCCAGACCTTTGTCTTTTTTGTTGTTGTTTTTTGTTTTGAGTCAGAGTCTTACTCTGTTACCCAGGCTGGAGTGCAGTGCCACACTCATGGCCACTGCAGCCTTGACCTGCTGGGCTCAGGCGATTCTTCTGTCTCAGTCTTCCAAATAGCTGGAACTAAGTGTGTGCCACATGCCTGATTAGTCTTTTGATTTATCGTAGAGATGAAGTCTTGCCAACTTGCTCAGGCTGGTCTCGAACCTGTGGGCTCTGACAATCCTATTGCCTCAGTCTCCCAAAGTGCTGGGATTACAGGCATGAGCCACCGTGCCCGGCTCCAGCCTTTGTCTTAAACTCCATTCAACTCTGCCTGGCCCAGCCAGGAAACTGGAAGGAAGAGGTGGTGTTGTGCTGGACTCCCAAAGACCCCAAAAGGGAAGGTATTGTGGCCAAGGAGCCAAACAAATGAGTCAGAGACAATAGATGAGACATGTGCTTTATTCCAGAACTTACAGGGAAGGTGGTGCAGGAGTGACCAGCCAGACAGGAAATACCACTCCCAATTATAAATGCCACTCAGAGCCGGGCTCGGTGGCTCAGCCTGTAATCCCACACCTTTGGGAGGCTGAGGTGAGTGGATTGCCTGAGCCCACGGGTTCAAGACCCGCCCGGGCAACTTGGCAAGACCTCATCTCTACAATAAACCAAAAATTATCCAGGTGTGGTAGCGTGCGCCTGTAGTTTCGGCTGCTTGGAAGGCTGAGGCGGAAGGATTGCCCAAGCCCAGCAGGTCGAGGCTGCAGTGGCTGGGAGTGGCCACTGCATTCCAGTCTGGGTGACAGAGTGAGACTCCAACTCAAAAAAAAAAAAAATGGCATTCAGGTTATATAGCATTTTACATAGCATGGAGTGCAGGGTTAAGCATGAAAAGGGTAGGGTTTCTAGAGCACAGGTACAGTGTGAGAAGGTGCTTATACAAACGTCTGATGTGTACAAAATGGCTGTGAATTCTCTCTAGGGGTGGCATTTTTAATATTATAATGAACTAATGGTGAACTAAAGGTAGGCAAAAGTTATGGGCATTGATCCAGGCATGCTAAACCTTGTCTGAACCAGCCTGAGGAGCAGACTACCTCAAGGAATTTTGCATGAGGGTATTTACTATGTGTAGCTACATGTTATGATCAGCAGACACAGAAAACACATTGCCGCACATGGCCTCAGCATGCCCAGGCACGGAGCCTGAGGGAAAGGGGACATCCTGGGTTAGCCACTTTCAGAACTCCTTCCGAGGCTTCAATACTCTGTTTTGGGGCCATCCCCAGGGTGTGCTCATGTTGTCACTGAGAGTGTGTCGCCCTTCAGGTGGAAGCAGGAAGCTGTTAGGTCTGTGGTGAGTTAAGTCGACACCATGGGTATGCAAAGATTTGCAGAGAGAATAGACAAACAAGAGAGTTGAGTTACTTTCCAAGGGAGGAAAGGGGTCAGACGCCTAAAGGAAACATCTGCACCCAAATCCTTGAGGCTGGGGGTTTATAAGGTTTTTTTTCCAGGAGGACAGCAAACATTCTTGGGCAAGATAATAAGAGAGCTGGCACCATGGTGACAGTCCATTTCTCATGTCTCTGGTGGCCAGATTTATGGGTGATCAGTCACAGGCGGTCATTCACAGGTGGTCAGTCATGTAGACAAAGACTGGGTCAGTAGCTGAAGTCAAATTCTTGGAACATTCTTCTAGTTAATGGTTACTGCCATGCATTCAGCACTGGCCTAAGTACAAGAGCCACTGCTAGGCCTGCTCAGGATGACTAAGGTAACTCCATTTTGGCTTTGTTCTTTCAGGAGCCATTGCTAAAGAGAGCACTGAGGGCTTAGACATTTGCAAAGTTCTGACCTAATTATTTTAACTGTGCCTCAGTGGGCACCCTATGTCACCAACTCCTAGGTGATTACTTCCTTCTCTCCTACCCTGCCCCTATAGCCATGGGCCTTATCTCCATTCTAGAAACCAAATTAAATCACAATTATTTCTGAGATGGTTGAATTGATTCATTCCCTCTCAGTCCATTCCCCACCAGTAGCTGGGCTTCAAAATGCAAATTTAAATTGTTTTCCTGCTTAAAAGTCTCACTTGACTTCTAAGACCAAATTCTTATTTTTTTTCTTTTTTCTTCTTTTTATTTTAAAGATGTGGGGTACAATTCAGGGTTAGGTATACAAATGTTGATTATGCAGGTACCCTTGTTATTGACCTGTGCCCCTCCCTCCTCTGGCAGTTTCTCTCAACTGTCAATCCCACCCCCCCTTCCCATTACTGCCAAACCCTTTCTTATAGTATTACGATAATTGTTCAAGGTCCACTTATGAATGAGAACATATGGTACTCTGTTCTTTGTTTCTTTTTTTTTTTTTTGAGTTGGAGTCTCACTCTGTCACCCAGACTGGAGTGCAGTGGCTGCTCCCAGCCACTGCAGCCTTGACTTGCTGGGCTCCGGCGATCCTTCCGCCTCAGCCTTCCAATTCTTTGTTTCTTGATAGATCACTGAGTATGATAGACTCTAAATCCACTAAAGTTGCTGCAAAGTCGATATGTTTGTCCTTGTTTACGGCTGCATATTATTCCACTGTGTATATGTACCACATTTTTTGTTCAGACCAATTTTGATAGGCAGCATGATTGATTCCATGCTTTTGCTATTGTGAATAGAGCTGCAACAAAGACGTGTGTGCAGGTATCTTTTTTGTAGAGTGATTTGAGTTCCTCCAGGTATATTCCTAATAGGGGAATTGCTGGGTCATATGGAAGGTCAATTTCTAGTTCTTTCAGAATCACCAAGCTGTCTTCCAAAGAGATTGCACTAGTTTACATTCCTACCAGCAGTGTAGAAGCATTCCTTTTTCTCCTCATCTTTGCCAGCATCTGTTGTTTGTTTTATTAATGATGGCCATTCTTACTGGGGTTAGGTGGTGCCTCAATGTGGTTTTGATTTGCATTTCTCTGATGATTAGTGAGGCTGAGCACTTTTTCATATGTCTGTTGGCTGCCCAAGTATCTTCTTTTGAGAATTGTCTATTCATGTCTCTTGCTCACTTTTTAATGGGGCTGCTTGTTATTTTCTTTTCAGCGTGTTTGAGTTCCTTGTAGATCCTAGATGTTAGGCCTTTGTCAGATATATAGTTGGCAAACATGTTTTCCCATTCTGTGGGCTGTCTCCCTGCTCTCTTGATGGTTTCTTTTGCTTTGCAGAAGCTGGTCAGTTTGATGAGGTCCCACTTGTCTCTCTTATTTCTTATGGTATGGGCACTTAGGGTTCTGATCAGGAATTGGTTGCCAGTTCCAATTTCCATAAAGGTGTCTTCTGCATTTTCTAAGATTCTTATAGTTTGAGATTTTACATTTAGGTCTTTGATCCATTTAGAGTTAATTTTTGTGTATGGCGATAGGTAGGGGTTCTGTTTCAATCTTCTGCATGTGATCAGCCAGTTTTCCCAGCATCATTTACTAAATAGGTTCTCCTCTCCCCGGATCCTTTCTCAAAGATGAGTTGGTTGAGAAATTGAGACTTTGCTTCCAGAATCTTTCTCCTGTTCCATTGGTCTGTACGCCTGCTCTTGTACCAATACCAGGCTGTTTTGATTACTGTAGCCTTATAGTAAAGTTTGAAGTCTGGAAGTGTGATATCTCCTGCTTTGTTTCTTTTGCTAAGGATTGTTCTGGCTATTCGTGGTTGTTTATGTTTCCATATGAATTTCCGTATTGTCATTTCCAGGTCTGAGAAGAACAATGTTGTTAATTTAAAGTATTGTGTTGAATCTGTAGATTGCCTTTGGTAGGATGGACATCTTAGCAATGTTGATTCTTCCTATCCATGAGCATGGAATATTTTTCCATTTGTTTGTGTCTTCTTGAATTTCTTTGAACAGTGTTTTGTAGTTCTCATTGTAAAGGTCTTTCACTTCTCTGGTTAGGAAGATGCCGAGGTATTTCATTTGTATGTGTGTATGTGTGTGGCTATTGTGAATAGGATTGTACTTTCTATTTTGTTCTCTGCCTGCTTGTTGTTGGTGTATAGGAATGCAACTGTCTTTTGCACGTTTATTTTGTACCCTGAGACTTTGTCAATGTCCTTTATCAGTGCAAGCAGGTTTTTGACTGATTCTCTTGGATTTTCAAGGTATAGGATCATATCATCACCAAAGAGGAATAACTTGACTTCCTTTTTTCCTATTTGGATACCCCTGATTTCCTTCTCTTGTGAGACCAAATTCTTAAGAGGTCAAAGAGGAGCATGATCACAGCTCCCAGAGGTGTCCCAGAGTCATTCTTCTTTTATTTATTTAAATTCTTTTTTTTTTTTTTTGAGTTGGAGTCTCACTTTGCCACCCAGGCTGGAGGGCAGTGGCACTATTGTGGCTCACTGCAACCTTGACTTCCGGGGCTCAGGTGATCCTTCTGCCTCAGCCTTTCAAGTAGCCGTAACTACAGGTATGTGCCACCACGCCCAGCTAATTTTTTGTAGAGATGCGATTTCACCATGTTGCCCAGGCTGATCTCAAACCCCTGGACTCAGACAGTCCTCTTGCTTAGACATTCTAAAGGGCTAGGATTACAGGTATGAGTTGCTGCCCCTAGGCATGAGAATAATTCTTAATAGCACCTCTTTTTCTCTCCAAGGTGTTTCAGTTTGGAATACAAAGTTTTATGGTCACCCTACCTAAGATGCTCAGAGTGATTTTTTTTTTTTTTTAATCAGAGTCTCACTCTGACGTCCAGGGTGGAGTGTAGTGGCATGCTCATGGCCACCTCAGCCTCAACCTACTGGGCTTAGGTGATCCTTCTGCTTCAGCCTTCCAAGTAGCCTTCCAACTACAGGTGTGCACCACCACACGCAGCTAATTATTTGATTTATTGTAGAGATGAGGTCTCACCATATTGCCCAGGCTGGTCTCGAATCTGTGGACTCAGGCAATCCTCTCGCCTCCACCTCCCAAAGCGTTGAGATTACAGGCATGAGCCACTGTGCCTTGCTTGTCCTTCTATTTCTCCTCCTCACCCTATCCTGGATTCCAGCAAGTAAAGTCAACACTTGCAGTGTCCTAAACCCTGATGATCAGTGCCTGTTTCCTCCTGTTGGCCTCAGATCCATTCTTTGCTTTTCTCCTGCAAATGATGCTTCCCAGGTATCCAAGCCCTCTGTCTTCCAAGTAGGTTCATCCAATGGGAAACTCTGGCAGAAGACTGGAGGGAAAGCCAGCTATTCTCCTGATGATGTCTGCAGGGCTTTCCTGCAGTGATCATCCTTTCTCCAGGGTCCAGTCCCTACAAGTCAGCCCCCTCCTTGTCTCTGGCTTCCTGGCTTTTGTAATAGCTCTTCCCCATGTCCCTCCAGCTTCAGTCGTGGAAATGGCATCCCACTCTTGCTCATCTCTCTCTTGCATCATTAGCCTGCATTGTCGTCTCAGTTCTTCCATGCCCTGTGTCACAAATTCCCTCTATTAAATTCCAAATATTGAAATACTGGCTTCTTTTCCCTGATCAGCCTCTGACAGGTATCTTCATGACTGGTGTTGACTCATTTAATCTCTCAGTACCACTGTGAGGTAGGCACCTATTATTATTATTATTATTTTTTAGACAATGAAACTAGGTGAAGTTAAGGGATTTGGCCACTGTCACACAGCTTACGACAGGGAAACCTAACACTGAAACTTTCTTCTTTCTTTATACTATTAGGTCTTGGTTTGAACTTTTCTTAGAATCAAGTCATAGCTTTTTGGGTGATTGTTGTTCTTATCCTTACTGACTGTGATCTCTGGATATAGAGAATCTCTCTCACTCTCATTTAAGAGACATAGCATGATTTTTTTCACACATGTGTTTGAATGAATAAATGAAATACAAACACATCTTCCAAAATAAGGCCACACTGACAAGGAGAACTTTCCTTAAAAATTCTGTTCAATATTCTTCCTTATTGGTTAACTTCTTGTGAGGAACTTATTAGAAGAGCCAGGAAGCTTCCCACATCTTGTTAATGTATTGAGCTTGGCACCAAATCATCAGGCTTAATTTCCCAGAGAATGGTGATTTACATTAAACCAGGTTTGTAGAGTTGCTGGGGCAAGCTGGGTGTGGTAGGTCACTCTGAAATCCCAGCACTTTGGGAGGTAGAGGTAAGAGGATTGCCTGAGCCCAGAGGTTCGAGACTAGCCTGAGCAACTTGGCGAGACCTCATCTCTATAATAAACCAAAATTTAGTTGGGTGTGGTGGTATACATCTGTGGTTCCAGCTTTGGAAGACTGAGGTGGAAGGACGGCCTGAGCCCAGCATGTCAAGGGTATGGTGACCACGATCATGCCACCGCACTCCAGCCTGGAATGGAGTGAGAATCTGACTCAAAAAAAAAAAAAAAAGAGTTGCTGGGGAGTGTTTGTGTGTTTGAGGGTGGAAGGGGAGAAAAATGACCAATTTCAGAGTAATGGTAAATAAACTAAAGAAATGTAGCTTCAGGAATGTTACACTAAAGCTTGTGCCTACTGCATACATTTTTTTTGAAATAATACCAAATTGTGCTTAGCAAAAATGGATCTATCTTAAGTGCATAAATTATCAGTTATTGTAGAAGTAATCAAAAAGAAAAGGAAGTTCAAATGTAGAAATTCTTGCTAGGAACCGGGCTATTTAGCCTTTAATATAGTGGGCAGATAGGGCCATCTGGTGTGCAGTTGTGTAACCGCACCTTTTTTTTTTTTTTTTGGTCAGACTCTCACTCTGTTGCCCAGGCTGGAGTGCAGTGGCATGCTTAGGGCCACAGCCTTGACCACAGCCTTGACCTGCTGGGCTCAGGTGATCCTTCCACCTCAGCCTTCCAAGTTGCTGGAATCACAGGCACGTGCCACCACACCCAGCTAATTTTTTGATTTATTGTAGAGATGAGGTTTTGCCATGTGTCCCAGGCTGATTTCAAACCCATGGGCTCAGGCAATCCTCTCACCTCCAACTCCCAAGGTTACAGGCGTGAGCCACTGTGCCCAACTCTTTTTAAAAAACTATATTCCCCCACTAATAATCAATGTGACTCTGTTATCTTTATAAAAACAAACCATTCTTGAGGCTTTCTTAGGGTTACATTTTGAGGACTTTGGCTCATTCCCAAACTTCAGGCTTTCAAACCTATTAGAATCTAACCCTAAGTAACTTAGGTAGGGCTTGACTGCTTACAGGTCCTTATTAGAGCAAAGTCAAAGCTAAAGTCCAGGGAACCACAAACTATGAGTAAACAGAAGAAGTCAGTAAGGAGAGAGCAGAGTGCAGCCCATGGTGGGTGAATGAGGAGTGGGTGGAAGGGGGGGGGGAAGGGAAGGTGGGTAAGACTGTGAAACCATATGAGGAAAAATAAAATGTCCTTGGGTTTCCTCATATGTTGTCCCTAATACCATTCTAGTTCAGTTCACGTGTGCTCTGACTCTAAACTCTTGTTCTTGAATGAATCTCTGCTTCTTGCAATCAAATGAGCATATGTTTTAATGAAGCCTAAGATTAGAAATCCTAAAATCTGGCATGCTAACCTTCAATGCCTGTGTGTTGTGTGTCTTTTATTTAGATTGGAAAATATAGTTTATTTAGAAAGTAAATTAGAGAGGGAGAGACAGAGGAGATTCACATCCCCAAGGTAGGGGAGGGGGCCAAAACTAAGAAAACATGGCAGCTACAGCTCAAAGAGCACATGGCCTGGCCAGTGCTTAACAAAACAATGGCCTGTTGTATGTTTTTAATCTGATACAGCCCAACAAATAAGATAAAGGCAGGGAGAAAAAATTGAGATATGATAACTGTAACTATCTGGGACCATTACTGGTGTCTAGACAAGCCAGCCAGATTTCAGCAGCCCATATCTCTGACCTGCACAGGGACTAGGATTTTGAGAAGCAGGTGTACCCAGACAATGCTACAGAACTCAGCAATCAGAGCATGGGCTACAGCTGGCAGGGTCCCTGTGACTCGTCTGACAGAGTCAGGCTTCTCTATGACTTAAATAAATCACAGCATAACTCAATAAGTTAGTGACTTACTACTGACTTACTATCAGTGTAGATTAGCAACTGAGGCCAAAATTGGCAACTTCTGGAGACATTTTTGATTGTTACAACTGGGAAAGGGGGACTCTTAGCATCCAATGGGTAGAGGCCAAAGATACTACTGCTACACGTCTTATAATACATAGGACAGCCTCCACAACAAACAATTATCTGGCACTAAATGTCAGTTATGCTGAGGGTGAGAAACCCTGGTGTCAATGACAGGAGAAACCTTAGAAGGAATTTGTTAAAGTGGTAGGATCAGCAAAAGGTTGACTCAGAAGTTTAGAAACCACTACCCAGTTTGGGAAACACATACTATATCACTACCTGTGATATATAGGTGCTAGTAGAAGCTCTGGCCAAGACAAACCAAGATAAACTAAGCAGATAGTCCTTGAGAAAATGAAGACAGCCACAGATAATGATTGCAGAAACTGAGGCTAATTAGTTTGAGCTCATTCATTCCTCTCCCCACAGTCAGGAGATTTTGTAACCTAATTTTCTATTCATATCAAAGGAATATGTAAGCTTAGGTACGAGCAGGGAGGGGCTAAATTGAGGTGAGCAGAGAAATAGCAGATTTAAATGTGTGGGGATTTGAAAAAAGTCTTGTTGCAATAGGTCTGAGATGGGATAGCAGGCCTGTTAAAACCAAAAACTGGGCTGGGTACGTGGCTCAAGCCTGTAATATTAGCACTTCGAGAGGCAGAAGTGAGAGGATTGCCTGAACCCATGGGTTTGAGACCAATCTGGGCAACATGGTGAGACCTCATCTCTACAATAAATCAAAAAATTAGCCGGGCGTGGTGGTGCATGCCAGCCCAGCAGGTCGAGGCTGCGGTGGCCGTGAGTGTGTCACTGCACTCCAGCCTGGGCACTCACTCCAGTCAGAGTGAGACTCTGACTCAGAAACAAAAAAGTGCATTCATTAAGTTAACTTTTGATTAGTCAAGTTCAGGGAAGTGAGTGTTTCCCCTAAAGAGCATGCAGAACAGGAATCCAAAGCAGTAATCAATTTCAGGCTTTGAAGACAAAATACAACACTGCCCCTCTCACACACTGCTCATTAAAATATGCAATTTTTCTGATGGAGGCTTGCCTTCTCTGGGACCTAGACCCAAGAAGTCATGGTTAGTAGATCTCTTTGTAACATGGGACTGGAGAGCAACTTCCAAACATAAATGTCCCAGAAAAATTCTTAGGCAAGGCCACGCTGAATATATGCTTCAGGTTTTGGATACAAGATATTTATAGGGTACTTGTCGGTTCTCCAAGAGGACTTGAGTAAGGCTATGTCGTAAATTTTGTTTTCAATTAGGTTGATTCATAGTATACCAAGCCTAAGAAATCACATTCATTCGCTCATTTAACAAACTTTTAGGGTCTAAGCATTTTACCAAGTGCTGGTGATAGAAGCATTAGATGCGGCACTTGTCAGTTTCGTCATGCTGTAACTGGGTCTCAGCTGCCAGGCATCCCCCGAACCTGCCTTCTTCTGTGCCTCCTCGGGTAGTTAGCCACCCTTTCTGAGATATGCCCACATCATAAAGGTGTCATGTACGTGAGATGATGTATGCATTTCTGGCCCCACCCCACATTAAGCACTCCATAAACGTTAGCCGCTATTATCAACAGAGCCATGCTTTGGCTGAAAGAACCACCCCCTAGACTGGGAAATCAGGAAGTCGCAGTTTTACGTTCTCTCTCATTGCGTTTATATGCCAAACAAAGTTTGTGAATCAGCACGAGTGACGGCAACTCTGGAAGGTTTCTGATCGGGGACATTTGCTATCCACAAGATCTCCATAGCAAGGAGAGGAAGAAGCGCGGGACACCGCCATCAGGATCCGTCCTTTCTGCGCCACTTTCTGTTCTAGTGAGCCTGAACTACATTTCCCAGGATGACCAATGGTGGGTGCTCCTGCAGGATTGGCCAGAACAACGCGGAAATGATTACAGGTAGCCCAGCAACGGGCGGAGTCCCGGACAGTGACTGGATGCGCACGCCCCTTTTCCCCTGTGGTCGGGAGGCTGACAAAACTCCACTCCATCTCCAGGGGGAGAGTATGTTCTCCGGCTTTGCCGTCCAGCCGAGCGGCGGCACTGCCTCCTCGGGTCTCCCACCGCCTTTCTGTTGAGGCTCCGCCCCTTTTGCCCTGGCAGCTTCAAAACTCCGGAGAGTGGATTAAAGCGACTTGGTTGGCGGAGTGGCCCGGAGTGGCGCAGTGCGCAGGCGCGAGCGGTCGGGCCCCCAACGCGCGCGGCGCTCGGTTGAAGCCGGAGTGAGAGAGTTCCTGGGCTAGACGATCCGGCAGCAGGCGACCTGGTGACCGAGCACATTCGCTGTCTGCCATGGCAGCTCTGCGCTACGCGGGCCTGGACGACACGGACAGTGAGGACGAGCTGCCCCCAGGCTGGGAGGAGAGAACCACCAAGGACGGCTGGGTTTACTATGCCAAGTAAGGGGGCCGCAGGGGGCCTTGGGACGCACCTGGGACCCTGACGGCCTCTAGTGTCCCGCGCTGCCCTCGAGTGCCACCTGCGAGGAGAGTGGGCACGCAGGCTTGCCTCAGGCGCGGGTCCCGTGTTGTAGCTTGGCAGGAGCGATGCGAAGTGGAAGTGATTGTTAAAGAGCTCCGGGTAGAAGATTCGAGGGTTCCCAGGAGAGGCCAGCTGCCTTTGGGGACCCTGGGTCCCGCGGGGAATCACCTGGCAGCGTCCAGGCGCGCCCTCTGCTGTTCATTCAGGAGGCAGCACTGCCCGGTGCAGTGACAGCAAACGGGTCTTCCCCCAAAGATAAAGATATTTTTTAAAATGCAGATTCCTTGGAAGGTCTGGGTTGCAGGGCTAGATTTTTTTTTTAAACCCATGACCTAGATAGCTTCACTATCGTTTCCCGGGAAAGTTTTGAAAACCCTAGTAGAGCCTTCTTCCATCACTAATTGTATGACCATGGGCCATTGAAAGAACATTCAATCTCAGTTTTCTCATCTGTAGAATGGGTTGATATGAAGGTCAGTTCAGGTACTGTGCATAAAGTACTTGGAAGTTATTAAGATACTCTGTTTATCCGGCCAGTGACTCACGCCTGTAATCCCAGCACTTTGAGGGGCAGAGGTGAGAGGATTGCCTGAGCCTAGGGGTTCGAGATCAGCCTGGGCAATCTGGCGAAACCTCGTCTCTACAATAAATCAAAAAATTAGCCAGGTGTGGTGGTGCACACCTGTAGTTCCAGCTATTTGGAAGGGTGAGGTGGAAGGATCATCTGACCCCAGCAGGTCGAGACTGCGGTGGCCGTGAGTGTGCCCCTGCACCCCAGTCTAGGCGACAGAGTGAGACTCTGACTAAAAAAAAAGAGAGATACTCTGTTCAAAACTGTTTGTCTTTTCTGATGGCTCTTCAGCTATGTAATCCCAGCACTTTGGAGGCTGAGGTGAGAGGATTGCCTGAGCTCACAGATTAGAGACCAGCCTGGGCAACTTGGTGAGACCTCATCTCTACAGTTAAAAAAAAAATTAGCTGGGCGTGGTGGCGCATGCCTGTAGTTTCAGCTACTTGGAAGGCTGAGGAGGAAGGATTGCCTGAGCCCAGCAGGTCGAGGCTGTGGTGGCCATGAGCATGCCACTCCCCTCCAGCCTAGACAATAAAGTAAGACTCCAACTCCAAAAAAAAAAAATCACCTGGGAATTGTCTTTTTTTTTTTTTTTTTTTTTGAGTTAGAGTCTCACTCTGTCACCCATGCTGGAGTACAGTGGCACGCTCATGGCTATGTAGTCTTGACCTGCTGGGATCCTTCGGCCTCAACCTTCCAAGTAGCTGGAACTACAGGCATGCACAACCACACCTGGCTAATTTTTTTTTTTTTTAGTTGTAGAGATGAGATGTTACCGTATTGCCCAGGCTGGTCTTGAACCCCTGGACTCAGGCAGTTCTCTCGCCTCTGCCTCCCAAAGTGCTGGGATTACAGGTGTGAGCCACTGCACCCGGCAGAAGTACCTTAAATACAGATTTTGGGTCTCCTTAGATAATGGACTACAGCAGACTCTCAACTTGAGGAATCTGTATTTTTTAGGTTTTTCAGGCAAGCTAGATTATCACCTGGCTTGGTGAAACATGAAAATCTATGAATTTCAGCACCAGGAAAACATTTTTTTAAAATAGCTTTTCTTAGCCGGGCTCAGTGGCTCAGCCTGTAATCCCGTACCTTTGGGAGGCTGAGGTGAGTGGTTTGCCTGAGCCCACGGGTTCGAGACCTGCCTGGGCAGGCGAGACCTCATCTCTACAATAAATCAAAAAATTAGCCGGGCGTGGTAGCGTGCGCCTGTAATTCCAGCTACTTGGAAGGCTGAGGCGGAAGGATCGCCGGAGCCCAGCAGGTCGAGGCTGCGGTGGCCGGGAGCGGCCGCTGCACTCCAGTCTGGGCGACAGAGTGAGACTCCAACTCAAAAAAAAAAAAAAAAAAAAAGCTTTTCTTGGGGCCCACTTTTAGAAATTCTAATTTAGTTCGTTTGTGCCTTCCCCTCCCCCACTGGTACTGTAAAATCTTGCTAGATGATTCTAATCTATGCAAGCTTGTTCACCACTGCTGTCTTTGGCAGCCAGGTAGAAAGAAAAACAAAAAAACAAAATAGCGCTGATGGGTTTGTTCAGACCCACAGATCTTATGTGCCAGGGTACTGGTAATACCGAGGTAAAGAAGGCCTAGTAGTCATCCTTAATGAACATCAAATTTTACAGGGCAGAGTGACATATAGTGGAATAGTCCCAGTGTAGCATGTCCTGAGCAGCAGCATCTAGCATGAGGCGTGTGTGAATAGATGAGCACGTTAGGGAGATGATCTGGAGGAGTGCATACCCAAGCTGTGTCTCGAGCACAAAAGTACACGCCAGACGGGCAGCCCAGGTAGAGGGAACCCCAAGAGGGGAGACCCCTGTCCAGGGTCCTGTGATCTGTGTGGTGGTCCAGGAATATGAAGATTGAGGCAAGGGAGGCACGGAGGCGCTTCTGTGCCGTGCTGCAGAGCTTGGGCTGTGTTGATAGGCCCAGGGTCCACGTTGAAGCCAGGGAGTGGCGTTTAGGTGTGTGTCTCTAGGAAGGATTTCTGGCTCTGGAGAGTTGAGGGACAATCCCACCAGCAGGGAGCCATTAGGCTGTTGCAGGGGTCCAAGCAAGCTCCTGAACAGGTACTTGCTGTCCTTCCTCTTGGAGATCTGTGCACAACGGACTCCTCCTCATCCTTCAGAGCATAAATGTCACTGCCCAAGAGACCTTTCCCGACTGTGGATGCCCCGGGCCCTTGTGCCCCTCACCTTGCTTATCTGTTCTTGGTACTTGGCGTGATCCGTCGCTATCTTATCAATACTCTTGTTTGCTCTTGGTTCCCTCTCCCTGATTGTAAACTTCATAAGGGCAGTGTGTTGACCTCTGTATTCTCAGTGCAGAGCACCCAGAAGCTGTGAAATGAACCCATGAGGGATGAGTACAGGAATCGTCTAGTGAAGGTTAGCTGTGGGCCTTGAGGACAGGTGGCTCACCAGGCCCTGGGAATGCACATCTCAAAGGGAGCCACGGCCTTTCCAAACCTCAGAAGAAAGACAAGTATCACTTCCAGAGACAGGAATGTTGGGGTCTTGTGGAGCACCCTTTGGTTGCCTCACTCTCATCGTCCTGTTGTGTGGGTGCTGTCGGCCCCTCCCACTTTCCCATGTGCCCCATGGTGCCCTCATAGACCTCATAGGCCCGCATGTCTTCTGGCTCCAAAGTCCATGGTGGGGGTGAGAGGAGACGACACATTCCACCGCTGAAGACAGACCTGCGACCAGAGAGAACTGGTGAGCCTTTCTCCTCCTTCTCCCCCAGCAGCCCCAGAGCAGCTCTTCTGTTGGAGATGGGGACTGAGGGACAAAGTCTCAGTGTGGGCCCTTCTTGGATCGTCTTCTCTTGTCTTCCTCTTCTTCTGAAGCCCAAGCCTCTTGACAGCCAGAGGGACAACCGGCCTTGATGGTTTCCTCGTCCACAGGGCGGCCATCCTCACAGTCGGCTGTAGGTCTCTCTAACTTAAACCATGTTTTAAGACAAAACCAAACCTTGGAAGAGCATACTTGGAAATGGTGTTCATGTAATGTGGTGTAAACTTAATTCTGGTCCCTTTGGTTTAAGTCAAAATTACTGTTAATTATCTCTTTATTTTTTTTATTTTTTATTTTTTTTTTGAGTTGGAGTCTCACTCTGTCACCCAGATTGGAGTGCGGTGGCCGGGAGCGGCCACCACAGCCTCGACCTGCAGGGCTCCGGTGATCCTTCCGCCTCAGCCTTCCCAGTAGCTGGAATTACAGGCATGCGCTACCACGCCCGACTGATTTTTTGATATATTGTAGAGATGAGGTCTCGCTGCCCAGGTGGGTCACGAACCCGCGGGCTCAGGCGATCCACTCACCTCAGCCTCCCAAAGGCACGGGATTATAGGCTGAGCCACCGAGCCCGGCTAATTATCTCTTTAAATGACAAGTTTATTGAGTGAAAAATTATAAAGGAGGACTTCTTTTTAAGGAAGAGTAGGATACCTCTTGGGGACATGTGTCATAATTTTTTCTTTATTAAAAAGTCATTTAAGGCTATTAAAAAAACACCTTTTAATTTTTATATATAAATACCTATCTAAAATAGAAATATTGAAAAGTGGCCGGGCTCGGTGGCTCAGCCTCTAATTCCAGCACTTTGGGAGGACGAGGCAAGTGGATTGCCTGAGCCTGCGGGTTCGAGACCCACCTGGGCAACTTGGCGAGACCTTGTCTCTACAATAAATAAAAAATTTATTGTGGTAGCACGCGCCTGTAGTTCTGGCTACTTGGAAGGCTGAGGTGGAAGGATCACCGGAGCCCAGCAGGGTGAGGCTGTGGTGGCTGGGAGCCTGCCGCTGCGCTCCAGCCTGGGCAATGGAGTGAGACTCCAACTCAAACAAACAAACAAACAAACAAACAAAATATTGAAAGGCACAGTTTTTAGTTTTTCACATGTTAACTTTAGATCAGGAGTCCCCAACCTCCAGGCCATGGACCAGTAATGGTCCATGACTTATTAGGAACCAGGCTGCACAGTAGGAGGTAAGCAGCGAGCAAGCAAGTGAAGCTTCATCTGTACTTATAGCCACTTCCCATTGGTTGCATTCCCGTCAGACCTCTGCCTGCTGTCAGATCAGTGATGGCATTAGACTCACACAGGAGTGTGAACCCTATTGTGAATTGCACATGCAAGGGATCTAGGTTGTGAGCTCCTTATAAGAATCAAATGCCTGCTGGACATGGTGACTCACACCTATAATCCCAGCACTTTGGGAGGCCAAGGTGAGAGGATTGCCTGAGCCCGCTGGTTCGAGACCAGCTTGGGCAACTTGGCGAGACTTTTTACTTCTCTACAGTAAATCAAAAAAATTAGCTGGGCGTGGTGGCACATGCCTGTATTTCCAGCTACTTGGAAGGCTGAGGTGGAAGAATCACCTGAGCCCAGCAGGCCGAGGCTGCGGTGGCTGTGAGTGTGCCACTGCACTCCAACCTGGGCGACAGAGTAAGACTCCAACTACAAAAAAAAAAGAAAGAAACAAAACAAAGTCTGTGAACCTGTGTTCTGGACTTTGATGGAGCACACTTATGCCAGATTTTTTACCCTCAATAGTAGTGATATCTGGGGCTGGAACGTTCTTTGTTGTAGGGGCTGCCCTGAGTGTTTTTGGTCCTTACCCACAAGGTGCTGATACACCACTCCCCATAGCTATGGCCACAGAAAGAGTCTCTAGACATTGCCCACTGTCCCCTGCAGAACACAGTTGTCCTTGGGGGAGATCCCTGACTTTCCTGAAGTGAAGAGAGAATAATTGGGCAGTGAGGATTCTGGAGGCTGACTGCCCAGGCTTTCTGTGCAGTCAAACCTCACAAACCTTAATCTGTATTTGCAGCTGCTCCTCAGCACTAGCATCATTGCCTCAGCTCCACCTCAGACCAAGTTGCCCAGGCTGGTTTTGAACCCGTGGGCTCAGGCATTTCTCTCACCTCGGCCTCTCAAAGTGCTGGGATTATAGGTGTGAGCCACCGTGGCCTGGCCCTGTTTTGTTTCTTAAGTGTCTTTCAGGTTGGATAAAAAAATGTTTGGAGTGGATTTTATGACTCCTTTAGAAAGTATTTATTCATTCTATATGTTTATATGTGTGTGCCTGCTGTGGGCCAGGCCTGGGGCTGGGTGTTTGAGGGCCTGGGCGCCCTTTGTGTGTTAGCCTGCCTGCCATTGAGTCTACCCTTAGGGGTCACTTCATGGGTTCTTGAGGGCAGATGCTTTTGTAGCTCAGTGCCAAGCTAATTGATGTGGGCCTACGAGATGAGGACAACTTTTAACGTTGGGCCACAAAAAAATGCAACTACATTTTTTCCTTGAAGCAGGAGGCATGGCCAAGCAGGGAGCCGGAAGGTTGTGTGTGACTTGCCAGTGGTTGATTTATCTGATTATTTTTCCCTCCAGTTTGCGAAGATAAGGAGTCGATGGTATACTAATATTTCCACTGTACCTATGAAGGGTAGGTTATCCTTACTGGGCAGTCAGCACCCCTTTTAGCAAGTGGTTTTTTGGTGGTGGTTCATATGCAAAGTAGGAGTTTGTCTTTGCTCCCAATACTGTAGCTGGTACTAGGATTTAATCATTCTCCAAGCACTGCCATAGGTTTCATGTGTCTAACCTTTCCAGCTGCTCTGTCACGCAACTGTAGTGCCAGGGAGACTGGCTGGCTGAACATAGCTGGTTTGGGGAACTCAAACCAGGTATTCTGTCTGCTGAGTCCAGTGTCTCTGCCAAGCCACCAAGAGTTTGTAAAAACAGACCAGAAGCCAGCAGTTCATGAAAACACCTTGCTTGCATCTTGCAAGATTTTATAGCAGATTTATGCTCTCTGTATTTGTTTTCTTTAGTTGATAGGGAAGGACTCTTCAAATTTCATCATCTAGATGTCAGTGACTAAACTATTTTACTTTCTATCTTGGCATAAGTGTGTGAACTTTTAAGAAATCCAACCTTTCTTTGGATATCTCTTGCAGCTGCTGGGTGTTTCCCTGATTAAGTAATTGTATGTTTCCTGAATGCCTTATCACTTGGTAACAGGTATTTCTAGTTATTGGCCCACTATTTTATTTTGTAACTCTGGATGTTGTTCTGAGGTAAAAGATTAAGTTTGGCACAGAAATCAAACTAGTTTATGTCATTGATTTGTTTAAAATTTAGCTTGCCCTTTTTAGGGCTTTTTATATGCCATATACTAAGTGAAACCCTTTGTATACGATGTCCTCATAGAGCCCCCGAGATCAGTACTAGGGTTGTTTCTGTTTTGCAGATGAGGAAATAGAGGCTAAGAAATTGGCGACTTGACCAAAGGTGAACAACTAGATGAGTGATGGTACCATTTTACTACATTAACTACCTCTTGGGAACAGTTAGGAATCAGTGCTTAATGAACACTTTGAAGTTATATCTGTGGAAAGAATGAATACTTTTTAACTGGGCAGAGTGGCACTCTTGGAGTTCCAGCTGCTTAGGAGGCTAAGGTGGGAGGATCACTTGAACTTCTAATGCAAACAATAAAAGTTATGTTCTGCATATTTCTTCTCTGAATGTCTGTTTTTACTACTCTAGAGAGAGCATTATCTGGGAGAGAAAAAAGGTTAAAAATACAATTGATTGCTTTTTTAAGCATTAATTTTTACTTACTATTTTATTGTGTGTGTGTGTTTTTTTTTAAGTCACACTGAGGAGAAGACTCAATGGGAACATCCAAAAACTGGAAAAAGAAAACGAGTAGCAGGAGGTTTGTATGTTGTTATAAAGCAAAGAATCTTGTATTTGAAGTATTAATTAGGAAAAATGTCACAGAGAGGTGACAGGTCACTGTGTCTTTCCAGGAGGGCTCTCTGGTAGAGAGCCATTAAGGGACTGGAATGTTACCTTGGGGAGCTTAGGGGATTTGGCAGAAGATGGATCGGGGTGAAGTGGGATGATTTCTTACTGTTTCTAAATCAAAAAAGTATCAGCCGGGCTCGGTGGCTCAGCCTGTAATCCCGCGCCTTTGGGAGGCTGAGGTGAGTGGATTGCTTGAGCCCGCGGGTTCGAGATCCGCCTGGGCAGCAAGACCTCATCTCTGCAATAAATAAAAAAATCAGCCAGGCGTGGTAGCGTATGCCTGTAATTCCGGCTATTCGGAAGGCTGAGGCGGAAGGATCGCCGGAGCCCAGCAGGTTGAGGCTGTGGTGGCCGGGAGCGGCCACTGCACTCCAGTCTGGGCGACAGAGTGAGACTCCAACTCAAAAAAAAAAAAAAAAGTATCAAAATAATTGGGACCTTTGATCACAGCTTTTGTTTTCCTATAGTTTGTACTGTTTCTAAAATTGTTCTTGGTTTATCTTATGGAATTAAATATATCAGTATTTTATGGAATTCCATCAAGATTGCCATGACTTCTAGGGCCTTCTGAGCAAGTATGTGATTGATGGAATAGAAGTATAAGAAGGTTCCTGTGCTTAAAAGTTTTAAGGTCTAGTTGAAAAGATGACATGTACACATGGAAAAAAATGGAACTGCTTCTTAACATCGCATGAGGTATCACAAGTCAGCATGTGGATGTTGTGGGATGCCTGCTTATGTCTAGATATGTTCTATGAGCTCATTCAAGGGAAAATTCACTTTGATTGAAGCAATGTTCACAGAGTGATCAAGATTGAATAGGTTGTCTCAAAAGCAAGGGGCTTTAAAGAGATGTAGAGCACAGTGGGGTAATGGGCTTTCTGGAGCCACCACAATTAGACCATGTGACCAAAGCCAGCTGAAGCAGTAAGTATTGTTTGGGTCCAGAAGGGGACTTCACTTCACCTCACCCCAGAACACATAGACCTGTCAGTGTTTCTTTTGTTTCAGATTTGCCATATGGATGGGAACAAGAAACTGATGAGAATGGACAAGTGTTTTTTGTTGAGTAAGTGTCTATGTAGAAATTACTCTTGACCATTTTGCCTTTTAATAGGAATTTTTTATTATAAAAGTTATACATGTTGACAACAGAAAAATATGCCTGTGAGCTTATCAGAAGGAGTTACTACTTTGAACACTTTTTGGATTTATTCTTCTGTTTTCTCCGTCCAGGCTTTCTTAGTAAGAAAGTAGAAAATGCACTGTGTGGACTGTTTAGTAATCTGTTTTTTCCATATAATATGTTATGAGCCTTTTCTCCTATCCTTATCTATTTTTCAAAAAAAAGATATTTAATGACTCTAGATTATTATTTTATACAGATATACTATAATTTATCAAATTGCCTGATGTTGTTAAATTCCTATTATTGGAAATCTATAATTATAAATGTTTGGAGTGTCCTTAACTGTAAAGCTTTTCTATCTCTTGATTCTGCCTCTGGGATGAATTCCACTATCAAACAGCAGTGGTAACTACCTGTCCAGCATATAGCATGAGCCAGGCCTGATTCTAATTTCTTTGTGTCTGTAGTGTTAGCTCATTGATCCCCACAGTGCCTCGAGAGATAGTACTGTTGTTATCCCTGGCTTACTGCTAGTGACACAGAGCCAGTGGGTGAGTAACTTGTTAAGGATCCCACAGCAAGTAAGTGGTAGAGCTAGGCTTTGAGTCCAGCACCTACTCCAAGTGTCTGCATTCTTATTCACTGGTTAGGAGAGAAATGAATGTTTCATGGCTGTAACATTTAAATTAGAAACTTCCATATTTCATGGGATTAAAATTGGTTAGTTAATAGAAGCTGATTTAAGCAGGAATTTTTTTAAAGTTATGAATGTAACATAAATATATATATTTTTGATTCGGAGTCTCACTCTGTTGCCCAGGCTGGAGTGCGTGAGCCACCACGCCCAGCCTTGAATGCAGCATGAATATTTTCTTTCTTTTTTTTGATTCGGAGTCTCACTCTGTCACCCAGGCTGGAGTATAGTGGCGTGCTCACAGCCACCACAGCCTTGACCTGCTGGGCTCAGGAGATCCTTCTGCTGCAACCTCCAAAGTAGCTAGGACTACAGGCACGTGCTACCGTATCCAGCTGTGAATATAACATAAATGTTTTCTTTTTTTGAGTCGGAGTCTCACTCTATTGCCCAGGCTGGAGTGCAGTGGCTCGCTCACAGCCATTGCAGCCCCAACCTACTTGGCTCAGGCGATCCTTCCCTCTCAGCTTTCCAACTAGTTGGAACTACAGGCATGTGCCATCATGCCCAGCTCATTTTTCCTGATTTATTGTAGAGATGAGGTCTCGCCAAGTTGCCCAGGCTGATCTCGAACCCATGGGCTCAGGCCATCCTCTCACCTCGGCCTCCCAAAATGCTGGGATTATAGGTATGAGCCACTGCGCCCAGCCAATATTTCCTTTTAACATTTGATTCAAGTACACCAAGCTTGTGAGGTTGGGCCAGGCCTGATCTTTGAATGTGAATCTGCTGCTTAGATGCATTGTTTTCCCCAAGTGTACCTGTAACATAGCATCTGCAATTTCTACTTTGACTTTATTTAAGGTTGAGCAAACACATCACATTTTCTTTTTTTTTCTGAGTTAGTCTTACTCTGTTGGCCAGGCTGGAGTGCAGCGGCATGTTCACGGCCACTGCAGCCTCGACCTGCTGGGCTCAGGTGATCCTTCTACCTCGGCCTTCCAAGTAGTTGGAACTATAGGCACTCACTACCACACCCAGCTTATTATCAAAAGATTTATTGTAGAGACGAGGTCTCACCAAGTTGCCCAGGCTGGTCTCAAACCCCTGAGCTGAGCTTAGGCAATTCTCTTGCCTCAGCCTCCCAAAGTGCTGGAATTACAGACTTGAGCCACCGCACCCAGCCACATCACATTTTCAAAGAACATGAATGTTACGTCGTCTTGGAGTTCTGTGGGTTTTTTTTTTTAAGCATTTTCACTGTGTTTGATTGAACCAAAGCTTTTTTTTTTTTAAAGCTACTTGTCTTTGAAGCTCTCCAAAACATCCAGCCAAATTTTCACAAATTCAGGTGACATTTTATTTTCACATTCCATTGTATCAGTTCATGTCATAATAGTTCATTAAATAATGTAGTTACTGTCACAAGCTCAAAGGCGTAAATGGTTTCTGAGCAAACCTAAGTGAACTCTTGGTCCATATCCTGTATTGGGAGCAAATGGGCCAAGGCTTGCTTGAGAGGAGTCTCTCAGCCACCAAGGACAGCTCCGGGAAGACAAGACTGTATTTGGATGGGTGGTATGTTTGTTGTTGCCTAGTAGTTTGTTACCGGTTTCCCCCACTGATTTGAAAAGGTTTTTTTCCCTCAACAAATTAAGGATGTCAACACATCGGTTATATGTTACAAATGCTTTTTTCAAGTTTTTCTTTTAATTTTGTTGATTTAAAAAAATCAACTATAGACTGTCTTAAATTTTTGTGTAGTCAAATCAGTTTTATTTTGTGCAGTTGCTGTCTTCGTATTCGTGCTTAGAAAGTGATTGTCTAAAATGAGCATAAATCCTAATCAACATAGAGTAGTGATTTCCAGGAGTGGGTGCTAGACCAACATTAGCATCGTTCTCAGGCATCTCCCACTCCTGCTCCCTTACCACCCCCCCGCCCCGGACCTACTGAATCAGCCACTCTGGGGTGGGGCTGGCAGCCTGAACTTCAACAAGCCCTCCAGGGATCCTGATGTATACTCATCCACTCCAGAGCAGGGGCTGTTGACTTCTGTCTGTAAAGGACCAGATAATTTGTTTTAGGCTTTATGGGCCATATGGTTTCTGTTGCCATGATTCAACTCTGCCACTGCAATGCCAAAGCAACTATATACAGTATATAAATGATGGGCATTGTTGTGTTCTAATAAAATTTTACAAAAACGGTTGGTGGGCCAGTTTTGGCAAACTGCTGGTCTAATCTAGGGGAATAAGCAAGGGCTTTGGGGGCAAGCTAGAACTTGGCTCCCCTAGCTAAAAGTGTCACTTCTCTGAGCCTGTTGATGTGGTATGTTGGTAGATGTTTAACACCAGCTCTTTGGAGAAAAAAAACCCAGGTCTGTTTCTATGGTATAAGTACTTTTACCTTAGCTGATTTCAAGCTACCAAGGTGAAGTCACTGAGGAGTTGGGGAGAAAGAGACACACTTGGCTCTTTTAAGCCAGTGTGCCAGTCCAGCACAGGATTGCTCTGTGGTCCATGTTTAACGTTAGGGTCACAGTGCTTATCTGATAGGCAATAGTTATAATTAAAGGCTGGATTACTCTTGGGTCTTAGTTTTTTATTTTATTTCTTTTTTTGAGTTGGAGTCTTACTCTGTCGCCCAGGTTGGAGTGCAGACACACTCACAGTCACCACAGCCTCGACCTGCTGGGCTCAGGAGATCCTTCCACCTCAGCCTTCCAAGTAGCTGGAACTACAGGTGTGTACCACCACACCTGGCTAGTTTTCTTTATTTATTGTAGAGATGAGGTCTCTCCATGTTGCCCAGGCTGGTCTTGAACCCGTGGTCTCAGGCAATCCTCTTGCCTATGCCTCCCAAAGTGCTGGGATTACAGGCGTGAGCCACTGCACCCAGCTAGGTCTTAGTTTTTTTTTGTTTGTTTTGATTTGTTGTAGAGAGGTCTTGCCAAGTTGCCTGGGTTGGCCTCAAACCCACAGCCTCAGGCAATCCACTCATCTCAGTCTCCCAAAGTGCTGGGATTACAGGCTGAACCACCGAACCCAGTTGGTCTTAGTTTTTTTATAGGGTGATGATTACGGATTTTCTTTTTTTTGAGTTTGAGTCTTACTCTGTCGCCTAGGCTGGAGTGCAGTGGCACGCTCACGGTCACTGCAGCTTCGACCTGCCTGGCTCAGGTGATTCTTCCACCTTGGCCTTCCAGGTAGCTGGAACTACAGGTGCACACCACCATGCCTAGCTAATGTTTTGATTTTTTTTAGAGATGAGGTCTCGCCATGTTGCCCAGGCTGGTCTCGAACCTATTGGCTCAGGCAGTCCTCTTGCCTGTGCCTCCCAAAGTGCTGGGATTACAGGCGTGAGCTACTACACCCAGCTGAGTATAGATTTTAAGCTATGTAATTTTACCCGTGCATATTATGCATACATTTTAAATGATGAACTCTCATCTATTTCTGGAGGGCTCCTAATAATTTTTAAGGTTTTTTGAGGTTTTAAAATCTTAAATTCCAAGAATCATTTAAAATGTAAAAGATAAATTTTACTTCAAGAAATAGCCCTTTCATTCACATGTGAATGAGTGTATTTTAATATTGTTTCTGCAAGATTTACGTAAACTCCAAATCAAAATTAGAGTGCTTATAGGAGGTATGAGTACAGTCTTAAAATCACTGGAATTGGATTAGTTGGCCAGTTGCATATTTACAATTTGGCTTTATCTTTTTGAGTTTTCTACTTTCCCACCTGTCTTTAGGCCCTTGCACAGGGCTAAGGGATTTAACTGAAATCTACTGAATACGGTGACAGACAGATTTTATAACCACATTTACATAAATTAAATAAAACTCAAAGCCAGCCGGGCTCGGTGGCTCAGCCTGTAATCCCGCGCCTTTGGGAGGCTGAGGTGAGTGGATTGCCTGAGCCCGCGGGTTCGAGACCCACCTGGGCAGCGAGACCTCATCTCTACAATAAATCAAAAAATCAGCCGGGCGTGGTAGCACATGCCTGTAATTCTGGCTACTTGGAAGGCTGAGGTGGAAGGATCGCCGGAGCCCAGCAGCTCGAGGCTGTGGTGGCTGGGAGCGGCCACTGTACTCCAGTCTGGGCAACAGAGTGAGACTCCAACTCTCAAAAAAAAAAAACAAAAAAAAACTCAAAGCCCTCTGAAGAAGCCTTTTTTGAGATCTAAGGATACCAGTCCCAAGTTGTTGTTTGTTACAGTATGTGTTACAGCCAATTCTGAAGGAAAAGATTCCATGACCACCTTTCCAGGCAGGAATATAATCCTTCTGGAGGCCAGAAGATAGATTATATGGTCCCCAGTTATTTTCAGGCTTAAGAATAGGCCTTTTAGTACGTGAAAAATGGGGTTTGCCTCTGTAAAATTGTCTTATATTTATATATATTTTTTTTCCTTGTGAGCCAGGGTCTCTCGCTCTGTCACCCAGGTTGGAGTGCAGTGGCATGATCATGGCCACCACCGCCTCTACCTGCTGGGCTCAGGGGATCCTCCTGCCTTTCCCTCCTGAGTAGCTGGGACTATAGGCAAGCGCCACTATGCCCAGCTAAGTTTTTGATTGTCTGTAGAGACATGTTCTCGCTATGTTGCCCAGGCTGGTCTCAAAGTCCTGGGCTCAAGTGATCCTTCCACCTCAATCTCCCGAAGTGCTGGGATTATAGGTGGGAGCCACTGCACCGGGCCTAAAGTTGTCTTTAATTTGTAAATGCATATTCATTACTTTCTCTTTTTTGTGCAGCCATATAAATAAAAGAACTACCTACTTGGACCCAAGACTGGCATTTACTGTGGATGATAATCCGACAAAGCCAACCACCCGCCAGAGATATGATGGCAGCACTACTGCCATGGAAATTCTCCAGGGCCGGGATTTCACTGGCAAAGTGGTTGTGGTTACTGGAGCTAATTCAGGAATAGGTAGGCTGTTAACTTATTTATTTATTTATTGTGACTAGTATAATAAAATGCACTTAAATCTGACTATAATAGAGTTTTGCATAGTTTTTCCCTAATTTAAAAATGAATTTTAGCCTTTTTAGCTATTGTTTCATTAAAATCATGACCTGTTTTTAAATCCCAGTGTTACCGTGGAAGGCTATGCAAGGGCCGACCTTGAAGTCTCTGAAAGCTGAACACTCAGCAAAAGATCGTGGCTATTTTGGTATTCAGGGATAAGAGACAACAGCCTCCGTCAAAGAGCTTTTGACCTGGTCTGTGTGGTTTACGGACATATTCCAATTACCTGGGTTATTCAAACCAAAATTGATTGGTAATAGAATATGGGGAACAACAAGGTATTATGACTTGGAACAAAGGATACTGCAGGTTTCAATTGGTCACTGAGCATATCATTTTCTTTTGGGAACAGGATCTTACTTCTTTATAAAATTGGAGAATTAGTTCCTGTCTTAACCTCTAAATTAACCCTCTTAATTGCCAGTGTGTAACCACAGTGACCATCATGAGGTAGATGGCTCCAGAGGGTGTCCTTTCTTCAGTTTTATGGACTGTTAAAGAGACAGGAGCAAAGGTGCTTAAACCATAACTCTTCATATGATATCATTATTATTTTGCTTTGGTCCATTTACATCAATATCTGAACCAGTAAGAATCAACTGCTTTGAGTAAGACTGTGCACCTTTAGATTTATTTACAGATAGAAACAACTGAATGGCGTTTGGCTGTCTTCTGTCAGGCTCTCTCTGTCCCCTTGATCCCCCTCAGCCCCCACAAGGCCCTCTAGTTTGGCCTCCTCTCTTACAAGCTTTTATCACCTCTACTTTCTCTCTTTCTTAATTTTGAATGACTTCTTGAGCCTCTGGAAATATTCTCTAGCATCATCAAAGCAAGCATAGGAGGTAAAAATACATTGGTGACAGATTAATTTTTGTGTAGTACAGGGTCTGAAATACCATCCGAGAGCAAGATTTTTGACTCTACTTGTCTGTTATTAAGGTAAAGAAACAGAAACAAATGGAAATTTTTTTATTTTTTTATGTGTTTACTGGAAAGGGGTTTATTTAAAATCAGCTCTTTGCACCTTATCCTGGGCTTAGACTATGTTCAATCCAATTGTCTGAATTTCTGCATTGGTGTAATCATTGATGTCAAAACTAATGACGTGATAGTAAAAATAATGGCTAGATGCTTATTCCAAGAAGCAATATATTGTGCTGATTGTACTGACTATTGTTATGGTGAACATGTAGACCACTGCAGTTGTAGAATAATTAAGAAAAAAATAAGAATTTAAGGACTTAAGAAAAAAAAATATTTTTTGAGTTGGAGTCTTATTCTGTCGCCCAGGCTGGAGTGCAGTGGCATGCTCACGGCCACCGCACCCTCTACCTGCTGGGCTCAGGTGATCCTTCCGCCTCAGCCTTCCAAGTAGCTGGAACTACAGGCACATGTGACAATACCTGGTTAATTTTTTTTGTGTGTGTGTGTCGAGATGAGGTCTTGCCAAGTTGCGCAGGCTGGTCTCAAACCTGTGGGCTCAGGCAATTCTTTCACCTTGACCTTTCAAAGTGGCTGGGATTATAGGCATGAGCCAGTACGCCCGGCAAAAAATATTTTTTAATTTAATATTCAGTTAGGCCGGGCTTTGTGGCTCAGCCTGTAATCCCAGCACTTTGGGAGGCCGAGGTGGGTGGATTGCCTGAGCCCATGGGTTCAAGACCAGCCTGGGCAACTTGGTGAGATCATCTCTACAATAAATAAAAAATTAGCCGGTCATGGTAGCACACACCTGTAGTTCCAGCTACTTGGAAGGCTGAGGCAGAAGGATCATCGGAGCCCAGCAGGTCAATGCTAGGGTGGCCATGAGTGTGCCACTACACTCCAGCCTGGGTGACAGAGTGAGACTCCAACTCAAAAAAAAAAAATTCAGTTAACTAGCAAATTAATTAAACTAAAAGATCTTATTCTCCTAATCTTCTATCTGGACTGCTTTTTAAAATTTATTGTCACTCATTTATTTATTTATTGGCCAGACGCGGTGGTTCAAGCCTGTAATCTCAGTACTTTGGGAGGCCGAGGTGAGAGGATTGCCTGAGCTCAAGGTCTTGAGACCAGCCTGGGCAACTTGGCGAGACCTCATCTCTACAATAAGTCCAAAATAAACCGGGCATGGTAGCATGTAATTCCAGCTACTTGGAAGGCTGAGGCAGAAGGATCTCCTGAGCCCAGCAGGTCTAGGCTGTGGTGGGCATGAGCGTGCCACTGCACTCCAGCCTGGGTGACAGAGTGAGACCCTGATTCAAAAAAAGGAAAAAAAAAATTTTAAAGAGACAAAAAAGTCTTATTCTGTCACCCCGGCTAAAGTGCAGTGGCATGATCATAGCTCATAGCTCACTGGAGCCTCAAGCTCCTCTGCTTAAAGCTCTTCTCCTGCCTTGGCCTCCTGAGTACTGCAGGTATGCACCACCATGCCTGGCTAACTTTTTATTTTTTGTAGCGATATCATCTCACTATGCTGGTCTTGAACTTGTGGCCTCAAGTGATCCTCTCGCCTCAGCCTCCCAAAGTACTAGAATTACAGGCATGAGCCACTCTGCCAGGCTTGGTTTTTCCTTAATTAGTAAGATATGTGACAACTGATTATTTTCTGTGTTAAGCATTCAGACTTCTCTGTCTGACATTTGATAGCAGACCTTTGAATATGGCTAATGCTTTTTCAAAGACATGGAACACCAGGCCTATGACATTGTAATTTAGGACTAATAGTGTTGGTTCAGAATATTAAAAGGGCTATGTCTAGTTGAATATTTAATCACGATGGAAGGAGAGGAGACACTGAAGCATTGAGACTAAATTTGTGGTTGATCAGAATGGCCCTCACATCTCTTGGAATGAAGCTGAAAACTCTTTGTGCCTCTTCTGAGCACCACCTTCCCCTTAGGCTCTTCCTTTCTGATGGCCATCATTCATTTTGCAGACACTGCAGGAGTGTCTGTGGTCCGGTTGGATGTTGTGGCAAGTTGTAGCGCTCAAGTCGGCACAGATGTCATGGAAAGTCTCAGGGAGCCTCTCCTATTCAGGCATTCACAGCTCTGTCCCCAGTTCTCACCTTCCTTCAGAAATTGCCTTTCACGCTGCCCCTCCCCTACTCCCCTCCACTCTTGGGAAGTGCAAGTCTAGGTGAGTGCTAAAGATTTTTATTCTGAATTTTTGAAATCATATCGTACTGCAAATTCCAGGCAATCATACACTCACAAATCACTTTCACTCTGCAGCAGTGGTATCAGGCTTAAAGAAAGGAAGTGGCTGAAGATAGGCACATGGTTTTGCTAAGTTAGCTTTTGTGTCCTGCATGGCTGCCTTAGAAAGTGTCCTTGCCCAAGTAGGCTGTGGCTTCTAGATAAAGTCCTTCCTGCTACTGAGCTATGAAACATGCCAATTTATAAATAGCTATCACTACTTTAGTTCTGCCCATTTCAAATGAAATAGCTGAATGCAGAATGAGTGAAGTGGTCGCCTTTACTTCCAGGACTTCTGGAGCATTCTTGAATGCTTTGATGGTGTTGGTGTTCTCTTTTCTTTGGTCACTCAAGGGAGCCCATTTTCTATGTTGAATCTTTAACCTTGTGAATGTCTGTTCTCATTTAAGCAGAGTGGGTTGGAACAAAACACAGCAGTATTTATTTTGATTTTGTTGTTTTGTTTTCTTTTTGAGTCAGAGTCTCACTCTGTTGCCCAGGCTGGAGTGTAGTGGCATGAACACAGCTCACCTCCTGGACTCATGTGATCCTTCTACCTCAGCCTCCTGAGTAGCTGAGACAGCAGGCACATGCCACTATGCCTGGCTAATTTTTTTTTTTTTTTTGTAGAGACAGGGTCTCGCTATGTTGTCTAGGCTTGTTTTGAACTCCTGGCTCAAGCAGTTCTCTCACCTTGGCCTTCCAAAGTGCTGGGATTACAGGCATGAGCCACTGCACCTGGCCAACAGTATTTATTTTGAAAGTAGTGACTTCACAATAAAAACATAGATACCTAATTTGCCTTACAAAGGCTGATTACAAATCTGATATTTCCAGTAATTTAAAAAAATTCCCCACAAGGCAGTGCTCTGTTGGAATTGTAGTTGGTGAGAATTTTTCTAATGTGGAAAGGGACATTTCTTCCTTGACAGACTTCAAGGTTGCACTAGGCCCCTGCTGCCTTCTAAGTGGCCTCTAAGCAGATTCTATCTTGTCATCATCTCTTCCCCTCAGCTGGAAGTGACGTGGAGCTAGATTTTGAATTTTGACAAAATCAGGTTGATTCTGCATGACAAAAGTAAGATTCGGAGGAAAAGTCAGAATAAAACATCATGGGCTCCTGAATTCCTTGTTTTTACAGTTAGGGTTTTAAGGCAGGTATCTCCACTGTTGCCTGGATTCAGTCGCCTAGATGGGGGATGGGCAAACCCTGGCCCCTGGGTGACATCTGAACTGCTGTCTGATATTGTAAGTAAAATTTTATTGGAACACAGCCACACCCATTTATTCCCATATTGTCCTATAAGAGGGAACTACTGTATGTTTTTATCCAGTTATTGCAAAATTACACAGCTATTTATTTGCATGTTATCAGCAGAGTTGAGTAATTACAGCAGAGACCATATGGCTGGCAAAGCCTAAAATATTTACTATCTGGTCCTTTACAGAAAAAGTTTGCTGATTCTTGCATTAGATGATCTAGTCCCTTTCAAAGTAAGTTTCCCCCAACATTTTCTAAATTAGCCACAATCTAGATGAAATTTAGATAAATTTGGTTGCCCCAGCCAAAGGAAGATTGTGGTTTGTAACTGTTCCTCCACAATATCCTGCAACCCTCGACTCAACTCTGTTTCCTTTTTTTTTTTTTTTGGTAGGGAGCTTCAAGGATTAGGATGTTGCCTCCTCAGAAACTAACACTTTTCTCTCCTTGACCTTTGTTTAACCAGCTTTCTGAACCCGAAGAACTTTGTAGATTGAAAGCTGTAGCTTGTGGACTTCTCTCTGTGGAGATCAGCATCTCAGTATCCAGGGGGATGTCATCTCTCCACCCAAAGCTTCCGCTAGCAGATCAAGAGACCCGGAACCCCACAGCCCCGAATGCTAACCTGTAGAGACAAGGGAGGAATTCGTTTCTGTTTGAGTTCAACATAGACTGAGCAGGAAGGGCCAGGTGTTTTACAACTCTCTCCAGAGTTAGCCCCCTGATGGCTCTGATTTGGTAAAAACAAATGGCAATGGCTTCAACATGGTGATCATGACATGCAAATGCTACTGGCCAGTCTCAAGAGAGGGAACTTTTTAGGCTAGGGAATTTGTCACCATAGGAAGTCCCATGACTTCTTTTGTAGGCTCAAACCTGTTATTTGACCTAATTTGGCTATGCATATAGATAGTATAAAATGCTGTCCCCTTGAATCTGAAGGCTGACAAAAGCAGGATCCTTCTAATGAGGAGTTAATTGAATGCCTAAATGTAGGCCACCTACTCTGTTCATTGTCTCTTGTTAGCAGGACAAGTGTTGGAACTCATGCAGATTGTTGCCATGAGCAGACAGATTTATTATCATATTTAAGGAGTGACATCCAGGGTTTTGTCAAACATCCATTAAAAACCTATTAACAGGTATGAGCAAATTAGGTATTTTCAGTCTTATGTTCAGTGGTAATGATGATAAAACTTTCTTTTTTTTTTTTTTTGAGTTGGAGTCTCACTCTGTCGCCCAGACTGGAGTGCAGTGGCTGCTTCCGGCCACCGCAGCCTCGACCTGCTGGGCTCCGGTGATCCTTCCACCTCAGCCTTCCAAGTAGCTGGAACTACAGGCACGCGCTACCACGCCCGGCTAATTTTTGATTTATTGTAGAGATGAGGTCTCGCCAAGTTGCCCAGGTGGGTCTTGAACCCACGGGCTCAGGCAATTCACTCACCTCAGCCTCCCAAAGGCGCGGGATTACAGGCTGAGCCACCGAACCTGGCTTTTTTTTTTTTTTTGAGTTGGAGTCTCACTCCATCTCCCAGGTTGGAGTGCAGTGGCATGTTCACGGCCACTGCAGCCTCGACTTGCTGGGCTCAGGCAATACTTCCATCTCAGCTTTTCAAGTAACTGGAACCACAAGCGTGTGTCACCACGCCCAGCTAAGTTTTTTATTTATTATAGAGATGAGGTCTTGCCAAGTTGCCCAGGCTGGTCTTGAACCCCTGGACTCAGGCAATCCTCTTGCCTCCGCCTCCTAAAGTGCTAAGATTACAGGTGTGAGCCATTGTGCCCTGCTGAAAACTTTCTTCTTAACTTTCAGTCATGGCTTAGATTTGTTTTTATTTAGTTAGTTAGTTAGTAGTCAGTCAGTCAGTTAGTTAATTAATTATTTGAGTCAGGGTTTTACTTTGTTGCCCAGGCTGAAGTACAGTGGCATGATCTCAGCTTACCGCAGCCTGAACCTCCTAGGTTTAGGCAATCCTTCTGCCTCAGCCTCCTGAGTAGCTGGGACTACAGGTGTGCCCCACTATGCCCAGCTCGTTTTTTTTTTTTTTTTTTTTTTTTTTTAGTTGGAGTCTCACTCTGTTGCCCAGACTGGAGTGCAGTGGCCGCTCCCGGCCACCGCAGCCTTGACCTGCTGGGCTCCGGCGATCCTTCTGCCTCAGCCTTCCAAATAGCCGGAATTACAGGCATGCGCTACCATGTCCGGCTGAGTTTTTGATTTATTGTAGAGATGAGGTCTCGCTGCCCAGGCGGGTCTCGAACCCGCGGTCTCAGGGAATCCACTCACCTCAGCCTCCCAAAGGCGCGGGATTACAGGCCCCAGCTCGTTTTTTAATTCTGTGTAGAGACTGAGGTCTCACTGTGTTGCCTAGCCTGATCTCGATCTCCTGGGCTCAAGCAATTCTCTTGCTTTGGCCTCCCAAATTGTTGGGATTATAGGTGTGAACCACTATGCCCAACCTAAGATTTGATTTTTAAATTTCTTTCAAGGCCGGGTGCGGTAGCTCATGCCTATAATCCCAGCACCTTGAGAGGACAAGGTGAGAGGATCACCCTAGCCCACATGTTTGAGACTGGCCTGGGCAACTTGGCGAGACCTAATCTCTACAATAAATGAAGAAAAATGAGCCAGGTGTGATGGTGCATGCCTGTAGTTCCAGCTACTTGGATGGCTGAGGTGGAAGGATCGCCTGAGTCCAACAGGTCAAGGCCGAGGTGGCTGCGAGCATGCCACTGCACTCCGGCCTAGGTGACAGAGTGAGACTCTGACTCAAAAAAAAAGTTTCTTTCAGAATTTGGTTGAGATGAAACATTTCTTTCACCTTTTGAACCTTTATAACACTGGACTACATGAAATCTTATGATTTTAAGTCTACAATAACCTGGCCAGCCAGGCGCAGTGGCTCATGCCTGTAATCCCAGCACTTTGGGAGGCAGAGACGAGAGGATTGCCTGAGTCCATGGGTTCAAGACTAACCTGGGCAAGATGGCGAGACCTCATCTCTACAGTAAATCAAAAAATTAGCCAGGTACGGTGGCCCATGCCTGTAGTTCCAGCTGTTTGGAAGGCTGAGGCGGAAGGATTGCCTGAGCCCAGCGGATTGAGGCTGCGGTGGCCGGGAGTGTGCCACTACCCTCCAGCCTGGGTGACAGAGTGAGACTCCTAATCTATCAATCAATCAAATAGAATAAAATAAAGTAAAATAGCCTGACTTGGTTTAGATATTTTAGCCAGAGAACCCATTAATAAAGACAATACAGTTATATTCCCCCAAACAACTACAAGCTGTATGTTGACATGTACCAGTGAAATGCATTTTAGAACTCACACTTTAATTTTTTATTCATATTTATGTGCAAAATCACCTCGCTTAGGTTTATTATATGGATGCATGTGCTTGCAATTCAAAATTTATATATTTTGAGGTATAAAAACTATGTGCTCAAGTTATCAGTCACCTCAAAATTTGTTTTCCTTGAAACAAAATGAAAGTATCAGATTTTCATGCAGGGAATTACAAAATGTTATTATAGTATAATGTTGAAATTGGTTGTCTTAGCTTAGAGAGCCCACTTTTAAAAACTTGGGATCTTGTTCCTAAATCATGTGCAGAAATTACAGTGTGAACTGTAGTTGCCAATATTCTTTTATCTTACAAATCATCACCATGATGAATTCATATCTAGTGTAAATACTACCAGTTCTACAGTAATACACAAAAATTACTTTTTCTTCATGTAGAGAAGGGTATTGGTACTTAAGATTTTAAGTCCACACTTCCCTAGTATGGACTATACTAGTTTCCTTTATAGCTTCGGTTCTTTGTTTTCCATACCTGTTGCTAAATTCTGCCTTTAAGCCTAAGGTAAGCCACTGATTTTTTTTCCCCACTTATTCCAAAAAAATCCCATAAATCTGAGGCCATAGCAAACTTATATTTAGTCATTTTCTTGGGTAAAACATAATTATATGAAATCATTACTCTTGGGATCTTGAAATGCCTGATTAGTTTCCTTTCTGCTGGTTCACAAGACTTAAACTAGTGGAGTCTTGGCATTTATCTTTTTGAGAACCTGGTACTCATTAAATAAAGGAAAAAATCTGAAACAATCTAAATAACCTTTTGGGAATTAAACTCCCATTAAAAAAATTTTTTTTTTCCTGAGTTGAAGTCTTACTCTGTTGCCCAGGCTGGAGTGCAGTGGCATGCTCATGGCTACCGCAGCCTCGACCTGCTGGGCTCAGGCGATCCTTCCAAGTAGCTAGAACTACAGGCACATGCCACCATTCCCAGCTAACTTTTTGATTTATTGTAGAAATGAGGCCTCACCATGTTGCCCAGGTGGGTCTCAAACCCATGAGCTCAGGCAGTCCTCTCACCTCTGCCTCCCAAAGTGCTGGGATTACAGGCACGAACCTTTGCACCTGGCTCCCATTTTAAGTTAAAAACATTTGTGACAACTATTCTGCAAAACTGTACCCATATAAGTAAAATGATTTTGAAATTATTTTGTTCTAAGAAACTATGAAGATTTTTGAAAATATTAGAAAAGGTCTTTGAATGATATTATATAAAAAGAAGTAGTACCTTATGACAGCCATTTTACTTTGAAATATTCTTAGACATTGAACATACATGGAAATCACATGATCAAAGCATTTGAGAAGTAAATATCTAAAGGAAAAGACTAAAGTATTCTAGCAAGCCTCATAATTTAGTAATCTTGTATAAAATTTGATAGTAGGTATATGCATGTGTATGTACATATATATTAAAAAACTAAGTTTATAATCAGGTGTAAAGTAGTCCCCTCTGTTTTATTTTTGGAGTTGGGGGTCTCACGCTCACCTAGGCTGGAGTGCAGTGGCACGCTCATGGTTTACTGCAGTCTCAACCTCCTGGGCTAAGGTAATCCTTCTGCCTCAGCCTCCCAAGTAACTGGGATTACAGGGGCCACCACACCTGACTACATTTTTTGACTTTTTATTTTTCTTGAGTTGGTGCCTTACTCTGTCACCCTGGCTGGAGGGCAGTGGCATGCTCACGGCCACTGTAGCCTCTACCTTCTGGGCTCAGGTGATCCTTCCTCTTCAGCCTTCTAAGTAGCTGGAACTACAGGCTCAAACTGCTGTGCCTGGCTAATTTTTCTTGATTTATTGTAGAGATAAGGTCTCCCCCACGATGCCCAGGCTGGTCTTGTACCCATGGGCTCAGGCGATCCTCTTACCTTGGCCTCCCAAAGTTATAGGCGTGAGCCACTGTGCCCGGCCCATTTTAAAATTTTTATTTTATTTTTGTTTTTTGTTTTTTTTTGAGTTGGAGTCTCACTCTGTTGCCCAGACTGGAGTGCAGTGGCCGCTTCTGGCCACTGCAGCCTCAACCTGCTGGGCTCCGGCGATCCTTCCGCCTCAGCCTTCCAAGTAGCCGGAATTACAGGCATGCGCTACCACGCCCGGCTGATTTTTTGATTTATTGTAGAGATGAGGTCTTTTTGCCCAGGTGGGTCTCGAACCCGCGGGCTCAGGCAATCCACTCACCTGAGCCTCCCAAAGGCACGGGATTACAGGCTGAGCCACCGAGCCTGGCTAGAAATGAGATCTTGCTGCGTTGCCCAAGTTGAACTCGAATTCCCACGCTCAAGCAATCCATCCACCTTGGCTTCCCAGAGTGCTAGATTACAGGCGTGAGCCACCACACCAGGCCTAATGTAGTCCCCACTTATCCATGGTGTTACTTTCTGAGATTTCAGTTACCTGAGGTCAACTGCTATCCAAAAATATTACAGTATTTTGAGAGAGAGACAGAGACCAGGTTAGCATAACTCTTATTGCAGTACCTTGGCCCACTTTTTCTAGTTTATAATTGTTGTTAATCTCTTACTGTGCCTAATTTATACTTTAAACTTTATCATAGCAATGTATATATAGGAGAACATATAGTGCATGTAGCGTTTGGTACTGTCCTTGTTTTTAGGCATCCGCTGGGAGTCTTGGAATGCATCCCTGAGAATAAGGGGCAACTGTGTGTGTGTATACCTGACTAGATCACAACACTTTTTTGTCACATGAGGTCATTAGTTGAATTTCATGCTTGTATGTAGGTTTGGATTTTTTTTTTTTGAGTCAGAGTCTAACTCTGTCCCCCAGGCTGGAGTGCAGTTGCACGCTCATGGTCACCACAGCCTCGACCTGCTGGGCTCAGGCAATCCTTCCACCTCAGCCTTCCAAGTAGCTGGAACTTCAGGCATGCGCCACCACTCCTTGCTAATTTTTTGATTTAGTGTAGAAATGGGGTCTCACCAAGTTGCCCAGGCTGGTCTTGAACCCATGGGCTCAAGCAATCCTCTCACCTGAGCCTCCCAAAGTACTGGGATTATAGGTGTGAGCCATTGCGCCCGGCCTTAATTTTTTGATTTTTTGTGGAGACAAGGTCTCACCATGTTGCCCAGGCTGGTCTGGAACCCATGGGCTCAGATAATCCTTTCGCCTCTGCCTCCCAAAGTGCTGGGATTATAGGCGTGAGCCACTGTGCCTGGCAGGTTTGGATTTTACTTTACTCTTTATAGTGACAGCATAACATGAGGGCCACACAAGCTATTGCTCGATGACAAAATGGTTCAAACTCACAATTTTAAAAAAATTTGAAAATATAATTTAATTCTAGTTGAAGCTTTGTAATGTCTTTTGGAAATTGTTTTACTTAAAACCCAGTTTAAATAATTTGATCATTTCCTTTTAGTTAAGACAGTGATATAGTAAGAATTGTAATGGAAAAAAATTCTATATGTTTTCTGTCCATTAACCTAAAAGCAGAAATGTCTTCATACATTTTTATTTTTCCTCCACTAGAGGGCTCTGTTGCCCTTTCATATAATTAAACAAAAGCGGTAGCATCTCAATATAGTTTTCTGCCTCTTAGCCAGTCTTGCTTTCATTTTTGTTAAATAATGTATCTTACTTTTCTAACATATCTTTTAGGTCTTGTGATTCTCCAGTGATAGAGTTCAAACTGAAGACTGCAACTAGTGTCATATTTATTTCTTTTGCTGTCTTTTTTGTTTTGTTTGTATAAAATGCCAGGGATGAAGAGATCCATTTAATAAAAAGGCCCATTGTATTCAGGGAGCAGCCTGCTCTACCAATTACACAGGGCATGTGTTTTCATGACATTATTGGTTTTGAGTGTGCTGGCCTATCAATAATGCGTTTTTTTTTTTTTTCTAAATGGAAATGTAATATTTAAATATTCATGCCTCTGTTTAGGGTACATTTAGAATGCCTTTTTTCCTAAGAATATAGAGTCTCCCTTACCCCTGCCACCAACTTTACCCAGTATTATATAATTTATTGTAATTAGGTGGTTTATTTTTCATTTTCTTTCTTTCTTTCTGTCTTTCTCTCTCTCTCTCTCTCTTTCTCTCTCTTTACTCTTAGCCAAAAGACCAAGAAGCAATGGTTATTTATTAACAATACGTTCTTGTACTGGAAGAAATGTGTCTTTTTGGTCTCAGTACATGTATATGTTTCTTAAGGAAGAGAGGCCATGTTAAACCAGATACTTAATGGGAAGCAGATAGCCAGTGCTCTGTTCATGCAGAGTCTTAAGGCGGGGCATTTTTACTTTGGCATAGAGTTTGAGGCAGCCCATTAATCGCATCCTTCAGCTGTCAAACAGAAATTTGGCCCAGAAAAGAATACACTTTGGCTTTACAGAACTGCTTATTTTCAAATTTTAAATGGGGACAAAAATGAATACACTATATTATATACTTTTATTTATATTATTCTCTTTCTCAGCAACTTTTTCTCTTTTGAAAATGTAAGAGCCTGAAAACATTGTGAATATACTTGTTACACTGCAACACTATTTCACCAGAGTAAAGATGTTTTGGTCATTTGTATACAAATGTGTTCATTGCTTATCAAATAAATTGTTAAAACTAGATGGCTGTTCTGGGAATTATTACAGATTTTATGATAAATGAGGTGCTGACAGTGAAGGCCCCTTGCCCGTCACTTTTTGGTATGACACGGCTTTTCCCGTACTTTTGCAGCGTGTGCGAGGCAATGTTCACATGAATTGCAACCTTTTTCTAAGTGACGTCTGGGCCGACAGGAGGGCCTCCTCGCAGAGATCTTTTAAGGCATTGGTAAATGGAGCAAATAGCAAACCCCAATCGCTTGAGTTTCTTGCCTAAATTTATTATCTCCCTTTGGCTTAAGAAATAACAGTCCATTTCATGATGTGCCAGTCTTGATTTGCACTTTGGCTTTGGCTTAAGAAATAACAGTCCATTTCATGATGTGCCAGTCTTGATTTGGGGAACCTAGGGAGTGCTGAGTTGTGTGACGTGGTTTATGTCCAGTTGTTTTAGGTCTCTGAGTGACCTGTATGCCAGGATGTGCCACTTGGTGGTTTGTTTTTGGATCCTTCATGTTCGAAGCCATATTTCAGATAGTGCTGTCTCTAAACGCAAATCAAGCTTTCCTCACTAGACTCTAAGAGATCTCAGATGGTGTATATGAATGAGTGTGTGTGTGTGTGTGTGTGTGTGTGTGTGTGTGTGTGTGTATGGTGGGGGCAGGGAGGAGACGCATACTCCATTGTGTTAACTGTTTCTACCTGGGGGTGGGGGGATGGTGACTGGCAAGGTGAATGGAACTAAACCTTTTGTATAAACAAATTATCTCATATAAAGAGGAGCAAAGTCAAGATCAAAATTCTTGTGTGGAAATTGAAGTTACAATGAATAAAATGTTTTTCATTTTTACCTTTTTTTGGGAGATCAGAGTCTCACCTTGTTGCCCAGACTGGAGTGTAGTGGCACAATTATGGCTCACCACAGCCTCGACCCCCTGGGCTCAGATGATCCTCCCACCTCAGCCTCCTGAGTAGCTGGGACTACAGGCACGTGCTACCATGCCCAGCATTTTTTTTTTTTTTTGAGTTAAGTCTCACTGTTGATGCTCAGGCTGGACTGCAGTGGCACGCTCATGGCCAACACAGCCTCATCCTACTGTGCTTAGGTGGTCCTTCTGCCTCAGCCTTCCAAGTAGCTGGAACTACAGACACATGCCACCACATCCAGCTGGTTTTTGTGATTCACTGTAGAGACAAAGTCTCACCAAGTTGCCCAGGCTGGTCTCAAAACCCCAGGCTTAGGCAAACCTCTCACCCCAGGCTTAGGCAAGCCTCCTAAAGTGCTGGGATTACAGGTTGAACCACCACATCCGGCCTTTTTTTTATTTTTTATTTTTTTTGTAGAGACAGGGTCTCACTGTGTTTCCCAGGCTGGTCTCTAACTCCTGGGCTCAGATGATCCTGTTATCTTAGCCTCCCAAAGTGCTGGAATTACAAGTGTGAGCCATGGCTCCCGGCCTCACTTTTACCTTTAAAATGTACTTAATTGTTCCAGATTAGTACCCATTGATCATTATGGTATTATCTTATATTGAAAGTCATTTAAAATGCATGAAGATTTTATAATGTGTTCATATGTATTTTTCATCACACTGCTTACAGCTATCTTGGGATGGTGTCAAAATGAAAGCACAGAGAAGTGAGGTAACTTGCCCGAGAGCACACAGCTCTTGAGCAGGACTAGGGCAGAGGACTAATGACTCCATGCCTGGGACGCCCCCCAACCTGGACTTGGCTCCTTCCTGTTTGAAAGAATAACAGTGCATAGTCCTGGATGAGCTCTTACCAAGCAGCTCATTCAGTTTATTAGCCCCAACTCTGGAGTCAACAAACCTATCTCAACAAATCTGTGAAGACTCAGGCGTGGTGCTGGGAGTGGCATCTCTAGAGAGGGCCAAGGTGGACTTGGTTTCTGAACCTGATGTTGATCACGAGTTGAAAGCTAAGGCTTTCTTTTTCATTTTTGGGGGGGGGTGTTGGAGTCTCCCTCTGTCGCCCAGGCTGGAATGCAGTGGCACACTGATGGCCACCCCAGCGTTGACCTGCTGGGCTTCGGCGACCCTTCCACCTCAGCCTTCCAAGTAGCTGGAACTACACGTTGCCATGCCCGCTCATTTTTTTGATTTATTGTAGAAATGAGGTCTCGCCAAGTTGCCCGGGCTAGTCTCGAACCCGCGGGCTCAGGCAATTCACTTGCCTCGGCCTCCCAAAGTGTGGGAGTTACAGGCTGAACCACTGAGCCCGGTCTGAAAGCTAATGCTTTCTTTAGTGATTTCCCTCTTGGTGTTATGATTGTAAAACAGCTGTTGGGGAAGTTTTCTGGGGCCTTGGTAACCAGCCTTGGTTAAGTCTATATACCTGCCAGGTGTTAGGCTAGATTAACTCCAAGTGTCTATAAATAATTCTTTTAAATAAAAACAAGTGCAGATTAAAAAACCCCCCTAAGTTCTTACCAGCTAGAAATATACCTTCAATATTTAATATATTTAACATATATGATTCTGAACAATTTTTCCCTTCTGTGATTTTCTATTTAACTATGGATCATATTTTTCTGTGCTGTTAAATAGTCTTCCTCTTAAATGACTGCATAGTATTCCATTATATGGTTCCAACCCTTCTTTTAGTATAGCACAATTGAGTGGACTCCAGCTTTTTTTTTTTCTTTTGCTCTGTCACCCAGGCTGGTGTGCGGTAGCATAGTCACAGCTTACCATAGCCTCTACCTCTTGGGCTCAGGCAATTCTTCCACCTCAGCCCCCCAAGTAGTTGGAACTATAGACATGCACCACCCTGCTTGACTAACCTTTTGTAGAAATGAGGTCTTGCTATGTTGCCCAGGCTGGTCTCGAACCTGTGGCCTCAGGCATTCCTTCCACCTTGACCTCCCAAAGTGCTAGGATTACAGGCATGAGTCACCATGCCCGACCTGAATTCTGGCTTTTTAATAGCTATGGAATGGAGAAGAACACTTTGCAATTAAATATTTGTACCCATCCGTGACTATGCTGTAGTTTTATTTTGTAGAAGTGGAATTGCTGAGTCAAGGAATTTGTTCCCTAACCTTAATACTCGTTTTGTCAAAGTGCACCCGGGAAGGTTGTACCAATTTGAATGCTCATTTGCCCCTCATCCTTGCCAATCTTGAGAATTAGAATTTTTTAAAAGTATCACTTACATTTACATGTCTCTGATTATTAGTAAGATTGATCAGCTTTTCATATGTCTGGTCATTTTTTTTTAATGAATTGCCTTTTCATCTTATATGCATGACTATTGGATATGTATTGATTGCCAATCAATTGCTTGGTTCATGTGCTATAATTTAATTTTCAAAATGTCCCTTTCTCTTAGAAGTTAATTTATCTCAACGTGTCTATTACTTTAAGTACATATTCAATCCTGTGATCAAGAGGAAATTCATAGAGAATGAAGTTGGCCTGATGCCCCAGTTTACTTCACTAAAAACTTTTACACAAATGTCTTCCTTATTATCCCAGCTGCAACTCAAATCATTGTCACTGCTGCTTCGTTACCTGCATTTAAGGAGGGAGAACCCCAGAGAACTTGAAGTTGGCCAGCTTGCAATGGTGGCTGAGTCCCAAAGTAGCACAATGAGAGATATATGGTTATTTTGGTTTTGCAAATTTCCCCTAGATCTTTTATTAATGATAGTAACACCTCTTCAGAGCATTTTGATGCATTCTTTCATTTGATGAGCCTGCTCCCGTGTGGTGAAATTGTACCATTGCTGAAAATAGCTTTGCTGACAGTCGGAGCAAGCTTGATGGGTAGTGAGTTTCTGTCTGGAAGGGTACAGGCAGGAATACCGCCTCTGGAAGCAGACATGACCTAGTTTTGAAACCCTGGGCTAACCACTTCCTATCTGAGCAACTTGGGCAAGTGACTTCTTGAACTCCTGTTCCACATCTATGCAGCATGGACAGCATTCCTCTTTTGGAAAGCTGGGAAAGATAGGAACTCCAGAGCTCCCAGGGAATTGTCTGCTCATCTTCGCAGGCTATACTTTCTGGAATGGGAGGAAAGGGGATCGAGTTACTACTGAAATTAGTCTGGTATTTTCCTAGCTTCCTCATTCATGGATCCTTAAAAGGCTGCCATAATCTCTGTGTGTGTGTCCTAAAATGACCCTTCTAGTAACTGTTTTAGGCATTGACTTGTCTTTGGTATGAAAGGAAATATTTTAGATGTTTTTTGGTTGGAGGTCAGATAGTAGCTTCATCTAGGGGGAAAAAAAGAATCAAATGGAAGAAAAAGGAAAAAAGCTGGGCACAGTGGCTCATGCCTATAATCCCAGCACTTTGGGAGGCAGAGGTGAGAGGATTGCCTGAGCCCAGGTGTTCAAGACCAGCCTGGACAACTTGGTGAGACTTTGTCTCTACAATAAATAAAAAATTAGCTGGGTGTGGTGGCATGTACCTGTAGCTCCAGCTACTTGGAAGGCTGAGATGGAAGGATCACCTGAACCCAGCAGGTCAAGGTTGTGGTGGCCATGACTGTGACACTGCACTCTAGCCTGGGTGATAGAGTGAGACTCCGACTCAAAAAATTTAAAAAAGGAAAAAAAAGAGACAAGGTTATTTTTGTTGTAGTAGGGGAATAAAAAATTTTTTTTAAACTGAAGGGGAAGGAAAACTGTTATAACATGTATTGTGTGATAGCGTCTTTATGACTAAGGGTTTGGCATTAGAGTACCTGGTCACTCAAGTTTGTAATGGTTTATAAGACTACCTGATGTATTAAGTGTCTAACTTTGCTGTCCCATTTACTTGATCATACCCAAAAATGTATCAGTGCTTGAATATAATTTTATGAACACTTAGAAAGGTTTGGCAGTTTTATTGGAGCCTACTAGGACATGGTAGGAAGAGCTGTACTTTAAGACAGATTGCCACTGACTTATGTGACCTAAGGCAAGTCTTTTAACCACTCTGAGGCTTATTTTCCTCATGTTTAAAATCAAGGGAATAATAATTTCTCTGTCGCTTAATGTTTTGTATAGATCAAATAATATACAAAAATGCTATAATGAAGATTACTGCGTGAATGTAAGGTTGCTGACAGTTGGAGAAAAATAACCTAACAGTTATAGCAAAAAAGCATTCTAAAGGGAGGATAAGGGTTGGAAGAAGATTGAGGAAGAGAGTAATTTAATTCTTTAATGGATGGAAAAAATAGGAGCTCTTGATATTTTTTGTTAGAATATGCTGAGACATTTCCGCAAGTTATGTTCCTCAGGGTTTACAAAGGGAACCAAGTGTCTAGTAACAGGCTTGTGTCTTGTGCAATTGATTTAGTGGTGATGACTGGAAAATTTTAGCAGATGCTGTTCCATCCAGAGTTAACAGGCTGTGGCGCTAGCCAGATATTCAGGAGCAGAAACTTGATATAGTAAGAAGGAAATCTCTGAATAGGCAGACATTTCCAATGGGTTGTAGTTGTGTTGAGATTTCATAGGTGCAAATGTCAGTTCTTGCGCAGTACAAATCCCTCCTGATTGCCTTAAGTGTGATCCACCTAGGCCCTTACCCCTGCTCACAGGGCAGCATTAATTCAGATGCAGATGGGTGAGTCCGATGTGAACTGGGTGCTGTTTGCTTATATAACATCCACAAAATTGCTGGCCACATCTTGATTCTGGAAATTGTTTTCCTGGTGACCACACAAAACAAAAGAATGAAAATAATCTCTTTCAAATGGAGAGAGGTGCTGCTGTGTCAACTACCAGTGGCTGTAAGGATGAGCTCTTAAAACTCCTTGCACCTTTCAATATATGTCTTCCAACTGCCTGCATTTAGTTGCGTGGCTGTGTGGTACAGTACAATGGCTGTGGATTCTAAATTCAGCAGCTGGATTAAGAAACTTCTATCAGCTGAGAGATTGTCAGTGCATTCCAAATGGCATTTTTAAAAATGCCATTGCCACTTTATCTATTAGCAAAGGAAGTTTCAATTCTAAGTTCATGTACAGTCACCAGATTGAGTGTTTGACAAGGTACAGAGCACTGTAACAGATCCATATGGGGAACCATCTCTGTCAGGGAGTGGAGTCAGGTTTTTGACAATGGGTACCATTTTTCCACACTGGGAAACTGACTTGGGAGCTGTCAGTCTGTGTGCACAAGGGCCTTTTTCCTACGAAGTTTAGCAATTGTTGCTTGCCCAGTGCTTCTTTTTTATTGCCTGCTGGCCTGATTCGGGGCGAGGGGGCGGTTAGCAAGAGGAAGCTAGTTGGGGTTGTGTGTCATCATTGTGACGTTGTCAGTCATTGACTACCCAAGTGTACTCGTGTGTGTCTGTCATTTGTATGTTCCTTACATGTTTACCTAATTACTGGGAAGTTGTACTAGTGTCCTGTCACTGCTATAATACTCAGTGGCTTCAAATAAGAGGTTTATTCATCACTGTCATCACAGTTCTAGGTACCAGGAATCTGAAATCAGTTTCACTGGGCTAAAGTCAAGGTGTCAGCAGGGCTGGTTCCTTCTGGAGACTCTGGGGAGGAATGTATTCCCTGGCCTTTTCCTAAGCTTCCGGTGGTTGCCTGTTTTCCTTAGTTTGTGACCCCACTGTCTACCTTCTAAGCACATCGCTCCAGTCTCTGCTTCCACCACCCTATTGCCTTCTCCTCCTGTGTGGTCATATCTTTCTCCACCTCCCTCTTGTAAGGACCCTAGTGATTACATTTAGGGCTCACTTGGATCCTGCAGAATAATTTTTCCATCTCAACATTTTCCATTTAATTTCATCTGCACAATCTCTTTTGCCATCTAGGGTAACATTCACACATTCCAGAGATTAGGACACTGACATTTTTTTGGGGGGGGATTATTCAGCCTAAAATAGAAGGTAATGGATTATCTCCAAGAACGATTTCAATCTTAGCATTGAAGTCTCTCATACCTAAATGGATCTTTGGGTTGTGTGATTTTGTCTATAAATATTGTGGTAGAGTGTGCCTCAGTGTTCTGATTCTTGGGAGCAGCTCTCCAATACCTCGTTCTACCAACTTGAGTTTGTCTGAAGCAGGATGGTCTACAAATATCTGATATTTTTACTGTATTGCCTCCTGCTGAGTAGCCTGATGTCATGTGATAGCGATTAAGGAAGGTGGACATTTCCATGTTTGGTCATTTCTATAGGAGGGGGCCATTTGGTTAAAAGTAGAGCTTCCCAGTCAACCTTCAGGGCAGAGGTAAGAACTGGTAGCCTATAGCCTCGATCTGGCATCCAGATGTTTTGTATGATCCACACAAAAATCGCTTATTGTGGGATTAAAAAAAAAATTGAATTACTTACCAAGATGCTAAAATTGGGATATTTTACTTAACAGAAATCTAGATTTCTGACAATCTTGAAAAATCGGAATGAGTGTTAGGGATTAAGTGTTTAATCCGTAACAACTTGACCACGCTACCACCTTTACCTTGGACTTCCAGCTTCTAAAATTGTGAGAAATAAATATCTGCTGTTTAAGCCACCTGGTGTGTGGTCTTCTGTTATTGCAGTCCAAGCTGATAACATCTAGCGACACTGGGCCCCCATGTCTACCAAGCAGCATGACTGCTGAGGCTGACCAGAACTGTCCCCTGCAGGCTGATCCCTTAGTTAGGCACAGGCTATTTTATTTGATCACTTTCCCTGCCTGCTTCTTGTAGAGACTTGAATTTAGAACCCCAGTTTAGGGTCTGAAACGAAAGCTATGTAAAGAGAGATTGGACTGGCTATCTTATAGCCACCCCCATACCCTTTAGTCATTTTTTGTGCAATTAAGCATTTATTGATTTCTAAGTACTAGATGCTATGTCTTCAGTGTAGAACCAGACTAATCCCTGTCCTTATGGAGGTAAAAAAACAAAAATATTGTCATGAATCATTGAACAACAGAAATACAGTCTGTGAAATGTGTCCTCAGGAAATGTTGACATTGTGCAAACATCATAAGAGTGTTCTTCCACAAACCTATATGATAAATCCTACTACACACCTAGGCTATATGGTACAGCCTATTGCTCCTAGGCTATAAACCTGCAACCTGCACAGCATGTTACTGTTCTCAGCACTCTTGGCAATTGTAACGCAGTGGTCCTTGTGTGTCTAAACATAGCTAAATGCAGAAAAGGTACAGTAAGAATGTTCTAATCTTATGGGACCACTCTCATATTTGTACTCTGTTGTTGACCAAAATATCGTTTTGCGTCACACGTCTGTATTAGCAGCTTGATCTTGGTGCTTCTAGAGAATATTTAAATCAGGTAATCAGGTTACTTTATGGTATAATACATGTTGGTTTTTTAACCACGCATTTTCCTGCATATGTATATGGCTCTGGTAGTTTCTAATTATTTCTGTATCTTTCTATTTGTATTTAAAAGTACAGGATGCTAAAGCCTTTTCTTCCCCATACATAAGGAGGCGTCTGAAAGTGAATCACCAAATATGGTATTACAAGTTAAATAGAACTTTTGCTACCTTGATTGATTCTTTTAAGTCTTACTGCTAGTCTCTGATTTGTCTTAAGCTTTATTTCCTCCTATATGCCCTCTGAGTAACTATAAAGAGAAGCAAAACCCATCCTAGGTAGGCTGGTGAGTGCAGAGGCACCGTCAACTTGAACAATGTGTGGATCTGTGGTTAAGTGTGATTGCTCATTCTGCAATTTGTATTCATCACAGTTCTACTGCTTGCCTTGTGTTAATAAGCTTGCAGTCCTATGATTTTTTTTTTTGTAAAGGTCACCCAGTATCTTGATGTTCATGCCTACAACCTGACCAGTTATGTACTCTTCAGATAGTATGTGCTGAAAATGGGTAGCTGGCTGAATGGCTGGCTTATTCATTTGATTTTGTGGACAGACTTCTGTTATAGTTCTTGCCAGATTTCCTTTCGTTAGTGTCTATGCTTTGTTCCGGCTATGACTTAGCTCTGTGGTTCTGGGCTCTCCGTTGCCCTCGCTGCTGATGGTATAGCTGAGCTGTGTTAATGCTGGTTATTAATCTGACAATATATACCAGGGAGGTTTTATAATTGCCATAATTCTTCTTTGCTCTCTTCCATTTCCTGGCTCCTTAAATGGAGTGCCAGTTGCAAAGTACCATGTTTGAACATGAAGTAGAGACTCGTAGCTTACACTTATTCACATTCTGTCAAGACTGCAGGGAAGGTCGTCATGTTTCCGAATGATATTTGGATCTACAAATTCCAAGCAAACTTTTTATTTTATTTTTGAGTCCAAGTCTCACTCTGTTGCTCAGGCTGGAGGGCAGTGGCATGATCATAGCCACCACAACTTCTGCCTGCTGGGCTCAGGCGATCCTTCCACCTCAGCTTTCCAAGTAGTTGGAACCACAGGCACGGCACGTGCCACCACGCCTGGCTAATTTTTTGATTTGTTATAGAGACGAGGCCTCGTCAAGCTGCCCAGGCTGGTCTTGAACCCCTGGACTCTGGCAATCCTCTTGCCTTGGCCTCCCAAACTGCTGGGATTACAGGTGTGAGCCACCATACTTGGCTCAGGCAAACTTTTTATTACCTATTATTTAAAATGGAAAAGTTAGCTGAATTAGAATTGTGCAATCTATCTTAAAGGAGGGGCTTCTAGATTTCATGTTTTAGTTATTATAAAGCGTGTCTTGTTTGGATTGAAGATTTTAATAGTGTTTAACTCTTTAGAAGATGCCTTAAAAAATAAAAACACCTAAATCTCATGTGTTCTGTTTAAACTGTCCAGAGAGAGTTATCTGGAAGTGAAATAATTTACATTAACCCTCAAGGAACAAATGCTGAAGGCTTTAAATGAATAGAACGATCAAACTACTGAAGCTTCCAGACTGCATGTCACATGTAGGAGGCTAATCAGAGGGAGGTTAGTTCACAAAAGAAAGGGAAATACTTGCAAGGCTGAGTGAAACTTGCAAAAGACAAAAAAAATTGCAGCATTGTCATATTTAGACATAAGTGATTCCATTGGGCAAGATGGTGCATGTCTATAATCCCAGCACTTTTGAGAGACTGAGGCAGGAGGATTGCTTGAGCACAGGAGTTCTAGACCAGTCTATGTAACATAGAGACACCTTGTCTCTACAAAAATTTCAAAAAATCAGCCAGGAGCAGTGGCATGTGCCTGTAGTCCCAGCTACTCAGGAGGCTGAGGCAAAAGGGTCGCCTGAGCCCAGTAAGTTGAGGCTGCGGTAAGCCATGATCATACCACTGCACTCCGGCCTGGGTGACTGAGTAAGACCCCGACTCAGAAAAGGAAAAAATATATTTCAAATTTACATTCAATAGATGTAAATTCTTTCCATCTTCTTAACAGATTTTTTGGCTCTTGACAGGTGTTATTCCTAATGTGATTTCTTAAATGTTCCTTGACTGTTTCCTGTAAGAATTGCTTTGTATTATATGGCTCTGTGTGTGTGTGTTTTCCTGTCAGTGAGAGAACTAACTCTTGTGACAAAGAAGACATGGCAAACATTGTTAATGTTGACTTTACTATTTGCTCAAATATTAGTATTAGATTTCAGAGCCAATATGCTTGTAGGATGGCTTTATTTTAAGCCATGTGATAGAAAAACTATCTGCTATTATTGACAGCATTTCTGGATAGCTATCAGAGGTCTTTATTTAGAAATTTAGCCATATTTTTTAATACTCTGCATTGCAGTAAACAATAGTATGAAATTTGCAAAGACCATTTTCTATGCACATAATGCTTTGTTATGCCTGCTGAATTTTACCTGTTTTGTAAGCCTTTTGGGAATCATTAAGCCTTTCTTTCCTTAGTTTCCTTTAGCCTCTTTTTTCTTCATGACAATTGGTATGAGATGCTTCTTTTCTATTACCCCTGTCACTCAGAGGACATCTCTAGCTTATCTCTTCATTCTCTGTTTCATTCATATTTTACTTTAACTTCTGTACATCAGTATTTGTCATTATGGTATTTAAGCTCTTGGAAAAAAATCAGTCAGTTGCTAACTTCTTGAGAAAATAAAGCACTCCACTGTTGTAACGTTCTCTTTATGCTGAGTTAAAAATTCATACTATTTGACTGAAGTTGTGATAATTTACGTGCTGTTTTTAGTGAATGGTGGGGAATATTTTCCCCATTTTTAAGAGTATAACTTTGGTTTTAGAATGCTTGATTGTGTTTTTCTCTATGTTAGATATGAAAAGATCTGGGAGAATGTAAGGATGTTAATAATATTGTCATATGGCAGCCCCGCTATAGAGAAGTATCCAAGAGAGAAGATCTAGAAGAAAGCATTAAATGGGAGCAAGAGGGCATTTTTGGTGACCTATGGTGCTGATGGCGTGGTGAGAAAGGGAGAAGTCAGAAGTGATGCACAACTGGGAAGGGTGTCGGCTACACATTGGAAAAATCCAAATGCTGTCACATTGTAGACCCTGTGATCTAGACAAACTTGACTTTTACCATCTTCTATAAATGGGCACAGAAGCTTACTGAGAAATAGCTTCCCCTTCAGGGATGCAGAGAAAACCCACCCATGTGTAACAACTCAAAAATAGTTATTTGCTTGGCAGAGTGTTCACAAGTGCAGACCAGCTTGGAAATGTGCAACATGCCTTTTAATGTTTAGTGCAGAGCATGACACTAGGCAGCTCCACTGTTGTTTACCAGGTGTGGGTGGTGATTTCTTTCTCAGAATGGGAAGTTTTAGTGTCCTTGAAAGTCTGTAACAATGTTTGCATTTCCTTTTAGAATCATAAGAGAGAAATTCAGTAGGTAGAATTTTGATTTTCAACTATGCAGTTATCTAAGTTATATTATTCTGTTAAATTAAATTTTCTTAATGTTGTTCAGATATTAGAAGTCAGCTCTACTGACTTCTGTCCACTTAATCATAGGAGATTCTTCCATTTTATGAACTTAATTTCTTTCTTCCATCCATGATATTTATCTGAACAAAACTTTCTTTTCTTTCTACTATTTTTTCAATTATCAATAGGCTAAAAGAATAATTAAACTGAAAATATTACTGAAAAAATAAAGCACTTCTGCTAAAACTGACCCAAAAAGATAAAAGCAAGGAAAAATGTCATTTGTGGGCATGTCTGTCTGATTTCCTTTTTACTTGATATAAATTCTTTCGAGTTGAACATATAAGCACAATGTACACCTATGTGAACTTTTGAGATGTCTAGCATAGAGAATTCACCTTTGTGAGTGGAATTTATTCAGCATGCAAATGTGGGTAGGTGATTGTTTTATAGACACCAGTGTTGAATGATGGGTAGGTGTGATAACTATATATAAAATTATATTAAAGTCCAAGAGTTACTTTTATGAGGCAGGCTGGAAATGGCATCCGATTTTCTTATGGCTTTTTCATGTCCATTTTGATGAATCTATTTATTACTTCTATAATGAGTAGTACACATGGTTGGTTAGCCAAGTTATTGAACTTTATCAACCTTGGCTGAAATTCACAATGCGTGCCAAACTTGTTGTAACATGTAAGAAATTACATCTGGGCTAAAAGGTTCAATAATGATTACTCTTATAATGGAATCTTTTACAAAGCAAGGGATTTCATGATATGCCTATGCTTTTAAAAAATTATCATGATACAGTGAAACAAGGAATAACATATAGCTGGAAAAAAGTGTTCACATGTAGTACAGATTTAAATTTATAGTGAGCTTATCTGACTTCCAGGACAAGGTAAGCAAAGGAGGCAGTTTCCTGAGTGTATATTTGGGTGTTTGTTGTCACGTGTCTCTCTCTTTAGACCTTACTAGATCTAGCCTTCAGCATGTGGCTTGTGAGCCCTTTTGGGTATAGGGGAGAAAACCTAATCATGTGCTGTCATATCACAACTGTTTTTGAGTTCGAAACTCATTTGAAATGTGTAGCCACACTATTCTTAAATTACAGAGACTTGAGGGATGTCAAGCTTTTTACTCTCACTAGAGAAATCCAAGTGCAGATTGTTCTGTTAACCTGTAAAGAGGTTTTGTGGAGGCCTAGCAAATAATATACACTCTCCCCTCCCTGAGTTACTACCTGATTGAGAGGTAAACCCAACGATAAGATTCAGGGAAGGCTGAAGCATCACCTGAGTCCCTGATGAAGCTGATAGTAGAGATATGCTTAGTACTATGGGCTGAAGAGCTTTCTCATCCTGAACACCAGAATTAGATGGGGTGGTGTGTCAGTGCTGGATCAGGCCAGATCTCCCTGGAGGGTGAGTCCACCCCTGCAGGACAGTGGAGGAGAGCAAGGTGTGTGCTGTCGGTAGGAGGAGAGGAGAGGCAGGGCTATGTGTGCCCAGTCCTCTGGAATTGCAGTCCACATACGCTGCATCACCTCCTGTGAGCAGGAATACGTGAGTGACAGAGAGGGGTCAGCGACGTCAATGCCAGTAGAGATACCTTTACCCAGAAGGACACACCTGAAATGGGGAAGATGCCTTTTCCCTTATTCAACCAATAAGAAACTAGAATGATTACAATTATGAAGCCCTGGGGAAATAAGGCTGCAATGAGAATGTGTGTCCACTGCCTGGTTTTCCTTTAGATTGTGGGTCCTCACTCTTTGGTAACTAGACATATTTTTATGACTTCTCTACCTTCCAATTCTGGAGTCTTGGACTATATTTTTTAACCCATTAGTCTCAGTTTCCTCGTCTGTAAAATGGGTTCCACAACATCAACCTGAGAGTTGTGAAAATTCAATGAGAGAAATTATTTATCACGGCATCTGATGGTTTGTATTTGTTCAAGAAGAGTTTCTCCATTTATCACTTTGTGTCTAGGATAAAGTTTTGAATTTATTTTTTATTGTGGACAGTTTCATGTGTATGCCAACACACAGGAAATTAGTTTATTTTTTATTTATTTATATTTATTTTTAGGGGTAAAAAGGAACTGGTTAAGATGCATCCTTGTGTGAAATAGAGAAGAAGGTTCACTTGAGTTTTAGAGTCATGAGCCAATCTGCTGAGGGTCTCTACAGTTGTCATGGTCTCTGTTCCACTTTGGTCATTTGATAAATATTGGCCTGTTTTTTCTAACTGCTCATTGGTAGAGTACAAAATTGCCAATGGTGAGTAAAAGGGATTTTTATGAGGCAGTAGTTCAGTGTGTTCTACTTGATTTGTTTCCATACTCAGACTAGACAGACTAAATAAGTCTTTCTCCATATCCCTCAGACCTCAGTTTTGCCCTCATAGTGTGTGCATACCACGAATAGCACAAGAGTAAGGGAGAGGAACAGAACAGGTGAGCAGGTTGTTGTTAAGGGAGCGGGCGCCTCACTCAAGGGAAATGGAGATTCTTTTGGACAGGATTTAAATGGTTGCTGTGAGGAAAGTTGTCTAGAAGGTTGTTGTTGGCCAGCTCTCTCAATGGTTTGCTGCATCATCTCGAGGAGAGCTGATGGCATGGCTGTAAAGGAATCACAGAACTTCACACAGCAATGCCCAACCCACTGGTAATCCTGTAAGAGCCATCCCAGTTTTGCTGACAGTACAGGGTGCCTTTTAATTATTGTGTTGCCAATGAATTATTTCTTTTTAATATTATTAAATTTATTCTCATAATAAGAACCATGCTGTTATACTTGCCAATGGACATTTAAAACATGCAACTAATCTGTTTTTTTTTTATAATGCTTCATTAGAACTCAGTTGAGCAGTAAAGATATTTAGCTCAAAATTAAGATGCAAAAACCAAAGAAGAGATGAGAATAGACCAAATCTGGCACTTTATTTCCAGTGGGACCCCACTACAAATTCGCTGTGGGTCTTGGCATGGGAGAACAGGGAAAGTTAAAGAGATATCGCTGGTTTTAATGAAACTTTTCTAAGAAATAAGGATACGGGAAGGATCTTTATCTTTTGATAGAGTATTTTTTTTTTCAAAAAATTGCTTATTTTTTTCTTCCGGCATGATAAAACACATTTGGGACAGCCCACCCTAAGAAGTCAGTGGGTATCCCCCGACTTCAGTAGCAATCACCCAACTGCCGTAGTTCTTAATCAAGTTTTGAGAACCATGTGTACCACTCTGTGGGAGAGCCAGAGTGAAGTGCTTAATATGCCACTCCACTGATGTATAGCTGATGTGAAAGGGGAGCAAGTGTTGAAAAAAGGGCTTCTGAATTGCAATCGTCATTTGGCATCTCTGTGACCTACAGCTGCTTAAAAATGTTTCCACCATGCAACTGTTTCCCACAACTCAACATTTGCAATGAACAGCAAGTCCTCATATGTAGACAACCTGTTTATACCTTTGGTTGGATGGAACCTTCATGGTTTGTTGTAAAGAACGGTCAACAGTTCCACCAAGCAGACCATATTTAGAATATCGGGTTCATTTGGTGATGGTACATGGACAGGTTGAAGGCTGGCAAAGTCAAGAAGCACCCATTAGAAGAATGAATGGTTAGTTAATTGGTAGAATAAAAGATTTACGTAAATTAGTTCTTGCAATAGCTATCTAGGAGAGAGAGAATCCTATCTTACTTCAAGACACAGAACCAGGACCAGTAGTCAGAATTCTGCAAGAAGGCAGTATTCAACTGATTAGAATTGGCAGGGAAGTTAGGAGGATGTTGTTTTTCTGAAGATTCAAGTTGCATACATACTAGATAGTGAGTTTTCTATATTGAAACGTTTAAGTAGTTTCTACCTTAGTTAGGTTCTCCCGAAAGCAGAACCTAAAAAGAAGACATATTATTTTGGGATGCAATTGCAGAGAACATGAATGAGGGATGAAAGAATTAAAAAAGGAAGGAGGGAGAGGCAAAGCAAGAATGTGTTTTTGACTTGGTCAGTAGTATAGGCAAGTAGTGCTCAATTCCATGAAACTTTCTGAGCAGCTTTGTAAATCATCTTGGAACTGTCTGCCTGGGGAATAAAGGGCATTTGTCCACTGGCTTCTGTCCATTAGACAAGGGGAATCCCTGCAGGTGTTGATGTCTCAGCATTTTGGAGTGACATGTGTATGAGTGCCAAGCAGGTTCCTGCAGGCATTCCATGCTGCAGTTTCAGGGAATCTTCAGGATGGGAATGGGAGGGCTCCACACTGTAGCCCTGGGTAAGGCAGTCTGCTTGAGTTCGTGTGAAGTTGATTGAAAACACAGGGAACTGGTGAATGCAGCCATAGGTGCGGTAAGATGGGGCTGTGATAATTTGAAGTAGTGCAAGAGAGGTACCCAATATAGTCCACCCCTTACACCATACTCAGATCTCTTGTGCCCTGTTAAGTACAGTCCACCGGGGATTCCTTTAAAGGTTAAAAGTCTCTGTCAGGAATATAAATCAGTTTCAGTTTGTGAATTATGGGGTTTTAACCTTATCTGCTGCTGTATTACTTTTCTAGGGTTGTTGTAACAATGTATCACAAACGGGGTGGCTTAGGACAACAGAAATTTATTGTTTCCAAGTTCTGGAGGCTAGAAATCTAAAATCAAGGTGTTGGTGGGGCCATGCTCCCTCTCAAACCTTCCTTGCTCCTCTTTAGCTTCTGGTAGCCCTAGATGTTCATTGGCTCATGGCAGCGTAATTCTAGACTCTGCCTCTGTCTGCACAAGGCATTCTCTTGGCATCTTTTCACATCATCTTCCCTCTTTTCATGTCTGCCTCTGTGTTCGAATTTCCTCTCTATAAAGATGCTAGTCATATTGGATTAGAGCCCTCCCTAATGATCTAGCTTTAACTTGATGACCTCTGTAAGGAGCCTATTTCCCAGGAAGGTCACATTCTGAAGTATTGAGGGCTAGCGCTTCCACATATCTTTTTTTTTGGTGGGGGGACACAATTCAACCCATAACAACTGTGCTATAGAAGAGATGTTGCTTCTCATAATTGATGCTATCCAGATGAATAGCAATCATTCAGCAAGTTATTCTTCCAATAACTATTTGCTTAGGACCCACTATGTCGGCCAGCTCTGTCCTAGGACCTGGTGATTACAGCAGTGAACATAATGTTCCTGCCCCCATGCACCTTACTTTCTTGTGGAATGTGGTTTTCAGAAATAGTTGCTTTTTTGCCTTGTTTTTATCACCCATTAAGAACCAAGTGGGGAACTGCCTGCTTTCCTGTAACAGAGCAAGCTTACCTTGAGCAAATGAGTTCCCAGTCATAAAGGTGTTTAAGTCCAGGCTCCCAGGCTTTTGTAGAGGCAATTTAAGTGCTGAACAGGACTTTGGATTTGTAATGGTTAAGGTCCTTTTCTTTTTTTGAGTTGGAGTCTCACTCTGTCACCCAGGCTGGAGTGTAGTGGCACGCTCACAGCCACCACAGCCTCGACCTTCTGGGCTCAGGTGATCCTTCCACCTTAGCCTTCATAGTAGCTGAAACTGCAGGTACACACCACCCTGCCCGGCTAATCTTTTTTGATTTATTGTAGAGATGAGATCTTGCCAAGTTGCCCAAGCTGGTTTCGGACCCATGGGCTCAGGCAATCCTCTCACTTCGGCCTCCCAAAGTGCTGGGATTATTGGCATGAGCCACTGCAATGGCCAAGCTCTCTTTCTAATATTAAAAATGGTATGACTGCATAGGTGGACTTGCTCTAGCACCCTTGTTTCGACAAGCATACAGTACTTGACTTTTTTCTGTTTATTTTTCAAAGGAGCAAATAAAGTATTTTTATAGCTTTCTGTTTAAAAGAAAATATCCTGGATCGCTGGATTTTAACTTTCTTTCTCTCTCTCTTTCTCTCTTTCTTTCTTTTTCTTTCTTTCTTTCTTTCTCTCACTCTCTTTTTCTTTCTCTCTTTCTTTCCATCCTGTGCTCCTTTGAGAATATAATGGAATCTCTGACCCCTTCCACAGGGGGAATATAAATGTATTTCTAGCTAAGTATTTGTGTATAATTTTGGGAGAGAAGGAGAGCTAGTTCATGGACACTGAATTAAAAAATCCTGATGCTTTTCAGGAATTGTAATCATTAGTAGCAGTTAAATACACATACTTGCTTTAGAGAGTGTTTTTATTCACAAAAGTTCATTGGATTGGGTAGGATTAGAAATAAAATTTGCATAGACTTGTTAACTTTTTATTGTAATGGTCATTTTTCTGATAGAAATTTATCAGTGTGTAATTAAGAAAGCATTATTGATTTCAGAATTATACTTTGCTAAACAATGGAAATTTCCTAAATAACTGGCAGGTAATGAAAAAAAAATTCAGTTACTGACAGCCTGTCATAGTTGAATCTAAAAGCTAGGGGCAAAATACATATATTCTATGTAGTTTCCATTTCTAGATCCTGGATTTCTAAATTCTTCCTTATAAAATTTTAAATTTCTTTTTTTTTTTTAAAGATGGTATTCCCTAATTATTGATTTTCTTCTTTTTACAGTCTCTTAACAGATTTGATTTTCACACTAAAGACAGCTATTAAAATGCTCCTTTGGCAGTCAGTAAATGTAATTAATTTAAGAAAACTGGAAAAATTCTGTATTAAAAGCAGGTGAACTTACAAGACTTGATACTTAGTGCCTTACTCAGGGAAGCTACATGGTACATGTTTATGGAATTGAATTCAGGCTTTGCAGTGCTTTCAACAGCTTTTAAAAGTGAAATAGTTTGCCTCTGTGGAAATAGAAATTATTCAACTCTTATGTGATGAAAAACTAATGTTAGTTTACTTAAAACAAAACTGTGTAGCAGTGTGTTATAGCCACAGGAACTCCTCAGCCAAATGTTAAGTAAATGCAGTGAACACATTTGTAAAAACATTATCATGCTGTAGAAGAACTAGTAATGCCAGATACCCCGTAGTAACTGGATGTTCAAAAACACTTGTCATTCTCACAATTATATTTGTGGTGTCTTGTCATCATTCACCTTGGATGTGACTACTTAGGCATCATGCCTAAGAGCATGTTCTTAAGTGTTGTGTGTAGAACTTTGTGTGAAGTCATGATTGTGGGCGAATAACTTTAAGTGAATCCTTGTTCTTGATATACAATATTGGGCTGTTTTTCACAGAAAGATGGAATCAATACTGTTAACTGTAAAGGAAGTTTGCATTTTTCTAATTTCTTATTTAGGCTGATCTGAGCAAAGATGTTCAAATTTCCATTTATTTAAACAAGATGGAGTTCTTGCTACGCTGAAGGAATATTTTTAGCTTAGTAATTTACTTAGAAACTGCCTTATTCAATATTTGATGTTAAATTTGAACTAAAACACATAGCATCATATGACATGGATTCTTACATTAACATTTTGCTGGATTGGAAACAGAATCAACACATTAGTCATCTTAATTCATTTAAGTTGGCTTTCTCCAGAATTCTAGAATCCAAAAACAACACATTTGTCAATTTTACACACAAAGGGAGAGGCAGGATGTAGTTTATAGTTAAACATCTAGCATTGCAATGAAAAGCCAAAGAAGTTATAGTACACTGAATGAAATTCTGGGTGAAGCAAACAGTGTAGTAAGACTTTGATGCAAATTGAATACTTAGAAAGTTTGTCTTATATTTGTTTTAATGAGATTCTCTTTATATATGTTCTCAGAGACAATTGTAAATTGCTGAAAATTAAGTTTTCTATGCTTGTCATCCACATGGGTTCTAAACTTACTGTTGTCATTATTTACATTTTCTTACAGAGAAAATCTACAGATCAGGGCAGCTTTCATGTCTTTCCAGGCTCAGTTCTTGTTTTGCTTCAGGTCAGTTTAAAACTGAATGTTAAAAGGGATTTTTATATCCTAAGGGTCAGCAAATGATGGCCTATGGATCAAATCCAGCCATCCCAGGGTTTGTTTTTGTAAATAAAGTTTTATTGGAACATAAGGGCACCCATTCATTTACATATTATCTATGGCTGCTTTCATATCGTAACAGCAGAATTTGTTAGTTGTGACAGAGCCCCTGTGACCAGCACTGCCCAGGATATTTACTATCTATCTGGTCCTTTACAGAAAAAGTTTGGCAACTCCCTGGCTTACTCTGTTAATGTATTTCCCATCTAAGGACTCCTCTGTTGAATTATCCGAGTTGTTAAGAAAATAAAGCTCATTTCTCCTAAAGAATTGATATGCTTTTAAAAAATTTAATGAGGTAGACACTATAAAGTATACTTTCTTTCTTTACCTTGGTTGCCAGGAAGCTCAGAACTAATGTTGAAATGCTACTAAATAACCAGCTCACTTCAGATTCCTGGTAGCTCAGCCTTTCTTTCTTTTTTTTTTTTTAAACATGGGCACATGATTCACTATTTAAAAAAATATCAACTTTTTGAGGTAGATTTTACATACAGTAAAACTAATACATTTTAATTGTACATGTGGATAACTTGACAAGTGTATACACAAACACACACACACACACACACACACACACACACACACACACACACACCTTAATCACTGATATAGAACATTTACATCTCTATAGAAATTTCCCTCCTATCCCAGGCAATTTGTGTGTCTCCCCATTACTGATTATTGGGTTATTTTAAAATCCTGTCTTGTGTGCAATTGTTTATTACAAATTATTTTAAATACTTTTTGGAAGCTAGGTGTGGTGGCTCATGCCTGCAATCCCAGCACTTTGGGAAGTGGAGGCAAGAGGATTGCCTGAGCCCAGGGGTTCGAGATTAGCCTGGGAAACTTAGTTAGACCTCGTCTATACAATAAATAAATTAAAAAATTGACTGGTCATGGTGGTGCATACATGTGGTTGCAGCTACTTGGAAGGCTGAGATAGAAGGATTACTTGGGCCCAGGAGGTTGAGGCTGTAGTCGTTGTGAGCATGCCACTGCACTTCAGCTTGGATGACAGAGTGAGACTCTGACTCAAAAATAAAAAAACCAAAAAGCCCCACAACTCTTTTGAAGTAGTTGGGCCCCAATGATTAATAGTTGAGTAGCATAGCTAGAGAAGCTAAGACTTATTCATTCTGTTTAGTCTCCTGTACAGAGTTTTAGATTTCCATAAGATAATTTGAGATAAAACTCACATGGAGAGCAGTTTATCTAATGTTGTATTAATAAGCCTGATGTATTAAGAATTTGCTGCTTGCCAAGAACTCTATATAGTTACCTTATTTGATTTTTCCTAACAACAGCCCTTGAAAGCACATCTTCTTTTTTTATTTTTTTTATTTTTGAGTTGGAGTCTCACTCTGTCACCCAGGCTGGAGCGCAGTGGCACACTCCCAGCCACCGCAGCCTCAACCTGCTGGCCTCAGGCAATCCTTCCACCTTAGCCTTCCAAGTAGCTGGAACTACAGGCATGCACCACCATGCCCCGCTGATGTTTTGATTTATTGTAGAAATGAGGTCTTGCCAAGTTGCCCAGGCTGGTCTCGAACCCATGGACTCAGGCAATCCTCTCACATCAGCCTCCCAAGGTGCTGGGATTATAGACGTGAGTCACCATGCCCGGCAAAAGCACTTCTTATTAATAATCTCCTTTTACAGATGAGGAGACCGAGGTTCATAGAAGTTGAGTATATTAAATTGCTGTGGCTGCTGTCAGAAGTGACACACATTGGGTGCCTTAAACAACAGACATTTATTGTCTCACAGCTTTGTAGGCTGGCTGTCCAAGATCAAGGGGTTGGCAGGGTTGGTTTCTCCTGAGGCTTCTATCCTTGACTTGCAGATGGCTGCCTTCTCATTGTGTGTTCATGTGGTCTTTTCTTTGTGTGTCCCCATTCCTGATGTCCCTTTTTCTTCTTAGAAGCACAGCAGTCCTATTGGATTAGGACCCTGCCCTTATGGCCTCATTTACCCTAATTACCTCATTAAAGATGCCAAATGCAGTCACACTGAGTGTTTGGGCTTCCACATGCGGATATTAAAGGGGAAACAGCTCAGCCCATAGCAATCAGTAAGACTCTGATCTGTTTCTTCTCCAAGAAATTCTTTGGTTTCTTGTTTATTTCAGTTCCTTTTCCGTATCTGTCTCAAAGCACTGGAGAATATCAAGTACACCTCGCTTGATAGAGTCTTTAAAATGTTGCTTGCTTGGGTGCCAGCTGCATGTTCGAGCCAAAAAAAAAAAAAAAAGAACCTCTAGCTGAGCATGCTTCCTCAAGCTCTCTAATCTAGGAACGACCCTCTCCATTGACATATTTTGTGGTTGCTTCCCGCCCGGAAAGCTGTCCAGGCTGGAATCCTGTTAGGGCTCTAAAGCCTTCACCAAACTCAGAGCTGTCTCCTTTTTAAATTTAGGTTGAACCTGATTCCGTATCGTATCGTTCACATTAGTTATGTTGGATATCCTCTTGAGACCCTCCTGGCCCAGAGACCCTCCTGGCCCAGAGGCAGCAGCTGGGTGAGGGGAAACACACACACACACACACACACACACACACACACACACACACACGCACACCACACACACACACATACACATTTACAGCTGGCTGAGTCTCCAGACGTCAGGGGAAATCAGTCTGGGCTGGAGGTGCTCTGCACATCTCGTAAGCCAAGCAGATGCCTGCTCACAGCTTATGGTTAGAGTACATGTTTCCCGAGAGCCATGGATTTCAAAATTGGTATGTTTCACTGGTCCCTTGTCATGGTATCTCCAAAACAAATTGTTATCAAACTAAACACTCCTCCTCTCTCCCTTCTGAGTGAGTTTGATTTTGTTCAAGCTCAGATAGCTTCTCAGATAGCTTAAGAAGTGATGGAGGACTGGGCTCGGTGACTGAGCCTGTAATCCCAGCACTTTGGGAGGCCAAGGCGAGTGTATTGTCAGAGCCTGTGGATTCGAGACCAGCTTGGGCAACTTGGTAAGACCCCGTCTCTGCAATAAATCAAAAATTAGCCAGGCGTGGTAGCACATGCCTGTACTTCCGACTCCTTGGAAGGCTGAGGTAGAAAAATTGCTGGAGCCCAGCAGGTCGCTGCTGGGGTGACTGTGAGTGTGCCACTGCACTCCAGCCTGGGCAATGGAGTGAGACTCCAATTTAAAAAAAAAGCGATGGAGAATTTTTTTACCCATTATATATATGCCCTCTGGGAACCCAGGCACTATATTCACTAAATGTGTTACACCAAAAAGGTAAGCGTCAAACTAGTGAGTGAGTCTTTGGGCTTTGTTCTGTGAATGGTGCCATGGGAAAGGAGTGGATTGCAGAGTTTACTTCCTTTTTTGAAAGCTAGCATTGCCGGTACCTTCCACTTGGGACTGGCATGGACTATTTGACTACTGCAAGAGAACTCATCAGAAGCAGAAACTAATGGCTTATTTAAAAATTTTTTCTTTTTCTTTCTTTCTTTTGTCTAGGAGTCTTACTCTGTCACCCGGGCTGGAGTGCAGTGGCATACTCATAGCCACCACAGCCTCCACCTGCTGGGCTCAGGTGATCCTTCCACCTCAGCCTTCCAATAGCTGGAACTACAGGTGTGCACCACCATGCCTGGCAACTTTTTTGATTTGTTGTAGAGACGAGGTCTCGTCATGTTGCCCAGGTTGGTCTCGAACCCCTGGGCTCAGGCAAGCCTCTTGCCTCTGCTTCCCAAAGTGTTGTGATTACAGCCGTGAGCCACCACACCTGGCCTAAAAATGTTCTCAACTTGAATTGAGATGGTGTCAGCGTTTGTGTGTGTGTTTAAAAAACACACACACAAACAAAAAACCCAAACAACAGTAACAAATGTACAAAGCTCAGCCCTGTTAGATTTTACAAAGCTTAAAAAAGTAATTATATCAAAAATATTATCTAAGACAGTGATCTGGTTATACAGATTTTCAGAATTTTTTTTTGAGTCTAGGTCTCAGTCTGTCACCAAGCTGGAGTGCAGTAGCACAATCATGGCTCACTGTAGCCCTGACCTCCTGAGCTCAGACAGTCCTGCCCCAGACTCCTGAGTAGCTGGGACTATAGGTATGCACCACCATGCCTGGCTTATTTTTTAATTTTTAAGTCTCACTATGTTGCCTGAGCTGGTCTAGAACTCCTGGACTCAAGCAATCCTCTTGCCTTGGCTTCCCAAAGTCCTGGGATTACAGGTGTGAACTGTGTACCTGGCCTCTTCAGAGATGCTTAAAAAATAATATTAATAACTACAAGGCAAAGATTATCCTTTAATTGGGTGTTTTCGTATTAAACTAATTTGCATCAAAGTGTTTTACCTTTTGCCTCTTTTTTGTGTGTTTTCAGCAATTCTTTCATTTTAGCAGTTATTGCTTCCTAACCAATCATGATATATGTCCAGTTACCAATTTTGTTTGGAGTTGTAGGAGTCATTGATTTTGGGCAAGGTCATGGTGGGCCCAGAGAGCACAAAGTTAATAGAACTCTGGCTGTCCATCTAGCTTTGAAGACTGAATTTAAGTCATATTTTTGAGAAGTTGCCTCTTAAAAAGTTATAAGCGATGGAGAATGAAAAGTCAATTTGGACACTTTAAAAGTGAGCCTCAAAAAAGTGCTGAATTTTCCCAACATTGTGTTCTGAGCACCTCCGCATGACTTTGGGAGCATAAAGAATTTAATCTTTTCAAGAGGCAGAGTAGTACACCACTTTTTAAAAGGTGAGAGCCATGGTCGATCTGAAATTTAAAAAAAAAGAAAAGGTGCTTGAATTAGAAAGGTAGTATTGTCCACACTGACAATACAGGGTGAGGCAGGCTTTTTCATTTCTGAGAGCTCTCAATGGAATGAAGAAGGTTTTAAAAGAAAATTTTTTTTAAACAATTCCTTCCTAACCACTTCTTAATTGACAGGAGTGGAAAATATGTATGTTGGGAGATAGACTGCTCACAGCCCCCTTGGTCATTAGGAAAGTCAAAGAAAGGGGCCTCTTTTTGGACAAGTGTGGGTACAGGACCCTGGTGACTGGCCTGTTGGCCCTAAATCATAAAGAACCTTGTCTCAAACAGACGAGAAGAGTAAGGGAGGCCTCAGTAGTGAAAGGAAATCCTCTTCCAGCTGTGAAAACAATGAAACGTTCAGTAATATAATACAGTGTGCTTGCAAATTCAGAGTTAGGTTCTCTTCTATTGAAGTGGCTATAAATTAATCCATCAGAGTAAAAAAGCCAAACTTCAGGGTAAATCTTTCCACTTCTGAATACCCAGAAACACTTTGGTTCTCTTGGTAGATACTGGTGCGAGTACAGAGTTATGTGAGGTGAGATCCTGGGTGTGTGTTCACATGTGTATATGTGTGCATGTCTGTGTCATTTGGGTTTCTCTTTTGTTTTTTTTTTGAGTTGGAGCTGGAGTCTCACTCTGTCACCCAGACTGGAGTGCAGTGGCCGCTCCCGGCCACTGCAGCCTTGACCTGCTGGGCTCCGGCGATCCTTCCGCCTCAGCCTTCCAAGTAGCTGGAACTACAGGCGCGCACTACCATGCATGGCTAATTTTTTTATTTTATTGTAGAGGTGAGGTCTCACCAAGTTGCCCAGGTGGCTCTCGAACCTGCAGGCTCAGGCAATCTACTCACCTCGGCCTCCCAAAGCGTGGGATTACAGGCTGAGCTACCGAGCCCGGCCATTTGTTTGTTAAAAAAAGGATTACTCTCAGCAGAACATAAAATTGAGCCAAACAGCATGTGTAGAGCTGTGACATTCAGCAAAAGAAGCTGTATCTTATCAAGAGTCTTTCAAAGACATAGGGATCTCTGCATCTAAAAAGCTGGATTAAAATTTTTCTTTTTTTTTAAATCAGGAGGGCATTATTTTTGTTCTCTTTTATTTTGTCCTTTAAAATTTTCCCCTCTTCATTTCTGGGTCAAGTTTATAAAATGCGGGCTGGGCAAGGTGGCTCATACCTATAATCCTAGCACTTTGGGAGGCTGAGGTGGAAGGATCCCTTGAGCCCTTGAGCCTGGGCAACATATAGCAAGACCCTATCTCTATAAAAAAAGAAGATCAAATTTTTAAATAAAGTAATCTATATGTACATATAAAAGTACCACGTGCACTTTGCTAAAAAAATTCAGTGTGATATTACTTTTTACTGGAAGGAGGAGTCTTTATATTTGACTTTAATACAGTTCTTTTAAGCTCTGCGCTGAAGACTTTTGGAAATTAGACAAAAAACTTGTCATGGCCATGGTGTTAAGATTGTCCTTTATTGGTTGGAAGTATAGAAGTGAATTTAAATTAAAACTGTAACTATAAATTATTGACCTTGGAAGGATATGGAGAGAAACTTTTATTTCCGTGGATTAGTGATCCCATTTCATAGGCCTGCCCTGACACAGAGAGATGTTTGTAAAGCAAAGGGCGGTGTTCATTCTGAGCCCAGTGATGAAATATCAAATAGGAGGGAAGAAAATTTGCTGATGCATCACAGTTTGGGGCTAGATTCCATAAAATAAGTACATTTCTGTAGTAAAGGAGCTGAAGAGACCAGTTCTTTGCCTTGATGTGGTGAACCGAAAAAGGTGCTGGTAGACTGTTGATGAAGTGGATGACATTTGGACCACTTTTCTCTTTCTGAACATCTGCTTAGTAGGTTTAGCTTAAATGATATACATGCCAAACATCTACCGATATCAGATGAGGAATGGATATGTCACAGTATCTGTAGAGAAGGTATATCAAACCCTGTAACTCGCTCATATTTAACAGCAGTCAAGGCCCTGCAGGGTGAGAGGCTGGTGAGAGTGTCAGGGGTTGGTGTCTCCTGCTTCAAGGAGCTCCTTCCAGTTTGTGCCTTTAACCCTGTAGGAAGAAAACACTCTGTCTTCCTTTACATTCTTACGCAAAGCACTTCTGACCCTAAATGTGTGGGTTTTTCTCTCATCCTAAATGATTCTCCAGCTCGTTGGATACCTACTGTGTGTCCTGCAATTCAGTTATGACACCAGCTACTCAGAGTCTAGCACAGGTTGAGGGCTCAGTTTTACTTCAGACACCAGTCTCAAGTTCCAGGCTGTTATCAGACACATTGGAGGTTCCCACAACTCTCTCCTCAGGCTTGATAACTTGCTATAATGGCTCACAGAACTAGCAGAAATGACTTATATTTACCAGTTTATTATAAAGGATGTTGTAAAGGATACAGATGAACATCTAGATGGAAGCGGTGCATAGGGTGAGGTATGGGGAAGGGGTGCACAGCTCCCTTGCCCTCTCTGGGTACCCTATCCTCTGGGCATCTCCACATGTTCAGCAGTCTGGAAGCTCTCTGAACTCTTTCGTTTAGGGATTTTATAGAGGCTTTGTTACACAGGCATGATTGGTTAAATCACCGGCCACTGGTGATTAACTCAATCTCCAGCCCCCCCCATTCCCCAGAGGTGAGGGGGTGACGCTGATTGGGCTGAAAGTTCTAACCCTCTAATTACATGTTGGGTTCCTCTGGCTATCAGCCCCCAATCTTCAAGAGTTACCTTTTTAGCATAAACTCTGGTGTCACTGAAAAGGCTTCTTTAAAAAAAATTTTTTTTTTTTTTTGAGTTGGAATCTCATTCTTGTTACCCAGGCTGGAGTGCAGTGGCACTACCTGCTGGGCTTAGGCGAAAAAAAAAAAAAAATTTTTTTTTTGAGACAGGCTCTCACTGTTGCCCAGGCTGGAGTGCAGTGACAATCGCAGCTCATTGCAGCTTCAACCTCTTGGGCTCAGGTAATCCTTCTGCCTCAGTCTCTTAAGTAGCTGGGACTATAGGTATAGGCTACCATGCCTGGCTAATTTTTAAATTTTTGTTGTGGATATGAAGTCTCCCTATGCTGCCTAGGCTGGTGTACAACTCCTGGGCTCAAGTGATCCTCCTGCCTTGATCTCTAAAGTGCTGGGATGACAGGCTTGAGTCACTGCCCCTGGCTGAAAGAGGCCTCTTATGAATAGCAAAAGACATTCCTCTTACCTCAGTCATTCAGGAAATTTCAAGGGTTTTAGGAGCTCTGTGCCAGAAACCTGGAGAAAGACCCAATATGTACTTTTTACTACATCACAGTATCACAGGCCTCAGCGACATGGTGATCATGGCAGTTTGGGGACCAGAGGGTGGGGTGCACCTACTTGAACTGAGGTCATACTGCCCATTGGGGCCCTCCAGTTTGCCCTCCAATCTTGTGAGTCCCTTAACCTTGAAGTCTTTGTATTTCTCTTACATGAAGTGTTGACAATGACACTTCATAGGGTTTCTGTGAAGAATACCTTAGAATTGGTTAATGTATTTTGTAAAGCACTTGGCATAGTGCCCAGGTCATAGTAACACTTCCAAGTCCTCTTTACCTGGATATTGCAACAGTATTCTTTATAAGTCAGGATGTTCAGGAAACATACTGTTTGGAATAGGAATAGGTCCCTCCCTTTTCTCACTTGCTTTGATTGTTCTGTATTAAAATTCATAAAGGCTCATAAATAGTCAACTAGATGTCATTCAGTGTGTTGTTTTTAGTTTTTTACTATAACAGGCATACATGTGTTACAAACTGGAATAACATAGATGTTATAAAATGCATGGTAAGTTTTCCTTGGCCCTGACCACCAGTTGCTGTATCCTGCAGTAATCGATATCAGTGACTGGTCAACTGCATAGCTCCCCAACTTTGTGTTTCACATGCACACTATTCTGTACTGTGACTCTTTTTTCTTTTCTCCTCCTTTCCTTTCTGAGACAAGGTCTCACTATGTTGCCCAGGCTGGTCTTGAACTCCTGGGCTCAATCAATCCTCCTGCGCCTTGGCTTCCCAAAGTGCTGGGATTACAGGTATGAGCCACTGCACCCAGCCATACCTCTTTCCTTTTTTAAAAATTTTTATTTTGTTGTTGTTACAGACAGAGCCTTGCTCTGACTACCAGGCTGGAGTGCAGTGGTACAATAATAGTTTACTGTGGCCTCAAACTCCTGGGCTCAAGCAATCTTCCCATCTCAGTCTCCCAAATAGCTGGAACTACAGGCGCACACAACCCTACCTGGTTAATTTTCGTGATTATTTTATTTTATTTTATTTTATTTTAAGTAATGAAGTCTTGCTATATTGCTCAGGCTGGTCTTGAACACCTGGGTTCAAGCAATCCTCCCGTCTCAGTTTCCCAAAGTGCTGGGATTACAGGCATGAACCACCACATTCAGCCAGCAGCCAGACTTTTTAAAAAATACTATAACATGGAGATGTTGCCTTGCATCTCCATATTATTTCACCTCATTCTTTTTAGGTGCAGCATGGTATTTTGTTCTATGCGTGTCATGTAATTTATTTAATTTAACTGAGGGACATTTAGGTTGATTGTAGTCTGTTAGAAACAATGGTATATTGCATATTCTTCCCACATTTCTGCCCATATGGGTAAGTCTATGTCTAGTATAATTTCTGGTCATGGAATAATTGGGTCAAAGGGCATGTCCATTTCAGATTTGATAGATATGGTCCAATTGCCCTCACGGGTGTTGAACCATTTTATATCCTCCCTGCCCCATGAATATATAAGGTTGTCTAGTTTCTCCACACCTTTACTGACATGAGTACTGCTCAAATTAGTTCTCTTAAATAATGTCTTCATTGGGCCTGTCTAGGACCATGTTAATTGTAATTTTAGGCACTTTTCTCGCTGTGATTCCTAACCAAGGCTGTCACTGGCAGGTCAAATGAGAACTTACCCAGTACGGTGGCAGCACTATAGGCCAGCCTGGGGTCAGTCTTGTGTCTTGAGAGAGCTCACTCAGTCATTTGGTATTTATTGTGTAGCTTTACAAAACATCATGGCTTCATCCTTGTACTGCCCAAAGCGTGTAGATGCAGCCTGGTGTATTTTAAAAAGATGTTCCATATGAACCGACCTATTTCCTACTGATATATTGTCATTTCTTGAATTGGTATTTTTTTTTTTTTTGGTAAATATATTTGAGATGTATTTATGTTATAAGGAGTATTTAGAAAACCACGTATGGTATATGCTACTTGCTGTATATAACACATACATTTTATTTTATTTCATTTTTTATTTTTATTTTTTCTTTTGAGTTGGAGTCTCATTCTGTTGCTCAGACTAGAGTGCAGTGGCCGCTTCCAGCCACCGCAGCCTCGACCTGCTGGGCTCTGGCGATCCTTCCGCCTCAGCCTTCCAAGTAGCCAGAATTACAGGCATGCGCTACCACGCCCGGCTGATTTTTTTGATTTATTGTAGAGATGAGGTCTCGCTGCCCAGGCAGGTCTCGAACCCGCGGGCACAGGCAATCCACTCACCTCAGCCTCCCAAAGGCGTGGGATTACAGGCTGAGCCACCGAGCCCGGCGACACATACATTTTAAAAGGAGGGCTGGTTATGACTTACTTCCCTCTGGAAGTAGTTTTGTAATTTTTTTAGAGTTGACAGCTGTGGATCATGTCTAGCAAAAGCGATTTCTAACTCTTTGAACTTAGGACTATTTAACTAACATGGTGTGGAATGTAAATAAGATCATTCAGGTAATTAAAGTGACTACGAAGCAGCAGTGTGGATTACCTGGTCACTGCTGATTTGGTATTGACCTTAGAGTCATGGTGACTATATGCCCTAGAACTTCACCTGGAAGTGCCTCAGGAGAGTTGGATTTCAATACCATCGACAATGTCATGTCATGTAATTTCGTTTACATTAATCAGATCAGTTCAGAAAGTATGGTCTTTGTGCTTTCAGGAGAATGTAGGAGAAACCCGCATCCAAGCTAGTACTAGTTTATTTACCCAAAAACTGTCTCCAAATTTGAATGGTTCCCATGTCTAACTCAAGCTGAAAGCCATGAGGCTTATCTTGCTCTATACATGGTGATAGCTCTCCAGGGAAGGAGAGGATTGTGCTGGAAGTTTCTGCAACTTGTTGACTGGTTCCTAAAGATTGCTTTAGTGGTATGTTCTGGGGGGGTGTGAGGGGAGAGGAAATCACTATCTCTGTGGCCTTTTAATTGTGCACAGTTACAAGTAACATTTGTCTCCAGTGTTTCACAATTATAAATTAATAATAACAACCCATTAGAAATTACGGGTATTGGAAGCCCCAACTCCTTTGGGCATCTTAATAAAAATGATAATTAAAACCATAATTTACAGTAAATGGGGACACTGCCCAAGTACATCCACAATATGGAGAAAATTAAAAAAGTCAAACCAGAAGGAATCTTCCTGGCGTTGGGGAGAGAAGCTGGCCAGTTCTTAGCTCCTACTTCCATGGGAGTTTTGTCGATATTTGTGGTGATTGGGTTCCTATTCTGTTTTTGAGCATGAGGTGTTTGTGGGCAACTCTGTCCCTACCTGTACAACCTATAAATGAGTCTCATGGGATGTGGCTGCCTGTCCCATCCCTCACTGCCACCATGCACAAGCCACTTCTCCTTTTGTGTTCCCTGTCTAGGGTGACTTGGACACCTCCTGGAAACTTCCTCAAATCTAGACTTAGGTAGTCACCAGCTTTGAAGATTTTTTGCTTCCTAAGTGGTTTTTTTTTTTTTTTTTTGAGTTGGGGTCTCACTCTGTTGCCTAGGCTGGAGTGCAGTGGCATGATCAGCTCACGGCAGCATCAACCTCCTGGGTTCAGACAATCCTTCCATCTCAGCCTCCTAAGAAGCTGGGACTACAGCTACCATGTTCAGTTAATTTTTTTGATTTTTTTTTTTTTTTTAGAGATGAGGTCTTACTATGTTGCCCAGGCTAGTCTCAAACTCCTGGGCTTAAGCAGTCCTCTTGCCTTAGCCTCCCAAAGTGCTAGGATTACAGGGATGAGCCACCACGCTTGGTGGGTTTTCTAATTTATACTTTTAGCTGCTTAGCATAAAATGGCCCCTCGTCCTATCCTGGCTGGTCACAAGACTGTAGTGTCATCAGCCAGTTCATCATCTGCATGACCACTAGAGTACTGTGAATGTCTAAAATGATAATAATTACTCATAGTGCTTCTCCCCACCCAAGTTCTTTCACAGGCTCCTGCTGTCTGTAAGGAGTCCCACAGTTTTAGCTTGGTGCACGGGATTTCATCTTCTTGGAGCTGCTTACCAGGCCTGGATGATTTTTGCCACATACTCTGCCTTTTTGCCTGTCTGGTTCATCTTTATCTCCTTTGGCCCCAATGTAGTTCATGGCCCAACATTTTTTGCTGCCATTCAGTGACATTTGGGAAATGCAAAGGAGCTTGCACCACGGATCCAAACTCTTACAGATCCCTGATTCATTACCCTTGTATTTCTCTGTCGGTGCAAAGTCGAGTGCCACTGCTAAGTTTTCCAGGGTGTAGGTAACATCCTGATCATCTCATGCTTGGCAGATTAGACTTTGTCATGGTTTAAATAAAATCTCAACCTGGTCAATGGGAACGTTCTTTGACCCAGTGATTTGATATGAACGTTTGAATTGGGCTGTTTTGTGTTATCCCTTGTCTCCAACAGGGCTCTTCCCCAGATAATGTGCACCTGAGCATCAAGTGCCTGCAGTGGCCTGGCAGGTAATGTCAGCAGCACAGGTGGCAACCATGGCCAACCAGAGAGCCCAAACCCCATCTCCAGTTGGAAGCAGCTCCTCGGCTCACCTGACTGTCACCAAGGGGGGTTGGGGGCTCAGGGTGCTCCAATCATAAGCTTTTTCGGGGAAGTTGGACATCTGACTTTGGAGCTGTGATCTCCCCGATTTTCATGTTGGTAACTAACTCGAGCTAGGAAGTAAAAGGGAAGGAGGGAGGAAAAGCGGGAGAAGAAAGGGAAGAAAAAAAAGGAGGGAGTGAAGAAGAAGGGGTGGGGAAGGGAGACAAGATGTCGGCCACACAAAACAGATCTATGAGCTTAACTTACCCCTGATCACCAGTTTGTAACCTCTATTCTAGAGAATGAAAACTAGTATAAGATAAGCAGGTTCTATTAGATAGTAGTTGAATGTTTGTATCCAAGTTTAAAACCCAAGACAGACCAGTCCAGGCAGTATAGTGAGACTTTGTCTCTACAAAAAAACTTTAAAAAAACTTTAAAAAAATTAGCCGAGAGTGGTGGTGCCCACCTGTAGTCCCAGCTACTCTGGAGGCTGAGGAGGGAAGATCACTTGAGCCCAGGTCAAGGCTGCAGTGAGTTGTGATCATGCCACTGCATTCTAGACTGAGCATCAGAGTGCGACCCTGACTCAGGAAAAAAAAAAACAATGAACCAAAAAAACCCAAGATGGTGAGATATTAAACTTCCGTGGCCACTTAATTTTTCTTATCAGACCAGATGTAACAAGTGCTAGAAAAACTGATGCTGCCCATTGTTTTAAAACATGTTCTTTTGTTTTCTTTATATTATTACTTTAAATATTCTTCTGAACACACTTTTGCCATCTCCATGCAGTTAAGCTGGTTCAATTTAAACATTGTTATAAAGTTAATTTTTTATAAGATGAATCAGGTTATTAAATTTAGTAAACCATTGCCTTCATTATTTTGCACAAACTTTGGCACTATGCAGAATTGGCTTAGCACTACTACATTTAGCTAATTAAACTGGCCATCAGCTGCAGTATTACGAGAGTGAGGGATGCTAGTCTCATGGATTTTATCCAGGACTTCAGCAGTAGGTAGCATTATTAAACTTTTTTTTTTTATAAAACTCCACACTCTAGAGATATGGTTTACTATAAAAGTGTTATTGTCCTTCCTGTTAAACCATCATCTTTTGCAATAGCTACACTTTGTTTTTGCTCCAAAGGCAATTGTAAAGGATAAGAAAATGGAGTTGTCTATTGCAGCTTTTAAGTAGACTAGCAACGGGTAATTCATTGCTTAGATAAAGGAAGATGTAAGACCCAGAGTATAATTTCATAAGACACAGAGACAGATGGCTTACCTGTAACTACAGACAGGAATCCTCCGAAGGAGAGCAGGCAAAACTCGTGCCTGCAGCCTGTTGCTGCCGTCTTGTCAGGTGTGCTCTTTTTGGTAATAAAAAGTCCTTTGCCAGGAGTTGTTTTGTCAAGTGAGATAGCATGACTTAACAGGTTTGTTTGGGAAAATAAAATTTGATAGAAAAAGGCATGCTTTTTTCCCCACAGATTTCTTGGTAGTGTCATTCAAAACGGCAGCGAGCGGCATCTCGCAGGATTTTAGTATTTATTCATTATTAATAAGGAAGTTAAGCCGGCCTCGGTGGCTCAGTCTGTAATCCCGCGCCTTGGGAGGCTGAGGTGAGCAGATTGCCTGAGCCCGTGGGTTCAAGACCTGCCTGGGCAACTTGGCGAGACCTCATCTCTACAATAAATCAAAAGTTAGCCGGGTGTGGTAGTGCGTGCCTGTAGTTCCGGCTACTTGGAAGGCTGAGGCGGGAGGATCACCGGAGCCCAGCAGGGCGAGGGTGCGGTGACCGGGAGTGGCCACTGCACTCCAGTCTGGGCGACAGAGCGAGACTACAACTCAAAAAAAAAAAAAAAATTAATAAGGAAGTTAGAGGGTGTTGTGTGTTGCAGTTTGAAATAGCTTGGATTGTTTTAAAATAGTCAGCATCGTGGCCTGTTAGCAGTCTACAAGAACCATTTGTTTCCTCAGCAGATATTTATTGAACCCTGCTATATGCTAGTCCCATGAAATACAGAGATGAAAAGTATAGGGCTCAGGGGGTTTATCGTTAACCTGCGAAGTTGGGTAAATAAAACTCTGGGGCCTGCTTGGCCTTGCATTATATTAAAATATGGTTGCTAAATGAATGACTTAGAATCATGTTTACCATCTTCTCCAGTCTCCTACATCATTTGTATTCTTTTAACACCCTCTGATGAAAATACTAGAAAGCATATTTCTGATCATTGTTTTGACCTCGCGATTCCAAAGGGACCCAGAGTCCACCATTTTCTCCAGTCTTCCATGAAGAGCTTCTATGGTAAGCACGAAGTCCTGGTCTTACCAGTGAAGTTGTAGTTGGCCTCTTTGTGTGGCCTCCGTACTCTGCCAGCATTTCAGTAGCCTGATTGATGGGACATATCTGTCAGCAAGATTTCTTCCCAGACCTGCCCCAGCCAGTTGGGCTACAAAACCTGTTGTTTTACTTCTCTCTTTCCTCAGATGATCTAGGTGCCTTTTGCTCACTGGTGATAAGAGGCGAAATTGGCATCATAGGTAAACATGAGTAAATTTCAGATTGTTGTCGTCTTGCCTCATAGATTGAAGGTATGACTTCAAACACCATTTACTACATACATCAAAGAGAAAGCAAACAATTTAGGTGTTAAATATTTCAGATTTGAGGCAACCCCCTTGGGTCCCCTCCCACTGTGGGAGCTTTTCTGTCCTCTCAATAAATCCTGCTTTCTCACTAAAAAAATACATGCATATATATCTATATGCACACATACACACACATGTATATGTGTGTGTGTGTGTGTGTGTGTGTATGTGTGTGTGTGTGTATAAGATTTGAAATCCTTTATGCATTATTTTGGAATCTGATTGACGTATCAAGGGTCATTGTCAAGTAATAAGTGAATATTTCAGAATACAGAATTTTGCAGAATCTCGGAAAATAACTTCAGGTTGTCTCAAGAATGAAGTTCAGTTGTGCTCAGGCAAATGAAATGGTGGTGCCTATACCTGATTTTTTTGAATTCTGGTTGATATTAAAGCTATCCAGCTCTTAGGTTGCTGTTGGAAGCCGATCTAGGAGAGAGTTTTAATTTTTCATCATAGTGACTGTGCTAAATTTGGTATCACGCAAATCAGAGAAGAGTAGGATTTTGGCAAGAACAGACACCAATGCTTGTTTTCCACCTACTACGATTATGTTAGGCTCTTAGTATATGTTTACCACTTATTCCCCATCTTACGGAAGAGATAGCTGAGTTTCAGATGTGTTAAAAGTGTAGCCTTAGGACAGCTTGTACATGGTTAGAGCTGGCATCAGTACAAGTGTGTCAGATTCCTGAGTTTGAGTTTTCCTCTGTGCTGTGCTGACTGTCCTTGAGAAGTCGTTTATAAAAATAGACTGTTCTCCATGAAGATTAGATCTATGGAGGTGATATGAATGATGAACTTACTAGGCTCTTTCACATGGTGATCTCAATAAGATGATGATACTCTGATTTTCTACACATAATTGGAGACTATAATTTATGATAATTTGACATGGATTTGGCTGAGTGACATTACTGCCTTCTCTAGTAGAGTTGACCATTTTGTTGTTGCACTGTACTCTAGTGGTCTTTACTCTAGTTTACAAATGAGGTGTTTTTCAGTTTAGAGTCACGGTTTAGTGTTCAAGTTTTTACCCTCCCTCACACCTTCTCTGCTCCTCTCCCCTTCCCTTTCAAGTTTTCTTTTTGAGACAATTTTAAGATATGGATTCATTTTCTTAAAATATAGATAATTTTTTCATTTTGCTTTTTCTTTGTTAATTTTTTAGTAGTGTTTTCCTATGAATTTGTCTTTTTCGCCTATATTATACATTTCTTGTTATAAAATCATTTACCACATCTTAAGGTCTTCTTAGGGTTTGTGCAATCTGTAGTTCTTTTCTTTATTTTTAATTTTTGAAACCGTCTATTGAGATCTGATTGGTGTACATAGCTATACATATTTAATGTGTACAACTTGAGTTTGGAGATAAGTATATACCTGTGAAAACATCATCACAATTTATGCTGCAAACATATTCATGACCTTAAAAAGTTTCCTCTTGCTCTCTTTAGTTATTATTATTACTATGCGTGTGTGTGTTTGTATGTGATAGCACTTAACATAAGGTTTCCCCTCTTTGCAAGTTTTCATCTTGTGTACCCTAACTTTTGTACTCTATGACTGATACCTCCTCATATCCCCATCCCCGTGTCCTTGGCATCCCATTCTACTCTCTGATTCTATGTTTAACTATTTTAGAGTTTATGTATAAGGGAGATGGCATAGTATTTGTCTTTCTGTCTGGCTTATTTTACTTAGCATGATGTCCTCCAGGTTCGTTCATGTTGTTGCAGATGGCAGAATTTCCTCCATATCTAAGGCTGAATAATATTCCATTGTATGTATATACCTCATTTCCTTTATCCATTCATCCATCTGTGGACATTTAGGTGGTTTCTATTTCTTGACTATTGTGAATAATGCAGCAATGAACATGAGAGTGCAGACATATAATTGAGATCCTGATTTCAATACCTTTGGATAGGTACCCAGAAGTGGGATTGTTGGATTATATGATAGTTCTGTTTTTCATTTGTTGAGGACACTCCATGCTGTTTACCAGAATGGCTGTACCAATTATATTCCAGATTTGCAGATTTCTTATGTACAAGGGCTCCCTTTTCCCTTTTCTCCACATTCTCATCAATACTTATTATTATTTATTATTATTGGTAATAGCCATCCTATTGGGAGTGAACTGATATCTCATTGTGGTTTTGATTTGCATTTCTCTGATGATTAGTGATGTTGAGCCTTTTTTCATGTATTTGTTGACCATTTGTATGTCTTCTTTGGAGAATTATCTATTTAGTTCCTTTGTTTCCACCCCCCCTTTTTTTGTTATTGAGTGTAGTAATTCCTTATATTTTGGAGATTAACCCTTTATCAGCTATGTGGTGTGTAAACATTTTATTCTGCTTGTGGCCCAAGATGGGGCTTCTTGAATTTGAAGCTTGACATCTTGTCATTGGTTTGGAAAATTATCAGCTTTTATGTCTTCAAATATTGCTTATGTCTTAATCTATTGTTTTTCTTCTTTTGGTACTAACATTATGTGTAGTGTAAGAGCACAAAAGAATGTTTCACATGTCTCTTATGTTCTTTGCTGTGTCAGTAATCTTTTTATTCTTCATTTTGGATATTTTTTTCTTTACATATTTCCTAGTTTCCTAAATCTTGTCTTCAAGTGTGTCTTATCCTCTGTTAAACCTGTATATTGAATTCTTAATTATTAGTATTGTGTTTAAGTTACAAAATATGTAAGGTTTATTTTTTAATTGTTTCCAGTTCCCTGGCAAAATTCTCTACCTTGTCTTTTAGTTCCTTGCACATATTAATCAGAGTTATTTTAACTATGATTTCTGATAACTTTCTTAGCTAGATCTCCTGTACTTTGGTTTCAGTTTTTGTTTTTTTTCCCTCATCTGGCTTTTGGTAAAGTCTTATCTTTTTGTATGCCTAGTTATTTTTGTTTGCATGCCAGAAATGTTATGAGAATTTGAAATAACTGTAGTGGTAATTTGAGACGCTGGATAATGATATCTTCCTCAGAGAATATTTTCCCTTGGTTCTGGCAGCTGGATAAGGACAGATCCAATCAGAAATTGAAATGCCGTGAAGTTGAACTTCTACTTTTGTGAAGGCTGGGCCATTTCTAGTTCTTGCAATGAGAATCTTTTGGGATCCCAATCAAAAGTTTGGTGTATTTAACAGTCCCCTCTTTTTTGGTGGTCCCTGAGCTCAAATCTGTATATTTTTCCTGCTGTGAAACTGCCAGAAGCTCAGCCTGTCTTCCTAGGCTCCTAACTGCTGCTTTTGGCACTAGAATATGCCTTGAGGAGGAAAAAAAAGCTGTCAAATGCTGGTCTTTCAATTTTTTAGATCTTGGTTCCCAGATTTCTTAGTCATGCTGCCCTTGTGATATCTTCAAACAGATGTGTCTCTCTGTGTGTGTGTGTGTGTGTGTGTGTGTGTGTGTGTGTGTGTGTGTGTGTGTATACGTGCATGTGTGTTATTTTATTCAACTTTTCCGACTGCTATCAGTGGGTAGGTGGGTCTAAGAAGCCTAGGCTACCATGAGTGGGAGTAAAGGTGCTGGGAACACATCTCAGAGCAGAAAATGGGGTCTGGACCTTTAGCACAGGATCTGGTCATTATTAGTGGTTGATTGGCTGGCTATGTCATGGATTCTTCTATGGCTCGGCCTTCATCTTTGAAATCACTATGTCCCTATGATGAGTTTTCTCAACCGCACTGTAGATCGTCTGGGCCAGGTGACTTTTTGTTGCGGTGGGCTGCTCTGTGCACCATAAATTGTTTTGAAGCACCCCTAGCCTTTACCTACTATGGATGTCAGTAGCACTCTACTCCACTGTTGTGGACACTGAAAATGTCTGCAGACATTTATACCTGTCCTTTGGGGGGTGGGGGGAAATTGCCTTTCATTGAAAACTACTGGGATAATGCAAATGGTGCCCAATAAAGGCCATTCTGCTTGACTCAGTGTGTTGGTGTGCTTTCTAATGTTGACTTTCCTTTAAATCATAGGGTTTGAAACTGCCAAGTCTTTTGCCCTCCATGGTGCACATGTGATCCTGGCCTGTAGGAATATGGCAAGGGCAAGCGAAGCAGTGTCACGCATTTTAGAAGAATGGGTAAGTACTTGACTATTTTTTTTTAATTGTCAAATACACACGCTGGGCTAAACACATGGAGATTTTAGTGCAGCGTGTAAAGTTTATTGCTCTTGGAATAATGTCTTTATTTTTAAAGTCATCTTTGTTTATTTTATGAATGAAAGGATGAGCAAGTCCATTATTATACACACATTTGTTTATAGTTCATTGTCAGTGTCTTCTGCTTTATTGAGCAGGGGCTTGAGAATGTTTACTCATTTAACTCATTTATTAAGAAAAATAAAACATAGTAACGCCCATGATTGCAACTAGGAGATTGTTATGCTTATGGTTTTTAAGATTAAAAAGGGGTAGGCTTTAGTCCTATCTCTGTTTTTTAATTTTTCTCTCTCTGTGTAGATGTTGGTGTTGATATGTCTCTGTATAAACATTTATTGAGTGATTATAGTGCTCTTGGGATTAAAGCTATAGCATCAAACAAAACAAAATTCCTGCCCTCACAGGCTTACCTTCTAAGTAGGAGAAACAGACCATAACAGATAATTAAGTTTAATATTTAACATAATGTCAATCTGTTATAAATAAAATAAAGGACAATAAAGCAGAGGAAGGGTTGGGGAATGACAGTCTGAGCTGTTTCAGGTGGGGTTGTCAGCAGAGAGTTCTCCAAAGTGGTGACATTTGATTTGAGACCAAAATGAAGTAGAAGTGGGCCATGCAAATGTCAAGGGAAATACTTTCTTAGCAATAGGAATGGCATCTTCAAAGACAGATGTAGGAATAGGCCTGGAAAATTTAAGGGCCATCAGGAAAGCTGGTGTGGCCAGAGATGAATGCAAAGAGAAGAGACAGGTGAATTGCCAGTGGTGGGTTCTGGTAGGGTCTTAGAGGTAGAGGCAAGGAAGAAATTAGAGGGTTTGAGCCAAAGGGTGATGTAAGTTGATTGATTTATTAATGTGATCACTGGGCTTTGGCATGAAGTCTAGATTGCTTTCATTAATTCACTTGTCATACATATAGTCATGAAGCTTACCACTGTGATAGGTGCTGGGGTCCACTGTTAAGGACAGCCAGACATTACCACTGTCTTTGTAGAGCTTTCATGGAAGATAGGTTTAACTAAAGAGATGTCAATTTCAACTTGCAAAAACAGCAGATGGTACTATGAAATGATGATAATGACAGGGAGTTGGGAGACCTTCAAAGTCTTCAAAGAAGAAGTGATTGAACTGAGATCTCAGGAAAGACCAGGGAAATGGTGGAGAAGGGTCAAATGGGGTAGGGAATGGCACCTGCAGTGAACCTGGAAGGGGGAGGAGAGACAGACTTGTGTACCTGGGAACAGTGCAAGAAGAGGGCTGGGTGATTCTTCCTTTTCTTGTCTTTTGTTTTAGTGGGAGTCTCACTCTTGTCATCCAGGCTGTAGTGCAGTGGCATGTTCATGGCCACCACAACCTCGACCTGCTGTGCTTAGGCGATCCTTCCGCCTCAGCCTTTCAAGTAGCTGGAACTACAGACGCACGCCTCCTTGCCTGGCCAGTTTTTTTTGTGTGTGTGATTTATTGTGGAGACAAGGTCTCACCAAGTTGCCCAGGCTGGTCCCGAACCCCTGGGCTCAGGCAGTCCTCTCACCTTGGCCTCTTAAAGTGCTGGGATTACAGCCTGGCCAATTCTTCCTTTTCTAACATCATGAAAGATTTCTTGCCACCTGAAGAAATAGACAACCACTTACTTAAGAAAATTTCTGGGTGTTCTGGAACTGAAGTTATGAAAGTAAAGAAAAGGAAACTTTATTTTTGCTTTTTCAGGATATTTATGGCTGAAGTAGTTTAAATTCAGTATATTTCAAATGAATCTTTGTCTTGAGCTCACTAGCTTCACTATTTTGGGTTAAATTTTAAAAAAAGGCAGAGCTGTGTTTTTTCTGATTATCTTTGAGTCTTTTTGACTTTAAAGTTAAAAACTAATAACCTACATCTGATGGAGTAGTGACCTTTAGAGATATATAAAGAAGAGAATAAGCCAGGTGCAGTGGCTCATGCCTGTAATCCCAACACTTTGAGAGGCTGAGGCGGAAGAATCTCTTGAGCCTAGGAGTTCAAGACCAACCAGGCAATATAGTGAGACCTTGTTCCTAAACATAAATAAATAAATAAATAAATAAATAAAAATAGCCAGGTGTAGTGGTCCCAGCTACTTGGGAGGTTGAGCTGCAAAGATTGTTTGAGGCCTGGAGTTCAAGACCAGCTTGGGCAATGTAATGAGGCCTCGTCCCCACCCCCCGCCCCCCAAAATGAGCTGGGCATAGTAGTGCTCACCCGTAGTCCCAGCTACTTGGAAGACTGAGGTGGGAAAATTGCTTGAACCCAAGGTTGAGGCTGCAGTGAGCCAGGATCATGCCATTGTACTCCTAGCCTGGGCAACACAGTGAGACCCTATGTCAAAAAAATAAAAATGAAAAAGAAGAGAATACCTGGTAATACATATATATGATTTGACTCTTCATGCAGAATGGGAAGGTGACAAATAAAAAGTGAAAGTCCTTGGCCCTTCTCTTGGAAGGTAGACATTTTAAACCATTTTTTGTATATCTTCCAGAAAAAGGTTATGTATACCAACAAAATATACCCATATGGTTCTGTACTTTGAATTTTTGATTTATTATTTCAGGAGATCTTTTTTTATTAGTGCATACAGATCTGTTTCACTGTTTTTAACTACTGCGTACTCTTCAATTATGGGCTTCTGCCTTAAGCAGTCTTCCTTCTGGTGGACATGTAGGTTGTCTGCATTGTTTTGTTACTGTGTGCTATTGCAAGCAATGTCGTTTTATAGTTCTCTATTTCTTGCATCAGTCTTTCTTACAATGTCATCTAACATTGGGTATAAACTGTGCTGCAGTGAACATCCTTGGTATATGCATTTGTACACCCCTAGAGCAGTGTCTCAGCAGTGGGCTCCTTCATTCAAAGGGTATAGGCATTTAACATTTTGGTAGGTTTCTCAGTTGTTTTAGAAGTATTATTCCAATTTCCATTCTCAGTGACAACATAGACAGACAACTGTTGTCTAGTAGCAGGGAGTATCACACTTGTATAATTTTGCCCATTTAATATAATATTTTATACTAGAAAAGTACAATTCCAGGGGCCCTAGTGATACCGTAGTAACCATATTGTACAATGGTATTAATGTTTAAGCTAGATTTGGAAGCTAATGTTAGAGCACAACTTTTTTTCATCTTTAAATTAATCGTTGTTTCTTAGAACACAATATATATGATGAACACAATATATATATATATATATATATATATATATATATATAAATTCATCTGCATTTATCCCATTTTAGCTATTGTTTGCTGCACAGAGGCAGAAATTCTTGGATCTTCCCTAATTAACAGTGGGACTTTGGGAAAGTCTTTTGATCTGTTTGGTACCTCAGTTTCCTCATCTGTAATGAAGAAGATTGGATGGGATGATTTCAGAGAGCCACCATTCAGTCTCTCTTGCTTTTTTTTTTTTTTGAGTTGGAGTCTCACTCTGTTGCCCAGACTGGAGTGCAGTGCCCGCTTCCGGCCACCGCAGCCTCGACCTGCTGGGCTCCGGCGATCCTTCCGCCTCAGCCTTCCAAGTAGCCGGAATTACAGGCATGCACTACCATGCCTGGCTGATTTTTTGATTTATTGTAGAGATGAGGTCTCGCTGCCCAGGCGGATCTCGAACCCGCGGGCTCAGGCAATCCACTCACCTCAGCCTCCCAAAGGCACGGGATTATAGGCTGAGCCACCGAGCCCGGCTTGCTTTTTTTTTTTTTTAAGTCAGGATTTCACTCCACCCAGGCTGGAGTACAGTGGCATGATCATGGCTCACTGCAGTCTCTGACTCTTGGGCTCAAGCAATCCTTGGGCTTCAGCCTACTGAATAGCTGGGAATACAGGTGCGCACCACCACACCCTGCACGTTTTAATTTTTTTTTGTAAAGGATAAGGCTTTGCTGTGTTTCCTAGGCTGGTCTCAAACTTCTGGTCTCAAGTGATCCTCCTGTCTCTGCCTCCCAAAGTGCTGGGATTACAGGTGTGAGCCACTATGCCTGGCCTCTTTCTTGCATTTTGTGCCATCATTGGGTCCCTGTGAGTCAGTTTGAGGTGATAGAATTTATTATTGTATAATTTCCCTCTACCATATATTACCTTGAGGTAGACTAACGATCCCAGAGAAAGAATTGTCCAGAAACATTTACTGTCAGGGATATAAGAAAAGGAAACAGGAATGGAAACAAAGCTAATACATGCCATTTCAAATGTTTAAGTTAGATTTTATGGATTATAGGCTGAAGAAACTCAACCTGTTGATTGTGTCTCATCTGTTCACTTGTTCCTTTTTTTTTTCCTGAGTCAGAGTCTCGCTTTATTGCCCAGGCTGGAATGCGGTGGTATGATCACGGATACCACAGCCTTGACCTCCTGTGCTCAGGCAATCCTTCTGCCTTGGCTGGGACCACAGGCATGCACCATCATGCCTGGCTAATTTTTTTGATTTATTGTAGAAACGAGGTCTTGCCATGTTCCCCAGGCTGATCTTGAACTCCTGGGCTCAGGCAATCCTCTCGCCTTGGCCTCTCCAAATGCTGGGATTACAGGCGTGAGTCACTGTGCTGTCTGTTCACTTGTTCTCTGTGTGTGCTGTTATACTGTGTTCCTCATTTCCCTTAGATTATGATTATAGACGCACAAATTTACCACCAGAAGCCATCATTACAATTTTATATCATGCACTACTAACATAACGCAGAGGGGTATGGAGTTGTATGACCTTGCTTTGGTAACCTATGTTGGGCTTGGTCCCCAGTCCACACCCCTGCCTCCTACTTCCTCACCCTTGACATTTGCTGGACTGTTTTCCTTCAGGTCCTTCCTTATCTCTCACCTCTGTGCAGGAATTTCTTCTGGCATATCATTAAATACTACCTTCTTGTGTTTCTCAAGGTCAATTTGATTGACTCCAGGTTTTCAAGCTGCTAGCCAACTTGAGCATGTTTATACGTTAGCTGCGATGAATCATATCGGTATCGAGGCCAGGAGGGTCCTGCAACATATTGGCGCCTCACGGGAGAGTCTCAAAGTGTTCCAAAGTTTTTTGTTGCAGCAAAAGCTCATTCAGAAGTCTTGGGCCATTTGGCTGGGCATTGGCTCTCCCATGCCAAGGCTCCGTGGTTCTTCTCCGCTCCGGTGCTGGAGAGAGAGTTCGTGCCTCCTTCCCCAACCTGTTCTTCCCTGCCTGGTCTTTCTCTTCCTACCTTCTTTGCACATGACAGGAACGCTGTGCTCCAGAACATTCATGTCTGTCTCTGAGCCAGCGGAATGCTAGTCTCACATCCACAATGGGGCAGCTACCAACCTTGATGTTTCAAATCCCTGTCACATGCTGTGCCCTGTGCCAGGTACTTCACACCCCTTATCCAGGAGGATGCAGAAGCCTGGTTTCCTCTATTTTTCAGAGAAGCCACAGGACATCTCAGAAGGGTGAAGGGTTCGTTACAGAGTCAGGTTCCTCACTTGGCCCATCTGCCTTCCAAACCCAAAATCTGTCTACTCTGCCCCCGCCCCAGCTTTTCTTTCAAATTTAGCATCATAAATGTTTGTATTTCAGGTTTTGCTTTCAGAATTCCTAGGTGCTATTTATTTTATTTTTATTTTTTATTTTTTTTTATTTTGAGTTGGAGTCTCACTCTGTCGCCCAGACTGGAGTGCAGTGGCCACTCCCAGTCACTGCAGCCTCGACCTGCTGGACTCTGTCGATCCTTCAGCCTCAGCCTCCCAAGTAGCTGGAACTACAGGCTCGCGCTACCATGCCTAGCTAATTTTTGATTTATTGTAGAGATGAGGTCTCGCCAAGTTGCCCAGGTGGGTCTCGAACCTGCAGGCTCAGGCAATCCACTCACCTCAGCCTCTCAAAGGCGCGGGATGACAGGTTGAGCCATCAAGCCCGGTCCTAGGTGCTATTTAATTCGTTAATTTCAGGACTAATTTGATTGATTAATTTCAGGACTAGTGATAATTCTTAGAGGAAGCAACTTTGGTCTACCCTGTTTTCCCTTTACATTTAAGATGTCCTTTTTAGAGTTGTTTTTTTTTTTTTTTTTGAGTTGGAATCTCACTCTGTCGCCCAGGCTGGAGGGCAGTGGCACGCTCCCGGCCACCGCAGCCTTGACCTGCTGAGCTCTGGTGATCCTTCCGCCTCAGCCTTCCGAGTAGCTGGAACTACAGGTGCATGCTACCATGCCCGGATAATTTTTTGATTTATTGTAGAGATGAGGTCTCGCCAAATTGCCCGGGCGGGTCTCGAACCCATGGGCTCAGGCAATCCACTCACCTCAGCCTCCCAAAGGCGCAGGATTACAGGCTGAGCCACTGAGCCTGGCTTTTTTAGAGTTCTTAAATCCAGTTATTTAATAAACTATAACTTAAGTGAAAACTCATTCCATATAGAAGTATATTAAGAACTTATATGTAATATGTAATTACTACTACTACTAATTATTTAATGGGAAATATGCCCTCCTGCTGAGGTGTTTTAGATGTTCCAAAGTTAGAAATAAGAGAAGAAATGAAAACAATTAAAATAGGATAACATGGACACTGTAGAAGTAAACCACCCTCTTAAAAGGCCAATCCATTTAGCATAATTAAAAAAGGAGGGAGGAAGGGGAAGGTCCATCAGGCCCCAGTCATATTTAAATAACAAAATGGGGAAATGGGGTTCGTGTCTGTGCTATTGAACAGTCCACAGATATAGTCTACTCCAGTCCCATCCTTCCGTGGCTTACAGACTGGTGCCCCTTACCTCTAAGATAAGCACTTAATTAACCTTGAACAAGTGTGGTCCGAGGAGCCAGTGTGACTGACTGAGTGGGAAGTTGATCCTTTCTTGTTTTCAAGATGGAGTGAATTCTCTCTCTCTCTCTCTCTTTTTTTTTTTCTTTTGAGTTGGAGTCTCACTCTTTCACCCAGGCTGGAGTGCAGTGGCACTCTCATGGTCACCTCAGCCTCAACCTGCTGGGCTCAGGTGATCCTTCTGCCCCAGGCTTCCAAGTGTGCTGGAACTACGGGCATGTGCCACCACGACTAACTAATTTTTTTGGTGTATTGTAGAGATGAGGTCTTGCCAAGTTGCCCAGGCTGGTCTTGAACCCATGGGCTCAGGCAATCCTCTCACCTCCATCTCCCAAAGTGCTGGGATTACAGACATGAGCCACTGCACCCAGTAGAGGGGATTCTCTTTTTTTTGGCAGCAGAATCAGCATGTTAGGATTTCATGTGATTTCTCTAAGTTTGAGACACTAATAGGTGTGTCTGAATCCCACATTGCCGTGGTTTATTTTTTCCTTCACTCAGTATTTATTGGAATGGGGTTTTTATTGCTTTGTTCATGGAGGTCTGACAAATCCCACTGCCCATCTTGAGATCTGAGGACCTCCAAGGAGTACTGTAAAAAACAGTAGCTTAAGCTGGGCTTGGTGGCTCAGCCTGTAATCCCCCGCCTTTGGGAGGCTGAGGTGAGTGGATTGCCTGAGCCTGCGGGTTCGAGATCCACTTGGGCGGCGAGACCTCATCTCTACAATAAATAAAAAAATCAGCCGGGCGTGGTAGCCCATGCTGTAATTCCGGATACTTGGAAGGCTGAGGCGGAAGGATCGCCGGAGCCCAGCAGGTCGAGGCTGCGGTGGCCGGGAGCAGCCACTGCACTCCAGTCTGGGTGACAGAGTGAGACTCCAACTCAAAACAACAACAACAAAAAAACCCAGTAGCTTATTAGGTCTGGAAACGTTCTTTATAAACAGCCACAGCAAGACTACAACATTCCAATGCAGAACCCTTGAATGCCCCAAGTAGAGCCCCCAGTTCCTCCTTCCTCTACCATATTAGATTTCTAAATTTTAGTTTCTAAATTTTAGATTCCTAAAACTGAGGATCTAAAACTTCTAGCCTCAGCCAGGTGTGGTGGCTCACTCCTGTAATCCTAGCACTTTGGGAGGCGAAGACAAGAGGACTGCCTGAGCCCAAGGATTCAAGACCAGCCTGGGTAACTTGGCAAGATCTCTTCTCTGCAATAAATCAAAAAATTTGCTGGGTCTGTTGGCATGCTCCTATAGTTTCAGCTATTCGGAAGGCTGATCGAGGCTGTGGTGGCCATGAGTATGCCGCTGCACTCCAGCCTGGATGACAGTGAGACTCTGACTCAAAAAAAGAAAGTAAATAAATAAATAAATAAATAAAACTTCTGGTTCCATGGAAGAAGGAGGTTGAGTGGTGACAGGTGGAACTCATGTCATCCACCTCCCTACCAGTTGTTTCCAGGAAGCAAAAGGGTGGAGCTGAGGCTGGGATGAGAAGGTGGTGGATTGAGAGAAGGGGGAAGGAGGAAGGATTGTTATAAATGACAGACATGCCTCATGTATTCCAAGATTATGTAAAGAGTGAAACAGGAAATGCAAAAGGGCTCACATTGGCTACTGGTCGTTAGTGAGATTTGGGGTACAATGAATGGTGTGAGACTCGGGCCTCTACTGGGAATTGAGAAGGCCAACAGGTTGGGCAAAAATGGGCTGGCATGGGAAGAGGAGCAGATGGCTCTTAGAGTTATTATTCAACCCACCCCTGATTCCTCAGATAGTATCTTGAACCATTCCCCTGTCATACAGAATGAGTGACCCAAGTATGTTTGGTTTAGTGAGAGGGTGTAGTCCCCATGAAAGATTTTAAGCCCAAACTTCCTTAACTTGTCTCTTAACTTGGCCTAGACTTCATGTCTTCTGGAGACTGGTTAGGCTGACTTGTCATTGGCCAAGAGAATGCAGCAGGGATCCAGCTCTGCTACTCATGTTTTTTCATGAGCCTTTAGCCAAGATTCGCAAGAGGTCTGGAGAAGGCAGGCTGGGTGGTCTTCAAGGTGCCTCATGGGGTGGCATCTTCTTGACGCATTGGCCCAGTCTAGAAACTGGGTCTCATTAGTGCCTTAGAGCTGGTTTGACATTGAATGCACTAAGGACTTAAGTATATAAAATCATCCCTCCCTATCCCCTACTTTTTATTCTCCACCCCTGTTGTGACAACCAAACTGTCTCCAGACATTGCCAGATGTCCCTTGGGGGTGCAAATCATCCCTGATTGATAACCACAGCTATAAAATATATTGTAGTATAATGGTGAAAATTAGAATCAGATACATCCTACTACCTTGGGCAATTTTCTTAACTACTCTAGACCTCAGTTTCTTCATCTGTTAAATACAAATAATAATATCTATGTCCATATGTATGTAAAGTATCAACACATTGTGAGAATAAATTAAGTGCTCAATTAAATGTTAACGGCTGCTATTAATAACAGTAATAATAATAATTTCTCATTCATATATGAAAGTTCAAAGAGATGCTTATTTTTCTTATCCTTGCAAATGGCTGAAAGGGAGCTCTAGGGAAGATGCTTATCAGTTTTTTTCAAATGGAGTTGCAATGAATTCTTTTCCTGTCTTCATATGTCTGGACTCCTACATTTTAATAGATGTATTTAGTTTGTTGATTAGTATTTTCCAGTGTAGCTCGAATTAGCACTCAACTGTCATTTGAAAAACCATCTTAATTATTTATGTGATTGCTTTTTCTTTTGTATTTACAAAGAAATACACTTTGCATATATTTAGGAAAGATGATTAAGGGATTAGTCATCAGGAACAGCAAGCAATGGCTTATATCAAAGTGGTTATTGAGAAAGCAGGGAGATGGGGGTAAAAATAAAAGATTTATTAGTCAGAGGTAATGGAATATGCATGTCTTAGGAGGAGAGCACGTGCTCGGTTGGTTGTAGCCACACGGTTTGATGGTAAAGTGCTATCATGATTTTAGTTTTCAATAGAGTGGATACCAGGTCTATTTTTCTCATGAGAGTGAAGGCATGGGAGAAGCACTGGCAGCATTTTGTCATTGCAGCCTCATTGATAAGCACTGGAAATAATGACTTTAACACTGTTATCAGATATGGAACAATTGCTAATGAACATTGTAGTAGGTACATGGACTTGACACTGAGTTGTGCTTTTAGTAGATACTGATACCCTGTGTTGTCATGACATGATATTAAGGAGTGGTGGATAGAATACTGAGTAACACACAGCTTGCACTTTTAAGGACTTCTGCAGAAATCCAGCTACTTTTAGTCGCTCCTCAAGTCTACTCAGTGACTTGATGAGCTGGTACAGCTTCACCACTTGTGGGAATTCTCCCCAGTCTCCTCGGTATGAAAAACTTAAATCACATAATTTGCCTTTACAGAATGGAGGACCTTAGGTGTGATGCCTTCTTTGATGTGACGTGATGTGTGTGTGTGTGTGTGTGTGTGTGTGTGTGTGTGTGTGTTGGGGGGCTTGGAGCATGTGGGGTGGGTAATATATAAGCCTCCTGCTTTGTCTGAGCTGGTGAGTTGACTTGAAAAAGATGATCGTTCTTCAATGCATCACAAGTCACAGGCTCATCTCCATTGTTTTGAGTGATCTCTAGGTAAACAAAAATATAAAAACTATTAATATTATTAGTAGTTATAGATTATTGGGAAGAGTTCATCCTAAATCAGCCACTAGATTTGTTCCTCATTTCTTTGCTTTAAAAATTGTTTTCTGTATAGTATTGGATTTTCAATAAATAAAGTATGATATAAATAAGTCTGTGAACCAGCAAGGACTATCTATACCACTTGCTTAAATCAATAAGCACATACTCACAAAAGAAGGCAAAGATAAGGTTCTGAAGTTCTTCCTTGGGACTTTATTGTTTGTAAGATATAATATTATTATTGTCACCTCCAGATGGGGGTTGTGTATTCAGTTTTGTTTTTGTTCTAGGCACTGGGCATAGCATTTTAACAGTGAAATATTTATATTATGTGTTAAACCCATTGTGCAGATGAGGCACTGGAGGCTAGGAGAAGAGAAGAGGCTTGCCCAAGCTCACACAGCTAGGAGATATGTATCAGATCCAGGATTTGAAGTCATATTTATATTTCTCTGACCCCAAAGCCATCTTGTTATCCAATCCCAAACTCCTGGTGTATGTAATGCTAGAACATTGGCCTGTTTTTTTCCAGGACTTGGCCAAATACTGTATTCATAGAGATTTGTGGTTATGTGGATATGTGTTTCTGGATTCATAATATGAGAACACCTGTGGCCCCCTGTGGCATTTTATAATCCAATGGAGTTGATGAACCTGGAAAAAGAAAGTGCCTTCCTTCCCTTTACTTCCTGGACTTTCCTTCCAAGTGGTGTATAGTATATTTACTGTTCATTTAAGTTGCCTTAAATTTGACCTTTCTTGTCACAAGCCCAGGGAAGATTCTTTATCAGATAATAAATTATTCATCCCCCTCATAGACATAATCGGTTGCTAAAATATTCTGAATTTTCTCCATCTCTAGAATACCTAAAACTTGTGCTTGGTACTTATCCTCTAAGTTTTCCATTTCATTTCTCATTCTCAAAATTTTGTGTCGACTTAGTCTTGACTGTTATTCATTGTTCTTTGATCACTGTCTCTGTGTCTTCATTTTTTTTTTCCTGGCCACTGCTTGCAGTCTTGAACCGAATTTTTCAAACTTTATATCCATTGTAACCTTTGTATAATGAGGGCTGTGATTAACCGCAGAGTTCTAAAGAGTGAAAGTCAAGCGTAGGTGGCTAGCTCCAAACCATCACTCCCAATCATGTGAAACCCAAAGCAGATGCATCCTTTCATTAATATGGAATCCCCTGAGTTCTTATTAAGCAATTTTGACATAGTTTGAAGAGACGGATTTCCTCTTCAGATGCTGTTCAGCCATTGGCTAAAGGGTCTGCTTCTGGCCACTCGACATTTAGGCTCTGTTATTTAAGAGGGGAAAAATATACTTGAGACTGTTTTTCATATTTATTATGGGGCATTTAAAGAGTCTCAGACGTAGCAGGTGTTAGATTAAACAGAGAGATGAGACAGTCCTTGCGCTGGTAAAATTTCCTACACAAGGACAAATAGAGATACGGCTGTAGATGAGGTAGCTGCTCTCAGATCGGGGCAGCACACACTACAAGAGGTTAAGGTTTACTTTAGGAAGACGTTTAAAATACAGGTGATTTTTATTTTATACAGAGGAAGCCCAGTAGAGTAGAAGACGTCCCAGCTTTGGAGAGATGGAATCCTGGTTCAAATACTTGCTCACTGGGTGTCCCTGGGCAACTTTGGTCATCTCTTTGAACCTTGGTTTTTTTATCTGCAGAATGGTCCTAATAATGGTTCTCAAGGTCAATGTAAGGATAACACTTCATCCTTATAATGACCTTGAGAACCATGTATTCATTGCTCAGAATTTGGCACATAGTAGAGATTCAGTAAATGGTCACACCAGAGAGGCTAACTTGTTCAATACAGATCCGTAAAACAGACAAACTCATATAACTTGTTGGAGAAATGTTTCTTTTTTGCCTTAGTTCTGACTGCTAACAAAAAAATTCATAATATTCTGCTTCTGACCCTCCAAAATTCATGTCCAACAAATATATTTGCTTCATCCACATAGCCCCAAAAGTCTTAACTCATTCCAGCATCAACTCTAAAGTCTGTGTGTGTGTGTGTGTGTGTGTGTGTGTGTGTGTGTGTGTTTACATGATCAACACACTAGGAAATAGCCACACCTCTCTTCATCCTCCCACTAGTGTCATTAGTATCAAGTTAAGCTGAGATAAGGGCAGGGGCCTCTTTCCATCCCTGGAGGGCAGAAAGGTGACTGTCATGTCCTGTATGCCCATGCCTGGGTGTGGAGCTGGCTGGCCTTTCACAGGGGCTGGGGAGACATGGAGCTGGTAGAGCCCACCCTGTGCTGCTACGAGAGTCATCTGGAACTAGTCTTTGCCCCTTAGTCAACTGGAGGATGTGGATATGACCAGGTTTTGAAAACCCTATAAAAGAAAACCTTGGAAGTGGTGGTGGTGGTTTTAAAATCTGTTTGCAAATTCTTTGATAATCCTCCCTTCAAGAAGCAGAGCCTAGTCTTCCTCCCCTGGAGGGCTCACTCTCAGTGAATAGGATGTGGCAGAAATGATGGAAGAGGACTCCTGAGGAAGGTCTCAAAAGGCGTTCCGACTTTCTCCTTGCTCGCTCTCTTGGGTTAATCTTTCTGAGGGAAGCCAGCGCCGTGTTGTGAGGACACTCAAGCAAGCCTGCGGGGAGGCCCATGCAACAAGGAACTGAGGTCATGGCCACAAGCTACGTGTATGAACCCTCTTGGAATCCTCCAGCCCCACCAAGCCTTCAGGTGACTGCAACCCCAGTTGACAGATCCCTGTCATGAGAGACCTCGAGTCAGAACCACCCAGCAGCTAAGCCACTTCTGAATGCCTGACCCACAAACTTTGGTGAGATATGAAGTGTTTACTGTTTTAAGCCACCGTGTTTTAGAGAAATATGGGCTGTAACAATGGATAACTAAAGAATCCAGGGCCCTGGGAAGAGAAGGATGTCTAGACAGTGAGTTTGAAGGACAAGTCATGTGGACTTACCCAGTAAGCTCCTCGAAATACAAGGAATCTCAAGGTCTCAGTGTTGTATCAACCTCCCAGGTCACCTTGTCTGACCTGTCTCTGGTGCATGGACTGCTTTTACAACACCCCTGATCAGGAATCACCCTGCTTTGGCGTAAGCTCCTTCACTTATAGGATGCTCCTCCCTCCCCAGGCAGCCCATCCTATTTCTGCACATCTCTTAATTAGAAACTTCTCCCTTATATTGAAGGCTGAATCTTCCTCTGAGTGTCTTCTACCCGCCGGCCCTGTTTCTGCCCTCCGTGTTCCACTGGCTGCCTTCTCATCAGAACCCAACTAATACTTACATCTCTCAAATTCCCTAAATAATAAATCCAAAGTTATTGAAGATATCAGGTTACTAAAAGTTGGCAGTGAGACTGGCCCCTCTCATTTCAATGCAACCTCTGTCCCTCTTTTTATTATTGAAACTTGGGATGTACATGGGAAGCCCAGGCAGCTGGGAACGCACAGACTCAGGAGCCCAAACCTGCCTTGCCTTCCCTGGAGTTAATGAATCAGCATGCACAGAGAGCACAGCCTCCTTTTAAATGACAGAGGAACCCTGCTCTTATTTACCGACAATTCTCAGAGTCTAATTGTTCCGACTACAATGCGGTCTGAAAACTGGGTAGCTGGGAGAAACTTCAATGCATCTTTGTAATGGCTTTGTTGTTGTTTATTGAGAGGGACTAATTAACTTTGATTATTGCACTAATATTATGGCACTTTGACAGCCCTTCAGATTTATGACTCTGGGAAAATAAACAAATGAAATGCAGGTGCTGGAGCAGAAAGAATAAGTTATTACTGAACTTTAATTACTTGGAATGTGTAGCCAGGAGAGAATTAGTTGATGAATTACAGGATGCTTAAAATCTACATCAAATTGTAAGCAATAAGGAGACAAAAATAAAAAGGAGGGCTGGAAAGTTGCTATTTTTAAGGTAGGAAAGAATAGGAGACATCTGTAATGATCTCAGTAGTGTCTCACTGATTAATCCCTGTGGTTTCCAATGCTTCAGAAATGTATGCAGTGCTACTCAAAGTGTGGTACCTGACCTACAGCTTTTTTTAAAAAATAGAGATGAGGTCTCACTATGTTGCCCAGGCTGGTCTCCAACTCCAGGGCTCAAGCAATCCTCCCTCCTTGACATCCCAAAGTGCTGGGATTACAGGCCTGAGCCACTATGCCTGGCCCTAGAACTTTTTAGAAATGCAAATTCTTGGGCCCCACCCCAGACCTGGATTCTGGATCAGAATCTCCAGAGGTAGAGCCTAGCAATCTGTGTTTTGTAATGTCTCCAGGAGATTCTGATACATGCAGATGCTGAGAAGCAGAGCTCTACTGTTCTCATGCTTTTTGTTTTTTCTTTTATAAAAATGCAAGTGCACTTTTTTTTCTTTTTTTTTTTAGTTGGAATCTCACTTCTTTGCCTGGGCTGGAGTGCAGTGGCATGCTCATGGCTACCCCAGCGTCGACCTGCTGGGCTCTGGCAGTCCTTTGCCTCAGCCTTCCAGGTAGCTGGAACTATAGGCACATGCTACTATGTCTGGTTAATTTTTTTTTTTTTTAGTTGGGGGTCTCACTTCATCGCCCAGGCTGGAGTACAGTGGCATGCTCATGGCCATGCGAGTGTTGACCTGCTGCACTCCAGCAGTTCTTCCACCTCAGCCTTCCAAGTAGCTGGAACTATAGGCGTGCACTACTACGCCCAGCTAATTTTTGATTTATTGTAGAGAAGAGGTCTCATCAAGTTGCCCAGGCTGGTCTCGAACCTGCATGCTCAGGCAGTCCACTCGTTTCAGCCTCCCAAAGTGCTGGGATTACAGACTGAGCCACCGATCCTGGCCTTATTTTTTATTTATTATAGAGATGAGGTATCGCCAAGTTGCCTGAACTTGTCTCAAACCTGCAGGCTCAGGTAATCCACTCTTCTTGACCTCCCAAAGTGCTGGGATTACAGGCTGAGCCACTGAGCCTGGCCACAAGTACACATTTTTGCTTATGAAAATCAAATGTTCTCCCAACCCAGTTCCGGCTAGCCCCAAGATTTTCAGGCTATTTTTCAAAATGTATGCATATTTATTAAACATCTATTTTTTTTTTTTTGAGTTGGAATCTCACTCTGTCACCCAGACTGGAGTGCAGTGACTGCTCCCGGCCATTGCAGCCTCGACTTACTGGGCTCTGGTGAGCCTTCCGCCTCAGCCTTCCAAGTAGCTGGAACTACAGGTGCGCGCTACCACACCCAGCTAGTTTTTTGATTTATTGTAGAGATGAGGTCTTGCCAAGTTGCCCAGGCAGGTCTCGAACCCGCAGGCTCAGGCAATCCACTCACCTCAGCCTCTCAAAGCGCAGGATTACAGGCTGAGCCACCGAGCCCGGCTATTAAACATCTATTATGTGCTGGGTACGATGGGTGATATAAGACAGTTTAGAAGGACATTACTAATGAGGTGATGCCCCCAAGCTGTCACCAGTGCCATCACCTGGTGAACATGGTAAGAGTGATACTCCCAGGACTCATGGAAGATGGTCTCTCTGTGTGCTTCAAAGCAGGATGGTTGATGAAGGAAGTATTGGCATACTGCAATCAGTCCAGATGGTGAGGGCTCATCTGGAGTGGAAGAAAGAGTATAAAGGGAACACGAGTGGTTTGTCCTGGGAATGGTGACTAGACAGGTTTTGGTACGGTGCAGGGGAGAGGGCAGGAAGTTGCTATTTGAGGCCAGATCATTCAGGGCCTTGGATTCCAGTCTTAGGAGAATGAACCTTGTTCTCTAGGTCCTGGCAGCCACTGAGGGTCTAAGTGAGGGTGATGCAGGCCACACTTAGTGATGCAGAAAAACAGATGCTCAGACTGAATTAGGGAGGGGAGTGCAGAGGCCCAGAGACACTGCTGGGCTGTTAGCTGTGGTCTGGGTCAGCTGTGGTTACAGTGGCAGCAATGAGCTCGAAAGGAACAGAAGGATGCTGAACAGACTTGCTTAGTTCCTGACATTCAAGGAATACCTAAAAATCCATCAACTGAATCTCAGTGGCTAAAAATAACCATCCCTTTTAATGGTTCCTGCTCTGAGGAATTTTAGCAAATTATCAGGGAAAGCATTTCCCACTTTTCGAAACTCTGTGAAAATAGAGAGAAATGTGCTTACTTATCTGTGACCATCTCTTAAGAGGAGGGTGATGAAACACTTTTATTGTTCAAATCAGAAGGTGTTGGTAGTGAAAAGAGGGGCTTTCAAGAATTACACTCGGAGAGCAGGCATAAACAAAGGGAGTTACCAGGAAGCTGGAAACAACCTACTTAGGCTCAGTTATCCCAATCATCTGAGGAGGCCACATGTGAGTGCCCCTGCCTGGCTGAATTCGGTACCGAAGGGGCTGGGGCAGATTCAAGCCTCCCTGGCCCCTGGGTTGTCTCTTATTACTTAGCACTTTTCCTTTTAAAGATGCTGCTGTTTTCATACCCACAAAGCTTTCCCAGCCTCCAGCCCAACATTGTCTCTATTTCTAGGACAGTTGCAAACGTCATTGTGACTCCACATCTCTTGTTGTCGAGCAGGCTGCCAAACTTTTATTCTAGAGACTCTTTCATAGGATTTCTCCTACCTTCTGGAATCTCGTATGGAGAGTGATGGGTACTTGAGGAATGGGAATGAATTTCACGGTGTAAATCTCCCCAGAATTCAGATAGGGACATTTAGAATTAGGTAGCACTTACTTTGGAATTGTCTTATTTTGGGATGGTTCACAGCTTTTTCCATCTATAAATGTGGATAACCGAGAGCCGGTTAAATGTTCACTTTGGGCCCTGGGTCAGTTCGCACCATTGGAGGAGATGCTAGAGCACTTGGCAGGGGTGTTGATGATTATAATCATATTGCCGGCCAGGGTTGCTGTTACGGCATCCTCAAAGACTTGGCAACATAGACATTTTGGAGGAGACATCAAAGAAAAGGAGAAATAATTCTGCAGTACTTTAAAGACTCAGTTAAAAATAAAGTTTCTTTTAGTTTTCTATGACCCATGGAGCTTTACATAATTGTTTTAGCTGTTACTTTAGTACAGCAAAGGTGTGAGCAAATTTGTATGGGAGTAATATGATGACAGATTCAGGTATGAGTTAGTGAAGTTGTCTTAGGGAGAATTATGAATTAACAGATTACAGTTGGGGATACTGTGGTTATAAAACGGTAAAATATTCAAATTGGAAAGGGCTTTCTTAGATCATCCAATTTAACTCCCCACTTGACAGATGGAAAAACTGAGGTCCATAGAGGGTAACTTAGACAATTCATTATGCTTCTTTTGAGACATACTATCATGCTTTCCATTTGCCTGTTGTGGAAATATGTGTGTGTTTGTGTGTGTGTGTGTTTTAAAGAAGAACATAGAATTGCTTGTAGGATAGGAATATGACTCCTGACACATCATACTCAATTGGATGGCTTCTTTAGTTATTCTTTTTATGATGATGATAATAATGATAAATACCAGTGTGTTCCAGTCACTGTGCTAAACACTTTAAATGGATTAATTCAGTTAATCTTTATGACGGCCTTGTAAGATAGCTGATGTTATGAATCCTATTTTCAGATGAAAGGACTGAGACATAGAGGTTTGTCCATGCTCATACAGCGGCAGAGATGAGTATCAGAGGGGTAGTAGAAGGCTTGCTGGTCTTATTCCTCTTGGTGTATCACCAGTGTGTAGCAGAGTGCCTGGTCAGTAGGAGAGCTTTAGTAAATATTTGTTGAGTGAATGAGAGAGCGAAACAAGGTTGCAGGCAAGCCATGGCAGTTATAACCTGGGCGGCAGTATCCTGCCACTGTAGGAAGGGACAGTTTGGTTGGTTGGTTGGTTTTTGGGAACCAGACCAGCAGAAGGTGCAAGTAACCAGATGTTTTTTCCTAAGTACTGAGCTGTGGGAATTGATTTCCATATTGATACTACTGAAGTGACTCCAATTCTTCAACTACCTTCTAGCTTGTTAAAGAAAGGGTCGTTATTTTATAGTACATTGGGCTAAACATATTTTATTCCAGTTCTTTGAAAATTGTAAATTCTGGTTTGGGAAATCTCAGTTAACCAGCTTCCCGAGTCACTCTGGAGATGTGGGAGTTGGCTGTGCTGAGGGGTGAACTCATAAATCTAGTTGATTTTGAAGGGCAGGAAAATGGGCCTTTATGTAGAATGAGCGCTCAAAAGACTAAACTCCAGAGTAGAGAGGATTACATTAAAGGGATACTGGGCTAATCCAGGAAACTTCTGGACTTTGCTAGAGGGTGTGTTGCAGTTGAGAGAGAGAGAAGGTTGATAAGAGACATTAGTAACTGCTTTTAAAATGAAAAGATGATCTTAGATTTTTGGAGGTAAATATAAAAACCTTCTTGTTTCCTATTAGAGCAGAAAAACAAGCTTGGGTTGGCTGTGCTTCTAACATCCTTCTTTCTTTTTGTTTCATAAGTAATTGTCCTGAAGCCTGTTAAGATAAATGTAGACAAAGATAAATTAATGAGATAAAGAGAAAGACAGACAGACGGACAGAGACAGATGACAGACACACATACAAACAGACGGAGACTGCGGCAGAGATAGAGAAATGAAGGAAGATAGATATACAGAGAAAGACACACACACACACACACACACACACACACACACACACACACACACACGAGAAATGGTGACACAGAAGAGGGACAGAAAGACAAAGACCCAGAGAGACAGAGGTAGAGGTAGACGGAACCTCTCTCCCAGTGTGTTTGTGAGCTTTTTAGTAGCAGCTTTTGCATGATTGTGGGGGTGGGGGTGGCTGATCACTGTTTTCAGCATTCTTTATCATTTCTTGCTTAGAAAGGAGGAAATTAGAATTGTTGAGCTATGATTTGTTTTAATCAGAAAGAAATTGTCTAACATAAATCTCTTTGTGAGTGCCGGAAAAGCCCTAAAGCGGCCAGGAAAAAAATATCAATACTTTGCAAAGGAGGAATGATTGTTCCAATTCGTGGCTTAATTGACTTTAAGCCTTAATGAAAGTCAGGCCGGAGCGGGCAATACACTCCGTGGCTGGGATCAGCAGTGAAATCTACACTGGGAGAGGAGGAATTTAGGGTGGTTATTTGGTTCTTTGCTATTGATGCAGTGTTCTAATTGACTGGGGCTACCTAATACCAGGTAATATATTTTTTTTCTTCCTGTAAAGAGAGTAAATTTTTTTTTTCTGACAAACACAGTAATTCATTTTAAGTTACAGCTTTTTCTATTGGAAGCATTCACTTATGTTAGATTATTGTTCCCCAAGTGAAATTTCTCTAATGCCGTATAATTAAATATAGATTTTTAAAAAGATGTTATATATTTGAAATTTATAGGTGGACAAACTAGGGGGATATAAGGTCTTTATTTAAGAGGAATAAATAGCCCACTCGATTCACATGATGGCCTTTGGAAAGGATTCATTTAGCATAAGTGAGTTCCTATCAGCAGAAGGCTCCATCTTGGGAAGGGCTGTGAAAACTTGCTGACTTCATTCGTCTAAAAGGATTGAACTAGAAAGTGTGTTACATGAGTTACATGAGCCACAAACCTGGTGGGATTTAGAGTCCTATTTCTGGCACTTAGGCGAACCAGGTGATTTCATTTCTTGTTTCCTCAGTTTCCTCATCTGTAACATGGGGATGATAATAGTACCCTTATCACAAAGTTGTTGTGATGATTAACTGTGGTCCTGTATGTAAAGCGCTTAGTGTGGTACCTGAGTACTTAGTATGGTACTCAGGTACCTAACATGTGCTAAGTGTTTAACAAAAATACAAAACCATTGCTTGGGGCTTCTAGGTGGTCCAGCCCCCACCTACTCATGGAGGCTCATATCTGATCATTCTCTTTCTTATTCCAACCATGTCAAGTTCACTGCTGTTCCCAAACCTTCCTGTCTCTCTGTGTCTTGGCACAGAATGTTTCCTCTGCTCGGAAGGACCTCAGCCAAGCTTGTCCTCCTAACATCTGCCTCTGCATCCTGTGAGTCTCTGTTATGGGTATTTTTCCCACAACACTTTCTGGCGTCTCTCTTCTCTTTCTCCTGCCCTCTTTCCCTTCCTTCGTTCAACAAAGGAAGTCCCTTTGTCTGGGTCAGGTATGGTATTAAGTACTAGTGATATGGCAGTGACGAAGAAAGCAAAGGTTCCTGCCTCCTGGGAGTGTACAGTCCAACTTTAGGTTTTAAAATATGTAGCTATCATGGCATGGATCACATTATGCATTGATTACTTGCCTGTTGGTCTCCTTATTTAGTCAACAAGCATTTATTGATGCTTTATTCTATGCCAGGCATCTCACTGGAGTCTGAGCATATGTAGATACATGAGACATTGTCCTTTCCCTCAAGGAATCTAGGTGTAGTTACAGACATGTAAATTAATAAGATATCAACCATATCACTAGGTGTGTGTGTGTGTGTGTGTGTGTGTGTAGGGGGAGCAAGGCCTGGGTTATAATCCAAGATCAATAATTCCTGAGCAGGAACTGACATAATGCCCATGTTTCTCATCACTTTTGGGAGATGTATGACCATTGATTAGGAGCAGGAAAGGTTTTCTTTGACTTTGGCAGTCTAGGCAGTGGTTGAGAACATGGAGTTTGGAATCAAACCCGTCTAGATTGGAATCCTGGCTCTGCCATTCCGTGATAGTGTTGCGATCTCAGACAAGGTGCTCCTGCTGTATGTGCCTCTCTCTCTTCCTACAGGAAATGGGGCTACTGCATCCTTGCACCTTAGGATGCTTGTCAGCATTAAATGAGATAACAGTGCCTGGCTAGTGGCACACGCTCAGCAACACCTGCCAAGTGCCGCTTACTGAGCTGGAGCTAAAAGCTCTTGAATGCTACCTCTTCTTTCTTGGCCATCCTGGGTCCTAACCCATCTAGGTGTCCCCACCTTTCCCTGTCCCTGTCAACAGCCCTAGTGCCCATGAGGGGCTGGCCTCCTCGGTGCCAGACAGAGCCTTCTCTGGGCAGATTTGCTTCATGTTCAAACAAAGCTTCCTTGCTGTGGTATTGGATTTTGTAGGACGGTGACAGTTTCCAGAAACCTCTGGTCCATGAGCCAATTTGGAGAAAATTGAATCATTCTCTGTGCCTTTCGGCTCACATCCTAAAAGCTTGCACAAACACTTTGGGCAGGCTTCAGCAACTTCACATCAAGGGCTCAATCACAGCTCCGAAATAAAAACATCCCCTGTTGCTCTCTGTGTGTGAAGCTGGATTCTGTGCTTGGCACAGACCTCAGTGCTCGAGATAACACTTCCATCCACCATATCAGTAGGTCCTAAGCGGGCAGAATCCACTTAACATGCTCAGTGCTTCTCCCTATGAGGATTAAAAAAAAAAGGAGCTATCAGGATCCCAAATGTTCAGTGGCATTTCTGGCTAGAGGTAGGATAGGTCTTTTGAAGTCTACAGAGAAGTGGTTTCATATTCAGATTTGTCAAAGCCAGACTGGGTGGGGATAGGCAAGGGTCGTAATGTAGTGATTCACTTCGCGGTTTCTCATCATGCCAGAGAAATTGACCTCATTATCACCACATTCACATTCGCCTCTGCAAGGACCCCTCTGAAGAAATAATCGTGAATTTAGTAACTGACGATTGTAAGTGTTTTATGATTTGGGGGGATTTATACGTGAAAGAAAATGGATGAATTAAAAATATTAAACAGCTTTGCCGGCACCCACATGGATGAATCATTGAGATCTATTTTTTTCTCCTTTATACTATAAACATATGGCATGAATTTTCTGCTCTCATTACAGATGCTGAGAGAAGGCAAAGACAAATATTTATATTACATTCATGTTTTACAGTAAAAACACTGTTCGGTTTGTTTATACAGTTCCACTGTTACAGTTTTTATGTTTGGTAATGAAACCACTATAAAACCTAGCCTGGGTTATATAGCAGATACGATAAGCCCTCATATTCAGAGAGATGTCCTAGATGGAATAGTTGATGTCACATGTACAGAACCAACACGGAATGATGTGTCAGGATAGGCTGGGTTATGCTGTAATAACAAACAACCTCAAAATCTTTGGGGCTTAAAACAACAAAGGTTTATTTTTCACTCAAACTGCATTTTCATCAGGAGTTGCTTGGAGTCTGTTGGATGGGATCTCACTCAGCTATCTGGATCCACAGAGCAGCCTGCGTTGCTGGATCTTGAGACATAGGAAGAGAGAGGCGTATTGATCTGTGCTTTGCACAGAAGTGACACCTATCACCTCTGCTCACTTTTCATCGGCCAAAGCAAATCTCACAGCCAGAGGGGGTTTGAAGGGGTCATGGAGGGGGGCATGTAAAGCCATCATGTGCATATAGAAGAAGGTAGAGAACTGAAGTATTAGAGAACAGCCTAAAGACCCCTTCCACAGTCACTTCAAGCCTTTTTGTCATGATTTAATTGATAGTCTATTTTTAATGAACCACAAGGAAAGACATCAGACACTCCTGCCTCCATATCCAAAATCTTTAAAATTGATGAGACTTTATCTTCATTTGAAGATGACCTGGATAGGAGGGAGTCACAGTTTTCCCCAGAAATATATCACAATGCATACAAATCTTCAAAGCCACAGACTCTTTTCAAGTGGAGCTGCAATTTTTGCTTTTGTGTGTGTTTATGTATGCTTACATCTGGAAGTTCACTGTTAGACAGCTTTAGATACATTACCCTCAAGTGGTATAACTTCTCATATACAGTGAGCATGAAATGCTGGAGGTATGCATTCATTCAAAGGAAGTGAAACGGTGTCATTATGGAAACAGCTGAAAGTGACTTTTGACTGCAACTTAAAGGTGGAATGTAGCTCTGCCCTGTGCGGTGTGGTAGCCACCACTCACGTATGGCAATTGAGTGCTTGAAGTGTAGCTGGGCCAGATTGAAATGAGCTGCAAATGTAAAATAAAATACCCACCAGGTTTCAAAGACTTAGTATAAAAAATATAAAGTATTAATTCACATTTTTATGTTGGTTGCATGCTGAAATGACAGTATTTTAGGTATGTTAGGTTAAATTAAATATCATTTGTTAGTTTAACCTGTTTCTTTTTACCACTGCTTGACACAGTTACTAGAAAATTTTACAGTACATAGGTGACTTGCATTATTTCCATGGGACATCACTGATCTAGAGAATAACTATTAGGGAGGAAAAAAAGCACAATTTGATACCTTTGTCACAAACCCTTAATTGCTAGAACTCATAGTTTAGCCTGACAATTTATATCCTTTGACTTGTTAGAATGTTCTACTTTAGTGTTTTAAAATACTTTGTTCTAAAATAATTTTACAGTCTCATAGAAGTTGTGAATAACAGAGAGTTCTGGGTATCCTTCACCCAGCTTCCTCAGTGATTACCATAGTACAATAGCCAAATCTAGGAAATGACATTGGCACAAGAGTATTAACTAAGCTACATGTTTTTTTAATTCCACCAGGGTTTGCAGATACTCATTTGTGTGTTTATAGTTCTACGAAATGTTATCATATATATACACTTGGGTAACTACTATTACAGTCAGGACACAGAACTGTCTCATTTGCCTAAAGAAACACTGTCTGCCTTATAGTTTATTATTTGAGTTCCATCTTAACCATGGCTGTTATTGAGGGCAAAACATTTAGGCAAGTTAGTAGTAAAAGATACTCTTGGATCCTTGGTCCCTCTGTCCATTTGCCCATCTAGCCTACCCTTCCCATGTGACCTAGTTGCACCAAGATTTGCAAGAGATGTTGGGCAGACACAAACAAGAGAAGACTATACTGAAGAAACTCACTTGACGATGTGAAATTATATAATAGAAATTAAGCCAGGCGTGTTGGCTTACACCTGTAATCCCAGCACTTTGGGAGACAGAGGTGAGAAGATTGCCTGAGCCCATGGGCAACATGGCAAGACCTCATTTCTACGATAAATTAAAAAAAAATTAGCCAGGTGTGGTGGTGCATGCTTGTAGTTCCAGCTACTTGGTGAGGTAGGAAGATCGCCCAGCAGGTCGTGGGTGTAGTAACCATGAACATGCCACTGTAGTCCAGCCTGGGTGACAGAATGAGACCCGACTCAAAAAAAAAAGAAAGAAAAAGAAAAAGAAATTATATAATAGAAACTTATGCCTTGACCCGCCAAAGAGAAGAAAATAGCACAGAATCTTTTTTCCAAATTTCAGGATCCAAGTCTTTTGTCCTTTTTTTCCTTGACTAAGGCAGAGTAAGAATGGTTCAAACCACATTACAAGGCAGTTACTTTCTCACCCCCTCCTTTTTTATGTTATCGAGTCAGTGTCTCACTGCCACCCAGGCTGGAGTACAGTGGCATGCTCATGGCACAACCATAACTCACCACTGCCTTGACCCTCTGGGCTCAGGTGATCCTTCTGCCTCAGCCTCTCAAGTAGCTGGGACTACAGGCATGCACCACCATGCCTCACTCTTTTTTGTTGTTTTGTAAAGATGAGGTCTCAATATGTTACCTAGGCTGGTTTTGAACTCCTGGGATCGGGTAATTCTCCCACTTCAGCTTCCCAATGTGTTGTGATTATAGATGCTCAAGCAGTTCTCCCATCTTGGTCTCCCAAAGTGTAGGGATTACAAGTATGAACCACCACTCCTGTCTCTCATCCAGTTTTTTAAGGAGAAAGGAATGTTCTTCCCCTCAACAGGTGTTTTGTGCAATTCATATAGGCCAAATGTTCTGTGAAATTTCCACTAGCTCAAACTCAGTTCTTTCTTTCTCCTTCCTTTCTTCCTTCCTTCCTTCCTTCCTTCCTTCCTTCCTTCCTTCCTTCCTTCCTTCCTTCCTTCCTTCCTTCCTTCCTTTTGCAAAGTTGAGTCTCAGAAATAACTTTTGGAAGTTTTAGAAACAGTTAATATCCTTTCTATAGGAAGACTTTTTTGACCAACAAAGTCAGCTAGGTTATTTGAGTCAATGGCTATTTAAAGTGGTATTTTTTGATGGGGATGTTTGTGTCCCAAGACTTATATCTGTTTCTAGTTGTTAAGTGAGAGAACAGTTCATCATTATTTGTTTATTTTATTATTTTTAAAAATTTTAGATTCAGGGAGTACATGCGCATGTTTGTTACATTAACATATTGTGTAAGATTGAGTCTCAGGTGGCCCACTCCCCAGGTAGTAAATATTATGCCCCACAGGCAGTTTCTGAACCCTGATTACCCTCCCCACCATCCCCTTTATTGGTGTCCCAGTGTCTATTATTTCCGTCTTTGTGACTGTTTGACTCCCACATATGAGTGAGCATATGGTGTTTGGTTTTCTGTTTCTGAGTCAGTTCACATAGGATGATAATCTCCAGCTCCATTCATGTTGCTGCAAAGGGCATGATTTCATTCTTTTTTTATGACTGCGTAGTATTCCATGGTGTGTATATACCACATTTTCTTTATTTAGTCAGTTGTTGGTGTTCTATGATTTTGCTGTTGTGAATGGTGCTACAACAGTTCATCATAATTTTTAGCAGGGCAGGAGACCACTGACTAGCACCTGTCTTCATTTTCTCCAGGTGGAATAGCCCAGGAACCCAAGTTTATACATAATCAGTTTCCTCCCTGGCCTTTTGAGTTTTCCCACATCCTTTTGAATACACACACAATATTTCTTGGTTTCTCAAGAAATATATGTCTCAAACAAAAGAGGAGAACTGTCACCACTTCCATAGGTTATACACAAGTATAGCATGTTCTTCATTTTATGAATCCAGGAGTATTTTTTTTTTCCTTGTAAAGAAGAGAGCCTTATTTATAATGCTTATTTTATAACTTAGGATCTGTTGTGATGCTGGAAATCATTTAAAAAACAAACAAAAAGCCGGGCTCAGTGGCTCAGCCTGTAATCTCGTGCTTTGGGAGGCTGAGGTGAGTGGATTGCCTGAGCCCGTGGGTTCGAGACCCTCCTGGGCAACTTGGCGAGATCTCATCTTTACAATAAATCAAAAAATTAGCTGGGTGTGGTAGCGTGCGCCTGTAGTTCCAGCTACTTGGAAGACTGAGGCCAAAGGATCGCTGGAGCCCAGCAGGTCGAGGCTGCGGTGGCTGGGAGCGTGCCACTGCACTCCAGTCTGGGCAACAGAGTGAGACTCCAACTCAAAAACAAAAACAAAAACAAAGCAAAACAAACAAACAAACAAAAATAAGTGGTTTTGAATACAAAAGCAATGGCTTGTTAGAGTTACATGTGATGATGGACAAATCAATCAAACAAACAAAACAACTTCCTTATTTCTTTCAGCCTCTGTTTCTAGAGGTGTAAATTGAAGAGACTGGTAATGATTCTTATCATATTAATTGTTGCATTGATAATCAAACCTCCAATATTAACTGTAGTTTGAGGCATATAGGTAACATTTCATAAGGTTGATTTGTAACCACATGATTATTGTATAATTGCAGTAAAAATAGATATGCCTCTAAGCACAGGTCCTGGTGTATATGTGTAGTCAGGGAATGGATACATTTCAGTTCTTTATCCTGTTTGTTGAGAGAGAATGAATGGATGAATTTAAATTTTTCAGTCTCAATTAACTTTCCACTTATAGTTGAAAGAAATTCTAAATAACTGTAATAAATCCTGTACAGCCAAATCATATAACAAAACAATGGGTGGAAACCAGATGAATTTTTGTTATTTCCCTTCTTGTTCCATTTTTTTTTCCTGTAAATCTTCATCTTCATCTGATTTAAGCAGATTCCTTGGTAGATGTGGGTTAGTTCTAGCAATTTCAGTGACGTGGTAGGTGTTTCCCAGGCATTACGACCTCTTAAGGTCTCCATTTCCATTAAGCAGTGTGGATGCATTCCAAGAATTTAATTAATATAACATCACATCATTCATTGTAATTCCTCACTAGGGTTATGAGAACTTGGGAGTGTTTGGTTTCTTATTTTTCAATGATTTTTCAAGCTATTTTACATAAAATTTAGTACTTGTCAATATATATTAAATGAATACAGTTAAAATGATCGAAGTGGAGAGAAGAGCTTTCATCTGAATGTATAATAGTTTGCTTGCCTCAGTTGGGGAAAATTAAGTTTTAAGGCTACAGATTGTAGTAATAGGGCTTTATTTTCAAAATCCTGGAATAGTAGGACAATTATTTGGGAGTTTTAAGGAGCTAATATTAGGAGAAAAAATAACAGGAAGTATTACTTTATAGAGTGGACACTAAACTGTGGGCCATATATGATCCAAACTGGAAAATCACTGGCTTACATAAAGACATGGACAAGCTTATGGGTGCTGAGGTCTTTAATGGGTACTGGGGGAAAGGACACACCTTTTAAAATCATATCACCAATTTTCCTGCTTGAAAATGGACCGCTGTTTGACAAAATATGGCACATTTTCTGTTTTGATTCTGTGCTTAGTCATCAGAAAAGATTAGTAAAGATTAGAATCTTCTAGACAACTTTGAAGAAGGGCTAGGGGCAAGGGACAGGGGCTAAGGAGAGTGGGGTGAGGGGACAGGGAGACAAAATTTAGAGGGGTGGGCAGAGGTGAGGCCTTGCCAGAGTGCCTGACCTTCCTGTTGAAGCTGGGTTCTGACCCAAGCTGTGGTTGAGAGGAAGCAGATCATCTTAGGATGAAGTTCCAGGTTCAGGCTGGCTTCTTAGGACTAGGAATAGGTACGTTTCAGAGGTGTCATAGAAAGAGGACAAGTTGTAACAGGCTGATGGGCGAGGTCTTCGGGGCTGCAGCTCACCTACGCAGTGCTGGTCTCCTAAGAGCCCTGCCTGTTGTAGTCCAGCCCCCAACTGTTTTACTCCCACACTGCCTGTTGGAAGGAATGGCCACTTTTGCTATTCTGGTGCTATAACACAGAGGTTGTCCCTGTCTCCATGCACTTCTTTATTGGTGCAGGCTCATGTGGGATAGATATTAAAGTGTGTTTGTCTTTGCAATAGTGCTGGGATCACTTGTCTGTCTTCAGAGCCAAGTGAAGAGTGTCATAAGTGAAACCACACACAAGACATAAAATTAGGGTAACAACTTTGAAGTTTATTTTTTGAGAAAGGGTAGGGGTCAAGTAGTTAGCAGACAGTCAGTGACTGACACAGTAATAGCACCTTGACTCTTCTTACCCCATCATGGGAGCTGTTGTCTTGTCCAGCTTTTCTGTACTCCCTTGACACCCTTGGCATTAACAGCTCCACACCAGAGACTATGGAAGTGAAGAGGGTGGTGATAGTTTGTGTGAATTAGTTTGGGCCAGTTATGATCCATCACAATCTAGCCAAAGTGCTATATAGGTGCCAAGATGGGCACTTGGCTTACATCAGATCAGTGTCTAGTCAAGGAAGAGGATGCAGGCTTATGTGAGGAACTGGGAGCCACAAGGATATTTATTTGGGCTCCTAGCAGCCATGTTTCCTGCCACAAGGAAACAGAGTAGGGAAAGCAAGGCACCTTGAGAGGAGAGAGAGGGCAAAAGACTTCCTTTGGCTAACTACACCCCTGCTCTTGAAATATCACGGAGCTGATAAATCTCCCTTTGTGTTTGAGCTGGTTTTGGTCACTTGAAATCAAGTGGATCCTATTTGATATCGCTGGTGATTCTCTGACCTCCAAAGGCTATGCCTAATTTGTACTCTTATTCTCCGTCTCTCTCCTGCCTACTCCATATTAGCTACAGCTCATATCCATTCCAGTCAATTCTCTTGTACAGACATGTTAAGAAGGTGAGTTTGGCCCTATTTACAGTGATTTGGCTCAGACCCTGCATCCTTTCAAAGGCTGACTATAATCATACTGGCATGACAGGGAAAGCATATTGGGCTCTGGAGTCATAACCACTTGGTTTGAAACCCAGCTCATTGTCTAAGTGGATGTCCAACCTGAGCCAGGTAATTAATCTCTGAGATGACACTGCTACTTTAGAGAGTTGTGAAGTTGACCATGATAATGAATGGGAAGTGCTGGAAAGAGAACCTTCCATGTCGTGGGTTTGCCATGCTTTTCTTCTCTTTACATCATTCTCCCAAACCTCACTTGTTGGTGTTTATTTGGGACCCAGGGTATCAGTCATCTGATGATCTCATGAATTTCTCAGGGACCTTTTCTTGAGTCTGGCATTTCTGGTCTTAAGTGTCAACACACTAAAGGTGGATACCAGCTTTCTTTCTGTTTATTTATTTTTGAGTCAGAGTCTTACTTTGTTGCCCTGGCTGGAGTGCAGTGGCATGGTCATGGCCACTGTATCTCGACCTGCTAGGCTCAGGTGATCTTTCTGCCTCAGCCTTCTAAGTAGCTGGAATTACAGGTATGTTCCACCATGCCCAGCTAATTTAAAAATTGTTTTTCTAGAGATGAGGTCTTGCCAAGTTGCCCAGGCTAGTCTTGAGCCCCTGGACTCAGGCAATCCTCTTGCCTCTGCTTCTCAAAATGCTGGGATTACAGGTGTGAGCCACTGCACCCGACTCTTACCAGCTTTAAAGTTACTTGTTTCATGCCCCACTTTTTTTTTTTTTAGGAGAAAACTGTAGTATAAAATATGTTTTGGCCAGGCTTGGTGGCTCAACCTGTAATCCCAGCATTGGGGTGGCTGTGAGTATGCCACTTTACTCTAGCCTGGGCGACAGAGTGAGACTCCAACTCAAAAAAAAAAAAAAGTTTTATGGGTCCCCTCTCAAACCCCAAGTGAGGACTAGATCAGATAAGAGGGTGTTGTTTCTGGACCACTGGATCATCATCCATCACAGCACTAGGAGCCTCCCAAGACCAGAGCTACCAGCCTCACATACTTTTGTGAGAATTAGGAAAAGGTGCTCCTTTCCTTTGAGGTCCACAGCTCCTCCAACTGGGTATGTAGCCTGATGATCACAGTGCAGGCTGCAACACAACCCGACCTTGCTTTTGAATTGTTGGGCTGTTGAGTTGACCCAACCAGCCTTGAGCATCTTCCTTCCATCACATGTAGGGAAGGCAGAAAAATATATACCTGCCCACAGGAAATAGCATATAATGAATTTTTACTGTATATATTTGGGCCTTGGGCAAAATGCCCTCAAAATACATCAGTATGGGCCCAACATTTTAGGAGGTTGCATTAAAAAAATCTCGGATACGTGTTTTGCACATATTATATATGTAGGATCCCATGTGAATATGCTAATTCCTTTTTATGAGTTTCAGTCTTTTTTTTCACCTCCTATACATGATTACTGTTTTATAGCTCCAGTTTGGTGGAATTAACATAGATTTCCCACATGAGGAAGGTTTTGGGTGGGGATTTAGAGCAAGGCAGGTTCTTGATCCTCGGAAGAGATTCTTATCTGAGGGGAGATTTGAGAACAGCATTGTAGAGTGGAAGGCGCAGCTATGTGGAAATGAACGGGAATAATTATTACAGTGGTTCTCAGAATTTGCAGGATATTTGCTCACAGGAGTAACTTTCCTAAGGAGTGATGGAATGCCTGTACTTGGGATATTTTTTAATTAATCTATTTTCATTATATTGAAAGTGTGACACACAGAGAACACTAAAATTTGAAGAAACATTACCTGGAATTATATGGAGGATAACAAAGATGAGAATATCTTTTTGTTTGTTTGTTTGTTTGTTTCTGCGGGGGCGGGGGCATGTTAGCTAACCTCTCTGTGCTTCTGTTTTTTTATATGTTAAAGAGGGATAAAAATAGGACCCATATCCCTGGGTTGTTGAGGAAATACGTGAATGTATAGGACACTTTTAGAATAGAGTCTAGCATAGTCTAAGCACTTTATATTACTGGTTTCTTGTTGCTGTTGTTGTCTTACTGGTGACCATTTAAAATTTTAAAGCTTTTATTACAGATAACGGTATATTCTTTCCCTTGTCCATTTTGTGACAGTAGCTAATTAAAAAATGCTTTCATGCTGTCATTTATTAGGTGAGAGTTTACTTGTTATGGGTCTAGTGCTGTTATAGTTGAATGTTTTAAATTATGTAACTTATATGAAATAAAAAGCTATGCCATGGATTTTGTGATACCTAGTTAACTAGTAAAGATGGTGTATTAGTCAGCTTCTTGCTACAGTAATAAACATTCCCAGCCACTCAAGGGCTTATAGAAATAAATGTGTATTTGTTTGCCCTTGACACATGTGATTGAGGGTTGGCTGTGGCTCTGTGATCTTAGCTAGACTTTCCTGGGCTTAGCTTTTCATGACTTCATATCCCAAGACCCAGGCTGCAGGAGAAGTCACCAGGACCTTCAGAGGCTTCTGTTCAGATTTGAGGTACCTCTTGTCCCCATCATATTCCCATGTATCAAGTCTCATGGCCAAGACCATCATCAGTGGGGCAGGAAAATATAATCCCCTCATGGTAAAAGCAGGGAGGGAGCAATAATTGTGAACAGAAATTATAGTCATCCAAAGATGATTTTCTGTAATTGTTTCCTTTTTTTTTTGTATCAGGGTCTCACTTTATTCACCCAGGCTGGAGTGCAGTGGCACAATCACAGCTTCCCACAGCCTCGACCTCCTGGGCTTAGGTGATCCTTCTGCCTCAGCTTTCTGAGTGGCTGGGATTACCTGCCACCATGACCAGCTAATTTCTTGATTTTTTTGTAGAGACAAGGTCTTGCCATGTTGCTCAGGTTGGTCTTGAACTCCTGGGCTCAAGCAGTCCTTCTGTCTAGACCTCTTAAAATGCTGGGATTGCAGACATGAGCCACCACGCCTGGCCATGATTTTCTTAATATAGGTGCTACTTACCTTTCAGTAAAATTACCCTTTCACAAATTTGTTTAACCTTTTATTTCAAGCTCCTATAGGTAGTCAAAACAAACAAAAAGTTAAAAATAAAAAAAGGGAAAGAGAAAGAAAGGTATACCTGAGACAGAAAAATATTGACCAGTCTTATTTCTGAGAATCAAACCAGTGTCTTTCTAGTGACCAGTCACTCCATTAACCTTACATAATGGCATGAGTAGGAAATGCCAGCTCAGAGGCCTCGAAAGAGGCGTCCAGATTTATGGGCTATCCCAGACTTCTCTAATCGAGGCTGTTTTCCCTCTAGATGCCTTAGTCAATCAGTAATTAATTTGAAATCCAAAGTTTCATTAAGTGTTATTGAGTTCTTTCATGCTGACATTTGTAGTGCTATATTTCTTTAAAATCACAAACCATTTTTCATACTGTCGTTTGCATATTTTAACAGCAAAGATTGCAGTTTTGGTGTAAATGACCCAGTTTTCTGGATATATTTACTTGAATGTCATAAACTTATTATCCTTCTCTTCCACTTCATTGCTTTTCTGCTTTTCTCAAGTATTTTGAAATCATATTTAAAACATCATTACAGCCTCTGAATTCTATCTAAAGTATAAATAAATTTTACCGGGTGAGTATTTTCAAAACAATACCAAGTCACTGGTCTTATTTTGACCTGGCCTTACGTAGTTGAAATATCATTAGGCATCCTATGGAAACTATGTCTTGGCTGTTTAGAGGATGCAAGGGGCTGAAGTGAGAAAGTATCAGCACCATATGGATACAGGAACATAGATGCTTACGTGAAGAGAGGACAGCTCAGCCCAAATTAATCTGGGATTTTTGTTTGCTTGTTTGAATTTTTGGACAGCTGCATAAATGAAAGCAAAGACATACATATCTTTTTAACATTTAATTTAACATTTTTAGACAATGTAATATCTCTCTGGAGTCAGGGAATATTGTTACATTGATGTTTTGCAGATTTATTGAACTGCTTAGTAGGTGATACATTTTTGTTTTGTTTTTTAGCTAAAAATTATAAGATTTCTCCCAAGAATCCAAATTTTTGGCTTCTCTTAAAAGTATTGGAGCCTAGGCAACATAGCGAGACCTCATCTCTACAAAAAATCAAAAAATTAGCCAGACCTGGTGGTACATACCTGTAGTCTCAGCTACTTGGGAGGCTGAAGCAGAATGATTGCCTGAGCCCAGGAGATCAAGGCTATGGTGAGCCATGATCATGCCACTGTACTCCAGCCTGGACAACCCAGTGAGACCCCGATTAAAAAAAAATTTTTGTAAGACATGGCAATAATTAACTGGGACCAAGTAACAGCTGATTCTTTTTGGGCCAGGCATTCATCACCCACAAACTCTGGCCCCCAACTCTTCTATTTCCTTGGCTGTTACCCATGCTGGTTTGGCTGCCAGCCCTCCTCACTCCTAAACCTTCTAAATCTTCTGTATACTTTCTTTTATTCTTAGCCTGCTGATATTTTATTTAATTTTCTTGTGTGTTCTCTTTCTTGTTTCTTGACTGTGTCTCCCTTCAATAGAATGTATGTTCTGATGTGGAACACACTTTGACCCAATAGCAGGTCCTTAGTAAGTTTCTGTTAGCAGAATAAATGAAGGCGTTTGTGACCTGGTTGACATTTGCGTTTGCCTCCTGCTAATCAGGACCCCATTTGGTTTCCCCCATGTTCTACCCCATCCCCCAAAGTTCCCCAGACCTGCCAAGCAGTTCCACCCTCCAGTTCCTTGATGACTGCTGGTCCCTCTGCCTGGAGAGCCCTACCCTCCAGCTGTTCTGGGCCAGGTCTGTCTCTCCTCCTTAGTTGCTGCTTGAGCATTTTTCTCCATGTGAGACTTTTCCCAGAGTCTGTGGGCCGACTAGAATCTGATCTTTCATTAAACCAGACAGGTGCCTCTATGTGACTGTTCCACCCTAAGACCATGAACTTCTTGAGGAACAGAGATGTGACTTTTCGTCTCTGGGACCCATCTTATGGCTCACCTTCCACAGGTTAGTAGGCGATGATTAGATGACCTCTGAATGAACTCAGGTATCTCAGCTACTATTGGTCCTAACATCATGGCCACCTTCTAGAAATTTTCACATGTTAAGATTGGGAGAGAAGTAAAAATGACTAGATTCAACTCCAAATCAGTTTTTAAGTATATTTTCACACTTTCTATTTCTTGAGCCAAGGAATGCAGAACATAAGCTAAGAAAAGATGGGTGAAATTATTGCTCTAGCATTCTGGTTTCCTTTTATTAGAGAAGAGCACAAATCTGTGGCTTATCTCAGTGATGGGCCGCACTTAACCCTTTGTTTTATTGAAGGTGCTTTTTGGCTAGTGATGATCATGTAGAATTTACTGTGACAGGACAGCAAATCTTGAAGTAATATACCTTTCAAGAAAAAAAAATTTAACTAGATGATTGTACCTTTTAGCCGTATCTACAATTAATTTGAATGTATTGTAAGCTGGTTAAAATATTCCATTAATGAAGAAGGTAAGCTTAGCTTATGGTAAATACACTACTAAGTGTTTATAGTACATTTCATATTTTACATGATTTCCTTTATAATTCTGCTTATCTTTTCATTCTAATTCCCTGAAGGACATATAAAAGAACCCCTAAAGAGAGTAATTACTGCTGTACTCTTTAACCAAGGCTCCTTTTGCAAAGAGAAATCTGAGCTGCTTTTTAAAGAAGGCCGTTTTTAAATAAAAATGCAAATAAGCTACTTTGTAACCACATTAATTACCCACCTAGCCTCTTATTACCATGTTTGTATTGTTTGCAAATACTATTTACAGTCGTGTGGAAATTAACATTACTGGTCCTGAGGAAAGATTGTGGTGGGGAGGTTGTGCTTTGGAACCAATTAGGGCGAACCTTGTCTCTGCGGAGACTCTGGGGAAAAGCACAGCCTTGCAATGTCAAATAATAGCATTAGCTCTGACTGCATAGGCAGAGCGCTGTAATTATATTATTGGCCCTATTTTGCTTCTGCAATGAATTTCATTGCCTGCATTGTAAAATCAGCAGGCAGCAAAGTTTCTGCTAATGATTTAATGTACTCTCTGATCATTTTGGACAAAAGTCATGGTAAGATCCACAAGGCAATTTTATCACCCCCACTGGCTGCTGCCTGGTTTGAGCATTTAAAGTGAGAGCAAAACACAATTCTGATCTCCTTGTTTTCTAGTGAAATTCTTCTCGCATGGAAGAGAAAATTACTTGCCTAATATATAATTTCAGGCATAAGAAGAAGGTGATATTGCACCGGGAATCATAGCAGTTGGTGGGAGTTGAGAGCCAGCCTTGTACATCACATCAGCCACTTGACTTTCATTATTCCTCACTCCGTGGTATCTCTGTGCCACCTGAGATATGTTCTTTTTACAGAAAGGCTCAGAGACATTTAAAAAACTCAGCCATGATCATACAGCTGTCAGGTGGCTGAACCAGGACCTAGAATGAGGACCATCCAACTCCAAAGTCACCTGGCCCTTTCCCATATACCGCAGTTCCTAATAGGATGAAGCTTCAGTATAAGCACAACTTGTAGATGATGCCACATCAAGTATAATATATGTGATATGATTGAAAGAAATTCAGCTAATTACTGATAGAGCTTTATATTTATAATCTTTTCGACTTTACATCAAAATGTCTTTGGGATTAAAACATTTTTTTCTCATATGCTTTGAAGTTAATTTGAAGCTGAGCTTAATAAATGTTACCATGAAACATCTGTCCCATCCTTTAAGGAAATATCTATGAATAAACTAGTTTTGTGGTGGGGTTCTTTGTGTTCTTCTAGCATTCATCCCAAGGAGAGAGGGGGAGAAGGGAAATGGCACTTCCAGTCTCTACCACATGCCAAATGTTTACAGGCATTATTTGATTTAATCCTTTAATAACCCTATGAAAGGGATGTCATTGTCTCCATTTGACAAATGAGGGAAATGGCAGCACAACTGAGACACATTGACAGCGAGAGGAGGTAAGCAACTTGCCCGAGGCCACACTGCTGAGTCCTTGGCAGAAGCAGAATTTGAAAACGGAGCCCATATGTTTTAACTGTGCATCACAAACTGACAAGGTCACGTTATCCTCCTCCTTCCTCCATGCTGCTAGTTTTCTTTTATTTGATTTCTTCCCTTTCCTTTTCTTTTTTCAACAATTTGTAGTTATGGTAGAGCAAAAGGCAATCTTTTTTCCTCTTGCCTAAAACTGTAGTTGACCCCAAAAGCGACCACTGTTCCCTGGCAGAAGCTGGTAAGGCATCCTGTCGCTTGTAGGTGCCAACACTCCAGGCCTTGGTCCTAGGCTGCTGCTTCCCTCCTGGGGTAGGTACCTCTGGGGGTTACTGCTCAGGCTAACCAGGCAATGCAGCTGCTTCTAGACTGTTTCCTGGGTCTTGCATTTTCTTTCTATTTTTTTTTATAATCTATATTTTTTATTATGATATTGTGGGGTACAGTTAAAGATTAGGTATACAAATACGCTTCGTTCAGGCACCCTTGTTGATAAGAGGTGTCCCACCGAAGGGTCTTGCATTTTCATGCAGGACATCCCCACCATTCAAAGAACAACCTGGGAACCAGATCCTTACCAGATGAATAAAACCAACAAAAATGAAAACAATACTTCCCGCCCTTCATCACCCCCCACAGTGTACGCGTGCACACGTGCACACACACACACACACACACACACACACACACACACACACGGTAAAGGACAAATCATAGGAAGCAGTAGCCTCTTACCCTGTCCGTATCACGTTCCACTTTTGTCCACTCATATGTTCATTCAACAGATATTGAGTTTGGACTCTGTGCCGTGTGCTTTTCTGGATGTCAGTGTACAGGCATGAGCAAAGGTAACTTCTATGAACAATTTCTGTTTTTGATGTGCTCTGGTTGCCTCCTATGTCTTAATATGATGCTTAGACTGCCACTTCTTCCACTTCTTGAACTATCAATTTCAGATACTATCTCATGTCTTAGGGTGTTATGAATACGGATTTAGCTCTGTACTGCCTTCAAGAGTTACATCTCTTTTCTTCTGTTACATTATGTTTGGAACTTCACATTTTGTATATTTTGTTTATGTAAAAGTATGTAGACATATGTTTGCATACACACAAATACATATATGTGATTATATATAAGTATACGTATGTATGTTTCTGTTTTTGGTCAAACTACTTTGCACCATGCCCTTGACTCCCTTCCGTATAAGAAGAGGCAGTTGGTGCCCTGACCAGTTCCTCTAGCTTTTCTTTCCCCTTTTAACCCTTAACCTTTGCTCATTACACTTCTACTTTGTCATGGTTAATTACATTAACATTTCATTCTGTAACCATCATCAAATCTCCTGTGCATTATCTATGGATTGAATCTAAAAGATGAGGAACAATAGATAATATCTATCATTATGGCCATCTGAAACTGTCTCACTCACTGGCCAGCTAATCTGCCTCTCTTATATTTCCTGCTCTAGGGTCTGGCGTCATGACCCTTATACTACCCAGTGAACCCAGTGTTCACGTGGGGTCTCCTCTTTTTCTGCTCTACCAGTTGCTAGCATGTTGGCATGCCATTAGCTCACTAGAGGCTTAAAGGGTACAGGTTCTGAATCTCCTTAGTACTACTTACCTGATAGTTCTTCTTTCATTCAGTTGCCCATGGCATGCACGTCTGTCATCTTCCTTCATTCCCTTCCCTCAAAATCACATCTGAGAGTGTCTTGCTTAGGCTGAGTTCCAGACTCTGAGGTCTCTCTTCTCACTTGTCTAAATCCAACAGCTGATGGCATGTATATCTGTAGATTTCACTGTCAGTGAGTCATTGACAGACTAAGTAGGCTGTTGAATGGAATGATCAATGGTATGAGGGGAAAACACTAATGTATGCAAGAGGAGCCACTTCCTAGTAGCAAAAGGAATAATGTCTGGACCCACTAAGGTAGTGGCTTCAGTAGAAGTCACCAAGGACCTGGTAGCCAACATGTGACCTAATTTTCTTTTTAAAGCTGTGGTGGCAGCAAGGAAGTAAATCAATAATGCATTTTTAAATATCTCCTCTTTTAAGTTATTGAGCATCTCCAGGAGATTTCTAAGGCCAGACATTGAGTCACTGGTAGAACTAGAAATAGCAGTGTTTGCTGCTTGTTGCCTTGGCTGCAAACTATTATTCCTCTACACACAGTAGGCATTTTTTTTTTGAGTCAGAGTCTCACTCTGTCACCCAGGCTGGAATGCAGTGGCACACTCACAGCCACCTCAGCATCGACCTGCTGGGCTCCGGCAACCCTTCCACCTCAGCCTTCCAAGTAGCCGGAACCACAGGTGTGAGCTACCATGCCTGGCTAATTTTTGATTTATTGTAGAGGGGAGGTCTCACCAAGTTTCCCGGGCTGGTCTCAAACCTGCTGGGTCAGGCAATCCACTTGCCTCGGCCACCCAAAGTGCTGGGATTACAGGCTGAGCCACCAAACCCGACCCATAGTAGGCATCTTAAAATTCCTCCCCAGCCTTCTAATTTTCTCTATCTTTATTTCATGTGACTCAATGTAAGTTATCTGGGTTTGTTTTCATTTCTCCCACCCTGCTGATACACCTTTAAGTTGAAGTATTCCCATTCATAACTATAAGAAAAGCAGGAAGGAAGGAAGAAACAAAAGAGAAAAGGAATAAAAACAAGGTTTGATCTAAACGGTTGACCTCTCTGAGCCTCAGTTTCCCACTATGTAAGATGTGGTATTAATAGCTGCCTTGCAGAGCTGTTGTGATGGCTCAAGGTAGTATTGCCCAGGTGCTTAGAAGAGCATTCATTACATCATGGATCCTCAAAGATTTTTTATTATCTTCATTATTACTATGTTCACATTCTGGAGGACTTGGCTTCTCAGGTGACTGAGTGAAGTTTGCGCTTCCTTGATGTTTTTTCACAGTTAATCCATGTACTTGGAGATCCTACTTCCATGAGTAAAGCCCTCAGGAAGTTTTGTTATCTGTATGAACTGGATTAATTTTAGAATGTGGTGGCCTGTCTGCTTATATAAAGAGTTACCATGTTCCATCTTGGGCCTGTCCCTTTAGTTATATGTGTGAACTCTGGGTGGGAGCACTTGGCAGGTGTACATTTATGATCAGTTGTATTGGAGGAGAAAACAGGTATCATCCCCAAATTCAGTGCATGCAATTAACAATTCATTCATTTATATTTGTGAGTGGACAGTCGATGGCAAATAGAAGAAAAGCCTATGATTAAAAGGCAAGATTTACTTCTGCCTTCCAAATAGAAATGGCAATTATTCACTCTCATTGAAGGCAGTTATAAGGAAAGTTGGGCTGAAAACAGTATGATTGTTTCTGGTTTTTAATTATGCCCAAGTTAATCCATGCTATATAGGGGTGACTGTATTATTTTAGAAGTGGCGAAATAAAATGTTTTTATCATAAGATGCTAAAATGTACCCTTTCATGTGCCAACATATTGTTTCTTCTGTGATCATTGAAGTAGGGAAGGAATTTCAACTACAAATCAAAATGTTTGTCAGCTAAGATGTTAAGACAGTTATTTTTTGAGAGGACAAATTAATGTAGCATCATTATATGGGGAATGTGGAAAATCCTGAGAGGGTAAGGAACACTTACTAGGTTTATGAGAATATTGAAAGTATGAGAAGGCATGATAACTATGTATTAATGGTTTGGGCTTGATTGTTCCAAGACTGAATTCTACGTCCAAAATTTCATAGCTAAGACATAAAATGAAAAATATTTGGCAAAGCCAAACAAGTTAGTAGCAGATTGAAAAAAAATACAAGAAAGAGGTAGGTATTAATAGTTTTCCAAAACAATTTGGTTCTTTTTGGAAGAGAGTCCTAGCCCAGCTATGCCTACCAGGCTGCACTTTTGGGATCACTACTCAGTTACTCTTTTATTTTTTTCTTATTTTTAAATTTGTATTTGTGCAGAAACATAATATTTGCCGTCTTAACCATTTTTAAGTGTACAGTTCAGTAGCATTAAATACATTCGCATTGTTGGGTAACCAATCTCCAGAATTTTTTCATCTTCCAAAACTGAAACTCTATAATTAAACTACTCTCATTTCCCCTCCTCCCAACCCCTGGAAACCACCATTCTACTTTTCTGTCTCTCAATTTGACTTCTCTGAATACGCCATATCAGTCACTCTTTTTTTTTTTTTTTGGAGTTGGAGTCTCACTCTGTCACCCAGGCTGGAGTGCGGTGGCACACTCATGGTCACTGCAGCCCTAATCTGCTGGGCTCAGGCGATCGTTCTGCCTGAGCCTTCCAAGTAGCTGGAATTACAGGCATGCACCACCACCCCTGGCTAATTTTTTGATTTATTTATTTTTTATTTTATTTTATTTTATTTTTGAGTTGGAGTCTCACTCTGTCGCCCAGACTGGAGTACATTGGCACTCTCCTGGCCACCACAGCCTTGACCTGCTGGGCTCCGGCGATCCTTCTGCCTCAACCTTCCAAGTAGCTGGAACTACAGGCACGCGCTACCACGCCCAGCTATTTTTTTTTTTAATTGTAGAGATGTGGTCTCGCCAAGTTGCCCAGGTGGGTCTCGAACCCGCGGGTTCAGGCAATTCACTCACCTCGGCCTCCCAAAGCACGGGATTACAGGCTAAGCCACCAAGCTTGGCAATTTTTTGTTTTATTATAGAGATGAGGTCTTACCAAGTTACCCAGGCTGGTCTAGAACCTGTGGGCTCGGGCAATCCTCTAACCTTGACCTCACAAAGCACTGGGATTATAGTCATGAGCCACTGCACTCAGCCCATATCAGTTACTCTTTTTTTTTTAAAATTTATTTATTTTTTATTATGAAGTTGTGGGGTACAGTTAAGGGTTAGGTATACAATTGCGTTTCATTCAGGCACCCTGTTGATATGGGGTGTTTCCCCGTTCCCAGACAGATATTTGCTACTGTTAATCCCATCTCCCTCCCCCCCCATAGTTTCCCAATACTGTCAGTCATTTTCGTATATCAGTTACTCTTAAGCTCATATGTGCCACTCTCCCATCACCTTCATTGGGCGTTTTGTTCAGAATCCTTCATCTTACATTTGACTTTTCATTTTCGAGCTCTCTAATTGTTACCTTCTCTTTCATTTATCAAACTTTTGCTAGCTTCTTTCATTCTGGTCTTACAGCCTGACTGAAAACCTGCTAAATAGGGGTCCACTTTGGACTTGGCTTCTGGACTCCTCCAAAACCTGGGTGATTTCTTGATGGCAGGGCAGACCAGGCTGTCTTGGACACACGGAAGTCCCCTCCTTTCTAGGCTGGGCTCAGTTTGCAGGTTTGGAAGAGTCATTGGTCTTAGTGCCACATCCCATGGCCATGTTGTCCTCTGGTGGGAAGGAAGAAATAAAGTGTTGTTCCTTCAATCATGTCTAATCCTTCTGTTCCCTTCTCTTTCAGGGATTTAGCAGACAAAGATTCTTTTTTTTTTCTTTTTTTCTTCTTCTTTGTTTATTTTTTTGGAGTTGGGATTCCACTCTGTTACCCAGATTGGAGTGCAGTGGCATAATGATCACAGTTCACCACAGCCTCCAATTCCTGGGCTCAGGTGATCCTTCTGTCTCAGTCTCCCGAGTAACTGGGACTACAGGCATGTGCCATCATACCTAGCTAATTTTTGATTTTTTTGTAGAGATGAGGTCTCGCTGGCCGGGCTGGCCTCAAACTCTTGGGCTCAGGAGTTTGTTGCCCAGGCTGGCCTCAAACTCTTGGGCTCAGGCAATCCTCCCATCTCAGCCTCCCAAAGTGCTAGATTACAGGCATGAGCCATCACATCCTGCCAAAGCTGGTCAAGGTTCTTAAACTCAGTGGATCTGAGCTTTGTTCATCTTGAGCCTTAGGTGGTTGGGACACAGCTAATTTCATCACGTTTTCAAGAACTGAATCTCGAGGCATCTAGACTTCGGGTATAACCATGAAATTCATTTCACTTAGTTGTTGATCTGATGGTCAGATCTGCTTTCTATTTGGGAATGTTTTTGTAACCGCATGTATTTCAGCTTTTAATATTTTAAAAACAAAATGCCATTGGGAAAGCAATTTCATTTGACTGGAGTACCTGGAAGTTGGAATTAATTTGTCTACAGTATTTATACCCTATCTAAAATAGGGTCCCCAAATTCTCTGTCTCCGTACTATGTCCCCTCTTAAAAAAAATAGACTAGCCTCTCATTATATTTGCTGTGCATTGGTTTACTCATCATTATTGTTATTATTTGGTCTTTCCTCTTTAAATGCTCCATGAAGAAAACACATTTGTTGTGTTTACCACTGAATTCCTAGAATACTTCCTGGAACATGGTAGGTGAATCAAAGAGCAATGATTTTGCTGTTCAGCTCTATAAGTGATATTGTTTTTTGTTTTGTTTTGTTTTGTTGAGTTGGAGTCTCACTCTGTCGCCCAGACTGGAGTGCAGTGGCCGCTCCCGGCCACCGCAGCCTCGACCTGCTGGGCTCCGGCGATCCTTCCGCCTCAGCCTTCCGAGTAGCCGGAATTACAGGCGCACGCTACCATGCCCAGCTAATTTTTTATTTTATTTTATTGTAGAGATGAGGTCTCGCCTGCCCAGGTGGGTCTCGAACCCGCGGGCTCAGGCAATCCACTCACCTCAGCCTCCCAAAGGCGTGGGATTACAAGCTGAGCCACCGAGCCCGGCTTCTATAAGTGATATTAAGGGGATCAACACAGAAAGTGAAACATATTTCTAGAGCACCAGAAGCACAGGCTGTCTGCCAAGCACAGAAGCAGGGGGAATAGATTTGGATCCTCAGTGTCCTGGTGGGAAAATATAGCATCACGACCACATTCCTACCTCTGCCTACTCTTGAACTGGTGTCTTCAGAAAGGAGAGGTCAGGTGAAGGCCATAAAGGCTGCATGGTGGGGGAAAAAGAGCCCTGGAAACAGGTGAGAGACTGCATAGGTTGATGGAGCTCTCTTTGTCTACTGTGCTTTTGTTGAACCCATGGCAAAGTCAAGACAACCACCTTTGCCTTGCCCATCTTGCAGTGGTTTGGAGGTCCTGAACGAGATGACTGGGAAAGTGCTCTGTGGGGCAATGATTCATGTTGTTGTGGTTTGAGCCAATATTAAGCAGGATTAATGATGGGTAGGTTCCTTTGGAAGGGAGATATGTTTTCATAAAGAAGTGAAAGTTGTTAGGTCATGCAATTAATATTTTGAGTGTATTTGGATAAGGGTTTATGAAGGAAAAGATATACCTATATGTATTTGGGCCAAGAAAAGTTCACCTAATTATATTATAATTATATAATATACTATGTAGAATATATATAATATATAATATATAACGTACAATATATTTATATCACATATACCATAAATATATTATACGAAATATATTACATATTTTAATATATACTATTATTATAATCTATTATAAAATGAGTATAGGAGAATATCTGCTCTTATTTTATTGGCAGAAAGAAAACATATTTGAGTATAATTAAGTGAACTCGTTTTAGTTGACAGAAAGACCATGCCTCAGTCTGCAAGATGAAATCATGGCCAAGAGATTTCAGTTAACATTTTTGTGGGCACAAGTAGGGAGGAGAACTGGGGAGGAATTTGTGGATAGGTTAATAAGAATAGATGGAGAAGTAGATAAAAGATTGCTGGTTTAGAAGTCATGGATAGAGGAGCAGATTGAAGATTAAAGAATAACGCATGAAGCTTACTGTTCAAGAAGGTTTTTGGTGTGACACGTGTTTATCATTTTTCTCACTGGTAAGGTAGTGACAGGTTAATCACATTTTGCTCTCCTGCTTTTCTCATTAGCATGCTCCCATGATGGAGACCTCATCTGGAATAAGCCTGGTTTTTGAGAGTGGGCATGAGTTACTGGTGATTATGAGAGCTTACTGCCTTGAATTCTCTCCATTTCTGGAGTGTTGGCAAGTCATAAGTAGATATCTGTAGTCTCCTTGGGCATGAGTGTGGCCACTGACACGATATCAGCTCTCACCCCAACTCGAGAGACAGGCGGGAAGAAGAGTGACAGGAGCAAGTGGTGAGAGCACTGTCTGCCAGGATGCAGGACAGTTCGTACTAATTGTACCAGGATAATTTCTGTCAGAACCACAGCAGCTGACTTCCTATTTGGAGGGGACAGAATGTGGAAAGCCATTTATTGCCACCTGTGGGCAGACCCTTCATCCTTTTTTAGTTCTTTTTCAATCTAATCTTGTCCGGGTGCAGTGGCTCACGCCTGCCAACCCAGCACTTTGGGCGGCAGAAGCAGGAGGACTGTGTGAGCCCAGGAGTTTGAGACCAGCCTGAACAACATAGCAAGACCTCATCTCGACAAAAAATAAAATAACAAACAAAAAAACCCCTAATCTTGAGCAACACAATGTTAAACCCATAGTAGCTGCTTAAGGGAAAGTCATCAATTTCCCTTCTGTTCTCATCTGAATCATCAGACTGCGAATGGGAGAGGTAGGAAGGCCCTGCGAAATCACCTGATTATACCCTTAGTTGCTATGGATGAGGAATATGAGGGGAGAAAAGACTAGCCTCAGGTTGCACAGAAAGTCTGGGGTGGAAGCAAAGCTAGACCCTGCTGTTGTTTATGTCTTTCCCCCTTGCCATTTGTTAGGTAGATTTAGACCACTAATTTCCTAAGATCATAGAAGAGAGGATTTCAAATTGTAGAATTTTGCCTTTTGGAAGCTAAAACACAAAACAAAACAGAAGTTATTTTGAGTATCTAACCAGTTAATGGATAATTACTGATGAAAGAACTACTTGTAGCTGGGCTTGGTGGCTCAGCCTGTAATCCCACGCTTTGGGAGGTTGAGGTGAGTGAATTGCCTGAGCCCGTGGGTTTGAGACCTGCCTGGGCAACTTGGCGAGACCTCATCTCTAAAATAAATCAAAAAAATTAGCCGGGCATGGTAGCACGCGCCTGTAGTTCCAGCTACTTGGAAGGCTGAGGTGGAAGGATCGCCGGAGCCCAGCAGGTCGAGGCTGCAGTGGCCGGGAACGTGCCACTGCACTCCAGTCTGGGTGACAGAGTGAGACTCCAACTAAAAAAAAAAAAAAAAAGAACTACTTGTTCAAGACACTGTGCTATGGCAGAAATAAACCTAGGACTTAAATCAGCCCTGATGTCCAGAAGTTCAAATCTAGGAGGCAGAGGAGTTAGTTGTAAAAGAACTCTATGATGAAGTGGACAGGGTAAATACCATCAAACCTATGGAAGTTTAGAACACAGAACTTTCTTTTCCGGTGATAGGGCTGGAATGTGGGGTTATGGAAGGCTTTGTGGAAGAGCTAGAACTAAAATTATTACCACTGAGAAAGAAAAGGGGAGGAGGACCAACAGAAAAAAATGGCACAAAACAACAAGTTAGGATAGGGAAGCTCCATCTACCTATCTGTCAGTCTGTTAATTCTTCCTCCCTCTCTCCCTCCTGCCATCCATCCATCCATCCATCCATCCATCCATTCATCATTGATTTGCTGGTATTTGAAGTTTCACCATTCTATTAAATTTATCAATAGATGATTAGTGGAAGAAGAGAAGGGGTTAGGGGAACACTTTGTAGGATCTAGAATATTCAGACTAAGTAGTTTGGAATTTTTAATATTTGTTTCCATTAGAAACCACCGCAAGGTTTTGAGATAGAGTATAATATAAGAAAAGCTATGCTAAAATCCTTGAAGTTATTAGTGGTAGAATATCAATCCCAAATGAAGAGAAATAATTTTGGAAATGAGCCTGTCATTGACAAATATGCTCCACTTTCTATTTACGTCCCCAGCAAAAGTATTCTAGTTGTTAAACAAAATAACAACAGTTAGAAAGGAAGAGAAGAGGCCAGGCTCGGTGGCTCAGCCTGTAATCCCAGCACTTTGCGAGGCCAAGGTGAGTGGATTGCCTGAGCTGGTGGGTTCGAGACCAGCCTGGGCAACTTGGTGAGACCTCATCTCTACAATAAATAAAAAATTAGCTGGTCATGGTAGTGCGTGCCTATAGTTCCGGTTACTTGGAAGCTGAGGCGGAAGGATCGCCGGAGCCCAGCAGTTTGAGGCTGTGGTGGCCAGGAGTGTGCCACTGTACTCCAGTCTGGGTGACAGAGTGAGATTCCAACTAAAAAAAAAAGAAAAGAAAAAGGAAAAAAAGGAAGATAAGAATCATAAGGGAAAAAAATAGATAAACTGCTTTTGTATTTTAGGACTTCTAAGATTAGGAGCTTTAACTGTTGAACTCATTTTGGTTTTTACCTTAAAAATATAGGGGAAAAGTCTGAGAGAACTTTCTAAGTTCATGCTGTTCTACTCTGGAGTAGGACTGGGAAACTCACTTTGGGTGTTTCAGTCAAAAATGTAGAATTTCATCTTCCATTTTACTTCTAGTTTAAGACCAAGGGAGACTTTTAATGAATTCTTCATGTGGATGCCATTCATAGTTATGAGCATCACTATTGGTTACCTCCAGAGTTCAGAGTACTGGGCTGGGTGTCTTCTCTCATCCTAAGAACTACATTCTGAGTATAACATTAGTTATTCCCATATTTTAGATTCATCAGACAAAGCTCCAATGTTTAAGCAATATGTCCAAGGTTATACAACGAAAAAGTGGCAGCATAAGGTTTCAGACCCTTTCAGTCTTTTCTATATTGTAAAATCAAGATAATGATAATAGCTAGTAATATCTCCCACTTACTGAAAATTGAATGTTTTATATGAATTAAAAAAGTTTAATCCTTATAGTGTCTCTTTGAGATAAATTCCTTATTATCCTCATTTTGCAGATGAGGAAACTCAAGCGTGGAAAGATTAATTTTACCAGGGTCATAGGGCTACAAATGGATAAAATGTGATTAATTCTACATTGTCTGCTGGTAATGTGTATTTTCTATTTTTTTTAATCATTTAACTCTATTTTATGAGCATTTTTTCACTTTTTAAAAATACAATGCTCTTAATACTCACCTGAACATTCTCTATTCCATGGGCATAGCACAACTTTTTTAATCCTTTCTTTTTGTTAGATATTATGTTATTTTCCCATTTCTAATTATAGGGCTTTGATGACTATCCTTCTACATAAATTGTTACATATACACTCACTTTCACTCCTGCCATATTCAATCTGTTAAAAGTGAATCACTGAGTCTAGCCCACACTATCAAGAGATGGATAATGGGGCTCTACCTTTTGAGGGGAGGATGATCAGAGTATCTATGAACCCACTTGAAATCCAATATGTGCTGGGCTCGTTGGCTTAGCCTGTAATCCCACACTTTGGGAGGCCAAGGTGAGTGGATTGCCTGAGCCCGCGGGTTCGAGACCCGCCTGGGCAACGTGACGAGACCTCATCTCTACAATAAATAAAAAAATTAGCGGGGCATGGTAGTGTGCGCCTGTAGTTCCAGCTACTTGGAAGACTGAGGGAAAAGGATCGCCATAGCCCAGCAGGTCGAGGCTGTGGTGGCTGGAAGCGTGCCACTGCACTCCAAGTCTGGGCGACAGAGTGAGACTCCAACTCAAAAAAAAAAAAAAAAGAAATCCAATATGTGATCTAACCCAGTTGGTTGGTGGGATGGAGAGTCAGGAAGAATTTACTAGAGGAGGTGAGTTTTGGCTTACATTTTCAAGAATGACACACAGTTGGCAAAAAGAAGAAAGGGAAAGAAGAGCCTTGCAGGTAGGGAAAAGATCTGCAGACAGGAGGGGGCAAAGGTCCACTTAGGCAGATCATGGATCTTCTGTGTGACTAAAGTGTCGGGAGGATGGAGGTGGGGTGAGAGATGAAGGTAGATGGAAAGCTGGGGGAGGAGAAAGCTAGGGTGTTTGGGCTTCACAGTGAGAGCAAGGGGGAGGACGGTTTTTCCTTGCTCAGGTGAGCATTTGGGAAGTTGGTTCTGGTAGCATTTGGAGCCTGGACTATTGATGTTTGGGGCGGAAGTCTCCTGTAGTTAGCTCAGCAGAAGACAATGAAATTTTGTAAGGAGGCGATGACAGTGGAGAAGGAGAAGAGAGGACCACTTGGAGAGAGATGGCAGAGGTGGGAGAGAGTTGGGCAATGGGATGAGGGGAAGAGGGGAAGAGACGTAGGATGCATCCAGGGTGGTACTTGGGTTGCTGTGCCTTTTCCTGAAATACAGGGCACAGGAGGAAGAAGAGTAGAAGGAAGACAGGAAGGAGAAATGCATTGGTTCAGATTCTGCTAAGTTGTAGGCACATATTGTAGAGAAGACACGGGGATTAGTGGTGTCTCAGGCTTAATGTAAGGCCATGTGTGGGGCTGCAAACTGCTGCCTCCTTCCACTGTTTTAAGTTCCATGCTGTGCTGGGAAGAGAAGCTTATATTATAAAGATGAAGCCAGGCTCTTTTAAAATTGACCATGGAGTATTATACAGTCATAAAGAAGGACAAAATCATGGACTTTACAACAACTTGGATGGATTTACAGTCTATAATACTCAGTGATCTATCACAGAAACAAAGAACCTAGTATCACATGTTCCCACTCATAACAGACCGTGAATATTAATCATAATAGTACAAGAAAGGGACTGGCAGTAGTGGGACACTGCCAGGGGACGAGGGGCACATGACATCAATATGGCTACCTAATCTCCAACCAGGTGAAGTGGGGAACCAAAGGAGGCCCAAACTTTACTTGTACAGTGAACACTTATCTGCCTAATCCTGAATTGTACCCTACATCTTAAAAACAAAAAACAAAAACAAAGATTGACCATGTGTCTCCTCATGCAGTGATATGAAAGACTCTGCATTCTTATTTATTTTGATGAAGGACTCTCTTTTACTGCAGCAAGCAAAAGCAGGTAGGGTAGGGAGCCTGGAGCATTGTCTGACCCACTGAAGTAATCTACGACATGAAGAATCTCATTTGCTTCCTGGGAGCTGTAATGGGAACAGAGGCCTAGAACAGGATTTGCTTTCACAGTATCACTGCTTTTCTTCTAGCCAGGACTCTAAAGCTAGGACACAAAACATGTGCTCAAACACACTCCTGCCAGGTTGCCTTTCTGAATCTGGAAGCTTTACAGGCATGTGTGAGTGGTACTGTTAAGAATACACATTGATTGGGGTAAGAGGAACAGTTATCTCACCCCAGATCTGTTTCCTTTTGCCTCTTTCAAAATCAGACGATTTTTAAAAAAGTGTTTTCCATGCAAGAAAACATCATTCTGAATAACAATGCTTATAAAACAATTTAGTTTGTTTTAAATATACTAGGAAGGTGTTTTGGGGGTACTGACTTTTTTTTGCATTAAATTTATCTGTTTCCAGTCATGTTCTTCTGACCAGCTTGATCATATATCAATGCTTTATTTCTTCATGGAGCTAAAACTAAGCTTGTTTTAATGGATGTTTTCTATGATAAGCTATAATAGGTTGATGGCAAATCACTTTAATTACCAAAAAGCTGTCTTTGATAACAATGTAGGAGATAAGCAAGATAGAAATAATATTTGAGTAATTTTTTGCCCTTCTGTCTGTGGATCTGGAAATAAATGCTCGTGAATTTATACATTCCTGGTCCTTCAGGAACCATAAAAACATACCCTTACATATATATGAAATGGTGAGAAACTGCATATTTATTAAGAATCATGACCCTTAGGACTAGACAAGTCAAATTAAATCTCATAAAAATCTGTTATAGAAAATGAATGCTTGGCACTATTTTTTCTTTTAGGGTCTACTTATTAATTTTGTCATGTTTAATATGTTGCAGTTACAAACAAAGGCATAAATGTATGCGTTCATTCCTAATTAATTTATGTAATTGGTTTTTATAAATTTAGGTGTTTAGGAAGCTGTGCATAACACACCCCATTTACTGTGTGCTGTAGCCAATAAAAGCATAATGGAAAGAAATATAGTTTGAAGCTCACTTCAATGGTAAATATAGATTAGTTGTAAATGATATCTTTGTAATGTTTATTTTAAATTTTGCAATGCTGCAGATTTTCTGAACATACCAATTAATGTTCTCATTTGAAATAATGACTACTTAATTACTGTATATTCTAAGTGCTCTATCTCTGACAATTAAAAAGTCTCTTACAGCTTTTGTTTAGTTCTCTTTAAATTATAGAAGTAACAGTACAGCATTAGGGCGAGAAGAATAAGAATGGAAGGAGTGTGTTTAATATATGGGTAGTTTTGTCAGTTCTTATTTTGAATGGTTGTACGTGTGTGTGTGTGTGTGTGTGTGTGTGTGTGTGTGTGTGTGTGTGTAGGTTTAAGTGTAATTTCTGCCATGCTAAATAGGCAGTGAATGAGTTGAAAAATATGAAATGCATTTTGAATTTTTAAAACAGGTGATACATTATAACACGAAAATCAAATGCAATGAGATAAAACCTGTAAGTTTTAAATAAATTCACATTTGTCATCTGGATGTGGCTGTAACATTACTTGAGATTGCAACTCGGCAATGAAGCTTCCTCTGCAGCCTAGAAAGACCACCTGGAATGGTTTGATCAGAAAGGGCATGAGTGTTAGCCTCTCTTCCCTGCTTCTTTATCCATTTAGGGAGAGGGGCCCTGTTTCTTCGTCATCTAGCGCAAGCAGACTGTCAGAAGTACACAATTCTATCCAAAGCATTAACTGTTGTCAGGTCAGCTTTTATGAATCTGTTTAAACTCATAGTAAATTGTCTCTGGTCCAAAGTGAAACATCTTCCTCCTTGACAAACAGCAAGTACACAGAGCTATTTGAACATTGGATTGTATGGCTTTGAGAAATCACTTGATTCACAGTATTCTTTGCAAATCTAATACCTTCCATCCAGAGAGAGAGCATGCATGTGGGGGGGTCAACTGGGAGGGCCTCTCCTACATTCTGTTTTGTGCCTTACAGGTGAAAGGAGACTGTTGGGTTTGCTTGTGAAAGTATGGGCTTGCTGAGATTTAAAAAAAAAAAACCTTGAATAATCATGTATACATATAAATACTGTATGTGGAGTAAGTGTTATGGATCACATTTATGATGAAATATGTATGTCTTTCCAAGGGTAAGACCTTCATAATTCATTTATAAGTTACATGCCTTACCTTACATGTAAGTAGCAGAATAGTAATTTTCTTCGTTCTTTCTGAAGAATTGTCACACAGGGAAGGGGAAACAAAAAAGAGGATAAACTTTTCTCAAACAGCAGAATGCCATTCAGAGATAACTGGAAAAAAGTATTAGAGAAAAGCCAAAAAAGAAAACCCTTGGTCCTGGTGCTGTTGGAAAAATGACGTGTGAGCTGAAGTTCTGGACGATGAGCTTCATCTATTTTGTCATGTTATGACAGAAATCATTACAAGGGTGATAGGTTTATTTATAAAGACTTGCTTCAATATTCAAAGCACATCTATTCTAGCATTCCTCATTTTGAGCCAGGCTGTGGATCAAGATGAAAGAAAAATTAAATTGTATATTGAAGAGCTGTTAATTGAGCTGTGCTGTATTTAACAGGGAAGCATCGGCTTCGAGCAGTCGATACCGCTGAGGATTTTTAATGTACTGTATCATGAGGCTGTCAGTTTGCTTTGGAGAATGCAAACAGGGCTAATGACAGAGGCTTGCAAACTTTTGTTGTTGCGACTGGTCTCTTTGGAAGGCAAGTGTTAATTTATCCACAACGGAAACCCTGCACACAAACACACCATGGAATCAGTCCTGCATTTTCTCACCAGAGGGCTAATGACACACTGCTTAGTCACCAAAACCTATTTCCTAAGGAGTCATTTTGGGGCTTGTTTAACGTTTTTAATGGAAGGGCTTATAGAATATTAGGATCCCTCCCCCTTTCTCTTAATCAATGTAAAGTCAATTGCATTTCAGAAGGTGGCTGAGTAGTATTTCATCATCTCTAATATCCATTTAAAAATGTTAGGTCTACCCAGTTATAATTCTCAAAAGTAGCCTATCATTGGTTTAATATGTTATCTCCATTCTCTAAGGCAGTGTTAATTTCCTTTTGTAGTTAATCTATCCTACTACCAAATTTAGTATATTTATAGTTAAAGATTCTGTTAAGAGCTAAGTGATTTAAGTACATCTGGGATAAAGTGGCCTTGGCTTTAACTGTGAAACAAATTTTCTTTATTTCATTCTCTTCACTGATAAATCCATAGTAACTGGAGGCATTTCTAGAATTGTGGGCAATTTGAGCCTCTAAAGTTTGATTAAAGATACTTCAGATATTCCTACTGAGAGGCTAGAGGGCTGAGAGGAATCTATTTTTGGTTCTAGCCCAGGCACGGCTCAGTGGAAGAGGACAGATAATACGAGTTTAATTCCCATGCTGCCAATTTCCCATGAGTCCAGGTTGGGTGTTCCTTCTTAGGAAGGCAGTATGCAACCAGTTGAGCCTTCTCATGATCCTTGCTGGGACCCACTCATCAGAAGGACTCCAGGGACATGGCTTTGAGGGGCTCTTTCCATTCATTCACTCATTCATTCATCCATGACTCCATTGATTTATTCATGGTGAGCACTGTTCTTGTCCAGTTCTTAAGGAAGGTTTTGTTGCTGAGGTGACATTTCAGCAGAGTATATGAGTGCAGGAGAAGGCAGTCACAACTGTGAACTGCTTAATAAAGTCCTTGGCAACTAGAAGGCACTGCAGATGCTGGCAGTTGCTGCTGCTGTGTTGTCAAGGCCTCTGTTACAGAGCACAGGGAGTACAGTGGAGTCTTGGAAACTTAGAAAAAAATAGGAAGCTAGAGTAAATGTGCTAATTCTGTTACTGACACTGTGGACAAGAGGTACCAGTAGGAAGAGTTTAGGGCAAGAATGAATAACATGGAGTGGCTGATGGGGCAAGCAAGAAGGAGGCTTTACGGCACAGTTATGATTGGAGAGGGTCTTCCTGGCAGGGAGATGAACACAAAGAAAAGGCAGGAGGGGAGGAAGTTCACCAGAGTGGGAGGAATAAGAACATGGCATGGTTCAAATCCAGGCTCCGTCATTAACTGCCACTGAATCCAGAGATCAGCCTCTGCAGCAGTGTCGCAGAGAATGTTGTAGCCCTCTGCTTCTTTGTCCGTCAGACACTGTCATGGAAGGAAGTCTCAATCCCTAGAGAAGAGCACATTGAACTCTTCTCTGAAGGCAGAGGTTGCTCATTCTAGGTTTGTAGGAATAAGTGTTTTCTTGCAAGAAACAATAGCAAAGTCATTCCAAAAGGAATCAGGCCCCAGGAATGGTGGGGATTTACCAGGGAAAAATGGAGGAATGACCACTTCTTTATGTGGCTTGTATCGGATTCTTGAAAGCCCCTAATGAGGTGACTGTGCCTGGATTTGAATTTTGTAGCTGAAATATTGGTGAGTCCATCTCTAACTCCTTAAAGATGAGGTGGTAAGAAACATTTTATTGTTCTACAAATCCAAAACAGGTCCAAGAAAGAGCGTGTGCAATGTGGAGAGAAAGGAACACAACGTACAGGACTTAGGATAGTCATTGCAACTTAGGAGGCCTGATTCTCCTACCCTTGATAATTCATGAACAGTCCTATAATGTTGGAAGGCAAAGTAAAAGCCAACCTTATGAGAAAGAGATGGAACACAAACATGGAACTTGAGCTGCTTAAAATGACTTTTATCAGTCAGATGCACTAGGCTGTGCTGCTGTAACAAACACCCACATCTCAGTGACTTGACACAGTAAGTTCATTTCTCACTCGTGATATCTGACCAAATAGGGTAGGTGGGGGGCCCTGCTTTTTAAAGTCAGAAGACCCAGGCTGACCTTGGCACTCTCTCTCACAAGTGCCTCTGTTATTTCTGCGATACAGAAAAGGGAACATGGGAAATCAGTGTCTGGTTTGTAAATTCAGAAATCTTTCTTCCTTCCACAATTCATTGGCCAAAGCAAGCGTCAATGGCTATGTTTAACTTGGAAAGGACATGAAGTGCAATCCTACTGTGTACCCTAAAGAATCGAAGAACCAGGACATGCATGAACAGTTCTAATAACTGCCACAGTGGCAATGGGAATGTCATCTATTTTTAATGTGGCTGAGAAAATAATTGGTCAGATATTACAGTGTTTTTTTTTTTTTTTGGAGAGGCTGGAAAAGAGCTTGCAGATGAAAAAAGAACTGGCATAGCTCCTATATTTTAAACAGAAGGAAAAGATGACATTGGGACCAGAGACACAGAAATTTCACTTCTGTGCCATGACAAATACCAGGGAGATGTAATTGCAAAATGAAGCTGCAAATGTCTTATCCGGGGAACTAGGTAACAACCTGCTGGGCTTCATAAGGGAGGAATAATATCCAATTAGACTAAGTGTATTCGGTGCCTGAGTGACAAGCCCTGGAGACCTTAGGGCCTCTGGGGCCCCCAGGGCGGTTTCAGGAGGCTGTCTCCAGACCTGTCCGGGGCGTGAGCATGTCACACTTTGCCCTGTGCTTCCCTAGTACGGTTGCCTTGGCTCTTCTAAGCACTGAAATGAGCCTATGCTCTGGTGTCTGCCCCTCTCGGTCACCAGGACAGGGACATCTTGCCTGTCAGAGTCATCTTGCCTCCCTGTTGCCCAGAGCCTGTGCCTGTGCATGCTGGGATCACGGCTGGGACCACTTCGTCTCCATGTTTCAGACTGACCTCCTGGAGCCTTGGGCCTCAGGATCCCTGTTCCCCATCTCTGCTTTGTCACCCAAAGTCACTGCTGCTCCTCTTGTTGGGGTAGCTGAGTGATTTTGAGGTCAGACTGAAGGTCAAGTACTGGCCAAGTGACTTCTGGCCAAGTACTGAGCCTCTCTGAAAAGTTTCCTTACCTGTAAAATGTGGTTCGTAATTGTTCCTACCTCTTAGGATTTTTGTGAGGGTTTAAATGACGACCTCCCAAACCACCAAGTACAGTGTCTGGTACTTTATGCTCAGTCGAAGTTTGCTGCTGTCAGGCCTGCCATCATTATCAGCACCCCACCCCTGTCACCCTCTATTCAATTCTGGCCTCCTCCAAAAGCCTCTTCCCCTCATCCCTCAGGGACTGTACCTCCCTCAGAATAACTGTTGTACTTACTAATCATGCTATGTAACCATACTGCTTAGCACTTGCCTGTTCTAATATTCATGTCCTGAGTCCCTGAAGAAGTTGCTAAGTCTGCTAAAAGCAAGGCCAGGTCTTTATTTCTTTGTCACCTTAATGCCTAACTATACCCCTGCCCAGTTTGGCCCTTGGTTGGTTTCATAGTTTGATTTTATGTCTTTGTTGGCTTGTTAATATCATTGTGAAAATAATGTTGAATACCAATAGTTAATGAATAAAGATTACCAAACAATGTTCTCCTTTTAAGAATTAGGAGACTGGGCTTGGTGGCTCAGCCTATAATCCCAGCGCTTTGGGAGGCCGAGGTGAGTGGATTGCCTAAGCCCACGGGTTCGAGAACTGCCCAGGCAACTTGGCGAGACCTCGTCTCTACAATAAATAAAAAATTAGCCGGGCATGGTAGCACGCGCCTGTCATTCCAGCTACTTGGAAGGCTGAGGCGGAAGGATCGCTGGAGCCCAGCAGGTCGAGGCTGCGGTGGCCGGGAATGTGCCACTGCACTCCAGTCTGGGCGACGGAGTGAGACTCCTACTCAAAAAAAAAAAAAAAAGAATTAGGAGCTGCATGAGAAAATTGGAATAATGTTTTGTATATTTTAGTTCTGTTGGTATGATGATATTTGGTGCTTAATCATACTCAAACAGCTTTACAGAGACTAGTATGAGTATGGCCTAAATTGAGAGATTGTTTTTGCTGATTAAGATAATATGGACTAAAATTCAGTGGTTTGAGACATGGCATGGTTTGGTAGTAGATGCGGGTGTTGCTGGGGAAAGACTAGCAGGGGAAGGGAGACTGCATTATATTTCTGGCTTTGCTATCTCCCTGTGTACTCTTTGGCAAGTCACTTAAGTTTCACAGGTCTGTTTCTTCCTTGCATCAAGCACCTGCTGCATATCAGGTGCTAAACTTGGTGCCTTGTACCCAGAGTCTGTCTTTTTTTAATTCTCATGATGATCATTGAGATAGAGGGACTATTATTCTCATTTCACAGATAAGCAAACTGGGGCTTGGCTTAGAGATGCTTAGGCCCAATGCAGGACAGTTAATAAGGGGCATAACAGAGAAATAAACACAGGGCTGGCCAGTGGTCTCCTCTACCAGTCATGCTACCCATCTCAGTGGGTGACATAAGGAGCATTCCATCTCAATAAGTTTATAGTTCTTGACAATTAAGTATGAACAGCTGAAAAGTAAAAATTAAAAAATGATAAAAGGATTTATATGTATTTATATAATGTTTATATATTATTATATATAGTTATATATAATATATTATTATATATTATAATTATATTTAATTCCTTATGTGTTATATAAATTACATATAACATATAATTATAATATATATTATATGTGTGTGTGTGTGTGTGTGTGTGTGTGTGTGTGTGTGTGTGTATGTACATATCTTTGGAATCCCCAGAGCCTGGCTTAATTATTTTAAAATAAATGAACATTATTTTTGGACGCTTGTAACTTAGAAAACCAGTGGATTGACTAAATTAAGCCCAGTGTACCTGTGCGTTAGATTCCTCTTGCGGCTGTAACAAAGTACCACAAATGTAGTGGCTAAACACAAATGTATCTTACAGTTCTGTAAAATAGAAATCTACGCAGGTCTCATTGGGCTAAAGTGTAGGTGTGGATGGGGCTGCATTCCTTTCTGGAGGCTCTTTTTTCTATGGTTTAGAGGTTGCCACATTGCTTTGCTTTGACTCTTTCCTCCATCTTCAAAGCCAGCAAGGTTGCATCTCTCTCTGTCTTTGTTTTTGTGGTGACATCTTCCTAGGACTCTCCTTCTCCTTCCTCTGACTACTCCTTCTACCTTTAAGGACCATTTGATTTCACTGGACCCACCTGGGTAATTCAGGGTCATCTCCCTATCTAGATTTCAGCTAATGAGCAAAGTAGCATCATCTATAAACTTTATACTCCATGCCATACATTCTACCATACTCTCAGTTTACAGGGATTAGGACTTGCTCATCTTTGGTGGGGGAAGGGGCATTGTTCTGCCTTCCCCAACATGTGAGCTCATTTCCCTGCATTCATGGTAATAAAAATCTGGCTTCTATTTTTTCTGTTTCATCCTAACTTCCCTGCCTGCCTTGAAGGACATATGGAGCAGTCAGACAATAATACCCAGTGCCGCTGGCCAAAGAGAGAATAATGGGGTGGACCCCTGCTTTCCAGCGGGTAGAAACAGCATTTACATAGGCACAACCCTGGTGGGAAGAAAAATGCTAAAGTACAAGGCAGGGAGGAAATAGCCTTTGTGTGATCAGTAGAACAAAAATAAAGGGTCCCAAATCATCGCATGGAATAGTAGTGTATGTCTAAGATGGAATGCTGCTGTTTCTAAACCCAGACTTTGTTGAGAAGCATGATCCTGCTGACGAGATGGGAGCCTGACCGGTCTATTCTGCCAGGTTCTGGGCTTCTGACCTTAAGAGAAACCAAAAACTTAACGGAGGCTCAGAAGAAAAATCTCCTGTTGAAAGTTATTACATGCCAGGGGTCTCACAAGGTGTTTTACAGGTGCTTGAAGCATTCAACACAGGATTCATTTATTCAATCAGCAAACAGTTATTTCACCTAGCGGGAAAGGGTGTTTAATATATAGGGGTACGGGGATAAATAATTCTGTATGCTGGGGAGGCCATGGAGACTCATCTTCTGTAAGGTCAGGTTCTGAAGTCAGCAGATAAGCTAGAAATGGAGTGTAGTCGAATGACCCTCAAAGATCCTTTCAGTCTTCATGCCCTTGGTAACTCAAAGAATGTTTGGAAACTCATACGCTCGTTTCCTCTTTGCATTTCCGCAGCAGCCTCCTCTTCTGCAGGAAGCAGAGGCCAAGGTGCCCCAGCCCTGCCCAACCCCTTGTACTTTTCACTATCCCTCTCCCTCCCTACCCTTGATTTTCTCCATGTCTTTGTCAAGTCCATAGATGTGTGCAACTCTAACAGACTGAGTGAGGTGTGTGAGGAAGCCAGTAGGCTGTTGGCAGGCATCATAATGTGACTGTAGGAAGTTGCAAACAATCCTTTTTCGAATTCCACTGTCGGCCAATAGGAAAACCACTCCCCTTCCTCTAAGGAAAATAAATGCACTGATAAAGTCACTAAATTGATGACAGTCACACTGAGGTTTTGTTTTCTCTAGATTTGTAATGTCTAGAGTGGCTGGGATCGGTGGCTCAGCCTGCAATCCCGCGCTTTGGGAGGCTGAGGTGAGTGGATTGCCCGAGCTCGTGGGTTCGAGACCCGCCTGGGCAACTTGATGAGACCTCATATCTATAATAAATCAAAAACTTACCCGGGCGTGGTAGCGCATGCCTGTAGTTCCAGCTACTTGGAAGCTGAAGTGGAAGGATCGCCAGAGCCCAGCAGGTCAAGGCTGTGGTGGCCGGGAGCATGCCACTGCACAGCAGTCTGGGTGACAGAGTGAGACTCCAACTCAAAAAAGAAAAACAATGTCTAGAGTGATCCCTATTCTAGAAAGCAGAGTAGGGAAGTTGTGACTGAGGCCAGGGCCCTTCCTGGCTCAGAATGTCCCTGGCCAGTGTATACCAGGCAGTGTAGAGGTGGACTCTGGTGTGCATACAAATATATGCACTATCTGTAGAGACTGTGATTTTTATTCATTAGAGTTTTTGGGTCTAATTGTTTTTAAACTACCACTTTTGTTTGTTAAAGATATAGATGTCTGGCTATAGAGAAAAGCAAGATGAATTTATTGTTGCAATTAGATGCTTCACAATTTGAAAACTTATCACTTAAATTGGTGAAGTGCCACTTTTATGCAACTTGATGTTTAGATGTCCTCAGAGTCCAGGACTGAACTCATATGCAATTTAACAAAATCTTGGTGAGATAAAGAAAGTCTCACTTGACAAAACACTAAAACACACAGGATGGAATTTTCCAATCCCTCCTACATGGTAGAATAGGTGAAGGGAGAGAGACACAAATTGATTTTTGTGTAACTCTTAAATTAAGTGGAGCAGAGTTTTTTAAAAAAATCACTGGATTTGAAGTTGTAGGTTAGATCAGTCCCAAGAAGTTAGTTAATATGTTAATATGAAATTAGATGGACATTGAGAGTTTTACTCTTCTTGTTAATTTGTGCTTTCTACTAATCTCTGGGCAATGGAGAACAAATCATAGGTTATAACTTTCTTATTTATGGGCATTAAGCAATATCTTTAAAATGTAAAATAAAGCCGACAAAATGCACAGCCCGATAACAACAACAAATCTAATCTAAAGTGACACGAAGAGTCTCTCCCAGACATTTTTTTCTTTAATGTAACATGACTTTAAATTGATGCAGCCCCACAGTGATTGAAAAACTCTCAGAGCTTGTCTCCTATGATTACATTTCTGATCTGTACAACTTAATTTTTTAACTCGGTGAGTCTCAGTTTTGCGAATGAACAGTTTTCTTTTGCTTTCTCTCTTACTTTATTTGGAAAGAGAGTTTATTTGGCAACCAGGCAAATAAAGCACTATTACTGTGGGGAATGGCAGGAAATCCCTCAACAGTAAAGGCCACAGGAATTTACCATAGAATGTGTGCCTCTACATCTCTCTCTTTCCTTCTCTCCCTTCCTTTTTCTTTCATTTTCTTCTTTTTTTTTCCTCTTGTGTTGTCTTCTCTTGACTGTGGTATTGGTTGTATTTACCTGTGAATATGCTAAAACCTACCAAATTGTACTCTGTAAGTTGGTGACATGTATTTGAACTGTATCTCAATATTTTTGTAAATGTCCCTTGAATCATTGTCAGTATAATTACTCTGTAAACTGTATCTTGATGAATTCAAAATTAATTTAAAATTGGTTGTCCCTCTGTGGAATATGAGATAGTGCCGAATGAGTTCAGATGTTTGTGTATTCAGGGTATTTGCTTAAATTCTTGGTCCAGTGGTGTCTAGAATGTGTTGGAATTTTGTCTGATATTTACTAGAGTTGGAGGTTTCATTTCTTTTCCCCACATGTGATGTCAATGAACTTTACATGGATTAAAGGCCAGTTATATCATACATACTTTTGTTTAAGCAACATTAGAACATTAACTTGTATCTTTCTGATTTCATTCACTTAGGTATACAGTTCTCTCTCCAGAATCTTATTATCCAGGCACATATTATTTATTCAGTTTGAGTAATTACTAAAGTGAATTACAAATATATAACAAATATTATTGAGTCATAACCTTATTACTGCAACAACTCTTACTAAGTAATCCCAAAGGCCTTCTGACTATAATTTTGCTTTCTTGACAACCTCTTGGTAATATTCTTCTGATCATAACTTGAAAATCAAAACTTTCTGTCTCATTTGAGCATCTTTTTAAACTAGTGGTCTTAGCTTGGGTATTAACCTTTCACATGGCTATTGATAATTGAAATTTTTTATTTGAAATATACTTAATACTGTTTTGTGTAAGACAAGAAGTTTAGGGACAAGAAAACCATTCATTTTTTTAATGTAAAAAGCAATTTATAGGTGGTATTGTGACAAGGACTAACAAGAAAAAAAGGACCTGAACGGCAGTTCTGAGCTAGATTGTGACGAATACCACATCCATAGTTATAGGGTAGGAATGTTATTCCTATAGGGAAATATGCTCATAATTTCTTCCCTTACCTGATATTCACTACAGTAATTTCTTCTTGGGCTCATACTAGGATCAAGATTGGAAATATCCACTGAGAAGCTTGAGTTTATTACTTGAAGCAAGAAACTTTTGTTCATTTTTTTTTAAACATTCGATTCATATATGTTTAGATTTTTTAGTTTCATTTTCTCTTATCCAAATGTACCATATATCTTTAAGTGGGTGAATCCTGGGAGTAGGTTTTATTATATATCATACCACAGAGTTAAGCTTAGTTCATCTGGATTTTAAAAATCTCCGGAGCTTTGAGAATGACTTTGAAACACTCTTTACTGTTGGAGCTTAAAGAAAATAAATCTCAAATGTCCTCTATATTAATTCACCTGCTTGGATAGTTAAAGATTATAGGGTTTAGTGGGATTTATATATTTTCTATAATTTCTGTTTCTATTGGAGTAAACTCTTCTTTGTGTGGAGTGGTTTAGTTTTCATAAAACAAAAAGATTCTAATATTGAGAGAAGAGGAATAAGGAAAAAATGCAATATAAGTGCATAAAACTTCGTATAGCTTTAAAAATTTAGATGTAAAGGAGTTGGTAAATTAATTAAGTGTATTTTGAAGAAAGCAGTCTCTTATTTCTATTGGTGAACTTTGTGGGCAGAGAGATGTATGTTTTCCTTTTAAAGGAAAGGTCTCGTCTTTCTTCAGAAGGCATTTGGAGCAAAATAAGGGAAGAAAAAGAGAAACAGATAAGAAAACGAATCCCGGTATTGAGGCAGAACCAGGGTACCATAGCCACTCTCATATTCTGGTGTCTAGAACCAAGGTTGCTAATTAATGACCCAAGAGCAAAGTCTTGTTTGATGAAATGTAAGACATAATACACACATTGCATTTGACTGATGTGTGATTATTGTCGTCCATTCATGTGTAATCCTGTATTTGGAAGATTTGTAATTTGTTTTTGACACATTTCTCTCTGATTTCATACACTCATGCATACAGGTCTCACCTTCCTCCAATACCTTATTTCCAAAGCAGATGTTGTTTATTTGGTTTGGGTAATTTATTGGCCCTTATTTATTTCCCTTAATGCATAATCTCTTTTCTGAATGCTTTCTCTGTCTTCCAAATCAACAACATAAAGAACGAAACCACAGGACCGGAACTTAAAACTTCTGCTGAGAAAAGAAAGTCAAGGCCTTTGAGCTCCTGAGACATACTGTGGAATTCACTGCAAATGCCCTCCATTTGCAGGGGTGTATGGAGAATGTTTGAAAATCACCCAAAATCACTGTGTGCCTTGGAACAATGGCGGTTTTCTGCTTGATCGCTAAGATGGCCACCGGAAAAGAAGCCGGCAGACTCCCAGGGGGCGAAGGGGGCGAAGAGGGCAAAGCTGTCTCGTGGGAAGTTCAAGGCAGGCCAAGTGTTTTCCAGTTCATTTCCAACACGTATTTCTTCAGGGCCAAGGGCCCAGCTGTGCCTCATTAGGAGCGAGAGTTTGGCTGTGACACCACTTAATGGGGGGAAAAAAAGAAAGAAAGAAGAAAAAGAAAGAGAAACAGCCCAACCAGCTAAATAGCAACAGAACTTGGGACAACCTGTGTCCACAGTCTTTCATGTCCTATAATGAGCATGCCAATTGCTTGCTGGGAGGAGAACAAAATGACAGTATGCAGCAGTCAACTTTTTCCTGAAGAAAGGGAGAAAAAAAAATATATTTTGCAGGCGAGACACCAGGGGTACCTGTTAACTTTAGGCACAGTGCAAGTGTCAGCCCTGGAAAGAAGACTCCCAGTGAACAGCACTTTTTACCATTTAATCAGTCTGTACTTCGTCGTATTTATAGCCCTGGCGAGGTTGGCCCATTGTTACAAGATGAAATTGTGATGTTCAGCAGTTTATACCTTGGGAGCTGGAAGCGTTTCTCCATGGTGAATTTGTAATATTAATTGGCCGTGTCAGTTCATGACAAATGTAGTGACATCTATTTCAAGTATTTCAGTTTTATGGTGCTGAAGAAGTGACACACGCTCGAGATAAGTAATCTCACAAAAGATCTTCATGCTGGCTGTGGAGCGCTTTTAGAACACATTCTCAGAGAAGACGCAAATAGGCTCGGGGTTCAGGGGGCTGTCCCCTTCCTTTTGCTCAAGGCTCGGAGGGGAGCCAGAGGAAGGAGGGGAGGGATGCTCTTCCTGTCATTCTCCTCTCAGTCTCCTGAGATTCTGGTTGAGGCTCTGGCATGGACTTTGCTGCCAAAAAAGTGTGTTCGCAACGATCATTTATTTGATTTGGGTACTTGCTGCTTATAGGCCGTGCCTGTCAGTAGCAGGAAAATAGTGCCTTTCTCATTGTGCAGTGGCGTTCTCCTGGGGGTGAGTCTAGCCATCCAGGGGACATTTGGAAATGTCTAGAGACATTTTGGTTGTCACATCTTAGGGAATGGGTGCTACTGGCATCTACTGGGGGAGAGGCCAGGAATGCTATAGAACATCTTACATTGCACAGGACAAGTCCCACAACAGAGAATTATCTGGCCCCAGAAGTCAACAGTGCTGAGGTTGAGACCCTCCACTTGTGTGCTATGTGCCCTATTGTGCCTCTCTCTCTCTCTCTCTCTCTGCCACTCTCTCTCTTGGGATCTCACTTTGTTGCCTAGGCTGGAGTGGAGTGATACAATCACGGCTCACCTCAGCCTCAGCCTTCTGGGCTCAGGCAATCCTCTTGCCTCAGCCTCCTGAGTAACTGGGACTACAGACCACGCCTGGCTAATTTTTTGGATTTTGTAGAGATGAGGTCTTGCTATAAGGTCTTGAACTCCTGGGCTCAAGCATCCTCCCAAGGAACTAAGACTACAGACGTGAGCCACCGTGCCCGGCTCCATTTGCACTTTTCTACTTGTTGCACTAACAGGGCAGAGAAAAGCATCCATGGTGTGTTGGCAGGTTTACAGGAGGTTCATGGAGGTGCTTGAATGGAAGGTGGTATGGGCGAAGAGAAGGTGCATAAGGCATACTGGAGGAAGGAAGGCATGAGACACACAAAGTGGTCAAGCTCCTGGGTGGTGCAGAATCATGGAAAACAGGAAGACTGAGCCATCCCTTCAGTGTCCAGGCCCGCTTCCCAAAGGAGAGGGTGTTGGAGTTCAGTTGCAGAGCCCAGCTGAGTGGCCACGTTTGCCACGTGGGGCTGAAAAGTGATTTTCTTTTTCTTTTTTGAGTCAGTTTCACTCCGTTGCCCAGTCTGGAGTACAGTGGCACACTGATGGCCACCACAGTCCCCACCTGCTGGGGTCAGTCGATCCTTCCTCCTCAGCCTTACAAGTAGCTGCAACTACAGGAGTGCACCACCATGCCTAGCTAATTTTTTGATTTATTGTAGAGACAAGGTCTTGCTATATTGCCCAGGCTGGTCTTGAACCCGTGGGCTATGGCAATCCTTTCACCTCCGCCTCCCAAAGTTCTGGGATTGTAGGCGTGAGCCACTGCGCCTGGCTGAGAAATGATTTTCAAGTGGCTAGTATGAAAAGAGCACTTCCAAAACAACAACAATGAAACAGAATAGCTGTGTCCTATGTCTAGAGAGAGTATATTCATAGAATCCCTATGTCTAAGGTGTATAAGTTTTATTCCTCTTTTATCCATGAGGAAACTGAGGCTCAAATGGATTAAGTGATTGCTGAAGCTCCCATGATTTGTCAGTGGGAAGGAAGAGATCAGAGGTGGCCTCTACATTATTTTTCCCTTCTCTATTATGTTATCAAGTCATCTTTTGGTGTTTATTTCTAATATATAATTTCTGATACTATAAACATATATTGCTCTTTTTAAAAATTGTAAACACATAGGTAGGCCAAAAACCCCAAGATGGAATTGTGCTATAAACTGCCTTTTTTTTTTTTTTTTTTACTTAATAGTATTTCTGTGCTACTAGATTCTTCAGCAGAGTTGCTTTTCATAGCTGCCAACGTCCTAGTGGACTATTGGGTCATAATTAATTTAACCACTCCCCTGTTGTTGAATATGCAGGTTATTTACAACTTTTCTCTGTTGTAAATGGAATTGCTGTGAATGTCCTTGTTGCACAGACCAGTGAGTGATTCCTTGGTGTGCTTGCAAATGCTGGTTCCAAGGGTTAGATTATCTGTAGGATTTGAGATAAATTGTTAAATTGACTTCTTGAAGGGTCGGGGGACTACTGCTTCTCTGTATCTTCACTAAGAATAAGTGGCGTTTTCTAAAACTCAGTAGTAAGAAAAGTAGAATCTAATTTTACTGTGCATTTACTTAATTATTAGTGAGGCTAAACCTTTTCATGGACTTATTAACAATTTCTTCTTTTGAAAATGGTCTGTTCATGTCCTTTGATTTCTATCTCTGTGACATTATGTGTATAAATGATAAGAATTTTTATGTGTTCAGATACTATTAGAGTGTTAAAGATATTTGTCCTGTGTTATATAGATCACAGGTAGTCATGTGTCACTTAACAATGAGTAAGGCCAGGTGCAGTGACTCACGCCTATAATCCCAGCACTTTGAGAGGCCGAGGTGTGAGGATTGCCTGAGTCCACGGATTTGAGACCAGCCCGGGCAACTTGGCAAGACCTCATCTCTACAATAAATCAAAAAATGAACTGGGCTTGGTGGCACGTGTCTGTAGTTCCAGCTACTTGGAAGGCTGAGGCTGAAGGATCACCTGAGCCCAGCAGGTTGAGGCTGTGGTGGCCATAATTGTGTTACTTGCACTCCAGGCTGGGCGACAGAGTGGGACTCCAATTCAAAAAAAAAAGAGGAAAAGTTCTGAGAAATGAATCAGCAAGTGATTTTGTCATTGTGTGAGCATCATGGGGTGTCCATACACAAACCTAGATTACAGCCTACTATACATCTAGGATATATGCTGTAGTTTTTGCTCCTAGGCTACAAACCTGTACAGTATGTTACTATCCTGAATACTGTAGGCAACCCTAACATGACTGTGAGCATTTGTGTATCTAAACATATCTAAAAAGCACGGTAAAAATGTAGTATTCTAATCTTATGGGATTATCATCATATATGTAGCTCATCATTGACCCAAATGTCGTGTGGCACATGAGTGTATTTTCCTATCATCTCTGCTTTTGTCTTTTAATTTGATGTTTAATACTAACATAACCAAACTGATCAGCCTGTCCTCTGTGATCTCTGCTTTTAGTTGTTATGCTTTAACAGTTCTTTTCCGTGGTAACATTAAACTCACTAATGTGTCTTATTGGTTAAGCTCTCCTATGTTTGTTCTTGAGATCATTAAATTCATGGAGAACATGTTTTGCCCTGAGGACTGGGGTAAGGATCTGGCTGCTTTTCTCCAGGTCATTAGTTTGTTGTCCCCACATCAGTTATGGCAGAAATTTATTCTTTCCCCAGTAAATATACCTGGACTGATGAAGGAAACTGTGCTTCGATACGATTATTTCATCTTAATTCAAAATATTAGGTTAACATGGAAAAATCCTGGCATCCTATTTTTTGATTTTCTTTTCTTGTTTCTGAGCTGCACCTATCTTTGGCTCACTTCTTTACTGAATCTAAATTGTGTATTGTCTTGTTTCCACTCAAGACTTTAACAATAGTTCTGGTACTAATTATATTTTTATTCTATGGTTGCCATTCCTTTTACTGCCACTTTTGCATGTTAAAAAAAAAACAGCAAAAATTTGGCATTTTGGCTCACTTTCTGAATGAAAATGTACACTGCTCAATTATTCATTGTTCAGCAATGTCCTAGTATCCTTCAGAAATGGGTAGAATGAACAGTTGGAGATGAATATTCTTAAGTTCTCAAAACTAGGCACTATGGGATAATATGCTCTGATTCTGCCCCCTCTGGTTCAAGTTTAGGTTTGATTCAGTCTGCAGGTTGCCCCCAGTCATTAAGAAGAATACCTAACATTTTGAATCTCCAGCCCAGATCTTTTTTTTCCTCTTTTTTGAGTCGGGGTCTTTGTCACTGAGGCTGGAGTGCAGTGGCACAGTCCTGGCTCACCGCAGCATCGACCTCCTGGCCGATCCTTCTGCTTCAGCCTCCCGAGTAGCTGATATTATAGGCATGGGACATTCCACGCAGCTAATTTTTTAAAAATTTATTTGTTTGTTTGTTTGAGGTCTTGCTATGTTTCCTAGGCTGGTTTCAAACTCCTGTGCTCAAGTGATCCTTCTGCTTCAGCCTTGCAAAGTGCTGGGATTACAGGGTGGGTACTGCTCTTGGCTTTCTAGCCTAGATCTCATGTTTAACATCTCAGCATTCTTAGAGATGCATTTTATGCCAGAAAAACATTAATAATGATTTTCCTTAATGCTACCTAGAAAGTGCTAGACAGATCCCCTCCCCCCCTTTTTAATGTCTTATGACATTTTCTTGAGTAGCTCAGGCCTCACTGCTATGCTGCTACTCTTTGGATAATAATAGATAACAAATGTATGCATCTGGTCTCATGTATTGTTACATTGAATAGGTAATGAAGGCCAGGCATGGCCGTGAGATTCCTGCTGCTGGGCACACTTACCATGGGTGCATGCTCAATGTTGTATGCAGGATGCATGTTTCCACTGACCTGCCTGATCTGTTAAGGGCTGTTCCCAGGCTTAAGAATTTCTTGCAGACACACAGCACTCCCAGTGGATACACCCCTTGCTTTTAAAGGTTTTAAAAGAAATCACTTTGGCCACAAAGAGATATTTATATTAGCACAGACCTGAGCTTCTCCTGTACTTTCTTAGTTCACAATGCCAGTGGTTTAGTTCTCTGTGATTTTTCATCAATGTTTGCAATCACAGCCAAGTAGGCTCTTAATAATATTACAAAGCCGTTTTATTTGCTGGAATCTCTTTCCTGTCTATAACTCATTTTTAACCCGAGGTACATAAACACCCCAAGTTTACTGTTTGTGAATTATATAGTTTAGGACTAAAAAAATTTATAGTTGAATAAGAACAACCTTTCATGCAAATTTGATGACATTTTATCACCTGGACCCCGGCTTTATTTGGGAGCTAGATATGTGTCACCTGAGGCTATAATTATACCTGTATGCCACTGTTTCTTTCTGCCACCTTTTTATCAGTTCATTGAATGACATGGTCATCAAGGAATTAGAGAATCTTTTTATCTTTTTTGAAAACATCTATCGTTCTTCTAATCAGTATTGCTACTCTCTTGTGTATTGAATATTGGGAAGTGCTTGTTTTGCTTTGTGGCTAAATGCAGGTGTTTATTGGAACCCAATATCCACCCCTTGCTTATAGGCAATACTGGGAAAATGCTGTTCTTCAGAGGAGGAAGAGCACTGTGAGAAGTTGCTCAGGTAGAAACACACACAGTCAGATCAGGTTCTGTTGAACCCCAGTGCCATAGGTAGAATTTTAGGCTTATTTATATTCTATTTCACCACAAGATGTCACCAGGACACCACACCAGCATGGCTTATGGACCATCTCTCTGGCAAATTGAGCTATGGTCATCAAATAGCACTGCCCAGGGCCATGTGAAGTGGGCTGGGAAGAATCCTACTCTAAGGAGCTGATGGATGTCATCACAAATAACTTGATGTCTCTCTCCTCTCCAGGGGTCTTTGCCTGACGAGAAAGGGCAGGTGACAGGACTTGGGAAGCTCATCCCAGAGTCCAAGGTGTTCTCTTACCCCTGAAATCGTGTCTTCACTGGGTGGGAATGAGACACCCAGAGGAAAGAGACATCAGATGTGTATACGTATTTTTCTTCTCAGTAGACATTTGCATGAATCAATAGAAATCTTATTCCCTTAAATGAAAGGGAACTTCTGATGACTTAAAAGTTCACATTTTAGGTCTTTTAAAATTAGAACCTTTTGGTGAATGTCATTAGTAGACAGAACATTGAGGGTTCTTCCTTTATCATTTCAGTGTAAGCTGGTAGATCATTCATTTACCACCTCTTCTCCCTCCCGGAGTTGTAGAAAATACTCTACCAGGATGGGTCTATGGTGACTTTTTGTGCCAAGTATCCCTAAACTTCAACCTAAGGGTTTTGAATGCTCTTTGGTACTTATGTAGAACGTCAAATATAACAGAATCTCCTTGTTCACCCAGTATGTACTCACCTTTGTCTGAATTATGCCAGGGCTGCATTGTGATAGGGAACTTGCCATTTGGCCCAATAATACGAGATTGTGTCATTTGCATAACAATGTCTATAGGTTCTTCTAGCATATTCTCATGTGTCTGCCTAGCCACTCCTCTTGGTTGAATTTAATATACCAATAGGGGCAAATATTAAATCTCCACGGAAAAAAATGAAGTTAAAGATGATAAGTTACTACTCAGAAGAACTTTTTATATATTTTTCAAAGGAATAAAAAGAACCAGGACCGGAACCCAAAATTCCTGATTCTTGATTAAATTGCTTTTCTTTTTAAGTCAAGTTAAGCATTTCCTTTTCTTTTTTCACTCACAAAAGGGCCTTCAACTTTTATTGTCTTTTTGTAAAATCATAATCATCTAACCCATATTGGGTCCTTTAGACATTTAGATTTTTTTCTCTAATTTTTTTTTTAATAATGAAATAGATTGTTTGCAAGCTTGTGTGTATTTCTAGGACTTAGAGTGATTAGCTTGAGAAGATAGTGGTTTTGTTTCTGGAGTCTCTGTAGGTCTCAGACTCACAGTCTGTACTTTTTGTTTTGGGGCTAATTAAGTGGACGGTTTCAGTGTTTGCAGCTCATTTAAGCCACACACATGCAGACCAAGAGAAATCTCATTAGTAAAACCTTAGCAGAGCACCTCGGTCAGGATGGCCCTTTCTCCCTGAGTTCTGTTAGTTGATGCTTTGTTCTTTCTCCCCTGGAGCAATATCTCAGGTGTTTCTTTTCATTTCTTGTTGATAGTTCAACATTTCAGTGCAACCAATATGCAGTGCCAGGGAAGTTTTGAGAAAATATTTGAATCACAGAGTGACAAATATTGGGAATACCTGCTATTATGTTTGGGGCACTGTAATGAATTTACAAAAGGCTGGGTCCAGTATTTCAACTGTGTTTATGGTGTCTCTGCTGGAAACGAATGATAGCATGATGTATGCATGCATCTGACGTTCTTTGATTGGGCCATGTTCATGGAAGCTGGCCTGGGAAAGCAATGAGAAATTTTAAGCATAGGCAGTTATGAAAAAGTAAGTCAAAATTACATTTGAATAATATTGATGAATATATCTGCCTGGTAATATACCACTCATACTGTGTCTTCAAGTTAAATTAGGTGGTTGATAAAATTTTCCAGAGAGAATACTGTCAACTGCTGAAACCCTGATATTAAAGTTGTGGGTAATTTTCAAATGTTTTGTATGGAAAAGTTCTTTTCTCCAACTAGGAAGCATGGCTTCAAATCCACTTCTAAGGTCAGTGTGCAAGGGAATGTAAATCCATTTTGAGCGGGGGAGGCTTGATTGGGAAGATAAATCAGCTAGGAGCATGGATTAGGGGGCTGATGGAGGGAAACACATCAGAATATGTGTTCTCAAACCAATGATATGTATTTTCCACCCATTTAGATTATCCATGCCACTCCTTATCTCCTTAGTGCAGAAAACGGAGAGTTGGTTCAGTATTCTTAAGAACCGCTCATGATTGCATTTAGGCAGTGGATTTAACAGGTATCCTTATCCCTTATTCAAGTGCTGACTGTGGTACTGGGTCATCCCTGGTGTTTCTGGATGTTATTGGAAAAGCCCAGGGAGCAGAAAGACAGGGGCATAAACTGACAACATTGATAATTCCGGTGGCTTGATATTACCCAACAGTTCTTTTTATTTGGTTTTGCTTCATACTTATTTTTGTCTTGTTTTATAAGGAATGGGGTAGAGGAGAGAGCCTTCTTCCTCTTGAAATTTCCTTTCAAACCAAACTCTTTTTAAGTCTCTCAAACTCATGGATTTTGCTCACTGGTTGAGCAAGAGTTATTTATAAGATGGGACTCAGGCATTTTCACTGTATCCATTAAAAAAAATGTATATTACTATGCATCGCACATTTGCCACTTAGAATTTCTGAATGCAAATTAATCAACTTGCAGTTGTGAATAACAGTAAAACACATGATAATGTACCTGCAGAAATGAGGGCATTTGAAATCCGCTCTCAGGTGGCCATCAAAAATAGCCAGCCCAAGTGTTGCTACCAGCTTTCCATAATTGTGTCACTTTGCCTTTCCTAAGTTAATCTGTTTAATAAACTCCCCTGCAGAATCTAAATGCTTAAATTTCGTTTCTTTTTGTCTTTATGGTGTTTATCATTGTTAACGTGGCATCAGAGTAGCTCGACTTTTACATCATGATAAATTCATAACCCAAGAGAAGGCAGAAAACATAATTATTATCAATTGCCTCTCTCCCGGAATTGCCATTGGCTGAGTGGAGCAATATATGAACTTAAGGAGTAGCTGATTCAGAGAAATACAGGGTTGGAATGGGGCCCATCTTGATTGCATTGCCATTGTTTGGGAGATCTTCCCATTGGACTTCTATTCAAGTTTGCCATATAGTAAGTTCTGCAAGACATGTCCACTTTTTAAGGCATCTAACTTTGATTCTTTTTTCTTGCACAGTGTAGAATTCAATGTGTTTATTCAGTTATTCAATAAATTTTCAGTACCTGCTTTGGGGTTAGGTCCTGTACTAAATTCCAAGGATACACCTGTGAATGAGGAAAAACATTGAGTTTACATCCTATTAGAGGTTACAGAATGTAATCAGATAGTCTTTATCACATGGTAGAAAGAACAAATAAGTATGCTTTTTTTTTTAAATGAATGTAGTATTTCACCCACAGCCTCAAGAATCATTTTGCATAAAATCGCCAGAGTAGGAAAACTTACAGTTGAAGAATTTCAGTTCTTTATGGGAAAAATAGTATTAGGGCATTTGAGGTCAGAATCCAACATGTGTGTTAGTAAATTGTTCAGTAAATTACAACAGTAAGGATATAATTCTAAAGAGAGTTTTTTTGTGATTTCATTTATTCTACATTTATGAATGTATACATTATTATACAGTTAATTACATTTTCCATTGCTTGTTTGCAGTTTGTCAGGAATTCCCTCCCCAGTAGTTGTGAACCCCTATTGGGGATTTATAGCGGTTTGCGGCGGTGAATCTTGGTAGATAAGGATTTCTAAAAGTGAGCTCACTGTTGGGGAGAAATCCTTGTTTCTATAGATTTGGGGTCAAGATAATAAAATCTATCTTTTGAAATCTGAGAAACTTGGAGATTATCTCTAGGGGCTGAAATGTTTTTTTTAATGGGAGGAATAAAATTGATTATTTTAAACTTGAATTTGCTTTTTCCTAGTGAAGGATTTTTTGAAGATCAAATGAGAGCTATAAAAACTCTTTGAAAAGTAAATTGCTTCTCATATGATTCTCAGTCTCTATTATTTGTCAAGAAATTCAAAAGGAATGAATATCTGTAATTGTTTGTTTCTAAAGGACATGTCCCACTCAGTGACACTATCTTTTAGATGTTTGCAGAAGGAAGGTCAAAAAAGAAGTACTCATTATTTTGACTGAAAGTGGTCACTTTAGCTGGAACCAGTTCAGGTGCTAAGTCACATGTTTAGTTACGTTTTCTTATTTCCATAGATCTGAAATGTTCTGAGAACATTGTAAATTTCATAGTTTTACAGATTTATTCATTCTCTGTTCAAGATATATCTTTCTCAGCCATAATAGCAATATAGAGGACATTTAATTTTTTTAAAATTTCATTGTAGTAAGAACACTTAACATGGAATCTACCCTTTTAGTAAAATTTTAAGAGTATAGTACATTATTGTTGACCATAGGTATAAGAGGACTTTTTAATGTGCTACGGTGGCCTATCGGACTAATACATGGCTTCGACCTCCACCAGTGATTTCCACTGTATATATGTACCATTTAAGCTTAACCAAGAATTTAAAACATTCTTCTTTCATGATTCAGGTTTTACCCCCAAATCGAGTCTGGTTCGATCTCATTGAAATGTACCAATGTTTTCTTCCTTTTGAAACTGAATGCTGATTTCTTCTGTTGGGAATGGGCATCCCCCATGCTTGGCCCTGGGGGCATCTAAGTAACCTGCTTTCTTCACATCTTCCTGCAGATACAGTATTCCTTAATATTCTACTCCTGGGAATAGGAGGATGGGTCATAGGATCAGCATTTTAATTACGTTAAGGGGACTTATTGATTTTAGTCCTGAGCATGGGTTGGGGGAGTTAATGCTCACTAAAAAAAAAAATCTGGATTACATAATAAATTCACCATGTGCACAGCTATGCCATATTTTAAAACCTTTGTGAATGCTAACTAATATACAACCTTTATAAGTTTGAGGTATAATGCTCAAAATGGCCTAATCTCTAAATTCCCTGGTTCAGGTTATTATACTTTTATGACTATTAATTTTGATATAGGCCTTTTAAAATCAATTTCTCCCTGTAATTACAATGCTGCCTTATGGTATTTGTGATATATCATATGAATATACTTGAGGGTCATGAGAAGTTCATGTGTGTGTGTGTGTGTGTGTGTGTGTGTGTGTGTGTGTGTGTGCGCACACGCGCACGCGCGCGCAGTGTAGTCCCAGACTTTTACCACACCGCTGGCTCAAGCAACCGTGTTTTTGCACATCTCTGCGGGATCTACAAGTTATTCAACAGCTAGGTTCCTATGCCATTATGCCCTTTTAGTTTTAAAAGCATCGAAAAAGGGCATACTTTAGTACTCCAGTATTTGGAGAAGTCCTGGACTTGATAAGGTATTTTTGAATTTGAACTAAGAAGCCATTGAATCAAAATGCTAATAATTCTCCCAAGTCAAAAGGTAACTCTCATTTTATTATGCATTGTCCATAATTCACTTTCTATTGGATTGATTTTGGAAAAAGAACCACAAGTCTATATTTTTAAAATAGAAGTAAAATGATAAAAACCCACAAGTCTCATCACCTAAGGGATTTAAAAATCAAATTTAACTTAAAAAAACTGATTAAGTTGATATAGCGGGATCTTGGAGATGGATTTTCTTTTCTTTTCTTTTTTCTAACTAGGGGATTAGGATAAAAATCCAACTTCCAATTTCCTGCTAGGTGGTCTTGAAAACTTAAAACAGCGAGTTCTTCTGTCAAGAGAAGGGGGAAAGGAAAATAAATCCTTTGCTTTCATCTGGTGGTTTAAAAATAAGAAAATACACACACACACACACAATGATGTTGCTGATGATAATGGAGGGAAATGTTATAAATAATTAAGAATTTATTTGGAATTATTATAAAATATTTATTAATGTTGTTATTAGTGGGAAAGGGGCCTTACTATGCCTCCTTTCTTCAAATAGCTCAATACTTTAAAATAGAGCATGGCTGTGCTCGTCAGTCATGGCTTGTGTTCTTTGGTTTGTTTTGCATTTTTTGGAAGAGGATGAATTATAAGCCAGTGTTGGTCTGTGCTGTCTATGTGGTCCAGGGAAACAAGCCTGCCTGGCCACTCTCTGACCTCTGGCGACAGGGAGTGGAGGTGTGCCTCAGATGCTCTGGATGAAGGATCAACAGGGTCTAAGGACACCAGCCATCCCAGCCCTTAGGCTCAGAAGTCAGCTCAGGCCTGGAGCGCTGCAGAGGCCCCTGACCTTGTCTCTAGTTCTCTGTCTGCAACTTCAGCTTGGCTCAGCTGATTCCAGGTCTCTATTTCCCTCCTTGTGCCTTTCGGCTTCTTCTTTCTGCTTGCAACTGCCTTCTGCAAATCCCCAGAGGGAATAAATATGATGGGTTCATTGTAGTCACTATTATGCCTTTTGGAAAAAGCTTTCCAGCCAGACCACCTGACACATAGGCTGTTCTCACATCATGGGTACTCAGATTGTCCAGGCATGGTCCAGGTCCTTGGGGGAAGGAGGTATAGAGCTGCCTATAGTCAAGGAACTGCTCAGAGACATTGCCTGCCTGGGAGCCTATGAGTGTGCTCCAGTACGGGCCCCAGTAGGGGACCGTAACATGGTGATATCCACCACAGGGACTGGAGCATGGCCTTTTTCTCCTAAGGGCTGGACAGTCAATATTTTCAGCTTTGTGGGCTTTATGTTCTCTGTTGCAACCACTCACTTCTGCTGTTAGAGCATGAAAGCAGCCACAGATGATATATAAACAGATGGCTGTGTTCCAATAAAACTTTATTTATAGAAACAGGCAATGGGCCAGATTTTGCCATGGACTGTAGTTTACCAACCTCTGACTAAACTTCAGTATTTAGATCACGGACTTTGAATGCCTCATGTCAGAATATCTGAACCATTTTTTTTTTCTTTTCTTTTTTTAAAAAATCAGAGTCTTACTCTATTGCCCAGGCTAGGGTGCAGTGGCACAATCACAGCTCACAGCAACCCCAACCTCCTGGGCTCAGGAGATCCTTCTGCCTCAGCCTCCCGAGTAGCCTGGGACTACAGGCATGTGCCATCACGCCCAGCTAATTTTTTTTGGACATTTTGTAGAGACAAGGTCTCACTATGTTGCCCAGACTGGTCTCAAATTCCTGTGCTCAAGCAATCCTGTCTTGCCTCCCAAAGTGCTGGGATTACAGGTGTGAGCCACTGTGCCCAGTTTTATCTGACTCTTTCTAACCTTGTGACTTAGGCAAGTTATTTAAAATTTTATGCCTCAGTTTTCTCCCATGTAAAATAGAGATAAAAATAGCTTCTTTGTAATGTTCAGTGACATGATTTATGCAAAGTATACAAAACTCAAAGTAAGATCTCATTAAATGCCAGTTTATTGTCTGGCCCCTTGTACACACAGAGGATGATGGGAGATAGTTCTAAACCCGAGCTCCCTGGAGAGTCGGTGTTTTTGTGATACTTTTGGCTTTTCAGCTTTACAGTCGACTTTAAAGCAGACACAGAGCCTTAAAGGTCATTTTGTGGTTTTTCCTTTCCATGTCAGGGACACTTTCAACGTTGCCATTTTAAGTATGGCATTTGCTTTTAAGTAGTTTACTCACCTGAACTTCTTTCTAATCATTTTCAACCCCTTTGGACTACACATTTCATTTCAGGGTTTGTCTAATCTGCTAGTGCATATTCTTGGCTCACACTGGATAAGACATTAGTATACCATGAAACCTATATATCAAAAACATGACCAGACTTTCATAGTTAACATGCGTTAAAATTCATAGTAGGCACTGGAGAAGGTCCTACAATCTTGGAATAGATGGACTGTCCCCTGATGATAATATCTGTGTTCCTGCCTGGCTTATTGAGTTCCATGGTAAGTGTTCAGAGGCTGCAGGGATGATTCAAAGTCTGACTGATTTATGTGCATTGGACATTTTGTTGATATGATTCAAATTGATGGTAGGACTCACCGAATACGCATAATACAAACAAGTTTATAAGTTTATGGCCTACCTGCTGTACTGTGTTTCCAATTTAAGAGAAGAAAAGACATTATGTTTTTTAATATGCTCTTTTTTGAAAGGAACTGTTTGTTTAAGGAACATAATTTTGCTAAGTTATAGCTCATACCACATTGGTGTTTAGGTTTTGAAAGATTGAGTAGAAAGTAGCTGCTTCCTAAATGACTAGTGCATCAAAGGCAAGGAATGTCTTATTTAAGTAGTAGCCAGGTTCCTATCCTTCTGATCCAGCTGTGAGCTTTCCCTTGGTCCCCTGGGGAGGTCACCAGTGGGTCTCACCCTGGGACAAGACCCTGCTTGACCTAGGATGACCTAGACTTACCACCTATGAGCCAAATGCAACCTGCACCTCTTTGGGTATGTGCCACAAGTGGAGGATAGTTATTACATTTTAAGTAATCAAAAAAGAAAATCAAGAGAACATAATTTCATGACACATGAAAATTATATGTAATTCAGATTTCAGTGTCCATAAATAATAAAGTTTTGAATTTCATCAATAAAACATTTGTAGAAATGTGTTGTCTCTCATATATGTACTCACATAATAACCCCAGTTTTTGTCTTTTGGCCCACAAAGCCTAAATCATTTACTGCTGACTCCCCCCCCCCCAAAATTGCCAATGTCTGACATTCTGCACTGATTTTCAGTCTTTTTGGTAGGTCCTAAATTCTTTTATTAAACTGAATCCCTTGAGGGGAGCCTAGTTAACAAATAGATGATGGAGCTGTATAGAGCAGAAGGCTGTGGTCTGAATCTTGCTGGCCATTTTTTTTTTTTTTTTGGGTATAGATGGGGTCTTGCTATGTTGCCCAGGCTAGTCTCCAACTCCTGGCCTCAAGTGATCCTCCTGCCTTGGACTCCCAAAGCACTGGGATTACAGGCATGAGCCACTATGCCTGGCCCATCAATGTTACTGTTATTTTTATGACATCATTGCTTGGATTTACACAATTTGCAGGGGGCAGAGTCAGGATTCACACCCAGGTGTTCACCGCTTTCGGTCTTATCCATTAAATAAGCTGCTTCAAACCGTATTCTCTGACAGAGTCACTTAATAGCCCTCTCCCTCACAGGGCTTTTTGAGGCAGACAAATGCCACTGATAAAGCAAAAGCAAATGTTTTGGGTGAATTCCCCATAGCTACACTAGATTTGGGGCTGAGAAATGGAATTCCTGTCACTGTTGACTGAAAAATACAGCTCTCCTAATAGACTCTTGGTACAGGAGCCGTGAGCCTTGCCGCCCTACAGACTTGAAGAATTGCGATGTCGGCCTAACATAATTTTGGTAACTTTGTCTGCTTCTGCCTCGGGTAGAAATAATTCAGATTTCACTCTCCATTTTCTTTAATGGGCTAAACAGCCACTTTGTAATACCTGTATTTTATGACACATAATTCTGGATATTGTTTCTGTAGCATTTTTGAAAAGACAAACCTGAGAGAGCCCGGCTATTTAACTTAAGCAATTTTAAAGTTATTTGTAAAATGATATGCTGTCTTTCGTGACCCAGTTACTTTATAAAGCTACATTCTTTTGCAAACATTAACACAACTTCACTGTGTGTGGGCTAAATAAATATTCAGGCAACACTGATTGAGCACTGCCTTGGGTAAATAATTCTCTTTCCACACATTTCCTAGTTTATAATGAGGAGTTTTCTTCGTGGTCTGACCAAATGTAACATTCCATTGAAAATGAGACATAAATCCTTGAGTGACGGAGACATGGAACCGGGTCCGAGGAGGTTTATTAAAAAGGTGGAGGCAGCACGGTGACCTCCTGAGTCCCCTCTCTTCTGACTCTTCTGCCCTTTCTGGGACCCATGGTTGTTGGGAGACAGGAGAGAATGCAGGCAGAAGGAATAAAGATACGAATGCTTTGCCTTCCCCCTCCCAGGCTAACCTCCCTCCTGTCCAAGTCCATTCTTTGAGTGCAGCCACATGATGCTCTCTCACATTTTAAATTTTGGAAGCCCTTTTTATTTTTAGAGTCAGGCTCTTGCTCTGTGGCTCAGACTGGAGTACAGTGGTGTGATCACAGCTCACCACAGCCTCGAACTCCTGGGCTCAAGTAATTCTGCCTGAGCCTCCCAAGTAGCTGGGATTACAGGTTTATGCCATCTCACCCGGCTGAGTTTAAAGAATTTTTTTTGGAGACAGGGCCTCCCTATGTTGCCTAGACTGGTCTCAGACTTCTAGCCTCAAGCGGTTCTCCTGCCTCAGCCTCCCAATGTGTTGGGATTACAGGTGTGAACCCCTGGGCCCAGCTAGCTAGGCTACATTCTATTTGATGTCCTGTGTGGACTGTTCCTCCAAAAGTGCCTCATGGTGACTCAGCATGTGGTGTAAGGTGCCCAAGGTGGTTGGAACATTGCCTGCTGTGGGTATTAGTCTCAGATCCCCTGTTTTCCTGCCTGTGTGATGGTGAGCAAGTCACTTAACCCCTTGAAACTTCAGCATCCCCGTTGGTAATAAGGAGATAAGTATCTTCCCGATGGGGCTTAAATAAAATAATCCCCGGAGGATTGTGTGAGGTTGTGATGTGCTCAGCTTTGTGTCTGGCATGTGGTCAGCTGTTCTTAGGGCATAGATGCTGGTGAATTGCCATTTACGGTACATTTCATGTATATGTCTCTTTGAAACAGCCTTGCAATCTATTATGACTCCTGTTGATGATGAGGAAATTGAGAGTCTGAGATGCTTGACAGCATGTCTAAGCTGTGAAGTGTCCAGAATAGGATTCTACTTCCAGCCTGGCCTTACCTTAAAGATCTTGGCTGGACATGGCTGCTCACACCTGAAATCCCAGCACTTTGGGAGGCTGAGGCGAGAGGATTGTTTGAATCCAGGAGTTCGATACCAGCCTGGACAATATAGCAAGACCTCATTTCTACAAAGTCAAAATAATTAGCTGAGCATGATGGTGTGTGCCTGTAGTCCCAGCTACTTGGAAGGCTGAGGTGGAAGGATCGCCTGAGCCCAGGAGGTTGAAGCGGCGATGAGCCATGATTGTGCCACTGCACTCCAGCAACAGAATGAGACCCCCCTATTCCAAAGGGGGGCGGGGAGCATGGTCTCCTCTCTATAATGCATCTTCCCTAGAGTTTCATGTTCCCTGTTTTAGTCACATCTATTGGTAAATTTATTGCTCCTGGTCCTTCTGAGTAACTGTTTCTGGAAAGGATTAAGTGCAATTATCAGATTCAGCATTGAAATCCTGGAAGAAACTCATTCGTTTGACCTCGGGCCTCTCCAAGCCTTTTCAAGGCTTAGCTTCAGACCAACAGAGGCACTTCTCCTTATGGTTACAGATTCTTCTGGAATGAAGTAGATGGTCCCAAGTGTACAGATCGTATTCAGTAATTCTCATAGAAGCAAAAGAGTGTTGTGTTGTTCTCTTGGAGTTTCATTTCATCTTAAAATTAGCCATTTCCCATATAAAATAAGAACATGTTCACTAAAAAAGTGGAAACTATTCAAAAGTTGAAGAGAGAGAGAGAGAGAGAGAGGGAGGGAGGGAGGGAGAGAGAGAAAAATCCCCCAATATATTTCTAGTCTTAGCATTTTGGCATATGTTCTTTCAGTACTTTAACATGTTTTATTTTGTTGTTGTTGTTGTCATTGTAGTATATACATTTGTGACAGATTCCCTCATTACCTCTAAATTTATTTTGCTACTAACAATTCAAATATTCCAGAAATATATATTTTTAGCACAGTGGTAATCACATCATATAGATACTAGTTTCTTTTTTCTCTTAGCTTTTCAAGCACACCTCTACATTGTTCTAGACAATATCATAGGTGGTGCTTTGAATGGGTGCATGATAGTAAACCAACGAGATGAACCTCAACCTAGTTCATCATTCTCCTGCTAACCAGATTTTTAGGTTATTACTAACACTTTTCAGTTGTCATTTCCATGGCCACGAACATCTTTGGTTCTAAAGCATTTTCTCATTTAAGGTTATTTCTGTGGGATTGATTTGGCAGAAGTAGAATTTCTAGGTCAAAGGTACAAACGCTTGAGAAGTCCTGATACATATTAACTTGGGCCAGAAATCCACCATGTAATTGAGAGTATCTTGAGCTTGGCTGGAGGGCCAGGGCAAGGACAGGCATAAGTGGGCCTTTTGTATTGAAATGTTGAGATAAGAACTTATTCTAGATTGGCCAGTAACCAGCTTATTTTATTTTAAAAGTCAAGTGAATTTTATGCTTCACTCATGTGCACGTCTTCAAAGACAAGTAGTGGGAACAAAGTGGGTATTTGTGGTCCCTTAGAATGCCACAACATGGAATGGTCCCAAGTCTTCTGAAAGGAGTTCCAAATTTGGATGCTTCCTAAGTTAGTTCTTGCAGTACAGTGCAGACAATATTCTTCTTCAACAATGACTGAGTCTCAGGTGCCCGCTGCTTAAGGCGCTCCCAGGTCATAATTAACCTTCCTCAAAATAAGAAGGAAGAAAGACAGGAAAGGAGCCTTCCACACTCCAGAAAGGAGAACAAAAAGGGGGAATTCGAACACTGCTGCAGCCCCTGTTCTTGTCTGTTCCATATTAAGAAACATTCAAAGACTACGATGCTGTGTTGCAAACATCTTTCTCCTCGAATTGAAAGATGCCACACTTCAGCGCGTCATGCAAATCTGCCCTCCTTAAATTTTGTTTGCAGATTATCTCTTCCCCCCACCCCCTTGTTTATCATGCCTCAGTTGGAGCATCTGTGCCTTCTTTTTACGACTCTTATTGAAGACTGGATTTTCTTTCTGCTGCCACTGAAGCATTGTATTTGTAAGGTCCAATTACTTAACAGTGAAATTTGTTATTAGGTGGAATTAAGTAAAACCTGATTAAATCATGTACTCTGAAACCAAACAGCTGCATTTGGAAAAACCCTTCTATAACTCAGTGTGCACTGTCCTAACTCCCAGATATGAATATACTAAATATCCCAAGACCTTCTGCCTTTTTTTTCTCCCTCAATATAATACTACCTTGTTTTTGAAAGTACTTGTTCTGCTAATTTATTCTTTAAACAAGAGGGGGGGAAAGTATTGGTCCCCTCATAAAACAGTTAACAGGAAGCCCGAGGCATCTTTTAGTGCCATTTTTGGCCCATGCTTGGAATGGCACCATCAATCACTGCTATTCATGTATAGCTGGTTTTTATGTCAGCTAAACCATCTTCCATCAAGTTGGTGAAGCAGAGTCAGGGAACAAGATGAATAGCAAAACGTCTTCTGTGGCGTGGAAAGGGCTTTGCTTTTAAATGCCCCTGTTGATTTCTTAATATTTTTAACTTCCTCTTCTGAAGCCAGTTCCTCTCTGACCATCACTCATGAGCCTGTTCTTTTAACCTTGTTCAGGTGGTGGCGGGGCCGTGTGTGGGGGGAGTGATGAGTGCCTGCCTGGAAGCGCTAGCAATTGATCAGCTGATGAGGGGTATTCATTATCTGTCCCCCGCTCCCAGGAAAGGGAAATAAATCCTAGGAACCTGTAGTGATTTTCATAGCCACAAGAATGCAAGATGGTCCTGTTTCCAGTTAGCCCGTAGCAGCATCGGCCTGCGCAGTTGGAGTCATGTGTGGTTGTCTTATTATTTCACACAAGAAAAAATGGCATGGCATTTCCTGAAAGGTGTATTTTGTTTATTTCAATGTCAGTACATTTATGTTCGTTGCTCAGAAATCAACAGAGTTTCTGCCCTTCCCCAGTCCCTACTTTCTGGGTGTGGTCCTTCAGAGAATATCCATAGAGTGAGTGCAGTGTGCAAAACTGTGGGATGCCAAGAGTGGGTGCTATGGGCGTGGGCCCCGTGGGGGAGAGGAATATGTTTTCACTGACACAGTTTAGAATTGCCAAGCATGGTGATGATAAAAAGCATTCCAACTTTGGTTAATTCTTTTAATGTTTTGAGATTCTCTGTGAATAAGGCACCTATAACTTCTTGCACCCTGAGTGGACCTATTTCCCATCGCTACTACCCACTCCTTATGCTACATGTAGAAAGGGTGCCACTGGGGATTTTGGGGACTTTGTGTTGAGCAGGATGTAGTTCCCATCCTGATGGAGGCTGCAGCTGCACAGGGGGGAGTGATGTGAGAATGCAGAAGAGGGCAGTGCCACGGGGACCCAGATTTTGACCAGGATCTCTGTACCCTTCAGATCTGCTGGATCTGCTCAAACCCTAATTCTGCATTACCCACTCCCTCCAAAAGCTCACAGACCCCCTCTGATTGCCCACCCCTGCATCTGTGACCTTGGGTCAGGTCAGTCCTTGGATCACCTCACATCCAAGGGGTGCTCTACTTGTTTATACCATAGCCACCTGTATAAGGGGTTCCACCTGTTTCCTTGCCTTCTGCCAACCCACACTCCTCACTCATACAAAAACTGATGGGGCCTCATGCCTTACTGAAGGTGTGGGGAAACAGGACACGTAGGCAGAACCCAGCTGCACATGTAGCATAGTCCATCCATGGCCCTCTGTATAGCGGGATTGAAATGCATACCTTCCAAGGCAAAGGTCTTTATGACATGGAGTAATCTATATAGGAAGCACCAGCTATGTGGCATCATGATGATGTTAATTACTAACATCGATCAATATTTGCCATGGACTGGGCACAGTGCTTCGTGCTCTATGTGGCTCTACATCATCCAGTCCTCATGACAACAGTCCGAGGTAGGTATCCTTATTGTGCTCCATTTTACATGTGGAGTGGAAAAATGTGGAGTGGTTGAGTACCTTTCCCAAGCTCATGGGTTGCTGCTGGTGGTGGTGGTGAGGATTTGAACCCGGATAGTCTGTCTCTAGAGCTCAAGGCATAAATGCAGAGTGGCATTGCCTTACAAGGTCAACAATGCCCTCTCTCATTCGTCTCCCTCCAGGGTCTCCTCTTGCGCCATGCTAGGTGGGGCAGAATGCTATGCATAGTGTCTATCTTAATGCTTAGCAAGGGTAGCTGCCGCCAGCACACGCCGCATTAGTCTCTCTATCGAGTTCCTCTCTATCGAGGTGCTTTATTTTTTATTTTATTTATTTTTATTTTTGAATCAGGATCTCACTCTTTTGCCCAGGCTGGAGTGTAGTGTTACAATCACAGCTCACTGTAGCCTCGACCTCCTGGGCTCAGATGATCCTGCCCCCTCAGCTTCCTTAGTAGCTAGGACTACAGGTATGTGACGTCATGCCCAGCTAATTTTTTGAAGTTTTGTAGAGACAAAGTCTTGCTGTGTTGCCCAGGCTGGTCTTGAATGCCTGGACTCAAATGATGCTCCTGCCTAGGCCTCCCAAAATGCTGGGATTATAGTTGCAAGCCACCTTTCCTGTCTCTTCTTGTGTTTTAAATAGAAATCTCCAGTCCCCTTAATCCCTAGCACGTGACTCAGAGACCAGGCATGCTTTCAGGAGAAGTCTGGGCTGGGTTTTTGAGCTGTGCAGCAGCCTTAGCTGGTTTCAGTGTGCAAGTGAGAAGGTGTTTCACCCAGAGCTTGACCTGCCTGGCAGTGTACGTGGGGTAGATCAGAAGATGGAAGATGTTTCTATATAAACTTGGGTGAACCGAAATGATCATCTCAACAACATTTGGGACTTGATTATTTGTATTTAAACAGCCCCTTTCTTCCCAAGAATTGAAAATTGCCAACTAGAACGTGGTTTTTGAATGGTGAACATTCCACAAACATTTAATAGTAGAGATGAATGTGGGGTGGGGGCTGGGGCCTGGCTGAGGAGAAAGGGCACTGGAAGGGGAAATGGGAGGGAAGGGCGAGTGTGCTGGCAAAGGGAATTCAGAAAGTAATAAAGCCCTACAGTAATCAGAAGGCCGAGGCCAGGTCCCCAGTGAGCGGCTGAACACAGAGTGATTCTGACCCACTCCAGACCTGTGTTCTTAATCATTACCCTCACCTGGAGGAACAGACCGGACCTTGGGCGAACCACCCTCATTCCATGGCTCTGTGACCTTGGTAGCTGACTGTCCCCTCCAAGATCAGTTTCCTCATTTGTAAGATAGTATTCATCTCGAATGTATAGGGTAGTATGAGGATTAAATGAGAAAACACAGAGTATTTATTTAGCACAGTGTCTGCTTGGCCTGTTAGGGAGAGCTCCAGAAATGCCAGTGTCATGGTCCTGAGCTTGGTTCTGGGCTGGATGGCCTGGGTTTTGAAGGTCATCTATGCTCCTTTATGGCTGTGTAGGCCATGCAACTTACCCTCCCAATGCCTTTGTTTCCTCCTCTGTAATAGAAGGATAACGACAGACAGTGTTTTGATGGCTATTTAAATGAGATAGTCCATTTGGTGTGCCAGACTGGTGGACAGTGCCCAACAGATAGAAGCTCTTGGTATTGTAGGGACTGCTTACCTGGTACCCACACTGTGCCAGGTAAGGTAGAGGCAGCAACTGAGGCAGCTGAGGCTCCAGGGGATGGAGTAACTTGCCTAGTCTGACTCTGGTCATCTGACTGCACCAGAGGTTGTAGGAAGGAAGAAGAAACCTACTTTTATTTTTTGCCCAGTTTCCTCTCCAGGGTTGTATTTCATGCCTCATCACAGTGTGTTCTTCCAGGGCCTGGAACATAGCAGGTGCTCAGCAAATGCTGGTTCACCTGCTCCATTGGAGAAACCTCCAGCTCCCTCATCTTCCCTTTGCGTTGGTTAATCCATAGGCATCAGCTTCTGCCCTTTCTGCAGCCCTTTCAGTGCCTTCTGCAGTCCTGGTTCATTGCCACCTGCTGCCTGTTACAAAGCATAGCCTGTTTTGCCTCGCGCAGGTGCAGGGCCTCTTTCCCCTCTTCCTTGTCTAGCAACAGAAAAGGTAAGGAACCAGAAGGTCTCCATCAAATCAGCTGCTATTGCTGCAAAATGATCTCAGATAACTTCACTCTAAAAGCCACCTAAAATATATTAACTTACTCCCAAAAGGATCCCAGAACATTACCACAGAACCCCCGATGCTTTTGGCACTCCTGTTCACGTGCTCCTTGCTTGTTAGCTTGGCCAACAGGTGACTGGCATGGTGCAGATGTAGGCATCAAGTAATGCTACTGCTAAAGGGTTAGTCAATCTCTCTCCACCTGTCCCACTCTTCTCTCTGTAAAGTTTACTGAAAGAAAAGTTGGAAATTATTGGTCAAGGAAGGATTTGGGTTATATGTGGATTTCATTTATCCATGCTATATCTCTTCTCCCCATTAGCATGGTTAATTAAGACTTGTCAATACATCTTTGCTGGAGCACTTGATTATTTTTTCAGCAGGGAAGATTAGAATGAAGTCTTCAGATCTGGCAAGTGTCCTGGGACTTGTAGAGTAAATTGCAGGTTAAGCCCTCATTTTGATCTCCGGGCCAAAAGCAAGCACCATTTCATTGACATGTCGTCAGCTATGATCTGAGGGAGCACACAGAGGTGCCCTTTGGGGAAAGAGGGGCGTCTTGCTCTTGTCTCCTATATTGAGAGAGTTTATTGCATAGTGAGTGTGTGTGGGTGAACTAATAGCAGACTGGAGTTAGAATTGACAGAAGCTATCTCCTGATTTATGCTTTATTAAAAAAAAAACTGTGTGTAGATGTGCGCACTCACTTTTTATATATATTTTTGTCAGGTGGAGGGATGAGTGTGTAAACAAATAACAGAAAGCAGTTGAAACTGACAAGTTAGCTCTGTAAGCCAATTGATTGATGGTTTATTAAAAAGTGTGTGACTGTGTGTGTATATATACACACACATCTCTCCACATGAACAAAAGTACCTCCTGGATCATCATTCCTTCTTCCAAATCAAGTACTCTAACAAACACTTTTCCCAAATGGCAAATGACTATGCCCTTTAGGCATTTCTTTTAGCATTTGTGTTGACAATGGCCTTTATTTTTCCTTCTGCTTTAGGGCTCTCAAGTTCTAGAATATATCTTACCAGCAATTAATTATGCCTTGAGATTGCCAGGAGAGGTAGACTAGCTTTTATTATTTTAGTCTCTAAATATACCTCTGGATAACACAATGCATATTTACAATGACAGGCTGTGTATTATTTATAGGATTATAACAAATCATCAGAAACAACCCAAAAAGGGCCACTTAGACCAACATCCTTATTTCTCCTTCTGCTTCATCATTGAATTATGCATGTATTACAAATGGCAATGAGGAGTAAAGGTCGGTTTAGAACAACACAGATTGGAAAATTACACCATTTGTTTAAACAACATTCATTATTGATTATTCCGCATAGGGGCTGATAGAAACGCAAATAGTGGCAGTCATATTATCTATTTACGGAGGCCCTTTATAAATGTCGGACCATACCCTCTGTTTAGATCAAAATAATTGCTCAGATTTCCCAGCTTTGTTTTGGAAGAGAGTAAAGATGATTTTGGCATCCATTTCTTGTGTCTTCTAATCATCACCAAATTCCTGTTATTCTCCTGGGATCACAGAAGAGGGAAAATTGAGATTGAGATGGGTGAAGTCATCTGCTTAAGGTCATACTCCTAGGGTCATGCATACTCTTTCCATCACATAACCTGTTAGCATGTCTTAGTGATTTGTTAATAGTAGTAATGATAATCATAATCATATCTAACACATACTCTTATTTTTCCATGCCTCGTCCTTAGTGCTTTGAATGTGTTTTGACTTTCAATCTTTATAGGAACCCTAGGGATAGATGTTATTATTACATTTTTAGATGTTATTATTATGATCACTTTATAGTTGAGGAAGCTGAGGCACAAAGGAGCTAAGTACCCTATTCAAGATCACAGGGTTAGTAAAGTACCTGAACTGGGTTATGGAAGACATTGCCGTGTCCCAGTATATGTAGAAATTCCATGTTTTTGTGCTTTGAGCATCTCCTTCTCGTGATCTGTGGATGCCATGATTTCATGAACGTGTTTGGACAGTGTTGGCTCAGTGGTTGATTCACATGAGTCTTCCCTAGATATCCTAAGAGCCAAGGAAATAAGATACTTAACTTCACAAATATAAAACTTCTGCCAACTGTATATCTGACAAAGGCCTAACATCCAGGATCTATCAGGAACTCAAATGTGCCGAAAGGAAAAAACAAACAGCCCCATTAAAAAGTGGGCAAAAGACTGGGCTCAGTGGCTCAGCCTGTAATCCCAGCACTTTGGGAGGCGGAGGCAAGAGGATTGCCTGAGCCCGCAGATTCGAGACCAGCCCAAGTAACTTGGCGAGACCTCATCTCTACAATAAATACAAAATTTAGCCAGGCATGGTAGCACATGCCTGTAGTTCTGGCTACTTGGAAGGCTGAGATGGAAGGATTATTGGAGCCTGTTGATGCTGGGGTGACCATGAGCGTACCACTGCACTCCAGCCTGGGTGACAGAGTGGGACTCCAATTCCAAAAAAAAAAAAAAAAAGGCAAAAGACATGAATAGACACTTCTCAAAAGAAGATATATGGGCAGCCAACAGACACATGAAAAAGTGCTCAGCCTCACTCATCATCAGAGAAATGCAAATCAAAACCATACTGAGATACCACCTAACCCCAGAAAGAATGACCATCATTAATAAAACAAACAACAACAGATGCTGGCGAGGATACAGAGAAAAAGAAACGCTTCTACACTGCTGGTGGGAATGCAAACTAATGCAACCTCTTTGAAAAATGGTGTGGCGATTTTTAAAAGAATTAGACATTGACCTTTCATGTGACCAGCAATCCCACTACTGGGAACTCAAATCATTTTACAAAAAAGATACCTGTACACACATGTTTATTGCAACATTACTAGCAATAACAAAAACATGCAACCAACTGTGCTTCCCATTGAAACTGGACTGGAAAATAAAAATGTGGTGTGCATGCACAATGGAATATTATGCAGGCATAAAGAAGGAAAAAAATTATAGACTTCACAGCAACTTGGATGGATTTAGAGTCAGTCATACTCATAAAAACAAAGAACAGAGTACCGCATGTTCTCACTCATAAGCGACTCAGAATATTTACCATAATACTATAAGAAAGGAATGGCAGTAGCAGGACACTGCTGGGGTGGGAGGTAGTGGGTGGGGGGAACACAACATCAGTTATGGTACCTAATCTCAAACCGGGCAAAGTGGGAACCAAAGGGAGGTCCAAACTTTACCCGTACGGTGATCACTTGTATACCTAATCCTGAATCGTACCCCATCTTTAAAATAAAAATAAATTTTAAAAAAGTATAAACAAATATAAAACTTCACTTTAGTTTTGAATAGTCACAGAGTGATGTGAGCTCCATTGCTCTTACAAAATGGAATTTAAAAAATAAAACCCAAGAGACGAATTGTAGGAGGTGTTATGTCATGGTGACTTGGGAATGAAAAACGTAAGGTGGTGAAGTGTAGTGCATGTTTTCTACGTACAAGTCCCGTTTCTGGCCATGCATTCCCCTGGCACATCTCAACCGGCATTTCTCTTTGCAGTGCAGATCCATTGCAGTCAGGAAGCTCATCCACGTAGCTCCTCACCCAGAAAATTTGGTCCATTCTGCTCACCTTGCTATCCTGGCTTTTGAGAGGTCTCTGTGTGATTTTTTTTCCTTAATGTCTTCCATGAAGAATTCATCTCTTGGGCTGGGCTCGGTTACTCAGCCTGTAATCTCAGCACTTTGGGAGGCCAAGGCGAGTGGATTGCCTGAGCCCGCAGGTTTGAGACTAGCCTGGGCAACTTGACGAGACCTTGTCTCTGCAATAAATAAAAAAATGTTAGCCAGGTATGGTAGTGTGTGCCTGTAGTTCTGGCTACTTGGAAGGCTGAGGTGGAAGGTCACTGGAGCCCAGCATGTTGATGCTGGGATGGCTGTGAGTATGCCATTGCACGGCAGCCTGGGTGACAGAGTGAGATTCCAACTCAAAAAAAAAATTCTTCTCTTGATCATTGCCCACCCCAATCCCCAAATCCATTTTGTCTTTTTGCACAGAGATTTGCCACTTCTGTTCCGTCACTGACAATTCGTTTGGGCAGCGGTCCACTTTTCCCCTCTGATTTCCCTCTTGGAAAGCATCAGATGCAGTGGGTGACTTGTACCCCTCATTCCTCAGCCCCAATCAGGGCATTATAAACCATCCATCTACCCCCGGGCAGGGGCACATCTTGGCCTGTCTTGTACAGAGGATGGTGGAAGCGGGGGTGGAGTCCACAGGAACTTCTCAAGAGACCTCCCTTTGCAAGAGCAGTTCAGGATGTGTTTCCAGCACAGCTTCCAGCGTGTCTCACATGCCACCCACGGCCTCCCTTTCATGTTCCTCGCCCTTCCACTAAGCTCTCACATTGTTATTTTTACAAGTCTTTTCCAAGGGCTCTGATTTTCTAGACTGTTTAACATTTGCCATAACCAACAAGGGTATAACTGTCTTGGCACATTCAGATCCCCCTTCCCCCCACCGTACCTTCTAGTTTCTGGCTCACTGTCTTGAGAGCCAACAGAACAGCTCCCAGGTTTTCTTCCAAAACAGTGGGCAAGAGCTGCTGCCTTTCAGAAGCAGGAAAAAGAAACATAAATGGATAAACCAAAAGGATTGAAAAACTTGGAAGACACTAAGAAACTATATTGCCGAAAGAGAAAAATGTAAATTCTTCAGGATAAATGAGCTTTTGCGGTTACCTCTCTCTTTGCTGCTTTCAAGCCGAGGAGAGACTAAAGTCACAGCAAAGAGAGAGGTAACCACAAAAGCTCATTTATCCTAAAGATTTTACATTTTTCTCTCTGGGAACATAGAGGGCACATTTTCTCTCCTAAAGTCCTCTGGGGGAAGGGGAGGCACGAAAGAACCCACACAACCACTTAGGAAAACATGTACTGAACATGTACCCTGAGATGCTAGACAAACCCAAATATCACACGTTCAGAGAACAGTCGATAGTGACAATGTCCACAGTTGATTGAATAGCCAGACATTTTTTCTAGTTCTTATAATCCATACTCATATTTACTCCTCCGAGTAGCTTTATGAGCACTTATCAATGAGGAAATTATAGTTCAAACAAATTAGTAAATCCTTCAAGACTATATAATTCCTGTCAGGAGGTAAGTACAGTGCTTCTGAACCCCCCCCCCTTCTGTGGCCTGTCCACCACACCTGTTACTCTATGCTGTCCCTAAATTAAGTGAACAAAAGACTGGAAACTGTCACCCCAGTTAGCCCACAGCACTGATGTCTAGACCTACTGACCCTCACCACCTCTCTTGACCTCACGGGATCCTCCCTGACCTTGCCTTTCTGCTTCTCCTGTCTGAGAACTTGACTTTTTTCTTTTATTTTTTTCTTTTAAAGATGTGGGGTACAATTCAGGGTTAGGTACATAAGTGGTCATTATACAGGTAAAATGTAGGTACCTTTATTGATGTTAAGTGCCACCCCTGCCACAGGCAGTGTCCCTCTGAGCTTGACTCTTAATTCATTGCTGAGTAAGGAGATTTTGCTCCAATGAACCTGGCAGTTCAGTCCAGGAGAGAAATGCTCTGCTCTCAGACTTGGAAGACACAATTTTGGGATGCTCCTAGGCAACATACTGCCCCTTTCTCGACCTCAGTTTTGTCATTTGCTAAATGGGAAGAATAATGTCTACCCTGTGGTTATAGGCTGGTTGAGGTTCACATTTCATTTGCTTTTACTCTATATTTGTGAAATGAATGAAAGATCGATGAGTTTATATATAGAACATGTGAACAGAAAATAGTGCAGGACATTGGTGAATGGTAGATGGCTCAGATGCCCCTCTTTGGAATCCTGCAGGTTGTTGTCTGTGACTGTATACCTGTAAGAGACTCATTTTGTAGTCTATGTAAATGGTGACCCATCAAGTTGTTCAGTATACAACCGGAACCACCGGGTAGGGCAGTCCTTGTCTCCTGCATTCCAATTCAAAGTCAGGCAGACATAGCTACAATTGCTTCAGGTGAGGCCAAGGGAGTCTGCTCTGTGTGGCACTTTTGTCTTTGGACTTGAGGCCGTGTTCTCTATATTTCTCAGCAATCCAAAGGAATGTTGGCCCCATGAACTTCTTAAACACACAGAGACTCCTGGCCTGGGGTCTTCATCTGGCTGCTAGATTGTTTAAAGAAGGATTTTTGTGATTCTTCTAGGCTGACACATTGCCTGTCATCTGTTGTTTTTCTAATCTTCCAGTAAACATTTGGAAAGTGAAGGTTTAGGCGTGTATGTTTCTCTTATGTTGGAAGGGTAAATAAAGCCATCAGGTTTCATGGGTTTTCTTCCTAGTTTGCTCAGATGCTGCTGCAGGTCTGCAAAATGATTGAAATATCTGCAACCTGTGGAACAGCAGGGTATTTATTTGGCAGCAGACAGTATTGATGGATTTGGGGAATGCCGCTTGACAGTTACAGGCTCGCGTGAGTTGGTGCAGGCTCCTGCGAGCCAGCGATGGAAGGGGGGATTGAGTGACATAAGAGTCTTTGGGTCTGTCTCAAATGATGTATATCACCAGCAACATCTCACTCCTACAAGGAGAACCTGTAGAGAGCTCAGTGGGAGGCACTGCTGTTTTCTCTCCTCTACTACCTGCAACCACACAATTAAAACCAAAGAATGGAGTCTGATGTCAACTGGAGAGGTGTTCTCCCACTCTTATTCATTGGGAGGCATCTTCTTCTTCCTCTTCTTTTTTTTTAAAATCCCAGCTTCTTTATTCTTCTGGAAGGATTTGAAACAGTGATCACTCATGTGCTGCTGCTTCAGGGGGAAAAGTGATTTGACAGCCTTTTTTTAATTTTAAAGATGTGGAGTACAATTCAGGGTTAGGTATACAAATGGTCATTGTAGGGTAAAGTTTGGGCCTCACTTTGATCCCCATTTCACCTGGATTGAGATCAGGTATGCTTATTGATGAAGTGTGCCCCTCTCCCCTGGCAGTTTCCCACTACTGCCAGTACCTTTCTTATAGTATTATGATAATTGTTCAGGGTCTGCTTCTGAGTGAGAACACGTGGTACTCAGTTCTTTGTTTCTGTGATAGATCACTGAGTATTATAAAGAGAGCGGGGAGACAGCTCACAGAATGGGTAAAAATATTTGCCAACTGTATATCTGACAAAGGCCTAAAATCTAGGATCTACAAGGAACTCAAACATGCTGAAAAGAAAAAAAACAGCCCTATTAAAAAGTGGGCAAAAGATATGAATAGACACTTCTCAAAAGAAGACATACAAGCAGCCGACAGACACATGAAAAAATGCTCAGCCTCACTAGTCATCAAAGACATGCAAATTAAAACTACACTGAGATACCACCTAACTTTAGTCAGGATGGTCATCATCAGTAACTCAAAAACAACAGATGCTGTAGTGGATGTGGAGAAAAGGGAACACTTTGATGACAACTTTTGAAGCTCTTTGTTCGAATACTTAGATTTCTGATATTCTTTCTCTCAGTTGCTGTGTGACCAGGACATATAACCACTCTGTGTCACAGGATTTTTTTTCTTTCTTGAAACAGAAACTGAATATGTTTCCACTGTTTTTTAAAAATTCTTCTAAAAAATCAGAAACAGTACATATAAAATTTCACAAAGGTTTCCTAGAAAACAAACCATATGTAAATCCAGCTCATATTGTATACAATGATGTAGGAAGATCTGTTAGCTGTGTGACAGTTATGAGTTCTCAACTCCCACTTATTAAAATATTTTATATAGTTAAAAATATTTTATTTAACAGTCATGGCTTGTGACATTTAAAATGTTTGACGCTAACCAATAATCCATTAATTTCACATTTGCTAACAATGTTTGAAGGAAGTTTTAGATATTGTATTAGCCACTTATACAAAAAGAAACCATTAGTAATGGAAAAATTCCAGTGTTTATTTAATGTACTAGTAAATTCTACCATATATTGCTAGCTCTCCATTTGCTGGGATTAAAGAAGGATTAAAAATTAGGTTAGATAATCTGAATATTGTTTCACTGGAACATTTAATGCCAACATGCTCTTTTTTGATATTAACATATCCTAAATGATGTGAAAACCAAAATGTCTACAGAGATGGTCTTGCCCTTTGGAAAACTAGACTACCACTCAGATGCTACAGCCTGTTCTGAGTTTGTTTGCCAGGGATCTGTTTTAGAGGACAAAACGAACCCTTCTCGGGGACCTTGACACTCCCATGGAATTCTTAGAAACTGCCTAGAAAGCAAATGATACAGCCTAGTTTCTCTGCATCTGAGTTTGACAATTGTGTTAGAGAAGAAAATTTACTTTTATGTGTTCATATGACAGTTAAAGAGTATTCCAGATCCCCGCCTACCTCCCCAAAAGCATGTTTCCTAGCCAAGGCCCACATGACTTGACTTTAAGTGCTCCTCTTATTATCTTGACCTTAAAGTTTACAGGGTAAAAGAAACATTTATGGAACAGTTAAGACCAGTTAGAACATAACGACTTGCCTCATTATCACACTCTACAAATCTCCACTTTACAGAGTCCACTTCCCCGCCTGCTTTCAACATGTGTTTGGCCTGCAAACACTGTTACCAGCACTCACACATGGAAACACGGGGACCTTCTCATTCCTTAGACCTCACACGTGCCAAAAATAAGAATCTTTAAGAACTCATAAAGTCATTTAGCACTACATTTAAAAAACGAAGCACAATTTTGGATTATTTCTTTAAGTATGTGTTTGAGTTAGTAATAGAATTTTTTTAGCTGTCTGTTCATATATTTAATCTGCTTAATAAATAAATAGCTCCTGAAAATCAACAAGCTAAAATAAAACACGTAATAGGACAACTGGCAAAAATTCGAAAGAGTCATATATAAGACCAACTCATATTTGGAAAATAGCCAGGTCTATTAACAGAGAAGAAACAATTTAGAATTAAACAATTTCTATTTTTTAGGTATAAAGTTAACATAGGTTGAAGCTGTTAATACACAGTGGTGGAGTAGTGCAGAAGTGAACTTTCTCATATGCTGTGGGCAGGAAGGACAATTTAGTTCCAGAGTTCTGAGGTTTAATCTGGAGATCTCTATAAGGAATTTTTAAAAAATGTTTACTTTTTATCTAGGAATTTTATCTGTAGAAAAATATCTTAAAGGAAAATTTAAAGAAGTATCCACAATTTTATATTTAATGAATTTTATGTCTGTATTACATATAGGATGAAAAAATAGAACAATTTATAGTATTTCACATCTGATAACCTAAATTATAATCATCTAAAGCATAAAATTCTATGTAGTTTACAAAAATATAAACTAAAGCAAATGTAAGAAATTGATATTTAAAAATTATTTTTGTATACTTTCAAGTTGTTTTTTTAAAAAATACTCAGTTATCAAAATTTTAAATCAAAACTACAAGTAATGAAAGACTATAAAAATTGTTATTGATTCATACATACTTGGCTTTAATCAAATGATGATATATGTAAATAAAATTGAAGTTTAATTTTTTTTGAAAATTTAAATCAGTTTTTTTTTTTGAAGTTGAAATCTCACTCTGTCACCCAGGCTGGAGTGCATTGGCACACTCACAGCAACCGCAGCCTCAAAGCCCTGCTAGGCTCAGGCAATCCTTTTGTCTCAGCCTTTCAAGTAGCTGAGACTACAGGCACATACCACCACACCTGACTAAGTTTTTTATTTTATCGTAGGGACAAGATCCAGCTAAGTTTCCCAGGCTGGTCTTGAACCCCTGGATTCTGGCAATCCTCTTGCCTCCATCTCCCAAAGTGCTGGGATTACAGGTGTGAGCCACCACAACTGACCTCACATTTTTTCATAAAAATAAAACAACTTGACATTCTAGCATGGAATGTTCATCTGGTGGCCAGCAAAGATAACTGGTATCATACTTCATGCATGTTCCTTCTATTTCTGCATATATTTAAATGTAAGAGTGCTATAAATGTTTCAAAATTAGGGGCCACTTGCCCCTGTTGTGAATTCCTGCCAATTAGTAGATACTTCTTAAATTATGAATCAGAGCACAAAACAATGGACACTCTGTAGTGCAGAGACATAACACTTTATTATACAGGAATCCATCAGATTTAGGCTACCTGAGAGGAAGGATTTGACAAGTTACTTAACTTGTCTTTTCTGTTGTCTAGAAGCTTACAAGACTCAGACCCTCCCGGCACCCATAACATTGCGTATATATCTGTGGTTGGGAGCACCACACCACTAACCATCAGTGTATAAGATACAAGTCAGAGAGTGAGGGATTTGGAGCAGTAATTTTCTGGGGCCTAAATGGTGTTAGTCACAAGAATGAATTTTAGGGTCACGTGTCACAAGTACCAGCCAAGGCTCAGCAGCAGATCTCAAGGGAGAGAAGCAACCGTATGTTTTGCAATACATTTATTTTTGGGGGGACCGATATGTGGTGTTTCCTAAAGGTTGGGGTCTAGGGCAGGAGTCTGCCTTCCCTAGGTCTAAGGATAATACTGTATTCAGACTCTCATTTAGCTATTCAACAAAATGTGACCCCCAGGGTTGCTAGACAACGTTTTAGGCATTGGGAATGTAGCAGTAAATGAAGCAAAAACACTTTTGCCAACGATGTTGCATTCTAAGGGATGTGTGGGAAGTTGGAAGGTGAGTTGGGATCAGCTTGAGGAAGGTTTTAAATGCTTGATTAGAAATTTGAACTCTTTTGTGGGATTGGTGAATTTTTGTTTTTGATTTCCTTATTTTATTTTAAAATTTTTATTATTATTGCTTTTTTATGTCAAGGTCTCACTCTATCACCTAGACAAGAGTAGATGTGATAATGTCACCACAGCCTCGACCTCCTGGGCTCATGCAATCCTTCTGTTTCAGCCTTCCAAGTAGCTGGAAATACAAACACAAACATGCCTGGCTAATTTTCTTGACTTTTTGAAGAGAAGAAGTCTTGCTATGTAGCCCAGGCTGCTCTCAAATTCCTGGGCTCAAGTAATCTTCCTGCCCCAGCCTCCCAAAGTGCTGGGATCACAGGCGTAAGACACTGTGCTAACTTGTTTTTGTTTTTTAGGAAATTGGTCATTTGGGGAAAGCAAAATGTTAAAAAGGTTAATCTAACAGTATTTTGTATAAAGTCATTATTAAATTGATTATGAGGATAACATATTAATTAAATACTTTCAAAACTTACAATTGAGTGTTATTAGTTTTAGACTAATTGGGGAGTAATTTATTTTTGTTTTTATTCTCTAATAATAGTGGGCTTACCCTTTTCTTCTGGTGGCCAACAAAGTATTATTTTTCTGGCAAGTCATGACAAAAGAAAAGTTTAGGTTTCTTACAAAAGCTTTGTTTATAGGTTGCTTCATTAACTGTGGGTTTACACATTTTCTTTTCTTTTCTTTTCTTTTGAGTTGAAGTCTCACTTCGTCGCCCAGTCTGGAGCGCAGTGGTGTGCTCATGGCCATCCCAGCGTCTACCTGCTGGGCTCCAGTGATCCTTCCATCTCAGCCTTCCAAATAGCCGGAACTACAGGCGCACGCTACCACACCCGGCTAATTTTTGATTTATTGTAGAGATGAGGTCTCGCCAATTTCCCCGGGCTGGTCTCGAACCCCCAGACTCAAGCAATCCACTTTCCTCGGCCGCCCAAAGTGCTGGGATTACAGGCTGAGCCACCGAGACCGGTCTATTTTATTTTTTCTTTATCTACTTATAAAGAGACTAACTGATTTTGCTCAGTTGTTTCAAGATAAAATATTTACAAACTGTACCAGTGTTCCTAATTTGAGATTCTTAATACCTTAAATTTCATGGAGACAGTTGACCTCTCTTTAGCTTCCAGAAAGAGCTAGACCGTGGTAAGTAAAATAGGTGTAAACAAATAAGAATTAAGCTTCATGATTCAGCTCATAATATTAAAGGTTATTTTTGGTGAGTTGACATGTGTAAGAAATTAGGAAAATTTGATGCTACCAGCACCCTGATTAAAATTGAGAAGTTTCTTAGGAGCATTTCATACTCTGTTTTGTTTCCACTGTGGTATATTCACCATTCTTTTTTCTTTTTTTTTTTTGAAGGTTAAAATTATTTAAAAAGGAAAGTGATAGAGACACATCATTGGTAGTGATTGCTGCCCCTTGTTACATCTCTCTTTGTTTTAGGTATTGTAGGGCATATATCATGTGCAATTCATACTAATTATCTTCACTAATGACAACTTCTACTTTTATATCTGTGTCTACTTGATGCTACAGACATGGCAAGAGATTTGCTATCATCTGTGTTTTGAACCAAAAATTCCTCATTCTGCTCTGGGACTTACTGGTGAAGTCTTATATCATGCTTTATTTCTATGAAATGACCATAATACACATTTTTTAAAAGCACCTATTAGAAGTACACCTGGCAGATAATGCCCTCTAGAATAAGCTGTTGATGTTTATTAATACATAATCGATGAGCATTAGGAAATGAGAACTGTCAGTCATTTGAGAGCACGTGGTAAGTATATTCTGTGTCCTATTGACAAAACTGTGGCCTCCCCACACTTGGTCTTGTCAATAGTTCAGCCTTGGCTGATCACCTTGGATTCCTTGTATGGGACACCTTTTTAGTTGTCGATGTGTGTTCTATGTAGCTCAGAGAGAAATGAGTCTCCATAAGGCAGAATCCCACATTTTGTAAAGGTGGGGACAGATTTCATTGTCTGTTCATCCAGGTACTAATATCTTGCCTTTTGTACCTAGTGGAGGTCTTTACCTTTGTTTATTTATTTATTTTGAGTTGGAGTCTCATTCTGTTGCCCAGACTGGAGTGCAATGGCATACTTCCGGCCACCGCAGCCTCGACCTGCTGGACTCCAGCGATCCTTCTGCCTCAGCCTTTCAAGTATACGGAACTACAGGCGCGCGCTACCACACCCAACTAATTTTTGATTTATTGTAGAAACGAGGTGTCACCAAGTTCCCTGGGCAGGTCTCGAACACACGGGCTCAGGCAATCCACTCACCTCGGCCTCCCAAAATGTTGGGATTACAGGCTGAGCCCCTGAGCCCGGCGGTCTTCACCTTTATGAGGACAACAAAAGGGACCAATGGGGACATTTCTCTTTATGATGGAGACCAGATATGTTTGTAGGTGCTATAGATGATACACAGTGAGTTTTAATACATCCTCCTGGCTTCTCTTCACTGAATACCTTCTTGTGACTAGGAGCATAACTCCTCATTCTGGTCTGGTCTGGGCTTCCTTGTCTGGCTGATTCTGTTAAACCTATTCCTAGGGTCCATAATTTATATATTGCATATAATGGGATTGGTGGTGTCTTTGTTATTATTATTATTATTATTATACCTCTTATTATTATTCATCGGTTATTCTTAGCATCTATTTACCTAATTACACATGTATATGTATATGTGTGTATATATATGTGAATATATTTATATGTATTTATTTATTTTTTATTTTTATTTTTTGAGTTGGAGTCTCATTCCATCGCCCAGGCTGGAGTGCAGTGGCACACTCATGACCACCCCAGCGTCGACCTGCCGGGCTCCAGTGATCCTTCTACCTCAACCTTCCAAGTAGCTGGAACTACAGGCACATGCTACCATGCCTGGTTAATTTTTTATTTAGTGTAGAAACTAAGTCTCACCAAGTTGCCGAGGCTGGTCTCGAACCTGTGGGCTCAGGTAATCTACTCGCCTTGGCCTCCCAAGTGCTGGAATTATAGGCTGAGCCACGGAGCCCAGCCTACATATATTTATTATGTATTTATGTCTAACTTGAGTCGGCATGTGTTGAGCAATTTCTTTTGAGACTTACCATCTTTCCCAGTGCTCTCATCACAACTCCCCATTGTATGCTTTATACGAGGGATGAACCCCCCCCACCAAAAAAAAACCCAGAATTATCTTTTGGAGAGCGGACCCTTTGTAGGTACAGGCTTACCCAGTAGGTAAGTGTTCAAGGACCCTATCAGCATTAGTGTACCAGCTAGCATTGTGGTGAGAGTCTGCATTTGACTTCAGTAAATTTTTTTTTGGAGATTCTTTCAATGCCTTTGCCCATTTCGTGATGAGTGATTTACAAGTGCACCTGCCTACACCATGCTGAGTGTTCAGCAGTTTTTGACCAAAAACAGCATAGTTTCCATGCCCCACCCTCCATATCCACCCATTCTCACCCCAAGCAACTCTTTTTTGTTTTCCCACATAAAAAAAGAGAAATTCTCAAAGAGAAATATTTTGCCGATGTGGAAAAGGTGAAACAAAAAATGGCAGAAATACTAAAATTGATAGGTTCAGAGACCGTTTTAAGCAATGGAAAAAGCATCTTGATAGGTGTATTGCATCAAACAGAGAATACTCTGAAGGTGAATGAAGTTTAAACATCATGTAAGAATAAATACATTTTTAATAAATTCCATGGGGGGCGTCCTTCCTTGTATAATGCTGAGAGAGTCTTGTGTTCACTGAGACCTTGGCACATGATGCACTGATCAGCGTGGTCCATACTGGGCAATGGGAAGGACTTTTAAACTGTTCTTACCTAGGAAAGTTATGTTCTATTTGGGGTCACACCTGCAGACTGACTCTCCACTGGGTGGAACCATTATACTTCCTGTTCCAAGCTATTAAACAGTTGTACATCCAGAGGACTACCACAGGGACGGACTGTCCTCTTTTTTACTTTTTCATGTTTACATGAGCTGTGTAGACTCAGGCCTGGTATGTCTTAGCATCCCTCACATGCCATGGAGCCTTGGGGATCAGTCAGTGTGAGGTCTTGCATTGATGATATTGTACCATTTGTTTATAAGGAGCCTTAATTAGAAAATGAAACTCGGCCGGGCTCGGTTGCTCAGCCTGTAATCCTGCGCTTTGGGAGGCTGAGGTGAGTGGATTGCCTGAGCCCGCAGGTTCGAGACCCGCCTGGGCAACTTGGCAAAACCTCATCTCTACAATAAATCAAAAAAATTACCCGGGCGTGGTAGCGCGTGCCTGTAGTTCCGGCTACTTGGAAGGCTGAGGCAGAAGGATCGCCAGAGCCCAGCAGGACGAGGGTACGGTGACCGGGAGCGGCCACTGCACTCCAGTCTGGGCGACAGAGTGAGACTCCAACTCAAAAAAAAAAAAAAGAAAATGAAACTCAGTTTAAAAAATTTAGGATGGGCCAGGCTTGGTGACTCAGCCTGTAATACCAGCTGAGGTGAGCAGATTGCCTGAGCCCACAGGTTTGAGACCAGTCCGGGCAACTTGGTGAGACCTTGTCTCTATAATAAATAAAAAATTAGCTGGTCATGGTAGCGCACACCTATAGTTCTGGCTACTTGGAAGGCTGAGGAGAAAGGATCACTGGAGCCCAGCAAGTTGACACTGGAATAGCCACAAGTGTGCCACTGTACTCCAGCCTGGGTGACGGAGTAAGACTCCAACTAAAAAATAAAATAAAATAAAATTCAGGATGGACCATATAACTTGACTGCTTTTCTTTTCTTTTTCTTCTTTTAATGCAGAAAGCGCCCAGGGATGTATTATAGAAATAGTTTCTGGTTGTGAAAAGTACAACGTCTAAAAAGGATTGTCAAAAGATAGAAAAGCTTTAATGCAGATTCCTGGCAACCCTGGGTAAAGTGTGGATCGTGGAGAAATAGTTCTTTATTTCTGAGGAAACAGAGTTCTGTTCCATTGGGAATTCATGATATGTTAATGGTGTCATAGTTACCCTTCACCTGGTGGGTCAGAAATCAACCTCGACTCTAAGCCAACTTGCTGATGATGATGATGAAAACGATGCTGCTGCTGCTGAGAAAGGTAGTAGCTACCATTTATTTTGCATCTACTGGGTGCTGATGCTGTCCAAGGCATTCTACATAGATCCTCACTTATTTGTTCTATCGTAATTCCTAGGAGAGAAAACAAAGGGTCAGATAAGTTGCAACAGCTGTCTAGAACTTGAAATGAGGTTTGTACTCTGAATCATCCCTTTGAAGTCAGAATGCACTGCGAATGTGGTGGGCACTCTGGTTTGTTTGTTTTTTTTTTTTTTTTGAGTTGGAGTCTCACTCTGTTGCCCAGACTGGAGTGCAGTGGCTGCTCCCGGCCACTGCAGCGTCGACCTGCTGGGCTCCGGCGATCCTTCCACCTCAGCCTTCCAAGTAGCCAGAATTACAAGCATGCGCTACCACGCCCGGCTGATTTTTTGATTTATTGTAGAGATGAGGTCTCGCTGCCCAGGCGGGTCTCGAACCCGCGGGCTCAGGCAATCCACTCACCTCAGCCTCCCAAAGGCGCGGGATTACAGGCTGAGCCACTGAGCCCGGCTAGTGGTGGGCACTCTTGATGGCACCACCATTCCTTCTCGATGTATGCAGGTAGTATTGAAAGATGTGAAATGTTTTGTCTTTTTGAAATCTTTTGGATCTACTTTTAGCCTGTAGGTCTGCCTGAGCAGTTTTTTTTTTTTTTCTTGGCCCCTTGCACCTGGTCTATTAACCTTTTTCTAAACCCATGGCATACAAAGAGGCTGTGGCAAGCCCAGCCCTTAAGGTTTATGTGTGAGGAAGGCCTAATTAGGAAGTTTCTGGCTACTTTCTTTGCTCTAAGAGTCTGATTTAACTCTTTTCTGATTTTCATGTGGTTGCTTCTAGGGTATTCACATTGTTATACGTGCTGCAGTGTCACTGTATTTGTTGTGATCTTTGTTGCTGAATTTGTAGCTTCCCTTCTTTAGGTCTAGCTGGTGTGAAATGGCTGCCTCTACCTACTGCCTTGTTAATAGTCTCCCATGAGACTTGGCATCCAGCAATTGGTGGCTGAGGTGGGAGAGGGAGCACTTTACATTGAAAAGGTGTTGTCATAACTATATGAAGGGAAAAAAATAAAGTCACTCAAATTCTGTTCCTCCTATGCAGATTTTTTCCCTTAATTTTACATTTCATCTGTGATCAAGTGCATACATATTTTTATATACATAATTGCAATCATTGGTCCTTCTAAAGCTAGAAAAAAAATCTGTGATTGCAACTACATGTTAGGGAATAAGAGAGACTGTGGAAGCCCCAGTTCTTAGCTTGAGGTCCCAGTTGCAATAGTACAATTTCTAAAACATATTGTATGTGGGTGCGTTTTCAGTTTTACAGTGATACACACACATACACAATGCAGGGTCTTGTGGAATCACAGTTGCAATTTCTTACGTTTTTCTCCACCGATTCTGATAACTTGCATTCAGAATTTGCCTATGTAAGTCATATTTTAGATCAATAATGCAAATCTGAAGACCCAGTAGAGGCCAAGGCCTCATTTTATCTGAGTAGTTCTTTAAGAAATAAAGAAATAAGAAATATATGTCCCTCTCACTCCTATTAGTTATAAACAGGACTAATTCATTGTAAGTGAATTTAAAGTACTTTTTACTGATGATAGAGCATCTGTCTTCATTCAACAAACATATTTTGGTTATCTATTATATAGAGTATTCTGCTAGATTCTGTTGGAGAATGAGAGCTAAGGAAGTCCACATTTGCTAAGAGACCTTTAGTGTATTTGGGGAGATCTTGTTTGTCCATTCATTTAGCTGATTTTATTCAGAACCAACTGTATGGCAAACCTGGTCTTCATGCTCAGAATCAAAGGATGATAATGGGGGTAGGTCTAGCCATTTGATCGACTGCCTTTGAATACCACATAAGACATGGCCCTGTGCCCTGCTCGCTGTCTGGCAAATAAGGTATAAATACCCCTTAACATAAAGTATAATGTAGTGAAAGCAGTCAGGGAGGTCAGACAAAGGGAATGGGACAGGAACTCAGGAGGAGGGGATATTTAGCCTTGACGATGCCCCCTGCCTAAGGTCCCACAGATGGTCTGTGATTAATATATAGCACTTAGACTGCTCAGTTGGGCCTTCAAGGGCTGGCTCATCTGGGCTGTGGGTAGATAACAGACTGAGAAAAAGCTTTACTTAGATGCCCTTACCCTGATGGTCATAAACACAGGAGCTGAAATGCTTGTAGCCGGGGAAGCTATTTGCAGCATTCCCTGAGGGCTTTAAAAAACTATCAAACAACAACCACAGAAAAACAATATTTAGCCTGCTGGACCTGAGGGCTTGAATATTTCTTCAGTTCTTGCTTTCTCTCAGTTGCTTGACTCTGCTTCCCTTATATTGGCCTTCCTGGGGTGACCATCTTCTGCAGTGTAACGAGCCAGCAGTTAGGGTTACACCCTGTCCTCTCAGCAACCCCGGGACAAGAATGATTCTCTTTTTTTCCCCAGTAGTTTCAGTCAGTACCCAGGGCTCCACTCAGACTGGACCAACCTGAGCCATTTGGCCATGGTCATGTGCTCATCTCTAGTGGTCAGCAGGTAGGGCCAGGCTTTTCTGAAGTGCACTGAGGAAGAGGAGATGCTCAAAGGTGAATGGGGAAGCTATTATTGGAAGAAGAGGATATGAACACACACACACACACACACACACACACACACACACAGAGTGAGCAGAGAACCCGTTTTTCTTCACTGATCCTGATTTAAGCAACAGATGTCCATGACAGCCCTGTAGTGATTAAACATCTTTTAATGAATCCTTCTTGGCTCTAGTTGATTTGTTACTTAAGGTGAAATTATCATAGCTTTGCACAGACTTTGTGATAGGGGCTTTCAACAAGGAAGGGAAAAAAAAAAAGGGCCATTGGTCCATTTTGTTCCATTCACATGTAGATTGTAATTTTTAGCTTTATAATTACTAATGAGAATGCCTGAGCCACGACTCCCCAGAGATTTATCTGCCACTTACCTGGAGTAAGTAGAAGGGATGTCAGCTTCCCTCAGCCCACCCGCCTCCAATGAGGCTGACTCACAGGCCCTGGAAGGCTCTGCTGTGGGATGGACTCACCAGGATGCTTTGAGCACTGGCCAGTGTGGAAACTGCCTTGCCGTATTTCACCCTTTAGAAATCTGCCTACTGCCATCTCACAACGTTCCCCTTAATGCAACAGAGAAATGTGTGTTTGGCTGTGAATCCTTTTTTGCTGTGGAGCAGTGAAATATGCATTTTCTTCTGGATAGTTTGTTGCTGGCCAACTGCCCTAAGTGTATCTGTGAATGCTGTAACGGCAATCGCTTCTTGGGTCTTGAGTATTATGAAGTGACATTTGGCATTCATTTGCTCATCACCACAGAGAGCCCCAGGGACCCACTTGAGAGAAGGTGAGTTATAGCCCAGGAGGCCATGCTCCTCCTGTGACCTGAGAGGCTACTTCGGGCCACCACTTCAGTGTGGTGAGAGATGTGTTAGGAAGTTTTATTCTTATACGTGTCAGCAGGAGATGACAGCTTGTTCTACTGTATTTTTCCCCTTCAAATTATCCCTATCTTTTTTAAGATAGGTGGAGGAAGTTCTGCAAATCTTGAGAGATTGAGGCTAATTGGGGCTTTGGAACAGATGCAGTGATGTTCTCAGCCTAGAGCACAAATCACATGTGTGGTGCGTTAGCTCTGCTTATTTCTTTTCTTTTGTCGTGGACCACTTCTTTTGTTCATATATCCAGGATCACAGGATAGCATAGCTATTTACATATCTCACAAAACTGTGAGTTCTTTGACATCCAGTACCATGTGTTATCCATCTTTTTGTTTCACATATATGAGATTCCTCTTGCAGCATTGCAGATGGGTGATATGTAAAACTTGATAGACAACAGAACACCTGCCCAATTTCTTGACTCATTCTTCAATGGATGGGGTCTATACATGTAATAAGATTGGCAATGGTTGTACCCCACACTTCAAAATTCATCTGTTTAAGCTTATTTTCCAATGTGATATGTTAAGAGATGGGACATAGGAGGTGATTACATCATAAGGACCAAGCCCACGTGAATGGGATTAGTGCCCTTATAAAAAAGACCCACAGGAGCTTGTTTACTCACTTTTGCCATGTGAGGACACAGCAAGAAGGCGCCAGCTCTGAAGCAGAGATGGATCCCTTACCAGACACCAAATCTGCTGGTACCGTGATCTTGGACTTCCCACTTCTAGAACCATAAGAGATGAATTTCCATTATTTGTAAGTGATAGCTGCCCAGATGTACTAAGACAGTGTGGTATGAAGTTGAGTTGCTTTCACATTGGAAGCCTTGGCACTAGAATATCAGCTCCATGAAGGCAGAAAGTTTCACTGCTTTTTTTTCACATTGGTGTCCCCAGCTCCTAAGATAGGTCCTAGCAGGATAGGGACTCAATAAGTGATCTATCAAGTGAATGGACTCCTAAACAAATTATCTATCATGTATCCAATATGATGCTAGGCCCAAAATATATGTAGTTTCATTTAATTCTCAAAACAATTTGATGAAATGGATGTTGTTATTCTCATTTTACAGATGTGGAAACTGAGGCATAGAGCTGTTAAGGAACTTGCCCAGGGTTACAGAACTTTTATAGCAGCAAAACATGGGCCCAACCCTAGGTCTGTCTATCTAAAACCCAAACACATTCCCCCATATCACATTGCCTTTAAGTGTAAGGGGTCCACAGAATGATTTGAGGGTCAAATATGACCTTCCATATAGCTTTCTTTATAGCCCATGAGCTAAGTTTTCACATTTTTATATGTGTGGGGGAGGGAGATCAGAATAATGTTTTGTGACATGTGAAAATGGTATGAAAATCAAATTTCACTCTCCATAAGTAAAGTTTTTGTTTTTTTAATTGATGTTCCTGACATCTTAAATAAAAGTTTATTGGAACACAGCCCCACACTCCTGCCTTTATAAATTGTCCATGATTATTTTTATGCTATGACAACAAAGTTAAGTAGTTAGAACAGAGAGTCTAAAATATTTATTCTCTGCCCCTTTGCAGAAAGTTTGACAGCCTCTGCTATAGTCTCCACATCTGCCTTTGCTCTTCTTCTTCCCTTTTCTCTGAAGGCAGGATAGATGGCACAGGGTGACCAGAAGACTCTTTAGAGCTGGACTGCTGGAGTCTTGTCTTGGCTCTGTGCTATAGGAACTTAGGTGAGCTCTTTGATTTTTCTCAGCCTCAGATTTCTCATCAGCCAAGGAGAATTGTATAAGGATTAACTAAGTTAACATTGCTAGACTTACCACTCCGAACATCACCTTGGACATATTAAGCATTTGATAAATGCAGATTCTTTCCTTCCTCCCTCCCTCCTTCCCTCTCTCTCTTAGACACACACACACACCACAACACACAAGTCATTTTGTATCTAATATTTAGCTAAGAAGGGGAGAAAAATACTTTTTCGTTGTTCTTTCTGCCTCATTTAAGTGTAGAGTGCTTAATGTAGCCACGTGGAAATTAATTGCTTTTTTTTTCCTGTTCTGTAATTAAGAACTTAATTAAAAATGACTCACTCTAACTTTTCACTTCATTTTCTCCCTTTGCACAATGTGGATATTTCATTTTGTAGACCATTAAAATTTGAAAGTTGAGTGTTAAATGTCTGTAACTTTTGTGAGTATTCCTGAAGGAGGGCACCATCTGATTGGAATGTGTTATCTCTGTCTTGCCCTCTTGCCGGACTCAGCCTTGGATGAGCACTTGGGCAAGACACAGTTATTAGCAGTGAGACCCAGGCGTATAAACCAAGTCTGAGAGAGGAGCTGCAGGCTGCTGTTGTTCTCTTAAAGAGGCCTCCTGTGAGGTCCTGGTCCTCTGGGCTGCTTCAGATCCATGTGTAGTGAGGGATTGTGTTTTTTCTAGGATTTTCATCTAGGAATTCCACCTTCCCACATTGGGACCAAGGTTGGGAATACTACACAAAGGCTCCATTTAAAAGTGGCTTTGGGGCCAGGCGCAGTGGCTGAAGCCTGTAATCTCATCACTTTGGGAAGCTGAGGTGAGAGGACTGCCTGAGCCCAGGGGTTTAAGACCAGTCCGGGCATCATGATGAGACCCTGTCTCTACAATAAATGAAAAAATTAGCTGGGTGTGGTAGCACGCACCTGTAGTTCCAGCTACTTGGAAGGCTGAGGTAGAAGGATCACCTGAGACCAGCAGGTCGACGCTGGGGTGACTATAAGTGTGCCACTCCATTTCAGCCTAGGTGACAAAGTGAGACTCTGATTCAAAAAAAAAAAAAGTGACTTTGGGCCAGGTACAGTGGCTCATGCCTGTAATCTCAGCACTTTGGGAGGCTGAGACAGGAGATCACTTGAGCCCACGAGTTTGAAACCAGCCTGGGCAACATAGTGAGATCTCATCTCTACAAAAACCTTTAAAAAAATGTAGACAGGCGTGGTGGCACACACCTGTAATCCCAGCACTTTGGGAGGCTGAGGTGGGAGGATTGTTGAATTCAGGAGTTTGAGAGCAGCCTGTGCAACATAATGAGACCTTGTCTCTACAAAAAATAAAAAAATTAGCCAGGTGTGGTTGCACTCACCTGTCGTCCCAGCTACTTAGGAGGGTGAGTGGAAGGACCACCTGAGTCCAGAAGGTTAAGGCTGTGGTGAGGCATGATCGTGCCACTGCACTCCAACCTGGGTGATAGAGACCCCAATTCATACACAAAATGAAGAAAGGAAAATATGACATTCCTTGAAGAAAAAGTCTTCTATTCCCTCCCCCCATTGGTTAGTGGTACAAACTTGAGGAAGTGTAAACTTGAATTCGTTTGTCATCCAGTGTGTTTTGGTGTTATCATCCTGGATTGCTGTTATGGCCAAGTGTGGTTTATTCTGTGCAGAGGTAGCCCTCCCCAGATCCTGATGTGCACCAGGAAAGAGCTAATGTTTGTGGAGGAAATTGTAGGCTCACAGCATGCGCTCACTTTACTTCCTGTGATTGTTTTACGCTGGGAGGACATCAGGAGTGGGACCCCACAGCTGCAGAGGTTGCAAGTGGATCAAGCCAGATGTTCCTCCAGGCCTGGATGATTCCACAGTTGCTCACTCTTAGCCCACAAGTTCCTAGGACTGGTTTCTTGGTTAATTGGATAGAAGGTAGATGGATAGAAAGTTAGATCAATTCTCACAAGACTTCTCCACTAACTTGCCAGGTAGAAATAAATAAGGCAAATAAGGAACATGGCCATTTTATGATTTTGTGTGAGCCACATAAGCCCTTATGTTGTTTAGTTTTAGATTTTTTTAAATTACAAAATAAATGCATACTTATTTGAAATCTTTTTCTAATTTCAGAGCTTTAAAGGGGGCATTAAAATTCCCCTTTCTACTCTTGCCTCCAACTCTACCCCTCTGTGGTAACCAGGATTAATAATTTGTGTTTCTTGTACATCTTTCTTCATCTTCATAGACATACACACGTAAGATTTTGTTTTCCTTTTTGAAAATAAGTGGATACGTACTCCACTGTCCCTAGGTAGTGTATGATGTCTGTTCTTCCAGACTAGTGAGAATAGCTTTAGATTATGCTTTTGGATAGCTGCATAATATTCCACAACCTGGTGCAGCAGGTTGTAGCCTCTGACCGGAACCAGAACTTCATGCATAATTTCTTGATTTTGGCTAAGAATTGTTCTTAGTAGATATGTCAGACATGACTTTATGCTGCAAGGCATATCATGGGTAGAAATTTTTGTGTCGCAGGTGGGCCTAATTAAACTTGACTAATGTTCTGTAAACCCTGATAGAACAGAGATGCAGAAAGGGACACTCAAGCCAACCTGATCCCGTATTACTCCCAGCTCTGTAAGCAGCTGCCACACGATCGCACTAATGGCTCATACGACAGCCATTCAGATTTGACTCTCCCTGTGCTGCCCTGTGACATGTTGTTTAACACAGTGAGTTATGAGACAGAGAGAAATCGAGACTTTAGCCACCGATTTAACAAACTGGTGACTCAGAGATCTGCACTCTGGCGTTGCCATCCTCATCAAAAGCTATCTTTGTCTAGAATTTATTAGCCAACTTCAGACCTGTTTGCCAGCTCACTAATGGAAGCCTTTTGAATCAATTTGCTCCTATAATTTAAACAGCATTTCAATCTGTATTGTTGAAGCAGAGAGGGGTTGCAGCTTCTAGCCAGTAGAATTAATTATTTATTATCCTTTTTATAAATACTTTCCTAGACCAAGACAACTAAAAATCGCTTAGGCTGTTTTAAAACACACCCCCCCACACACAATGTTTTCCATTGACTAATTTGAAAAATGTCACTGTATTAGTTTTCATTTACATCTGTCAGGAAACATTTATATCTACATGTAAGGATTTTTTTTTTCTTTCACCAGATTTTTTTTTTTTGTGTGGGAGTATGCATTTAATTTGTATTTATAAATTGGTTTCTGTTTTTAACTAAAGGTACTTTTTCAGCAGAAATAATGTGCATGATGTCACAGATCTAACTTTTAATCTCAATGGCCTTTGATTTTAAGGCTCAAAATTGTCAACTTCGTTTTTTTCATGCCTTTTAAAAAAATACATAAATCTGCTTGATTAGTACACACACACACACACACACACACACACACACACACACACACACAACCACCCTCAGATGAAGGTAATGCTATCTTTGGCATTTTCTCCTACCTTTCATTGTTTGGAGACCATGTTCCCAGGATCTTTTGTGTTTTTGCACAGAGGTAGAACACCTCTTGGAACAGAGGTACCGGGAAATTTTATTTAAGGTTATTTTTCCAAGAAACTTTGTATAGCAAAGAACTTGGAAGATAGAGATAGTGTCTCCCTCAGGAGCAAAGGGTAGGCTTGTTTACTGTTAAAACTAATGTCTCCCTCTAGGACAAAGTTTAGGCATATTTGCTTGATAAAGGTTGGAATCCCAAGCTTGGGACTCCTCAGCCCTGATTCAAATCCACCATGTGTACAACATCTGCCTGGACTGTTCCACATTACCCTTGTGGGACTAGGACCCAGGGTAAGAGGAACCGATGTAAAAATGAAGCTCATGCAGTTTGCTCTGACGTGGTTAATAAAGTCTTTGGTATGTAATCCTGGGGTCTCGGGTCTTCTGCCAGCTTCCACAAAACTTGGTGGCAAACTCAATAGCTTACAAGGAATAGGGTGAAATTGTAGACCTTTCACAGTTTGAAAATCACCTAATCTATAACCAAGATTATAAATATATTGAACAAACAGTGACCTGGGGACTAAATCCAGCTTGCAGCCTGTTTTTCTTATAACTTGTTAAAAAAATAAAAACAAAGACTATGTGACCTATGTGGCCAAAAGACTAAGGTATTTGCTATTTGGCCCTTAATAGAAAAAATTGCCAACCACTGATATAGAGAAAGCTATTACTATAATATCTGATATTTGAGTACAGAATTAATAAAAGCAAACAAATAGCATTAATTATATACATTTTGCACATTTTAATGCCTTTCACTCTCACAGCTACCCTATGAGGCAAATACTACTATGCTCTTTGTATAGGTGAGTAGTGGAGTATCTTTATTACCTTTGCATAGAAAAGGAGTCTCTTCGCACAGAGAGACTAGTTGACTTACCCAGGGCCTGTGTTCTTAACCCTTTGCTGCCTTACTGTGGTAGATACTTAAAACAAGTTCTTATTTTGCACATATTAGGTGCTTACCAGACCTTTTAGAGTTCATGTAGACATAGTCCTTTGAGGTGAGTTTCATCATTCTCTACCTTTTGCAGATGAAAGCATGGAGATTCTTACCAGTTTGAAGCCTCACAGAATTGTGTCATGAGAGGCATTAGTTCTGGGATTCAAACCCAACCCCCTCTGACCTCAGAGCTGATATGTATATGTAAATATAATAAAAATATAACAAATATATATAATAAAAATATTTTTTCACAGCTTATTTTGTGATGACTGCAGTCATTATTTGACCCATTTTCAAAGTGACTAGATTTATTATTTTTTACAGCTTTCTTAAATGAATGTTATGTGTTAGTTGTATATCATTGTCTTTAAGTTGATGGACCTGTGTGCTTTGGGGACATTTGTCTGGTCTCCAGCTGCTTTTGCTCCTCTAGGGATGATGTATCTGCTGGAACAGGGCATATGAGCCCGCCAAGGAAGAACTGTAAAGTGCTCCATATTCCTCAGACCATAGTGAACAGTCAAGCAATGCGATGGGATAAAACACTTTTTCTGGAAACATAAACAGATTCACTTTTGAACTTTTTGTTTTTGTTTAGGTGAAACAGTTGCATTGAAAGGTCTCATCAGCTGGGCTCAGTGGCTCAGCCTGCAATCCGCAGCGAGACCTCATCTCTACAATAAATCAAAAAATCAGCCGGGCGTGGTGGTGTGCGCCTGTAAATTCCGGCTACTCGGAAGGTGAGGCGGAAGGATCGCCGGAGCCCAGCAGGTCGAGGCTGTGGTGGCCGGGAGCGGCCACTGCACTCCAGGCTGGGCGACAGAGTGAGACTCCAACTCAAAAAAATAAAATAAAATAAAATAAAAAAAGAAAGGTCTCATCATCTTACAAATGTATCAGTATTTAGTAGTTTGAAACTTTAACTTGGAGCAATTCAGTGTCAAATTAAGATTTTTTAGGTTTATTTTATAGGGCTCTAGATTTTTATAAATATTAAGCTAATTACTTAAAATTATATTTTTAAGTAACTAAGAATAGGTTTGTGGATGCTGTTCTGTGTCACCTTGAGTCATATTTTTAAAATAATTATTTTTGATGATTTTGTATATTATCCCATCCATAGATGGTTTTCTCATCCACCTGACTTTCAAATTTGTATTGGACCTGGGAATTTTGCTTATGTTGAAGGAATGAGTGCATGTATCTTGTCAAAGGAAATCACAAGCTCATGTAAACCCACTCTTGCTTCCAGCATCTCGTGCATTGAAACATAGCCACAATATGCTGAAGTTTCACATTGTTATATCTTACAAGCAGTCCATATATATCACCTTCCTGGGTTGTTTCAGCATTTAAATATTATTGGAAACCTCAATTCTAGGAACCAATTATAAGAGTTTCACAGCTCTGGATTCTTCAAAATCTAAATTTTAGGCAAGGATCTCATGTAGTAATTTAATTAAATATCTCTTTTTCTTCCTTTCCTTATAGGATGATAGGAATTCAGAGCTATTGGAGTGAAAGGTCTTCTCTTGTCCTTGAGTTTATCTTTACTTCTTAGTCATTATGGAAGTTATTTATTTCCCCAGTAGTGAAAATAGTCACATGGAAATCTGCACAGGGAGTAGGAGTTAGAAAACAGTTTTAGCATTATTCAGCCTTCTGTACCTAACAAGTGAATCATGTGAGGTGAAGTAAGACATTTTGGCAATACTCATGCAATCCAAAATCATGGGAAATTTAGTCAGTCTGCTACTCCTATCTAGTCTTATATTTTTCAGAGATGACTTAGTAAGCATTGTACGCAGCCAGGCCAGGCAGACTGAGATTCTGACTCAGGCTGTATACCTTATCTGCCAGGACTTTATAGGCAGGTCATCCAAACTGTTGGAGTAACGGGTAACCCATCTGTAAAATGAGGATGTTTGAATTTATCTATTGCTATATAGTAATATATTACCCTAAACTTAGAAGCTTAAAACAGCAACCAGGTCAAGGCTGCGGTGGCCGGGAGCGGCCACTGCACTCCAGTCTGGGCGACAGAGTGAGACTCCAACTCAAACAAACAAACAAACAAAAACAGCAACCATTTTGCTTTATCTTGTGATTTTTGTGACTTGGGAATTCAGGCAGGGCTCAGCTGGATGGCTCTTCTGCTTCTGGTGGTGTTGACAGAGATTACTCAGGGGTCCTCTGCTGGTGAATGAGAGTTGGGCTGTCACTCAGCCAGTCCGGGATGTCACTCATGTGTCTGACACTTTCACAGGGATGACTAGGATGCCGGACTTAACTGGGACTATTGCTCAGAGATCCACACATGGTCTTTTCAACATGGCAGACCTAGGGCAGTCAGATTTCTTACATGGTGGCTCAGGGCTCCCAGAGGATTTCAAACAACAGGAAGTAGAAGTTGTCAGTGTCTTAAGGCCTACTGTAGAAGTTGCCATAGCATCACTTCTATGAACTAAGCAATTGCAAAGCCCATTCAGATTCAAGAGGAGAAGGAATACACCCCACTTTCTGATGGTTGAATTGTCGGGAATTTATGGCTATCTTTAATTTATCACAGCAGGTAATAATAGCATTCATTCATCAATTAAATAATTCTAAACTTTCTGATGATTATGTGAGATGTCCTATAAATCATCAAGCACCTTGGATAGGTGGTGGGAAATGTTCTGAACACAGTAGTTGTTCATAACAATAGCAACAATGCTAATAATAATAATAATAAGGATAATACTGTTTTCACTTCACCAAACTATATGCCAGTTATTTAAAATCAGAAAGGACTTACTAGTGAGGAGTAGGGATAACATCATGTAGTTTTGCCTTTCTCTTTCATCAGGCAACATTCTCAATAGCAAATATGTTGAAGATTTAGATCCATTCTCCTCATGCTGTCTGTTGCTTTCCTATAGTGCAGACCCCATTGTGTCCATCCTCAGAGGACCTTTCATGATGTCCCATTGCCTGACAGTTGAGTCCAAACTTCCTGGCTCTCAGCTCTTCCTTGAAGTGGCCCTAGCCTGCTTTCCCAACCTTATTCCCCATGTGGTTGTACTTCCTAAGCTTCCCCAAGGTGATCAGTGTTTTGGGGTAGTGTGGAATTCAGAATAAACCACTTTGTTTATTGTCTAACTCTGCTAAGAAGTATGTTTCCACACAAACCTGACCTCCACTGTGCCAGGCAGAGAACAGCATGTAGGCAGAGAGCTCATTCATTCAATAAACATTTATTAAATTCAAGCTATGGGGAGCCATAGAAGGAATTTAGAACAGAGTTGTGAAATTATCAGATTTGCCTTTTAGGAGACCATTCTGGCAGCCACATGAGAAAGGCGGGTGGGCAGACCTGCTGGGAAACTATTCTAGTCACCCAGGCAAGGAATGATGAGCTCTTGAACACATGTGGTTGCAGTGAGTACAGGGAGGTGGGGGCAGTTTTGAGAGATGCTAAGGGAGTGAAATCAACAAGATTTGGTCAACAGCTGTAAGGGGATAACAGGCATGGTCAATGGAGAAGGAAAGATTGAGGAAAGCCAGAAACCTCCAGGAGTTGATTGTGTAGTGGAATCAGCCCTGAAGACAGGAGATGGTAAGGGAAATGGCTGTGCTAGGGAGATGAGAATTGCCTTTTAGCCATGTTGAATTCAAGACACCTGTGGGGCATCCAAGTGGAAGTGATCCATTGGCATCTGGCACTCAGGAGGGATGGATGGGATGGGGTTTGACCAGACACAATTATGTTGGCAGATTTAAACTGGAAAACCCAGCATGTGACTCAAGGGATCTGGTGGTCTTCAAAATTGCTTAGTTCCAAACTACAAACAAATTCACCCCTAAAAACTCAACAAACCCTCCCATTATAACCTATATTTCAGCTAAACTGGAATCACATCCTGGTCTTCCTAAACACCATATGTACTTTTCCTGCTGTTCCTTCTGCTTGGAATTGACTTCCCATTGCTACACTCTGTCCCCCAATCCCTTCATGTCTAACTCCTATTCATACTTTGAAACCCACTGTATTATAAGAATCCATCTCCCAAGACATATCTATACCTTCCAACTTTCCAAATACTTTATCTGTTTTTGATGGATTTATCACTTTAAAAAAGCATATTACAGTAATTTCTGAATTTATCCTGATTCCCCTACTGAATTGTAAACTCTTGAGGTCAGAAATTAACTTGGGGCCAGAACTTAGGAAACCTAGAGGTATGTGTAATTTATACCTCTCCTGAACTGTCTCTTTTGACTATCAGTTTGTCCTGCATTACTTTTGCAGGAGTGGATCTCATTCTTTTCTGGTGGACACATTCAATATTCAATGTTGCCGATCAGAGCAAGAATTTTAAGTCCATATGCCTTAGAGACAAGGGGTTGATTATTTTCTGGTTTAGTCCTTCCTGGACATGATCATTGCTACCTTCATTCCCTGGGCCAGGGCCCTAGGATTACCTTACAGACCCTACTCTAGGCATGGCCTCACCTTGGCCTTCCCTTTGGGGAAGACAAAGAAGTTTAAACACTTCCTTCTCTCTTAATGCATGGTAAACAGCACTTCGTGGAAGTACATGGAGTCTCTATTGCCTGAAGTGATTAGAAATAAAATTCTCAACAGGTTAGAGAGGCTTTCTCCCTTTTTGACCTGTTTTTTTTCTTATTACTTTCCCTTGCTTCTTGGTCATCGCTCCCAAGTCATGATGTCAGTCAGTTAAGTTCAGCATACACTGAAGGCCTGTGAGGTACCAGGTCCTTCTTGAAGTGTGGGCCATGCAGAGTTTACCAAGACTTGACTCTCACCCTTAAGGAGCCTAGAGCATGAAAGGAAGATGTGATTATAAGATCTAAAACATGGGATAAATTCAGCCTGCAGGCATGTTTTATTTGACCTTTTTTTTTTAACAAAAGAAAGTTAACTTAAAAACCTGGAGTCTTGGTTTCTCTATAAAATGGGAAGAAAAGCAACTTTGCTTACCCTGCATAGTGGCAGCCTCAATTGGACAGATGAGGCATGTGTTCCCCAGGTTGGCTTAAACCCACCAGTCTCTGTTATTCTACACCTGGCCCACTTTTCTCATTGACATCACCTGGCTGGTTCAGACCCATAATCTGCAGTGTCTGGCTTCCCTGATGGTGTACACTGCATCACAAGGGATGAGTGATTCAGCCAGGTGGGGAGAGGTCTAGGCGGCATCATGGATGAAGGAAGAGCAAGGAAAAAGCACGGATTTACAAACAAAATAGCATGGCATGCTCTGAGTAATACTGTGTATGAATCATGTATTCCACCCTCCCTTTCTGGAATAGAGGGTAGAAAAGGAAGACTTGGTTAAATGGAGGGAATAATCCCCATTGGTCTATTTGGAATCTTCTTTTTGGTAGTTGTCCTTCAAGACAACACCTTTAGCCCCAGAAAAATCCACTAAACAGTAAAGCAGCTTGAGTGAATTCCTTTGTTTCTGCAACATGTCTGATCTCAAAGTGGTACTTGGAGTTCTTCCTGCAAGGAAGTATAGTCTCTCGGTGAGGAGGCACTGGGAGGCTATCCTGCCTCAGCCTTAGCCAAGACCCCCAAAGTCCCTGGGCCTTGTCTTGCTTTGTATTCATCTCTAAAATTAAACCTTCCAGCTGTTGAGGGCTTCTAAGATGGTTATATGGTGTTAACATCTATAATTTAGTGATGGCAAGAGGGAGGTTATAAAAGCAATATTCAGTGTGTTCTAACACATGTATGGTAGTGAGCGGCCATGGGTGGGAAGGGCAGGGGGCTTGGAACTAACTAGCTAGCTTCCTTTCTTTGACTCTTCTTCCCACCAGCTCTTAGACTTGAGGCAGATTAGTTAGCTCCTCCCAGACTCAGTTTCTCTATTTGTCAAAGGGGGTAATAGTGGGGGAGAATCAGAGTTTATTCAGACATAGCATTAGTGTAGTCCTGGGCAGAGAGTGAACACCCAGCAGGTGTTATTGACAGTGTTACTAATTATAATTGAAGAAATATGTACAATTTAATCATGTACCTTGTATCCCTCGGGATGTCAAGGAACACCGGACAAGGGCTTTTTCAACTTCCTGATGTTTTAACTCGACAGGAGCCCTACTCTTCCTCCTTTTCTCATAACCGCTGTGAGCAACCTCAAATCCTTCTGGAAGCAGACTGGTTATGAATTATAAATAATTAAATAAATAAACATGGCTCTGCTGCTGAAGTTGGGATCGCATTTAGAAAACTGGCAGTTGAGTCTGGGTGGCCGTGATCTCTCAATAGCTTGCTCAAATTGCAATGAGATGATGAGATTTTTGAGTCCGTTAAAAACAAAATTCGTTGTTTCATGCCCTCACCTGGAAATTCAATGAGGAGTGGGGGCTAGGATATTTACTATCTGAAAGTTAGGGAGGCTTTTATGAACTGGGCCATCTCTCCTTGGTCCCCATTTTTCCTCGCATCTCCGAACTCTCATTAATTTTTCACAGGCTCGTGATGGATAGTTTTTATTTATTCACGTCTCAGGTTCCGTTGTGTGAAAAGGACTCATTTCATAACATTACATATTCATGGCTTGGGATAGATGGGATAAGGAACTTATTATTAATGTGTCACTGTGGGAAACTTACTCTAGTTCATTTGCGAACCTTGTTAAATTTGGTGTGGTCAGCAGACACGGTGAAGTTTTGGTTACCTTCTCTTAACCGAGGGCAAAGAGTTTGCTGTTGCTTTCCTTTGATTCAGGAAAACAAGCTTAAATCTTATTTAAATCTTTTGAAGTCGTAATTTGAAAGAAGAAAAGAGGAAAATGAGATGGCAGAGATTAGGTAGAGGAAGAAGCTCTGGTTTTCTTGTTGAATAGCCTTGTTTCTCAAGCATTTTGTGGATGTCCTGCCAGGCTTGTGTAAAGGATGAATGACTTACTACTACAAAATGATGTAAGAATCCTTTCTTTCTTGCTCTTTGCCATTTCTAGCATCTCTCCTTGGGGCAAGGCAAGTGGCAATTTTCTCCACCTATGTATTCATCCTCCTGACCTGTACTCTGACTTCCAAGGAGTTCTCAATTTAGAGCTCCTACTGACATCACAGAATTCCTTGCCTGGGACAAATGGAGGGAGTATTAACATACCATCTTGTAAATTAAAGCTGGGTGGGGGAGAGGGCACAGTAGGAAACCTGGCCCAATCTGCTCCAGTGTGAGCTTCGTAAGAAGGAAGCATATGTTGTACTTAGTTCTCTGCAAAGACAGGCACTGCTCTCTGGCAGGGACAGTGTGTAGGTTTTGTGAGATTTGCGAGGCTGTTTCATGTTTGCGTGCTTTGGCTTGGCTGTGACATGGCTGGTGGCCACTGCAGTTTAACAAACTCCTTCATGTGAGAAGAAAATAGAAATAAATGCAAGAAAATAATACATTTTGAAATCTGGGAATTTTACATATCAGGCATCAGGCTTGAAGAATGTCCAAAATATCCCAAATCATGTGGCACCACCTTTGCTCTGCATCATGGAAATTTCCAAGCATAGAATTTGTTAATGATGACTTTGTCCTCCATGGGGATAGAAAAAGTGAATTTCTTTTTGATAACCAAAGCGATTATCTTATGAAGTTGATGCTAGGGTGTTAACAGTGTGAGTGGCGGACAAAGGAATGAAATATCCCTTAAAAGCCATCCTCTGATGATGTGTTTCCATAATGCAAAACATTTGTTTCTCGCCGGGATACCATTGGCGGTTTGCTGGTATTATATTGCCATTTATATTGGAAAGGCAGGCAGTGCGAAAACTGTAGTCTATTAAGAGTTTGTGAGTGTGTGCATGTGTATACAGTGAAATAATATCTAGTGTAATGTGAAGTGACAGTCAAAATTACAGCTTTTCTCTTGCCGCAAGGGTACTTCTCTGCCAAGTATAGTAATATTGTTGTAGCAGTGTTCAAGGTTGTCAGCAATTCTGGCTTACTCTGCAGAGAGTCATAATAGTGTGTGGAAGGAAGGAGCTTCCTGTCAGGGGAAATACTATAATTTTGATATATATTTGTTGGTGCCAAACTGCAATTAAATAGGAGGTGTTGGAAGGTTTTATTTAACCAGCTTGAATTTGTTAATTAATTAGCAAAAACCTATATTTGGAATGCTTTAAGAAACAGTTTCATGTTGTTCTCATAACTTGATTTTATACAACTATTTGTCTCTTAAAGAAAAGAAAGCAAAATACCTCCCTCCACCAAAATAGCACAGAGTAAAAATTCTTCAACCACCAAAAGACCTTGAATAATCTTATTTATTATATCTTTTCTGGGGGGCATTTTTGAGTCTGTTCATGTTTTGAGCTCTACCCTGGTGATCTGGCAGACATATGGTGTTTGGAACAGAATCTATTACATGGTTTAACTTATTCTCGATTAGTTTATGTTGATACTGCAGGGATTTTCAGGTGTCTGATTAAAGAAATAAAGTTGTCTTAAAGTATATGTGTATATATGTGCGTGTTTGTGTGGTGTGTGTGTGTGTGTGTGTGTGTGTGTGTGTGTGTTAAATTGTTTGCAAAATACAAGTCCATCTCAGTTGAATTCTCTGAGGGATGCTAGTTCATTACATGGGATAGTAACAAGTTTCTTGGTGACAACTTCTTCTTCCATTGTCAAGAAAAAATGAGGATGTCATCAGAGTTCACTGTCAATGGCTATTCAGATGAAAAATACCTTCTTTTTGAATAAGTAGAAAAAACCATGGGGGACTTGAGATACCAACAATGTATTAAAAGCTGTAAGGCAGTTGTGTGTGAAGAAATAAAGAACAGAAAAATTGTGTTTAAAGCTTTTGAAAAAGCAACGTGTGTGCGTGGGGAGGGCAGGGCGCCCCTTTCTCATATTGAACATTTTGCAAATTAAGTGAGTTTCATTCTCCCATAAAACATGAATCTAATAACATTTTATATGATCATAAAAGGTGTCTACTTTTGTCTCTATCTTTCGTGGAAAAAATATTCCCAAAGTACATTACAAAAAATAATTAATAAGCAACCTTTCATAGTTATTTTCTGAGGTTAATTATTACCCTAAGAAATCAATTTCAATTTCTTCAGTTTGAGAAACTCATTTGTGACAGGGTGTCTCCAAAAAAAGAGTGAGCTAAATGCTACAGGGAAGGCTTCATTCCCTGAAGAGAAGGTCTTTGCTGCCGGCAGTGATTTATCCAGAACAGTCCTGCTGGTTTATGCCCCATGCCAGGAGAATGTATGGAAAATATAATGGAGCTATTAGAATCTAGTGTAGAAGATTGGTGATAGTAAGAAACAACAGTTGTCTTTATACTATTAAAATAAAAGCGAGATACCCGTGAATCTTCACAAAAGAAAACAATGTGGCCCTTTTTACAAACCTTCCTGCCCGACTCCAGCTGATGTGTCAGGGGAGGCAGCATGGATCTGTTTTCATGACGATTGCTGCTCCTGTCCTGGGACACAGGTGAGTATTCAGGGAGAAAGGAAGAGAAATTTAAACCTGGAACTATCTCCTAATGGAAAACAGGAAACCAGAAATGAAGCAAATGAATCTGTTTTCCCTCTTTCTGATCCTCTGCAAAAGTCATCAAAATCACACTCTTCTCTCACCAGGCACTGGGGTTTTGAGAGCTGAGACTAGAATATTCTAGGCCGTTACAGCTAATCATGGCAGGCTCTATCCAACTGGGGAAGCAATTTGACAGTGGTGGGATTTCCCTTTACATTTAGTATGCTCTTCAGGTACTTTTTTTTTTTTTTTAAGTTTTCTCCCCTACTTTTAACCTACTTGATTGTCTGTTGCTGGACCTGGAATTGCATGTGAGTTGGAATGACTGATGTTATATAACAGTGTTTGGAATGGAGTTGGAATGATAGGTATTATGTGTGTTTTACATATTTTAAGATTAACGTAATAACACTTTGTGACATTCAGCAAATAATGCAATAACTTCTTAGAATTCTTAGGATCAGGTAAGAAAAACAACCATCGGTTGATCTGGATACTGATTCATTAAGTAGGATCCCAACAGACTGAATGGGTGAAGGTGTAGGGTATGCGGGGAGGACTAAGACTGGAGTCCTCAGTTAGCTAATCAGGAGTTTCCTCTTACTCTTGGAGAGATCCAAATTCAAACTAACCTAAATGGAAAGGGTCATTACTGGCTTACAAAATGCAGAGTTTTATTCAGGAGTCAGCAAAGTTTCTCTGTAACGGGACGGATAATAAATATTTTTGACTGTGTGGGCCATTGTTGTAATGCCTCAACTCTGCCCTTATAGTACAAAAGCAGGCCTGGACAATATGTAAAGGATTGGGCATGCCTGTGTGAAATTTTATTTATGGATGCTAGAATTTGAATTTCATCTACATTTTCATGTGTCACAAAATATTATTCTTCCTTCCCTCCCCCAGCCATTTACAAATGTAAAGTATGTTTAGCCCATGAACATATGGCAGTGGTCCATATTTAGTCCATGGGTTTAAAGTTCAGCTTTTTGGGTCCTGATCACTGGTCTCATGAGCACAAGGGTGGGATCCGCAAATGCTGAATGCTGTTTGGTAGGGTGGGAGCAGGAATAGGAAGAATGTGCTAACACACTGGGCACCAGGCCCACTATCAGGGGCAGCGGAAAGAGGGTCTGTTAGAAGTCTAAACTTTGCCTGCACGATACTTACTTATATAGTAAATCCTCATATGTACCACACAATTCTAAATTCATAAAAAAACAGAATTCTATAGCATATAGTTAGATATGAATCTCCTCTCTTCCTGTCAGGTACACAGAGGTTTCATTCTACACATGAGCTGAGATATTTCTCTAGTTTCTTTTTATTTCATGTATGAGTATTTCTTCTGTTTCATTTATTCTGGATTCATATTTAGGAACATAAGTTATCTTTAGTCTAAATTTGCATGCTCTGTTACCCATAGCTATGCTCTTCACTCTCATTTTTGCTACTTGAGTTTCTTCTACCTTCTAGGAAATGTCTTAATATTTTTCTTCAAAATAATTTTGAATTTATGTACAGTATACATACTTTTCCAACTTTCAGTTAATGTTCTGTGATTGCATTTTGAAAACTTGCTTTAGTATATATAGCATCCTCTTTTCAATATTATTTTATGTTATTCAGAAATAAAATATATCATGTAAAAAAATTAAGTCCAGCTTTTTCCAGAGCTTAAGTATGTCATCAAGGCTCCCTTTTTTTCTAATTCCTTGGTTTTGGTGATCTTTTATGTATTCTTCAACGAGACTGTTTCCTCTGAGTGGGGATACCACTGGCGATGAGCACTTTTTCATCCTCATAACTCTAGCAACAAAAAGGTGTTTTCCCTACCATCCCTGGCCTAGGGCTACAGGGAGACCCAGGATTGGCCTAGTTTGAGTCAGACTCCTCTCCTAAATCAGTCATGGTCTTGGTGGATAGGGTTCTCTCCAGCCCTGTTGGAGTCAGGAAGGGTCCAGTTCCCTAAGGGAAAAATGAGGTTCACTCTGGTGACAGGTGGCACAGGGGAAAACATCCCAGACAGACATATCTCTGGCTTCCACAATCCACTGTGATCCTTTTAATGATTCTACATTGTAATTTGATTTTTAAATATTTCTGAAAATGTAAAGAAGGAATCTTTCCTGGGCATAGCTTCAAAAAGGAGCATGTTGAATGGTCTCTTATCATTGACTGGCAAAGAACAGCTCTCTGGACATTGCACTGCAAGAAGAGCATTCCTATTCCATCTCATTGATATCTGCCTTGGATTCTGTTCCCTGCAATCAGAGCTCCCAGCCAGCTTCTTGTTCAAGTGATTTGATGAGGGTAGGATGCTTTTAAAAAGGAGTGAGAAGAATGGCCAGACGAGGAAACTGTCCAACAAGGCCAGGGCCACAACTGAGGACCAGCTTCAGCCTGATCCCACAGGATGCTCTGGACTGTGGACAGTATCGCAGAGGTGGGCCTGTCTGAGACAAGGGCCTGGCTGGTTGATGGCAGTCAGCGATTAGCCAATGTCTGCTAGGAAGGCGGGTGGCGTGGGCACAGCCAGCCCAGGTGAGGCAGGAGGAGTTAGCTGAGAGTTACCAGCCGATGCTCACAGTTTCTGGGTTTACCTGCCCAGCAGAGGCATCTGGGAGGAGACGCCACTACAATGCATCCATCTTCACCACAGAGACTTCTCTCAAAAACCACTCTATCCGTGCAAAGAGGAACAGCCCAGGCACGGAAATACTCTGCTGTCGGGACCGGGACCTAAGTATTCACTCTCACTCCCCGTGCAGGTGTACAGGTTGACATCCAATCTTTCCTGCCGCCTCAGCTTCATGCCTACTTTCTCCTCTCTGACCTATTTACTTCGACAGAGTGATTTTCAAATAACTTTTATTTAGTGAAACTCAAGCCTTCTCAGGATGCTGTGCTAATGTCTTCCTTTTTTAATTGAGTAAATATATTATACACAGCTGGGTAGGTTGTTTCCTTGCTGGCCTTGCTGCTACAATTTGAAAATGGATACAGTTTTCTTTAACTCACACAGAATGAATGTGGCATTAATTCCTGGTTTCCTGCGGCTCTTCTCCTTTAGAGACCGTATTTACGTGGACATTTTTTGAAGCACTTTTTAAGATATTGAAAAATTAAAGAAAACCTCTTTCCTCTCCCCCAAACAATGGTTACATAGTGACAACAGTGGGTTGAGCTAAATTCAGCTACATCAAGGAAGAGCAATAAAAGGAGATGAATTGTTCTCTAAGCTTCACTTTATTGGATATTGTAATTGACATATAGTTGTCATTTATAATCATCTGTCCATTCCTGTGAGTTGGGAGCAGTAAAGTTAATTGTGGCAGCTCATTTGCATTAATCTCACCTCTGAAGGGTACAGTAACCCATTAATATCATGTCATGATGAATTATCACAAATAACATTGAACATATTGATTAATGATCTCTGAGATTTGTATCTCGTTAAAACATTTTGTTAGCTCTTTAAACTTTTAAGCCAACAACCATTGCATGTAGGAGGGGTTTGGAGATCATCTGAGAGGTGGTGGTGGGTGGTGGTGAGTGGTGGTGTACATTGTAGGGTCACTAGTTTAAGGAGTTAGACAACCCAGATCCCATTAGATTTTCATTTTCTTCCAGAAGCCAAGCACTTTTTCTTGGTAACTTCCTACATTTCACCGGATGGTGGTTTCTTCAAAACAGTGCCTTCTTTGATTGTAAAGTGGCTCTGATTCTCAACTGGAATGATTTTAATAAGATTTTAAAAATATTAGCCATCTACCACCTTAAATGTTGGCCTTCTGTATCTCTTGCCTACCTAGATATGCCTGCTACCAAAGTTATCCTTGTTTGTTATACCAAAAGTTTCACACTTTTATGTTAACATAATCACAAACAGGATGAGTTGTTTGGGATGAAATGTCATCATTTAAAATATCACCTGCTAACTCCTTGTTTTTATAAAGTGTCATGACTCTTTTCTTGGGTGGTTTCATCTTTTAGGTGATTGCAAAAGATATGATCTCCTCTGGGCATGACCGTAAAGCAAATAAACATGCAAACAAACAAACAAACAAGACTAGCAGAGAAATCATCGTGTTGGCCACACATGCCATGTGGGCATTAAATAAAATGATAGTAAATTCTCTTTAACAAAGCCCTTTGCAGAATTTCCTAGTAGAAGTTTAAATACAGCAGCGGCAGACAAGAAAAAGGGCTGGCAAAAGAGTTGAATAAAAAGCTTGGTCCTAACAGATTTTTCCTTGATCAGTTGCATACAGTATTTGATCAATTCACATATCAGTTTGAGTGATACAGTATTTTATCTTTCAGACCTTTGTGTTTCTTCTACTATGTGTAGTCTTTGTTTTCTCAAGATAAGTATTTAACAACTAGCAAAATGTTGGGAGCAGTCTCCTTTGCTGTCTGTCTGAAAAAAATGGAACTGATCTTTCTGAAATAGGGATGTGTGTGAAGATGACATTGTTAATGCTTGGCTAGAGCTTGGATAACCTTAAACCCAGAGGGCAGTTCTACAGAGGGGCAAGTGCAAGTACTTTTACTTGGTGTATAGACCTCCAGCCATCACTCCCCCATGAGGGAGAGATTGAGACCCGCATGCCTATCAAAAAACAAGGTTTGTGAAGGCATACTGGATGGTTCTGTACCAGAACGGGGTCTGACTGTTAAGAAAAGTCAATTGCATGATGACTGAGCACTGGTGGGGAAGATGTTGCAATCATGCCTTGTTTGTACTGTTATCCTGCAGGTAAGGACAGTGAGACCATTCTGCCCTCCTCTCAGATGCCTGGTTTATAGAGGGGTCTTAAAACAGTAATCGGACCATATGTGCAGCAATCTTTGAGCCTAAATAGCTAAGGACAAAGTAGATTGCTGACTACTAAAGGCCCTCTCCTTTCCCTTTGTCAGGTCTGTAATGTTCCTCACCCACTGAGTATTTAATATCTGTGTTTTCAAATCAAAGAACAAGCATTTTGTCTCTCAGGATAGTATCTTGTAAAGCCAAACTCTTTATTACTTCACAAGTCTTAAGGCTTTATTACTTGCGACCTAAAGTCTGCTAGTGAATTATGCATGTTAGAACTCCCAGCGCCTTCTCTGCCCACTCTTCCTCCACCTTTTTGGGGGTCCACAAAGTCCATGGCGAGCTTGACGTGTGTTTGTTGCCATCCGTGGTATTAATCCTTATTCATTTTAAAAATCTGCTAACGGAAATATTTCCATTCAGCTCATTAATCAATTGTGATTTTCATTCCCTTGTTTTGTAAAAGCTGTTGCAATAAATACTTTTTTCACAAGGCGAAAATCCAAGAGATGGATGCAGCCAGCGTAATTAATTGCACCCAGTTACAGGAGCTCAGCAAGTTTGTGAGATTCACATGCTGCTGTACCATATGGTTGCCCAGTAGGCGAAAAATTTGATTAATGTTTTGAAGTAGATTTTTTTCAGCAAATATTACAGCCCCAGATGAGGTGGGGTATTTTCCCCCCCTTTTACTTCCTAGTATTGTTAGAGTTAGCTGAAGGAACCAATCCCCTGATTTAAAGCTTAATAATATCGTGATTCAGTGAAAACTTAACATGCAATAAAAATTACATTTCTCCTGTCTCTTGTGGATACAGAAAAATAATACATTATGTCTTTGTTTGTAATTAAGTAAAATGTGATTGTTGGATTCTAGAACTTGATTCTTTTTTTTTCCCTAAAAAAAGAAACATAATTGTGGTTTTAATCGATACATTTTAAAAATATGATTTATAAGCAATATATTTGGGGAGACTATTAAAACTAAAAGGAGGCAACAAAAACTAAACTAAAATAAAATAAAACAAAATGAATCAATGAACAGCTTTTTCTTTACAACCTACTCCACACCAATTAGACTATCATAGATGTAGCTCTGTGAGTGTCATAGAAAAGTTGAAGCTATCTCTACTCTGTTTTCCTAAGGTATATTAGTTTCATAACCACTCTATATATGAATGGTTAATTTTTATTTTTTACAAAATCGACTCCGGGTTTAAAAGCAATTTTAGAGTTTCTTTGCCTTTTTTTTAAGTGACAAAGTCTGTTTTATGTCTTAGCAGCTTCTTGTCATGCTTGACACCCATCCTCTCATGGCACTGACTTGCTGGGGTCATGTTCTGACTTTTCTCTCCAATAGCTAGGAGGGAATTAGCCATTTGGTAATGTAACAGGACAAGATATGGTAGGTCTGACCTCCATACAAAGAACAGCATTCAAAGAACAGCATGAAATTTTGAAAACATTGTCAGAATCAGAGCTGGACTCTGTAAGATCAACAAAATAAAACACATTTTTCCACTTTGGCGAATGATGCTTGCTGTTTCTTATGACCCAGCTTTTCTGTGTTTCTTTTCTTTTGAAACTGTTTTTAATTTCTCATTGCCCAAGCAATATATGACTCTCCTTAAATCTTAATGTCTGTTGAAAAGAGCAATTATCTTCAGTAGTTAGAGCATGGTCTTTAACTAGTTTACCAACCTAGTTTTGAATCCTTTGAGTTTGGGCAAATGGAAAATTCACTCTTTTACAGCCACAAAAAAATATCTGTATCTTTGACCCACTAGTAGTCTAGAGACTACTAGTTTAAAAAGAATTGTGTTATCGAGACTACTAGTTTAAAAAGAATTGTGTTATCATCATGGCACACAACACCAGTATATGCTGTCATGTCTGAGCAGTCACATAATCATTTTTTTCTGTTTTGTGTCTAAAACAGTTTAAGGACTCTGTGATTTGTTTCCTGATGGCTTAATAAGGGAATGGTTCAATGAAAATACAGGGGAACGAGGGCAGAAAACAGGTCGTAAGGGCCATTTCTTCTGATCTTGACTTATGAAATCAAATCTTTAAGTAAAAAGGTTAGATGTTTTTGATAATTTCATTGGATTAGGCCTCCAACCTTTTTTCCTAATTTTTTCCCCCTAGATTGTAGAAATAAGTAATAATTATCCACAAAGTTATGAAAAGAAGTGTTTCAATGATGGCCTGTTTTAATGTGCCAGTCCAAAGAAATTACTGCAGTTAGTCTTTCCTAAGTTTGAGCTGAAACTATCTCTTTCATTTTCCTTATGCCATCCAATAAAAAGTTTTATTGTGAAGCAGGCTTAGAGACACTATTTAAGATAAATGTTTCCCTAAGATTTAACTGATATTTTTTTCCTTTAGTTATTTCTAGTAAATATTTTTTAACCTGCACAATTTAAACAGTTATTTTTTGAGTGTCCATTACATTCTAGACACTGTGTGGTCACCTCCAATTATAGATTGAATTTTTAAATGAAAAAAGGAAACGCTTTTTAATTTTTATTTAACATGGCAAGTGAAACATGAACAATATATGATCAGTTGGCAGGAGGCAGTGTGTTGAATTATTTATGAGTTTACATTTTTCCCCCCTTTAAGAGCACGTACATATATGAAATTCATTACCGTGTGATAGGACAAATAACTCAGAGGTTCTGATGAGGGCCAGCACCTTATGGTAATAAAAGTAACATTAGCCCCAGCTTGGCCTGATTTTTGTTGTTGTGGTGATGGAGGTTGTGGTTGTTGTTTTAATGGAATTTATTTGGAAGGAGCAAGCTTGTTCACAGTGCAATGTTTTCCCTGCAAAAGAGAAGCAATGCATTTCCTATTCTTTTTTCGTTGGTCATGTATGCTTGATTTCACCGGGACAACTGTACCCAGCCTTATATCCTGGAAGAAACTGATATATTTGCAACATCTCCCTTTATATTTATAAATCTTAATTCCCTAGATGTAATTTTTTTTTTTTGAGTTGGAGTCTCACTCTACTCAGGCTGGAGTACAGTGGCACACTCACAGCCACCCCAGCATCGATCTGCTGGGCTTTGGCAATCCTTCTGCCTCAGCCTTCTAAGTAACTGGAACTGCAGACACGTGCTACCACAACCAGCTAATTTTTGATTTTTTGTAGAGACGAGGTCTTGCCAAGTTGTCTGGGCTGGTCTCGAACTCTTGGTCTCAGGCAATCCACTCGCCTCAGCCTCCAGAGTGCTGGGTTTACAGCTGAGCCACCAAGCCCAGCTGATGTAATCCTTTTTGATAGAGAAATTTTCCAAAGTATCAGTTCCCTTTGATGGAACCTCCTTTTATCTGAACTAACCACCTTGAGTTCTAATTTATAGGCCTTCTTTGTGTACCACTGTTCAGATAGAGTAATTTTTCAGCAAGTATCCATCAGTTAGGTGAGGGTTGCTACATTTTTCAAGTGGGAAAAAAAATTCAAACAACTTTAGGAAGAAGGGGTAAAAAATCATCCTGAGGGCAGGAAGAAAAAAATTATCCTTGGGGTCTCACAATTTGAGATTGTTGAGTGTTGCCATGCAAAACTAACACCCAGCGGGAAGGTTCTGCTTTTCTCACAAATTCTCAGCTAACACAAGGCATGTCAGCAGCTGGTAGAATGAGAGTCAGGGCGCCAGGCTGAAATGGAGTGGAAGGCGGCTCTGGCTGGAAGTCTTGCTGGGAACCTGGAGCGCTGGAAGGTAAAACTTTACCTAGTGCTGGCAGCATAACTTTGCCAGTCTGTTTCTTCCCGAGCTTCAGGCCATGCTGATGTTAAAGTTGAATAAATGAGAGCTAATGATTTTTTAAGGCATTTGTAGTGATTTGTCTGGGGAATGCTAAGTTGGCAAGAATAAAACCTAGGCAAGGAGAGTTGATTTTTGATGACCCAAAGAAGGCACGTCCTAGAGTGATTTAGTAAAGCTTGAATAGTCTAGGATTGTTCCACATCAGGGAAAGTGTACAGTTATCAGAATTACTTACTAATGAAAAAAAGGGAAGAAAAAAAGATGATTAGGCTGCTGGGCAGTGGGAAGGAACAGGGAGGGTCGCAGCTCCTGCAGTGAATTGGTCTGAGAAAACTTTCCACCTTGGGAATCCAAGGTGATGCTCTCCCAAAGAAGAGATTCCACTGTCTTGCTGTGACCAGTGACAAGAAAAAAAAATTCCCCTAAAGGTAAATGAGACACCTATGAACAAAGGGAACAATAAGAGACCCAAGTTTATGCTCACAGATCCTAATTCTGAAATCAAGCCTATTGTTGTATTTTCTAAATAACCAATATTTGAAAATACAATGTTGCAGTCTATTTTCTTTCATTCTTTCATACTGGCTAGGATGATTTGATTTTTTTTTTTTTTTTGAGTTGGAGTAAGGATGTTCTGAATTAAATAATATGGGCTGTACAAAGAAATGCTGTTTGTTTGACAGGTGTTTTCAAAGGTTTTATCAGCCCACAGTTTGAGTTGGTACATCGAAAATTTAAGAATATTCACTGACATTTTCAATAGTCACTTTATTTTTATTTTACTGAAGAATGAGATCATTGTATTTCATTTATGATCAGAAGCACATCAGCCCACAAATTATGAAGAAATATTCATAAAATATCAGATAAAATATTTATTTTGACCTTTTCCTTAATTTAAAGTTGAATAAATCACTTTTATTAATTTTAGAAAATATGTAATTGCTGTGTCTAAACAGATGCATTTTAATTTCTATATCTTTTTGTGTATTTTCCTCCTTGTGATATGTTTAACTGGCTGATGACAGTCTCTTTAGTATTTACCTATTTGTGGTTTCTACATTTGGAATTTTAACTGGGCCTTGGAATTGGTCAAACGAAACTCACTCGCCAACGTTTACTTAGAGAGCACTCTCTGAGCTGACATGTCAATATCTGCCCACGTGTTTATTTGTAAATTAAAGTTAAGATGCTTGAGGATGGCTTTACCATTAATCTAGAAACCTAGAGTCTTTTCCTGGTGAATGATGTATGACAGTTTGCTTTGTGCTTCCTCTGAAAAGAGAATTGTTCTTGGGGCATTGTTGCAGAGAACAGCTTTCCTGTAGGGCTCGCAGCCTTAACTGTTTCAAACTCCTGTTGTTCGGTAAATCTGTCAGAAGAGTCTGCAAGGGACCATATTTATGAAGAGAGTGTAGGGTGGTCAGTCTAAAAAGCTCCTTAGTGTAGTACTTTGAATTTTAAATTACACACATAATTCAAAGGTAATGTAACTTGCCGTGTCGGACTTTAGTCCATTCCGTTAAATGGAGAAAAATGACTGACGTGAAGAATGAGTTATTGATTCTTGGTGGGAAAATGACTTCTGTAATATAGGAAGTATGGTAAAAGGAATAGCTTAATTATTTAGGGAGCACTTTTCAAAATATGCTTTTACAGCAGTACAAATTGTATATATACAAATTGTGTGACTAGGGTCTTTTTAAAAAAATTCTTACGTAGGGGAAAGTTATGAGAAGGCTTATATTATTTTAGTTGCTAAGGCAAAGTTTAATTTTGCCCAAACTACTATAAGGCTGTAACTAAGAAAGACACAAGTAATGAGAAGTTTCTAAATCCCTTAAAAAAATATGGCTTGGATCTAATTGCCGTTTCTTATTTACATTATACTTAAGCTAGTGTTAGGGTACTTCCTTGACTGCCAAGTTTACAAAATAGACTCTCTCTCTCTCTCTCTCTCTCTCTCTCTTTAGTTTATGATGCTTTTCAACAGTGTCATGAACTCACTTAATCTGATTTCATCAAGTAAATATATGGGAATTGAGATGACATATTTAAATCTGGCATTTGAAGAAATATTCATAAAATATCAGATAAAATATTTATTTTGGCCTTTTCCTTCTGATCTATCCTTTGATTCAGTGTGTATTCTTTGCTTAAGGACCACAGCCTAATGTTATTTTGACTGCATTTCACAGTGTTGGCAGCTTTTCAGATAAACAGCATATTTGTGGTTAATTGGTTGAACATGTTCTATAATTATAATTATATTAAAACCTTAATGTGCTTGAATATTTGCCCACTGAAGGACACTCACATGAACCAAGTTATATGTCTGTCGTAACTGAGCTAGTTGGTGGCTGACACTCAGTCATCGAGGCAGGTCAAAGAACCTGGGAATAATACAGAGGCTTCTCGTTATTTTTGTCTCAAACCGCTGTTTGAATAGTTTTAGAAGTTGACCATGAAAATTGCCTTCTGGTTGTAACTTGGATCCCTAGGTTTCAATCTGTAGGTTAACGTTTCTTCAGATTTTCAAAAAGAATTGGCTTGGATTTTTATCAAACTTACATAACGGCTATTTTTTTTTTAAAGCAAAATTAGCACTTTATCAAGTTTGGGCACATTTCCAAGGCCACCAGGGAGCAGGAAAAGTCACCAAAGCCCACTGCTTAGAACCAGGCAAGAAGCCATCTTTGAAATGAGCAGAGAGGTCTGATGACCGCCAGCTGAGGGAGGGAATTCCCGTTTTGTGCCATTTAGAGCTGTCTGATGGAAGGACTTAGCAGCTGAGCATCCCAGAATCTTCTTTTCTAGATATTGGGTCAACCATTGGATGGTGGTACCTTTTCCCTCTATAACAATCTAAGTCAGGGTCTGTGAACCACCTGTTCTTTGTGTGGCCATTGAGACGAGGATTTTTTATTTTCATTTTTATGTTTTTTGAGTCAGAGTCTTACTCTGTCGTGCAGTCTGAAGTGCCGTGGCACACTCACAGCCACTGCAACCTTGACCTGCTAGGCACAGCGATCCTTCCACCTCAGCCTTCCAAGTAGACAGAACTACAGGTGTGTGCCACCATGCCTGGCTAACTTTTTGATTTGTTGTAGACATGAGGTTTCACCATGTTGCCCAGGCTAGTCTTAAATCTAGCCTGGGCTCAGGTAATTCATCCTCTTGCCTCTGCCTCCCAAAGTGCTGGGATTACAGGTATGAGCCACCATACCTGGCTACATTTTTTAATTGGTTAAAAAGTAAAATAAGAATAATATTTCATGACAATGAAAATATATGAAATTCAAACTTTAGTGTCTATAAAGTTTTACTGGAATATAGCCATGCTCATCTGTTTATGTATTGTTTATGGTTGCTGTCACGCTACGATGGCAGAGTTGGGTAGTTGCAGCAGAGACAGTGTGGTCCACAAAGCTGAACAGATTTACTGTCTGGTTCTTTACAAAAAGAGTTTGCTATTCTTAGATGTAAATGATGTCCTTTAGTTTCTCTGTCTTACCAGATTAGAGGTGCCATCAAGACAAGGGCTACTTCTATCCCAGAACATGCACATAGTAGGGGAGATTTGTTGGATGAATGAATGAATGGCTATATGAAGCCTACACCAAAACTGTGAGTATAGAGATGTCTGTCATTTTCTTATCTTTAGCCTAACAACTGAACACAGTTTATGAAATTTGAAAATCTGTTTCCAAACATGTTTGAATTGATTTTTATGGTCTTTTAATTAACCCCATAAAAATGGTAACAACACAGCAATTTTAAGAAAATAACAGAGCCAAGTATTTTTTATAGCTATGCATGCAATCCATATATTACACCCACATGCAGTATTTATATGGTCCAAATAATTATCTTTTGGACTTAGAATACTTTAAATTAGGATTTACTTGAAAGATTATGCTCTGTAACTTTTTTTTTAAAGGAAGAAAAATAAAGCTCTACCCAAATTTATTTACATGATGGAGCAATTCTGGCACTGCTAAATAAGGCAGGAAATTCCATTAAGTTTAAATGTGCTGCCCTTACCCTAAAGTATTTGGAGGACTTCACAGAGGAGCCAAATGGATTCAGACAGATCTCAGTTGTAGAGTTGAATGTGCGCTTCATTAAAATACTTTGTAAGACGCCCGGCTCGGTGGTTCAGCCTGTCATCCCGCGCCTTTGGGAGGCTGAGGTGAGTGGATTGCCTGAGCCCGTGGGTTCGAGACCCGCCTGGGCAGTGAGACCTCATCTCTACGATAAATCAAAAAATCAGCCGGGCGTGGTAGCACATGCCTGTAATTCTGGCTACTTGGAAGGCTGAGGCGGAAGGATCGCCGGAGCCCAGCAGGTTGAGGCTGCGGTGGCCGGGAGCAGCCACTGCACTCCAGTCTGGGTGACAGAGTGAGACTCCAACTCAAAAAAAAAATACTTTGTAAGGTATTCAAGGATAGGTTAGAATGGTGAGGATTCCAGTTCAGAATCTTCAGGCTAGTGATCTAGACCAAAGGCATCCTTAGGTTATAGGAAATTTCAGAGCCTCAAGGAGAACCCCCTTGGTGGGCACACTCTTGTTGGTTCCTTACTCTGGCCATTCATGACCTGTCCTACCAGACCCTTTAGCATCTAAGGTATCTGAGCCTTTCTTTTGTCCCCTGACTCAGGCCGCATCCTTCTTGGACTTTGGAGTCAGACTGGGACACTTGTCCCTATTTCCCCCCCCCACGCACACTGCCCCACTCTAGCTATGTGGCTTCGGGCGAGTGACCTTAATTCTTTGAGCCACTCAACTGCAAAACAGGGTTATTGCTCCCACCTCTTTGTGTTGCTGCAAGAATTTAAAAGGAGGACATTTGTAAGTCTCCCAGGGAGTTACATGGTGCTTAATAAGCAGACAAGTAAGGGTTAATTATCTTTGCTCTCTCTCCTGCCACTTTTTGTAACTGAATCCAGGTATCTTTAGAAACGGAAATCTGAAGCCATCCATCGATGGCTCAGCCTGTAATCCTGCGCTTTGTGAGGCTGAGGTGAGTGGATTGCCTGAGCCCGTGGGTTGGAGACCTCATCTCTACAATAAATAAAAAAATTAGCCCGGTGTGGTAGTGCACACCTGTAGCTCCAGCTACTTGGAAGGCTGAGGTGGAAGGATCGCCGGAACCCAGCAGGTCGAGGCTGTGGTGGCCGGGAGCGTGCCACTGCACTCCAGTCTGGGCGATAGAGTAAGACTCCAACTCAAAAAAAAAAAGAAACCAAAATCTGCAGAAATGCCCCCCCTTGTGTATCTCCTGTGATAACCTGGCATCATTTTGCCAGGCATCTTATGATGTTCTCCCCCTTCCCACACTGGTGGGAGAATTGTTCTGTAGATCATAGAGTGGGATCTCTGTTCAGCCTGCTCTGATCACTTCTGGTAGGACCTCATCCCAGCACAAAGGAACCTTTGTTTTCATTCAAGACCCTCCTAAAGGGTGATTCACAACCTTCTTCAGGATTCCTTCCATTTAGCAATCAGGCCTTCCCCCCAGTCCTGCTGGGACTTCTGCTCATTCATCCCTGTGCTGCAGATCCCTGAGAGGGCCAGTTCCCTTTTCTCCTTATATACATTACTCAGATGGAGCCATAGGTATCCTCCCTACCTCAAGAACTGACTTCCTTTCATGAGCTACTGACTACTTGACCAGTTTAATCTTCTCTGGACCTGACCCAGTATCTCAGCCCAGTGCTGGGTCTGGAGACACAGAGACACTGGAAGCATACTTCATGCTTTAAAGGACTTGCAATGGGTAACCCCATCCGCTCAGAAAAATGTTATTGTACATGGTGTGCCACTGCCTGGAATCCATCAAACTCCCTTTTCTATCATAACTGGCTTCTACTTGTTTCATAAGATTGTTTTACTTATTCTATAAGTTCTGTTGTGTGTGTCACTTCTTCCCACTAAATAAAGATCATTCCCCAGTTGTTCATTATTTGTACTCCTTAATATAGAGTTCCATTTTGTGTTTACCTCATTGTATTATAGTTGTCTATTTGTGTATGTGTGTCCCCACTAGACTGTGAGCTCTGTGAAGGGATAGTCCAATACAGCTACCTAATGCATATCTAACAATATCTCTCCATGAAAGGATAGTCTAATATAGCTTTATATTTCCAGAATGAAGCAAAAATAGGAAAGGAAAGAGGAAGGGAGGCAGGGAGGGAGGAAGGAAGGAAGAGAGGGAGGAAAAAGGGACCAAAGGAGGAAGGGAGGGGAGAAGAGAGCTCTGTCGATGTTTCGATGACTGCGTGAATGAGTCACCAGGTGAACAAACAAACTAATATACAGATAAACAAATGAATGAATGTATAAGGGGGTCAAGAACAAGATCTGGCCCAAAGGACACATGTGGTTTTCTACTTGGTGCTCACATGGAAAGGCTCTGAGATCCCCTGGTAGCCAAGCTCAGAAGCCTGGATTGTTCCCTACCCAGGATAGACTCATCCTGGCCTATTTCATAGGTATTGTGAGGGCCACTGTAGTGTGGCTGAAATCTGTGATTAAAACCTAGAGCAAATTCAGGAGCCTCGTGCCCCTTTGGCTTTTGTCAGAACCAATGGCTTTTACTTATTTTTAGGTCTGGGCTAAAGATGTGTCATCTGTCACTTTGCAGATCAGGTATGCTAGAGCAGAGAGAGTGGCAGGCTCAGGTGTCATTTTCTGGATAGGGAGGAACAGGCAGTTGATGACTTTAAGAGCGGCATGGAAGAATCACTGGAGATTTTACAGGCTCTTTAGAGGAAATAGCACCGTTATCTCTAACACTAGTTGTTTGTGTTGTCAGACTAAGACTGCTTCTCCCAATTGAACACACACCAGAACCCCATGGAGGGCTTGTTAGAGCACGTACAACTGGGCTTCACCCCCAGTGTTTTTATTTTAGAACTTCTGGAGTGGGCCCAAAGATCTGCATCTCTAGCAAATTCCCAGATGATGTTGACGGTGCTGGTTTGGATATCACATTAGACTAAGGGCTTTGCTAATTTCAGCTAGAGCATATTGACTCATGGGGTAAGATTCCTGCCATCTGCAGCTTCTTTTGGTCATCACTGGGGTAGAATCTTATTTTCTGAGTATGAAAAGCATCAAAGTTATTTTAGTAAAATGCTTTTGCCATCATTGGTTTAAAACCAGCTCTCTGAAGTGAGAAAACCAAAAGTAAGTTTCTTTTATTGAGACAATTTGTTGTAAATGTGAGTTTTGTATCACATTTGGAAAATGTGTAAAGCCCTTCTTTGAACTTATTTTGTGCAATCTATCTGTACTGTTGGGCAATTGTCTATATAAATTGGATGTACCTGCCACTGATGTCGGTTTTGTGGTAATAATACTTTTCTACATTAAAAAAAAAAAATCCTGAAATGAAAATGTAACTTAGTCTTATTATTGTAATCTCCCCTTGCCTTTTTGCATGGATCATTTGTTTGTGAACTGGTTATTTCAGGAAGGGCTCAAAGGTAATTTCATGGTTTATAGCATTTATATTGGCGCCTTTAATGAGCAAAACATATTGTTTTCTAATACATGAAACCAGGAATTCGTATATATTTATATATATGCACATATATAATTTTCATTTTCTAATATTACATGTATATCAAGTTCAAGACATTGAGAACAACCATGTAAAGAAATTATACTTCTGTACACAGGGGAAATATGAAAGTTTTGTAATGCAAAAAAATAAAAAATAAAAATCAACATTTGCAGGCTTATGAGATGATTTTATTTTTAATGAATCCAAATGATAGCAGGGAGCTGCTGTTGTGTTTGTGCGTTGTACAGCAATTCATATCTAAAAATATGGTAACATATGGCTTTGTTATTATTTAGTTTAGGAATTCATGCACCTAAAGGAGTTTTGAGAGCTCTGGGTCTCATTCGGATGTTGTATACAGCAACCAAACAAGATGAGCTGGAGCAGGGAGTTTCTCATCCTCAGTTTATTAAGATTTGACCAATTCACTTTTTTTTCTTGGTGGCGTTTATTAAACTTGAGAACTTTTGTGCTTATTTGCTGATAATTCTCTTTCCTCTTTCTTCTTATGTTTTAGGAGAGTGAATTGGTGAAATTTTTTGGCCCAATAAAAATATGTCCTGATTGAAAAAGAGTACAAGCTTCTTTTTCTAGCCCTGGAGTGAGGTGGCTCTCGGGCCTCTGGGTTCATTTGATGTCCTGGGGAGTCATTGACACCCACACACTCCCAGTCACAAGACCGTTCCCTCCCGGCCAGATCGTGTTTGTTTTACGACTCTAGCACGGAGCATGCAGCTGTGTAAACCTGGGAATGGTTTCTGCTCAGCTTTGATCTTTGCATGGATCAACAGTTGCCCTCAGTGCCTGAACCCTGTTCCATGGCCCCAGATTTCTTGGATTTTTCCACTTTCTGGTAATTATGGCATTGCATAGGGAACCTTCCAGCAGCGTCCCCACAGCTTTGGGTGGAGAATTTGGAAAAATTGCCTTCAATCTGTCATTTGGAGAGCCATATTAAGGAGTGAGTTCCATCTGATGCCCCAAAATATGCCATTTTGTTTCATTCTAAAAGGCATTCCGACAATTTCAAGCTGACTGCTGGAGTTTCACACATTTGAACATATTATAGACTGAACGAGTTATTTATTGAACAAATACAATGCATTTAAAATAATGTTAGTTCTGAAACTGTTCAGTGCCCCCACCAAACATGGCCGATACCACTGTCAGAGATGGACCATTGACTGACCCGGGTAGTATTATTTTTCAGTCAATAAACTGGGAGCCTACAGAGACCCATGCACACAAAAGTCATGGTGCCTGTCTTTAGAGTCTAGTAAGGGCGATAAAATCCTTGTTTTAATAGCCTTAAATATGGCTCAGGGAAACTGGGAAAAAGCCATCTTTCCATATGCGATGATCATGAGTGACTTACAGAACTGGGCCATTTATTCAAGATCTAGTTAAGATGTTGAGCTAAGAGATGAGTAGAAGTCTTCAGGCAAAAAGAGTAGCATGAAAGGTCACATATGGCAGAGTAGATAAGACTTCAATTTTTCCAGATTTAGATAGACCTGGGTTTGCATCCTGGCTCTGCCCCTTCCTGTCTGTGTGACCTGGGCAGCTTTCTTAATTTTTGAATCTCAATTTTCTCACATATACAATGGGACTAATAATAGTCACTGCTTCCTAATTGTGAGAAATAAGCTAATACATGTAAAAATTTTAACACTGCCGGGCTCGGTGGCTCAGCCTGTAATCCCGCGCCTTTGGGAGGCTGAGGTGAGTGGATTGCCTGAGCCCGTGGGTTCGAGACCCGCCTGGGCAGCGAGACCTCATCTCTACAATAAATGAAAAATCAGCTGGGCGTGGTAGCACATGCCTGTAATTCCGGCTACTTGGAAGGCTGAGGTGGAAGGATCGCCGCAGCCCAGCAGACGAGGCTGCAGTGGCCGGGAGCGGCCACTGCACTCCAGTCTGGGTGACAGAGTGAGACTCCAACTCAAAAAAAAAAAAAAAAATTTTTTAACACTGTCCCTGGGATGTAGTGAGTCATCAGTAAATATTAGTTTTTCTTATTGCTATGCTGCAAGTGTTCTTCCTGTCTTCCCTTTTCCTCTTTTTCTCTTCCCCTTCTTCTTTTGTTAAAGGTTTACATCAGAAAGGATGAAATGGGTTGCAAGCCAATATTCTGGTTTGACAGGAACCTAGGAGATACGTCGAAAATATTCCAAAAATTAGGTTAAATAGCAAGTCTTCAAGGTCTGGGGCAGATCATATTTTTATCAGTGTTTGAAGAAGCTAGAAGAATGACTGTCAGAAAGGAAGGCTCTTGGCTGGAGAATTTTGAATGCTACGGTGAAGTTGTAGACATTACTAAGCGGGGGCCACAGAGTAGCTGTTTATGTGGCACATTGGATTGAAAGGGAAAGGTACCTTGTTCTGTAATCTCAGTAGTGAGCTCCTTCTCCCACCCAATGCTTAACGCCTTTTCACCTTCAGAGTCTTTTTGTATATATATGTTCTTTATCACTTGAGTATAGTGAACCTCGATGACCTATGTTTGTTAATTTAAAAAAATCAAAGAGAATGAATAATTTGGGTCCCAAATACAAATCAACGCATCAAATTAGTTTACAATGCTGTCTTGATTTCTCTACATCTTTTGAGGAGAAATCCTTTTTCTTACCAAGCAGATCATCAAGGTTGAAATCTAGGGATTTGGGCTAAAATTTGGGTCAAGTGGTCACCACTGCTATGTATTGCGAGATGACAGGAACCACTTCACTGAGCCCAGGAGATGGTAAAGTCAGAAGTGTTGGCCTCAGTACTTTGGTTCATCTGTAACTTTGAGGAACATAGATTATTTCATTAATTATTGAGGACAGTGCTTAAAACAGAAAAATTTGGGTAGAAATTAAGAGACAACTTTATTGTTTTCCAACAATATCATAAAGTCTGTTCATTTTTTTTCTTTTTCAAAAGTAATTTGATTTTCTAGAAAGTATCTATTTCTAGATTTCTAGAAAGTATAAATTTCCTGGGTAGTCTTTATAACCATTTTTACTCCCTCCCTCCCTCCCTTCCTTCCTTCCTCTCCCCTCCTTTCTTCCCTTCTTCCCCTCCCTTTCCTTCCTTCCTTCCTTCCTTCCTTCCTTCCTTCCTTCCTTCCATCCTTCCTTTCTTCCTTTCTCTCTTCCTTCCTCCTCTCCTTTCTTCCTCCCTTTCTTTTGCATTTGACATCTCTAAATAGTTCCTCATGCAATGGCATTACTAATGGCTTGACTTTTTCAGGCAATATTTCATTACTTTATAATTTCAGTTCAGTAACCATTTTCAGCTATGCAATAAATTTAAATCCCTTACTATCAAGATAACATTTTTTTTCTCCTGTCACTGCAATGTAATAATTGGAAACCATTTTTAGAAGTTGACTTTGCTTGGGACAGCTCTTAGAGATTTGTCCTTTACACTAGCACATCACTTGTAGCGTGACACTTGTAGTGTCCCAGGGCTGGTGCCCCTTGCTGCATATCTATACATTTCTTCAAGTGCCCAGAGTAAGTGTGATAGACTTTGTGATCCTGGGGAATGGGAAAGAAGAGAATGTTTATTTGCAGTATGTGGCTAAGAGGGAAATTATTTCCAACACACAAAGGATGAATGATAAAACCACTTGTTGAGGCATTTATCCCCCTGAAAATCAGCTATGACTTGGGGCAAGGTCAGTTAACCCAGTGGTGCCATGTATTGCAGAGAGCCCTGAACTGGGGCTGATCTACCCGGGGATCCATCAGGTCTGCTCACCTGCAACTAACTTGTACAGTTATGGAGTTGGTCAGTGAACCACTCTAACCATCAGTTTTCTCATCTCAGATGAAGGAGTGACTCTTGTGGCTTAGGGGTGTTCCTTTTTTTATTCTGAGTTGGGGTCTCACTCTGTCACCCAGACTGGAATGCAATGGCCCTATCACAGCTCACCGCAGCCTTGACCTCCTGGGCTCAGGTGATCCTTCCGCCTCAGCCTCCCAAGTAGCTGGGACAACAGGACATACCACCATGCATGACTAATTTTTTTATTTTTATTTTTTGTAGAGACGAGGTTTTTCTATATTGCTCAGGTGGTGTCAAACTCCTGGGCTCAAGCAATCCTCCCAAAGTGCTGGAATTACAGGCAATAGCCACCATGCCTGGCAGGGGGGTGTTCTAAAAAGAGTCTTCAGGCTGGGGACCTCAGCTGTCACATCCCCTTCTCTGTAATATTAACAGAAGTACTCCTCACCTTATCTCCATTTTCCTCTTGGGGATTCTTTGTATGCTATTATTTAAAAAGTGTGTTTTAAAAAACATAATTAAAACACTGAAGTTCTAAAAATAACAGGGCTTAAAATAAATTTTTTAGCATGAAAATTATCAAGCATATAGAAAGTTGAAACAATATTGAAATAGTACAATGAACAACCATATGTCTACCACCTAGATTCAACAGTTGCTAATGCTTGCCATGTTTTATTAGTCCATCCTTCTGTCCATCTGCCCAACCATTGCCCCACTCACCCATCCATCCATGCATCCATCCATGCATCCATCCATCCATACATACATACATGTTGTAGACATTGACAAACTCTACTCATCAGCACTTTGACAGGCATCTCCTAAAACTAAAGGCATTGCTCTACATTATCACATGTGTCACCATTACCATGATTATGAAATTGACAATAATTCACTAATATAAAATAATACCTAGTCTATACCCAGATTTACTGTTATCCTCAAATTGTCTTTTATAGCTTTTTGTTTTCAGTCAGGCTGCAAAGTTCACACATGCATTTGGTATTATATCATGTTAGTCTGTTTATTAAACAGTTTTTTCCAGAGGTCACAGTTAGAGGGAAGGCTCTTCTCTGGATACTGCTAATTTTCTTTATCAGTTAGCCAGGCTTTTCTTTATTTTTTAGTACTTTTCTGTTATGGAGGAAAATGATGCATCTTACATTTTGTTGTACCTTTGTGAATCTGGTTTGGATTTCCAGACCAGCTAAGAAGCTGGTTCCCTTTGGTGAAAAATGGAGGAAGAGAAACAAAATTGGTTAATTAGGATTGTAGGAGAGCACTCTGTTTAGCTCAGGCAGAATAGAGTCGTAAGACCAAAAAAAAAAAGTCGTAGAAAGAAAGATTCAAGTATCAGGTTAAAAAACAAATCCTTGAAGTCCTCAGGGCTGTTTGCCCATGATTAGAGTCTAAAAGAAACTGAGAATTAGAGATCAGGACTGCCTCTCTCACTGATGGCAAGTGCAGCTCCCTGCCTCAGTATAACCTTGCTTGATGTCAGAGCTGCGCCTTTCTTCTCCCTCCTTGGGGTGGAGGGAGAAAGCTGGCAAAACTTGTACCATAGAGAGGGGGCTGTTATGCCCGTAAGTTTGGTTCATGCATCAAAGTTACTTACTCTAAAACTAGATGAGGTTTTAAAGTGTGTTTTTCATCTTTCCAAGGTCATGAAATTTGACAGGCAAATATATCACTTCTGAGAGTTTCAGGATTAACCCTCAATTCCCAGACCTTGCCCCTACCCTCTGCCTCCTTTTTTTCAACCTTGTCTTGCCCTAGCCCAGGGACAAGTCATAGCTCTGGGTGTGAATTCCAAAGGAGTAAACTCAATGGAATGTGCCTGTTCTTCAAGAGACATTGCCTACTGGCAGACATGTTTTGTTTTGCCCACACAGTGATGTAAAACAAAACAAAAATGCTGAGAGACATATACAAATTCAGAGATTTCATGGAAAAATCTGGCATTCCCATTATACTTGAAAATTGGAAGAGGAGGCAACAGTTGGTGGGAACTGAGCTGAACTGTCAGAAAGGTTTCTAGTTTGCCACAGTTTCCATCAGCTCTTATTGTTTCTCCTCTGAATCTAAGTAGCTTTACACATTCATGCTGCTTGCCCAGACACTGCAGGCATTTAAGTTTGCTACCTCTGACTTGGCATGTCCCTTGGGACCCAAGAGTTTTAGCTGTTATACAATTTTCTAGCTTCTGAGTAATCTGTTTTTCACTTCCTGGGACCTCATGATTTTATCAAGTGTGACAGCCTCGTTGAAGAAAAGGATCAGAACATCACCAAATCCTTTCTCAGAAGACCCTAGGAGAACTTTCCACATAGGCTTTGGTTTGGAAAGAGAGATGCTTCTTCTGAGCATCTGATTACCCCTCAAAGCAGGGCACCATGCAGCTTCTAGAAGGCTTAGAATCAGATTTGTCACCCACTCTTTAATAGGTATAGTGTGTTTGCCTTATTCTTGACATTTTATATACTTGTCCATTTCTTTCCTGCTTAAAAAAATCAAATGATCATTTGTGTTATTTAAGCAAGAGCATATTCTTTTTTTTGAAAATAAAGTATGGTACAAATAAATAAAATGGGCACATAATAATCAGAAGTATTTTTATGTTCGTCTCATTGTGGGCTTTTTAATTCCAGGCCAGATGTTCTTTGGGTGCCAGGCCTAGTTGCTTACAAGGGAAGAGGCCCTTGAAAATCTTCCATAGGCCTGGTAGTTGAGTAGATTGAGCTCATGCGGGTCCCCTTAGCTAGGGTGAAGACCTCAAGAGTGAGGAACTGGCACGTGAATTCCATTTTTTGAATTTTCAAGATCTGTGCTCTTTCCACTACCTTGTGCCAACTCCTTCATCCCTGCTCCTTCCTCCTCCTATTCTGGGAAGACCCAAGCTTTCAGCTGTTGCTTTTGAATGTATACACAGTTCTAGCAGCTCCTTCTTGGAGCTCTTTCCAATTAGCATTAAATACAGTTTCACTTGCCCTGAGGTTTCAGACAAAGCATTTTAAAGGAGCCAATCCTTGATGTATTTATTTTTCCTTTGTGAACATTTGGAAGCACAGGTTCAGTGCTTCTTCTCCAATGTGACTGGGACATCACCTTCTGTCAGCATTTCCTTCCATGGCTTCTCCAAGTTGGGTGTGGCTTGTTACCTGAGGGATCTATGAATACCTAGGGCAGTGGAGTCATCATTATTCTCTCTCTGCTCACTTTACCCTATTCTCTAGTGCGTAGACTGTAGCATTTTGCTTTCTACCTTTTTCAAATGCTATACTTATATTATTATTATTTTTTTTCATTCGGGTGATGCATTGATATTGTTCAACATTCAAAAGATGGAAAAGAGCCAGGCTCGGTGGCTCAGCCTATAATCCCGTGCCTTTGGGAGGCTGAGGTGAGTGGATTGCCTGAGTCCGCGGGTTCGAGACCTGCCTGGGCAACTTGGCGAGACCTCATCTCTACAATAAATCAAAAATTAGCCGGGTGTGGTAGTGCGTGCCTGTAGTTCCAGCTACTTGGAAGGCTGAGGCGGAAGGATCGCTGGAGCCCAGCAGGTCGAGGCTGCAGTGGCCAGGAGCGGCCACTGCACTCCAGTCTGGGCGACTCAAAAAAAAAAAAAAAGCAGAAAAGGGTAACAGTGGAAGTGCGGCCATTCAGTTCCCTTCTCCAGAGACTTCCAGAATTTTTATATAGGCACGAAGCCCTCCAGAGATGGTCTCTTCAAACTCTAGTACATCCATAGTTCTAGTTGGTGGTTGTGAGGATTTAGTAAAATGGCAGCCGGCTAAGCACACTGTCTTGCCCTCTGTTCCATTCACTTCACAGTATCTCATAGGGATTCTGTCATATCAATATATAAAAAAATAGAACATATATGTGTGTAGCTTTATCATAGTTCATTGAAGATTGTTCTATAATTTATTCAGGTATTCCCTGCTGATGTATGTTAGAGTTGTATCCATTATTTTGCTCTTACGAGCATCATCATAATGGACAACCTTATTCACATTTCACATCAACCACATGCCAGCGTGTAGAAAGGATTCATTTCTAGAAGTAGAATTGAAAGGTATGCTCCTTTGTGATTTTGATCAGTATTGCTAAATCTCCCTCTGCTGAGGTTGAACCAGTTGACACATCCACTGGCACTGGGGAAGTCTCCATTTTCCTTGTTCTCTTCCCCCTTCTTCCTTTCTCCTTGTCTCTTCTCTTCTTTTCCCTTCCTTGCCAGTTCAAACATACTGGTAACTTGGCAGTAGAGGGCAGTTATTAAACCCACCTATTCACCCCATTCTACCTTGGAATCTGAATTTCTGTCTCTTCTACTGTTGTGGATTCTCAGGCCCCCTCAGGTAGTGTAAATCAGAGCTTCTCCTGCCATGCTGATTTGTGTTGGACCAGGACTTTGTAGCCTGATTCAGGTCACCAACTGATTCTTTTTTGCCTTTCCTCCTCTTTCTGTGGGAGTACATTTTTCATGGAGATCAGGGCCCTCCAGCTGCTACGATGATCCTCCCTTGCCAGGGAGAAGCTATTAATAGAACTGAGAAGTGAGCTGGTGTTCCATCCCTCCAGCTTCCTCTCACAATAGCTAGGAGGAATCAGCTATATAACCTCCAGATGAGTTCCTAGGCCATTTAGGAGTGAAATGAATATTTGAGAAAAAGTGACAATGTAGAGGAAAGAACAATTGAAGGAATATTTAGAATTTCCCCACCCCAACTTCACTCTGGAAGAAAGAGCCTAGTTCTTATGATTAAAATGCATGGCTGTTTAAGTCCCAGGCATCTTGAAACTGAACAAGTCTATGCATCTTCTATGGAGCTTACACTTAGGAGGTTTTTCTTTTTCTTTTTTTTAGAATGAAAAGTCCCTCTTTTGTTTTTGGTAATGATATAAAGGAAGAATGTCACCTATGCACCACTTGGGTGTCCGAGAAGGACTGTGGGTACCATGTAGCCCACATTAAACAATTGGCCCTTGAGAGTTGATGATTCAAGTTAGTTTGACATGAGAAATTGCCAGAGACCTGAAACTCATCATTATTAACCTTGTGGCACAATATTGCCATAACCAGTAGCCAATTCTCATTTTTTATTTTCCTTCTTTCTTTTTTTTTTTTGGATGGAAGAAAGGCTCATTGATGAAAGTTGGCTCAGTTTTTTTTGTTTAAGTTAAGTGGTCAGACCACCAAGGAGAATTACTTTCCTTTGATTGGGAACAGGTCCTAATACAGATGTCCTTCACATGGGCAATCTACTTTTCTCATATATCCCACAATCAGTTCGGGCTGTGTTTATATATAGACACCCACCCACAAAGACTGTGAAGCATCTGTTGTCACTGTCTAAGTCTTCCAAAGGAATCACCTTCTAGTAATTCATGGTTTTTATAGCTTAAGTACCTTTGCAATGAACGATTGGCTTCTTTCTTCTTTCCTCATCCATAAGCAGAACAAATGACAAAAAGAGAACTTGAGATAGGGAGGATTTGGGGAAATGCATATTTTTCAGATAATATCCATGCTTTCTCTGAACACAGAGGAAGAACACGGTAGAAATTCTGGAAGGGAGAGCCCAGGTCTTTCCAGATATGGCTCCATTGGCTGCTGTGTGTCGCTGGTCAAGTGATGAGGGTTTTTGCTGAAGATTTGCTTTCCCATGTGGCAATAGGTATTTTAGAACCCAGCCTTGTGGTAACCACCGAAGTCCCCAGAATTACACAAGAGTTCATCTGGGCATCCTTCCCAAAGACGGGCCCTGTGCCACCCCAACCATTCACTCTGTTTATAATGTTATTCCAGTGTGTTGGGCTTGCTTCCACTTGTGGCCCGAAGAAGACATTTCTTACCATAGATCAAAGACTTGAGACATTGCCTCCCCACAATTCCCAATCAGTGACCCCTTCTCCTTCCCTCAATTCCCACTTCATTTCTTCCCAAAATTCCTGATGAGCCTCACTCCTTCCCACAATTCCCATTGTGCTCCATTCCTTCCCATAATCCCCAGTAAGCCTCGCTTCTTCCCACAATTCCTTTCCCAATCCCTAGTGAGCCCTACTCTTTCCCACAATCCCCAGTGAGCCCCATTCCTTCCCACAATCCCCAGTGAGCCCCACTTGTGTGGTATGTCTTGAGTGCCCCACCACATGCTTCACTATAGCCTTCCAGTATTATCTCTTTCTTTCTTTTTTTTTTTTGAGTCGGAGTCTCACTCTGTTACCCAGGCTGGAGTGCAGTGGCAGCGGCACACTCATGGCCACTGCAGCCTCAACCTTCTAGGCTCAGGTGATCCTTCTCCCTCAGTCTTCCAAGTAGCTGGAACTGCAGGCACATGCCACCAAATCCAGCTAGTTTTATAAATTTATTTTTGAGATGAGGTCTTTCCAAGTTGCCCAGGCTAGTCTCGAACCCATGGGCTCAAGCAGTCTTCTCATCTCAGCCTCCCAAAGTGCTGGGATTACAGGCGTGAGCCACCGTGCCTGACCCAGTATTGTCTAGTTCATGATCCATTTTCAACCTTCGATTTTTTTCTTCAGAGTTTCTTATGGCAGCTCTTCAATATATCTTTGTTAAATAATGGTAATAAACCATCAATAACCCCTAACTTTCTGAGCCTGTACCTCATCTTTTTTCATTGGGATTTCTGTACTGTCGTTACATTGCAGGGCCTGACTCATCAAGAACTTAAGCAGAGTCTATTCGAAAAGATATTTTTTAAATGAAGTACAGAACTAAATGCTTGTTCACTGCTGCCTGTTCATTGCTAAGGTAATGCCTGGTGTCTTATAAATACATATCATATGGTGGAGCACTCTGGTGGGCTGAATAGTGACCTCCAAAGATATCTAGGTCCCCATCCCTGGAACCTGTGAATGTTACCTTATGTGGCAAAGGGGACCTTGCATGCGTGATCAAGTTAAGGCTCTGGAGATGAGGAGAGTAGCCTGCATTATCCACGTAGTCCCTAAGTGCAGTCACAAGTGTTCCTCTAAGAGGGAGGCAGAAGGGAATATGACTACAGAGTAGAAAAAGGTCGTGTGGCTGGAAACAGGGATGCAGCTGTGAGCCAACAGCATGGTGGCTTCCAGAAGCTGTAAGAAGTGAGGAATGCATTCCCTCCTGGGGCATTCAGACGAAGCCAGCCCTGCTGACACCTTGATTTTAGCCTAGTGAGACTGATTTTGGACTTTTGACCTCCAGAATGATGAGAGTTTAAATATGTCATTTAAGCCGGGCTCGGTGGCTCAGCCTGTAATCCCGCGCTTTGGGAGGCTGAGGTGAGTGGATTGCCTGAGCCCGCGGGTTTGAGACCCGCCTGGGCAACTTGGCGAGACCTCATCTCTACAATAAAAAAAAAAAAAAATTAGCCGGGCGTGGTAGCGTACACCGGTAGTTCCAGCTACTTGGAAGGCTGAGGCGGAAGGATCGCCGGAGTCCAGCAGGTCGAGGCTGCGGTGGCCGGGAGCGGCCGCTGCACTCCAGTCTGGGCAACAGAGTGAGACTCCAACTCAAATAAATAAATAAATAAATAAAAATTTTTAAAAATTAATATGTCATTTTAATCCCCAAGTGTGTGGTTATTTGTCCCATGAGCCATCAGAAACTAATACAAGTATAAATGCTAAGACTTAAGACACAAAGGATTCCTGTATCCTGAAATTCCCGGTGCAATTACCCCACTTTAGTTCTGGTCATACACCATGATCATTAGACTTCAGAGCCAAGACCAGAACCAAGACCAGATCCCACATGTGCTGTCTGGGACTTTGGCAGCTGGTGGAAGAAGGGAGCTGATATGGAATCCATGCTGGCTGGGTTCCCCTTCCCCTGATGCCTGCATCAGCAAGGACTGGACTCAGATGCTAGTTTTCCCAATTAGACCTTCATTTTTCTCTCACGCAAGAACTTTGGAAGTGGACAGTACAGTTTGGGAGCCTAGGCTATGATACCATCAGTGCCCATGACTGATTCAATCTTTCCTCAAAGCATTAGTCTGTGACTGCTCCACTTCCAAGTGTTGCATCTATGTCACGGGCAGGATGAAGAGGGAAAGTGAAGGGCAGGAAGTGCATGCAAAATTACCTCAGGAATTCCTCTGGTATATCAGTGGCCAGAATCATGCTGCATGGCCAACCATAGCTACAAGGGAGTCTGCAAAGATGATTACTTTTTTTTTTTTTTTTTTGAGTTGGAGTCTCACTCTGTCGCCCAGACTGGAGTGCAGTGGCCGCTCCCGGCCACCGCAGCCTCGACCTGCTGGGCTCCAGCGATCCTTTCGCCTCAGCCTTCCAAGTAGCCGGAATTACAGGCATGCTCTATGGCTGACTTTTTGATTTATTGTAGTTGAGGTCTTGCTGCCCAGGCGGGTCTCGATTCCGCGGGCTCAGGCAATCCACTCACCTCAGCTTCCCAAAGGTGCAGGATTACAGGCTGAGCCACCAAGCCCGGCTAGGACGATTACTTTTGACTAGGTACATGACTACCCAGAATTAAACTGGTTAATACAGAGAAAAGAGAAAATGATATGAGGTGGACATCCAGCAGTGTCTGTCCTGGTGGTCATAAATTCTGACTCTGGAGTCATATAGTTGCCTTGGTTCGGATTCTGACTCCACTACCTGGACCATGGCTTATTGTTTAACTGTTCTTAGTCTGAGTGTTCTCCTCTGTAAAATAGGGATAGTAACTAACTGTATGGTAGGATTTTTTGGAAGAATTAAATGAGGTCATATGGTGTGAAACGTTTAGAGCAGGGGTCTGGCCGTTAGCAAGCATTCAGTTACTGTCACTGCTCTGGTCATCATGGCTATTGTCATCGTCTTTCCTTCCTCCTCCTTCCCCTTTTCTCCCCTCTTTTCCTTCTCTTCTTCCTCATCATCATCATCATCATCACAATCACCACCACCATCATCATAGTTACTCCCTCACCCCACCATGTTAAACCTATGTGGTTTTCTTCTTGGCAATCACATATCCAAAAGTAATACAGCATTTTCCATAAAAGCTGTCATGAAAGGTGTTTCTTTCTCTCCATGAGTTTCCTTAAGCTACACACAGAACCCACTGAAATTTTACCTCCATAGTTTGTGCCTTTTCTAGGAAAGTGTCCTCCTGGGCTTTGTCTTACACCTCCTGGCACATATTTGGCATGAATGCACTCACACGTGCACAACTAACACACACTATGTTTGTTGAGTGAATGAATTAATATTTCACTGAATAACAAACACATGCTGATTATACTCCTCGTGGAGCTAATTTGTTTTCATCTGTGAGAGCAAGGCCAAATCACCAGATTGATGTCTTTGGCTGTATATCAAAAGAACTTTTCGTTACAGCTGATAAGTGGACCCAAATATGCAATAATAGTGGTGGTCATCATAACACTGCAACCCCTGTCACCACCCCAGCCTGTGTAGGGCACACACTGTGGGCCAGTTGCCAAGAAAGACAGGCTTCATCACAGTACATTTGGCATCTCTCTGGGATTGGGGATTTACATGCCAAAACCTTGCTCTTGGGACTTGGGTTCCACTAGCAAGTGTAGGGCTTCTGAGAAAGGAGTTTTTCTCACCATTGCATGCTCTTAAGATGTCTCAGCCCATTTCTACCCCTTTCAGATGTGCTAGCTCCTGAGAGAACCCAGTTCAGTTTCCAAAGAGTAACGAACCTCACTAGGGCACGGGCCAAGGGAGCACCCTCATTGACATCATGGACAAAGGCCAGGCTCAGCATTGGAGTGGATGCTAAGGAATCTTCAGAGAAATGGACATTGAGCCCGTAATCCCAGCACTTTGGAAGGCTGAGGTGAGAGGATTGCTTGAGGCCAGGAGTTCAAGACCAGCCCGGGCATCATAATGGGACCCTCTTTCTCCGTTTTAAAAAAATGAACAAGCTGGGCTTGGTGGCTCAGCCTGTAATCCCGTGCCTTTGGGAGGCTGAGGTGAGTGGATTGCCTGAGCCCGTGGGTTCAAGACCCGCCTGGGCAGGCGAGACCTCATCTCTACAATAAAATCAAAAAATTAGCCAGGCGTGGTAGCGCGCGCCTGTAATTCCGGCTACTTGGAAGGCTGAGGTGGAAGGATCGCCGGAGCCCAGCAGGTTGAGGCTGCGGTGGCCAGGAGCGGCCACTGCACTCCAGTCTGGGCGACAGAGTGAGACTCCAACTCAAAAAAAAAAAAAAAAAAAAAAATGAATAACAGCAACAAAAGAAATGGGCATTGATTGAGCATGAGAGCCAGCTGCCTACATGGATTCAGGGAAGATTTCAAATACCTAGTGCTCTCAAAGTCTAACTTAATTTGTGATTTGCGAGTAGTCACCCAGAAACTGTGGGGAAATAGATACACGATGTGAAAAATGCCAGACATGCTGAGGGTTACAAAACAAAAAAGAGGGGGAGGGTGTGGTGTGAGCAATTTCCCACAACTTGGTGGGCATTTATGATATCTTGGTGGCAAAGTGTGGTTGGACTGGTTGTTTTACTATTGATCACACTCTTTGTATGTCTTCAGCTAAATTGTTTGGTAATACAAGGCCCAATGCGTATAAACAAATTCCTTTCTTAATCTTCTGAGCAACAAATACTTGACAGATTCAAGCTTGGAGAATTCAAGTTCTACCACAAGCTCCGGAATGGAGAGGGTTCATAAAGGGAAGAGAGACACAAGGTATGCAGAGAGGTGCTCACACTGTCACTTCCACCACCCCGGGAGCACTGAGCAGGCATGGGATTCCTCTGCAGTTGTTGGGTTCTTGAGCTGTTTTCCTTCCTGGGCAGATGGCTGTTAACTGTTTCCTGACTGGCGATGCTGGGATAGTCAGCTAGCAATGTGACCCTTACATATCTATGCAAAGAAATGCAGACCAGTAGTCCTATATTTCGACTTATTTATGGTGGTTAGGTCTGTAGGAGGCATGACAAGTGAGGAAAGAGCCAAGGGGATCTTCATTTAAATTATAATGCTTTTATTTTTTTAAAGAGGGAAAAGTGTTCAGGTAATACAAATCACTTTTAAAAAGGGGGACTGAGGCAGAGGATTCCTTGAACCTATGAGTTCAAGACCAGCCTAGGCAACATAGTGAGAACTTTTCCCTATTAAAAAAATTATGACACAATGGTGGCACATACCTGTTGTCAGTCCCAGCTACTTGGGAGGCTGAGGCAGAAGGATCACCTGAGCTCAGGAGGTTGAGCTGTGGTAAGCCATGATCCCGCCACTGCACTCCAGCCTGGGTGACAAAGTGAGATCCTGACTCAAACAAAGCAAAGCAAAGCAAAACAAAACAAAACAAAAAGTAGCATGGAGGTATTTGTTTTTTGTGGCTGCCATAACTAGTTATCTCAAGCATAGTGACTTAAGACAACACAAATGTATTTTTTTATAGTTTTGGATATCGGAAGTCTGACACAGGGTCTCGTTGCGCTAAAATCAAGGTGTCGCCAGGGCTCTGCTTCTCCTGGAGGGTCTAGGGGAGAATCTGTCTTTTCGCCTTTCCAGCTTGTAGAGACTGCCTGCATTCCTTGGCCTTTGGCCTCTTCCTCCATTTTAAGACCAGCAACATGGGGCCGAGTCCTTCTCAAATGGCCATGTTTCTGATTCTTCCTTTTCTTCCTCCCTCTCCTACTTTTGAGGACTCGTGATTACATTAGAGCTAGCTGGATGTCAAGGACATCTTATTTTAAGATGTATTAGCACCCTTAATTTTTTTTAATTTAAAGATGTGAGGTACAATTCAGGGTTAGGTATACAAATGTTCGTTAGGCAGGTACCCTTGTTGATGCAGGTACCCTTGTGTAGCACCCCTAGTTTTATCTTCACCTTCATATTTATAACTTAGCATATTCACAGATTGGTTTTTTTTTAGGTTTTAATTTGGTTTTACAGTATCCTTTTAGTAGGGAAACTCTCTTATATTGCTGGTAATAGGCAAGTTGAGGCTGTAGTTCTGATTCCAGCACTCTGAGCACCTGCCAGATTTTTCTGCATTGGTGGAACCAAGACTCCATGCTGTCTGGTTTTGTGGACAATATGCTTAGAAGCTTCTGCATGTCTTAGGGCTGGTCTTGTGACTAAAACAATCAGACTTGCCTAGGTTCTGTTATAGGCAGACAACCCACAAGATGGTGGCATGTTGACCTCATTCCCTAAGGCCTCTGTCTGTGGACATTGGTTATGTGCCATCCCCTCCCCTTGTTTATAAGCTCCCAGCTGCCTGGTACCCAGGAGGATTTGTAGATACCTGGTGGGCGATTGTATATGTTTTCATCCATTGGGGCAGATGTGTGCTCTACTAAAACCAGAGGTGTTTCATTCTCAGATGACTTGCTTTCTGGCTTCCAAGTACCTCTGGTGCCTAACAAATTACAGGAAACTTGTGCGGTTGGTCAAAATCAATGTCATGGACAGGAAGGCTGAGTTGTAGACTTGGAAATGAGACGGCATAGATTCCAACACAGGGCTCTTTCACTTGGTAGCCGTGGGACCTCAGACTGGGATCCTTGGTTTCCGTACCTATTATTAGGACTAATCACACTGTCTTACAGGTGTATGAGAAAATGTCTGAACTGTGCTGGCAACGGATAGGTGCTTACAGAGGTGTTGTTTTTTGGTTTTTGCTTTTCCACTTCTCACCTACTGTGATTGAAACCTTCCTGTCCTTGGCAGCTGTCCCGGCCATCTAAACCTTGTCTGCTGGTCTGCATTTCAAGGCTCTCCTGCTCTTGAAGGCTGCTAGAGAGAACATCAGAACCTCCTTTCCTGGCTCTCCTGGCCTTTGGTTTTTCCTGTGTAAAGGGCTTAGCATTTAACTTCGCTTCCCTCTCTTTCATCAGACTTCATTTTCATGTTAGAATTGTCCAGTCTTCTAGTCAATTCTGTCAAGGTGACATATTCCTGATATCCCTGCTAGCACAGGATGGAGAGATGAGCTCAAGTTGAAATCTTAGGTCGACTGCTTCCTAACTCGGCTGCTTAACTTTTCTGTACCTCACTGACCAAATCTGTAAAATGGAGCTGGCAGCCAGCTCCTTAAGTTACTATAAAAATTAAATTATGTAAAGAATGGAAAGCACCTTTTAAGAATTGCTTGGCAGCCGGGCTCGGTGGCTCAGCCTGTAATCCCGCGCCTTTGGGAGGCTGAGGTGAGTGGATTGCCTGAGCCCGCGGGTTCGAGACCCGCCTGGGCAGCGAGACCTCATCTCCACAATAAATCAAAAAATCATCTGGGCATGGTAGTGCATGCCTGTAATTCCGGCTACTCGGAAGGCTGAGGTGGAAGGATCGCCGGAGCCCAGCAGGTCGAGGCTGCGGTGGCTGGGAGCGGCCACTGCACTCCAGTCTGGGCGACAGAGTGAGACTCCAACTCAAAAAAAAAAAAAAAAAGAAAAAAGAATTGCTTGGTATAGATGGGACTTATGAACATTTACCCCTCTGCTGCCAGTGCCCTATACAGCCACTGTATTATGCCTTCCGTTAGTGCTGTCAACTGATGTAGGGAGTCTTCTCAGTTTCTTCTGTCAACTCTCTCTTAACCTCATGCTCAGCTGAGGACCCTCTGGGGAAGTCAGTCCATGCATAGGATGGGAGTTCTTGCTGACATCTGTCACAGAGAGAGACCTGCTCCTTCACTTGGCTGTCTGACCTTTTCTGAGCATTCCATTCCAGCTTCTCTCTCTCTCTCTCTCATCAATCCATCAATTATCTACCATGTGTTTATCAATTATTTATCTTCTATCAATCATTCAATCTGTTGATCTAGCCGGGCTCAGGGGCTCAGCCTTGTAATCTTGCGCTTTGGGAGGCTGAGGTGAGTGGATTGCCTGAGCCCACGGGTTCGAGACCAGCCTGGGCAACTTGGCGATACCTTATCTCTACAATAAATCAAAAAAAAAATTATCTGGGCGTGGTAGTGCGCGCCTGTAGTTCCAGCTACTTGGAAGGCTGAGGCGGAAGGATCGCCGGAGCCTAGCAGGTCGAGGCTGTGATGGCCGGGAGTGTGCCACTGCACTCCAGTCTGGGCGACAGAGTGAGACTCCAACTCAAAATAAATAAATAAATAAATAAATAAATAAATAAAAATAATAAAAAAATCTGTTGATCTATCTTTTTTGGTCCTTATTTTGTCACTTTTCTTCTGTCTGTTATAAAAATAGCAAACTTTTTTTATGTGGGATAATTTTTTTTTGGAAGGAGGTTAGGGTCTCACTTTGTCACTCAGACTAGAGTGCAGTGGCATGATCTTGGTTCTCTGCAGTCTCAACCTCCTGGTCTCAGGTGATCCTTTTGACTCAGCTTTATTAGTAGCTGTGACTACAGGTGTGTGCCGCCTCACCCAGCTAAGTTTTCAATTTTTTTGTAGAGATAAGGTCTCACTATATTGCCTAGGTTGGTCTCGAACTCCTGGGCTCAAGCATTTTCAGCCTCCCCAAGTGCTGAGATTAAGAGAACGTTGCTGTAAGAGAATGTTGAACATGAGCCAAATGTAGAATTTTCTCTCAAACAGCTCTTTTTCCTTGCAATTGTTCAGGATCTAAAAGTCATTGGGTGAATAGTAATAGAAATGTTGACATGAAAAGTGAAACTTGTTTTTTGGAAGAAAATGCTTCATTTTGTTAAAAGAATTTTATGCAATAAGAATAATTACATGATTATGAAAACAAAAACAATAATTTATTGTGTGCTTATCCCACTTAACCTGTGCTTACTCTGTTTTGTTTATTCTCACAATTACTCTGTGTCCTTTTATCATCTCCATTTTCAGGTGGTAGCTTGGGTATAGATAATACATATGTTTCCATTGTTTAAAACAATAGAAATACATATATGAAGACAATAAAAGTCACAACAGTATTTTTATTGTACCTACTCACAGTGTTTTTGGGTATATGCTTTCAGACTTTTTACTGTGAATGTATCTTTAGTGTTTACTTATTGATTTCCCCCAAGATTTTAAACTCACTATTTAGTTTGTGCTGCCATGATTTTAAGTGAGGTTACGCTGGCTGTGCCCTTGTGCTGCTTAGAGGGACCCCTTCCTTCTGACTGCTGGTGCTTTTCTTGGTAAGAGTGAAACACACACACACACACACACACACACACACACACACACACGCTCAAGTCTTCAACAACAGCATACTGTTGGTGTACTCGTGTAATCCTGCCAAGTGCTTTGTTTAAGTACTGTTTACTCTCTCCTTTCCTTTCATTAAAAATGGTTATTATTGAATTATTTGGAAAATGTAGAGAAAAAAGATGGCAAGACAGTTGCCGTGATCTCACCATCTTAAGACATATGCCATTAGTCTGTGGTTGCTCTTTTTCCTAACTCGCAGAGGCAGCCTTTTGGTTTTCATGGAACTGTGACTGTTTTAAAAACTCTAGTGAAACATACAGACATGAAAGTGCATATAGCCGGGCTTGGCGGGTCAGCCTGTAATCCCAGCACTTTGGGAGGCCAAGGCTAGTGAATTGCCTGAGCAATTAGCCGGGTGTGGTAGTGCGTGCCTGTAGTTCCGGCTACTTGGAAGGCTGAGGCGGAAGGATCACCAGAGCCCAGCAAGGCGAGGCTGGGGTGGCCGGGAGCGTGCCACTACACTCCAGTCTGGGTAACAGAGTGAAACTCCAACTCAAAAAAAAAAAAAAGAAAGTGCGTATAACACCCACTTGCTGCTGGATGGATTGTAATAAACTAGCACACCCAGATAATCAGTGCACAGAACAAGAAAGAAAACAAGACGCAGAAACCCCCTTCTACCCTCATCCAGTTATCACTGGTCTTACTTGGGACAGCAGAGATTGGTTTTGCCTGTCTTTGTACCTTATGTAAATGGGACCATATGGTAGATACTCTTCAGTGTCTGACTTCTTTTTCTCAACAATATGTTCTTAAGATTTATGCTTAATGTTGCAAGAATTGTAGACTATTCATTCTCTTGGCTATAAAGTATTCTATTATGCTACAATATTTCTAAAAGTATGAAGTCTGTATTTTCCATGTAACATCCTAACCAAATATTTCCCCCTGATTTCACACACTTCTTATTAACATCATTTTATCTATCTATCATTAGAGATAGAGCCCCATTCTGTTGCCCAGGCTGAAGTGCAGGGTTGTAGTCATAGCTCACTGTAACCTTGTACTACTGGGCTCAAATGATTCTCCTGATTCAGCCTCTCGAGTAGCTAGGACTAAGACAGGTGCATGTCACCACACTCAGGTAATCTTATAAAATTTTTTGTAGAGATGGGGTCTCACTGTTTTGCCCAGACTGATCTTCAACTCCTGCCCTACAGCAATCTTCTCTCTTTCGCTTTCCAAAGTGCTAGGATTATAGGTGTGAGCCACTATACCCAGACTTAAACACCATTTTAAATAGCAACATAACGTTTAATGGAACTGGTCTGTATTCTCCTTTTGTTGAATATTTACCATGTTTTTAGTATTGTGGGTTTTTTTTGGGGAGGGGTTTATTTTTCTAGTATAAGTAGCACTGTAGTGAACAGTATCTATTTGCATACACAGAATTTTTGTTGTTGTTGTTGTTGTTATTTGTTTACCTCAGATGGTTTTGTTAGGTTGAATTTCCTGAAGTGGAATGACTAGTTCAAAGGGTCAAGGTCTTTTGATATGGGCTGTCAAATTCCTTTCTAAGGAGATTGTATATATTTTTTTCTCCCACCAGCAGTGAATGAGAATACCTTCCTTGTCACATACTTACCAGTGTCATAGCAAGTGTCAACAAGCGATCCACAGAGGCTCTGCTTAAAATGTTTCCCTTGGCCCTTATTATTAGTATTGACTGCTCTCACCCCAAGTGAAGCATTCATTAGTTCACTGAGCGTTACAGGAAGATAACTTTGGACTTGAACCTAAAGGCGTACCTTCAAGTTCCAGCTCTTTCACTTCTCTGTTATGTGGCTTTAGGCAAGATATTTAACCTTTCTGAATGTCAGTTTTCTTATCTAGAAAATGGGGCTTTTTTTACTCCTGTACTTTTTTCCCCCTGCTTTATCCAGCTTTGCAACCTATAAAATTCTGCTTCTGGAAGAGGGTGTTGATGATTTAATTTCCTTTTTGCTGTGTTCCAGCTCACATGGTAGACTCCTAGCTATAGTACTTTTCAATGCTGCCTCTTTTTTTTTTGAGTCAGAGTCTCACTCTGTCACCCAACCTAGAGTGCAGTGGCACATTCGTGGCCACCACAGCATTGACCTACTGGGCTCAGGCGATCCTTTCAGGCAAAATGGAATTACAGAACTGCAGGCATGCGCCACCACCCTCTGCTAATTTTTTGATTTATTGTAAAGACAAGGTCTTGCTAAGTTGTTCAGACTGGTCTTAAACCCCTGGGCTCAAGCAATCCTCTCACCTCCTCCTCCCAAAGTGCTGGAACTACAGGTGTGAACCACCATGCCCGGCTTCAATGCTGCTTTTCAAGTTGAAGAATTTTGCTACTTACTCAGAACCAGGACTGTACTCTGGGACATGCCTCCTGCTAGAACTACTACTTCTCTCTTTGTTCATTCATTATTCACTTTTCTAACAAACTTATTGAACAACTAATATGACTCAGGCACTCTGCTTAGTATGGGGGATACAGAGATAAAATAAACTTGCTCTGTGCTTGTAAGAAAGTTAGCATCCAGAGTCTGGCAGATGAGGAGGCCAGTGGTGAGGTAAGAGCTCCAGGAAATGCGAACCTAGAGAAGGGGCATCTGTCTCCTCCAAGGAGACAGAAGGAATGGAGGAGTCAGTGAAGGCTTTTGGAAGGAAGTTGTTTTGTGGCTAAATTTTGAAGGATGAATAGAAGTTAGCCAACTGAAGAATTGTGGATGCATGAGTACGATGGTGTTTTGGATATGTACATACACATGCACACACATACTCTTACTTCAGGTAAAGCAGTATTTGTTCCATGTGGGTGATTTTTGCTTCCCAGGGGACATTTGTCAGTGTCTGGAGACATTTATATCTGTTACAGTGTGATGGAAAAGGGCTATTGGCATCTAGCATATAGATGCTGCTAAGCATCCTGCAATGTGCAGGACACGCACCCCCAAACAAAGGATGACCTGACCCAAATGTCAATAGTTCTGAAGCTGAGAAACCCTGTGCTAGGACACAGGGAGGAGTGGGGAGGATAATGGCAGAGAGGAGTTCTTTGCTCCCTTTCCAGAAATGGAGGTTGTGTGTGTGTGTGTGTGTGTGTTTATGAATGTGAATTGGAAGAATGCGATGTTGCCATGTTTCTACTGCTTGGAGGTTGTCCTGTCTAGGTTCTGGAAGCCTGCTCTCTGCCTGCTGACTCCCTGTCCAGAGAGTTAGCGACTCAGCAGGTGTGCCTCACCACCAGCTCCCTTCACAGTGTCCTCATCTTGATTTATTAGAGCATTTTATTCCCCCTTCAGTGTTTATGACATCCAGGGACTTGGTTGAACCACGAGGAAATGAGAGTGGACAGTGAGACTATTATCATTCATTTTCACTCCCCATAAACATCTTCTGTTTCTTTTTTCGAAGACATTGCTAATCCCCTCGTGCATTGGCTTTGCATGTTCTTTTTTCAGCTTCAGTAGAAAAAGCAAAGTGGTAGTGACTTTTTCCTTATGGCTGCTGAAAAGGTTACACAGTATTTGGACCGCTGCCTGCTTCTACCCTGGAGCACAAAGGATCCAGGAGTAGAAATTGGTTCTAACAATATCCTTTTAGAAAACACCGAGGGGATGTGAGTCACTTTTCCTTTGAGTTAAAATCACTGCGTCCCTCAAGTTCAGAGTCAGAGGATGACATGCACTTGACCTCTACTTCCTGGGAATTGAGGGGCAATAATTGAGTGACTGTAGTGACACAGAACTGGCCTATAGAAACCTCTAGGAGCTCAGAGTCAGGGAGGACTTCTTTTTTTTGTGTGTGTGTGTGTTTAAATTTTTAGAGAAGTTTTGGTTTTGATGGGATTAGAGACAGGAATGAGGTCAGAGTACATAAAGTAGAGTGAAATTTCCAGCTTTTTGTTATAGTTGGAGGAGTTACATAGCTTAGAGTTCCTTGTTTGCAAGCAACAGAAAATAACTAGATGACTTAAGGAGATGGAAAACATTATATTGTATCTTATATGAGTTTGCTTGCATATAACAGAAACTCAACCTCATTGTGGCTTATATTCGAGAAGGAGGCAGCCCTGGTTTGGTGACCCAGTGTTCCTGGGAATCCTAGGTTCTGTTATTCCAGGCATATAACTTTCATTCTCCTGCCTGGAGACTTGTGGTCACCACCACCAGGAATACAGGGACCCGTCTCTTCATGATGCTGCCTTTGGGAATACTCAACCCTAATCCCCTTCCTTCCTTTCTTGTATGATTCAACTCCAAATTTAGATTTTTTTTTTTTTTTGAGTTGGAGTCTTACTCTGTCGCCCAGACTGGAGTGCAGTGGCCACTCCCGGCCACCGCAGCCTCGCCTGCTGGGCTCCAGTGATCCTTCCGCCTCAGCCTTCCAAGTAGCCGGAACTACAGGCGTGCACTACCACGCCCGGCTGATTTTTTGATTTACTGTAGAGATGAGGTCTCGCTGTCCAGGCGGGTCTTGAACCCGCGGGCTCAGGCAATCCACTCACCTCAGCCTCCCAAAGGCGCGGAATTACAGGCTGAGCCACTGAGCCCGGCAAATTTAGATTCTTAACAGAAAGGCTTGTTGCCTGGTTTTGGTCAAGTGTCCATTTCTCTGAGATGAAAACCCTGTAAAAGTTGGAACGGGTGACAGTTTCTTCATGCCACATATCCAGTAAGACACTTTTCAAAGTGAAGGATTAAAATGGGCAGCCTGAATTTTGTTTGCCTGTTTGTTTTTGGATCCATGCAGTTGAGAGAAATGAAGAAAAAAAAGGTAGCTAGCATTTAGTGGGTAACCACCCTGTGAATTGACTTATAAGCAATGGACCCCCTTTTGATAAATAATGAGGTCTAGAAAAAAATAGACCCCAAATAAATTGGTCCTTCCCCTCTCAATCTTTACCTTGTGCACAACCCAGTTTTTCTTCATGAGATGGAGAAAGCTATTTGGGAGAATCTTCTGAGACCCCAGCATTTAGCGCCCCCCCAATGGCTTCTTAAGGCTCATCTCTACTCCTCCTCCTCCTCCTTTCCCTCTTCTCCCCCTCCTCCCTCCTCCTCCTCCTCCTCCCTCTCTTCCCCCTCCCTCCCTCTCTTCTTCCTCCCTCCTCCTTCTTCTTGCCTCTCCTACTTCTTGATCTATGGTTCATATATTTGGCCCTTTAATTCAATTTGAGTCCTTAAAACAAAAAAAAACAGATGTTAAGAACACAACCAGCCGGGCCTGGTGGCTCAGCCTGTAATCCCGCGCCTTGGGAGGCCGAGGCGAGTGGATTGCCTGAGCCCATGGGTTCAAGACCCGCCTGGGCAACTTGGCGAGACCTCATCTCTATAATAAATGAAAAAAAATTAGCTGGGCATGGTAGTGTGCGCCTGTAGTTCCAGCTACTTGGAAGGTTAAGGCGGAAGGATTGCCGGAGCCCAGCAGGTTGAGGCAGTGGTGGCTGGGAGCGTGCTACTGCACTCCAGTCTGGGTGACAGAGTGAGAATCCAACTCAAAAAAAAAAAAAAAAAAAAAAAAGAACACAACCTTTACAGACACACTATTTGTATTCAAATGGCCTTGGATAACTTAATAAAGCCTATCTTTGCATCTGTTTTCATATCTGTAGATTGGGCATGGTACCTACTTTATAGAGTTGTTTTGGGGAGTAAATGGAATAATAAATATAAAACGCTTTAAATTGTGCTGTACATATATAATGTGTCCTACAAATATTGGCTATTAAAATATGTTTAAAAAACTTTTAATTCCAATATGGAGTCATAGGAATTTACAGATCCCTGTATTCCTTTACCCAGTTTTCTACAATGACTCCTTATATAACTATAATTTAGTATCAAACCAGGAAATTGTCACTGGAACAATGTGAGTATTTAGTTCCAGTCAGGTAAACCAATGGCCCCTATCCCCCCAAATATGTTTATATCCTAGTCTCTGCTACCTGTGAATATTCTGTATAACATAGAAAAGGGGAGTTAAGGTTGCAGATGAAATTAAGGTTACTTGTCAGCTGGAGTTAAAATAGGGAGACTATCCGAGGTTATCTGGGTGGACCCAGTGTAATCACAAGGGTCCTTAAAAGTAGGAGAGTGCATTGGATCAGTGGCTGTGTGAGAAGGACCAGTGGGTGTCGTGAGATGCTATGTTCAGCTTCAGTGAATTTTTTTTTGGAGATCCTTTCAGTGCATTTGCCCACTTCATGGTGGGTGGTTTCTGAGTGCACTTACCCCCACCATGCTGAGCGTTCAGCAGTTTTTGACCAAAAACTGCATGATCCCCATGCCCTGCCCTCCCTATTCACCCAATCTTGCCTCGAGTGACTTTTTAAATTTGTTTTCCTGGATGAAAAAGTCCTCAAAGGGAAACATTTTGCTTATGTGGAAGAGGTGAAACAACAACAGATGGTAGAAACATGAAAAGGCATCAAAATTGATGAGTTCAAAAACTGTTTTGAGCAGTAGAAAAAGCATCTTGACAGGTGTATTGTAGCAAGGAAGAGTACTTTGAAGGTGACTGAAGTTTAAACACGTAAGAATACATACACAATTTTTTAATAAATAAATTCCAGGTTTTTTTGGGTTCTCCTTATATGAATAATGATATATTTGGGTGAGGATATTTGTCCACTCTCTCTCTCTCCAGCTATCCTGGAACTGTATGAAGGGCAGAAACTTGATATGTTTTACTCAATGTTGATTTCTTAGCTTCACGTATGTGACTTCATAGACCGTAGGCACCAAGTAAGTTTTTGCTGAATGAATGAACAAATGACAGTATTCAAGATGAAGAACTGAAATTGTACCTGGGTTTTTAAGTGGAAGAATGCACAAGCATTATAAGTAATTTTACATGCATTTACTCTATCAACTTTTATTTATTATCACCTTCTGTTTGGGCTGTCACACTAAAGTGGTTCTGATCTGGTATCTGGGAGTAGTTATACTTCTGTGAACTTCAAGCAGACAGTTTAACATGACTGAACCTGCATTGCACAGCAGACAAATTTTGCAGTATTACTCAATTCCTGGCTTTTTACAGAAATAGTTTGGTTAATTTATACCGATAAAATAAATCCCAATAATTTTTCCCAAAAATGTGTGCTTTTTTTTTTCAACTCACAATGGTCTTGAGAAGAATTGAAGAAGCAAACTTATCTCTTGGCCAAATGCTTTTCAGAATTATTCATCCAAAGATAGCAGGCTGCACCCGGGGGAACCCAAACAGCTGGGTGAAGAATGAAATATCCAGATGTTTTCAGGTATCTGGATGTTTTTAACCATCTGTTTCTCTTGGCTATTGACAAATGATCCAGCTGTTTTGCAGAAGATGGTATACCTTGTCTAACAAAATAGAGAGGTAGTATTCTTAGAAAAATTTGATGTCATCTTGCATGTACTAATCCAGGGTCTATATGTTTAATTAGAAGCATGATTTGGTCACAAAAAAATGAAAATAGCATCATGTTTTCTGAAGCTGTTTTGCTGTGAATGTCAGACTGCAAGGATTTTAGCTTAATTGTCTCATTTGCCATCATAGTCTATGTTATTTTTAGCCTTGTTCTATTTATAATGTTTTCACACCTTAACCAATAGCTTTATAGATGGAATATGAGAATGCTGATCTTCAGCACTGCTAAAACCTGCATACTGCCTAAACATTTTGGTGTTTTTTAAAAAGTGTAGAAAAAGTTGGGTACATAAAATTCCTTTTGTAAACAGGAATTTATAAGCACTGATTGAATGTGTAGCTTTCCAGAGTAGGAATTTTGGAAACTGAGCAGCATTTGCCTCCCTGCCCCCACCCCCCAGTTTTCTTTTGTTTAAGGTTAAGCATAGGCTCATTGTTACTTTTTTAAAAAATTAAATTGGGGCTCGCGCCAAATGATGTCATTGGATCTTATTGAAACTTTAAATGAAACGTATTCATAGTCTGCCACGAGATTCCATGTCTGATGGCTGTGAGTCTGTAGGACTGAATTTGAAGTCCTTTAAAAGGATGTCCTAACAGTGAATAAAGACGTGGGGCTTGAATTTATGTGTTATCTTATTACTCTGTCATTTTCCTGAGTGGTACTCCAGAGCGCATGGAAAAGTAAATTATGGGAAGCCGCGTGGTAGAGTAGTTAAGGGTGATGAAGTAGGAGCGAGAACACACGCTGGGTGCCTGGTGTCAGCACACGCATCATGGGTCCTTTTCGTCAAGGGCTGTCATCTGTGTGTTTCCAGCTATGAAGCACAGTTCTAAACAGCAACATGTGGAGACTAGGGAGAGGTGGATGGGGAGGCACAGGATTCTGGTGACGTTTAGTGACATTAGTTTTCAAATGGATGTAAATGGATTTCATTTGTAAGTGTTGGTTAAACATGTTGTAAGTGGCAGAGACAGGTTGTGGATGGAACGCACGTTCGAATTGGTACATCAAAACAGCAGCTGAAGTGGACAAACCCAGATGTCTTGCCTAAACACTTGACTCCAAATGTTACGAAAAACCAAATGGTTTCAATTTCATCCTATATGAATGAGATGATTGTGTATTTACTTCTCGCTTGCCCTGGCAGTGGGATGGGGTTGGAGGTGGAAGACAAGGACAAACAATTCAACATAGCAAATGAGCCAAATCCATCTGGATTTTGTTATATGCTGATCATATAGTTTGTTCTATTGTTTTTTAACGTCTTCCTAACCTTCTGTGCATTAGCCAGCATTAGGGGAAAAAAATGACATTTTGACTTTAACTCCCTTTGTAATGTAATGGATTGTTATATTTTTCTAAAGTTTCTTTCTTAAAGGAATAGCATGTACCAATGATGGCTAGCATTTATTGAGTGATTATGGCCAGCATCTATGCCAAAGGCTTTCATACTTACTCCTTTTAAGACTTCTCAACAACCCAGTGTCATGGATATTATTAACTCTATTTAACGGTGGGGAAATGGGATTCAAAGAAAAGAAGTAACTTGCCCATAGCATCATACAACCAGTGAGTGCCAGAGGCAGGATTCGAACCTCAGAGTTCTGAGTTAAATCTTCTGAATTCACTCTTCATCACTGGATGTTGCTGCCTCTAATGATTACTTTACTCTTATAATTGGAAACAAAGTGAGTCTATGAAGCAAGGATTGGCAAACTCTTTACTGTCTGTAATGGAAGAGACAGTAACTGTTTTAGGCTTTGCAGTGCAGTCTCTGTTGCCACTACTCAAATCTGTCAGTATCTCCCCAAAGCAGTCATAGTATGTAAATGAGTGGGTATGGGAGTATTTCAATTTTTAAAAACTTTATGGACACTGAAATTTTAATTTTACATAATCTTCGTGTGCCACAAAATCTTCTCTTGATTTTTTTTCCCTACTGTTTAAAATTCTTAGCTCACATTCTTTGTTTGTTTGTTTGTTTTGAGTTGAAGGCTCACTCTGTCACCCAGGCTGGAGTGCAGTGGCATGCTCATGGCCACTGCAGCCTCAACCTGCTGGGCTCCGGCGATCTTTCAGCCTCAGCCTTCCAAGTAGCCAGAACTACAGGCATGCACTACCAAGCCCAGCTAATTTTTAAAAAATGTATTGTAGAGACGAGGTCTCACCATGTTGCCTGGGTGGGTCTTGAACCCACGGGCTCAGGCAATCCACTCACCTCGGCCTCCCAAAGTGCTGGGATTACAAGCTGAGCCACCGAGTATGACAGCTCACATACTTAACTCATAGGCCACACAGAAATTGATAATGGGTCAGTTTCCTGACATCTAGTATAGAGAGATGGTAGAGAATACATTGCCTACCTGAGTAAAGAACTAAGGGGCTGCTTTTGAAAGTCTGCTCAGGAGAGTCTTGGGAATGACCATCCGGTGGACAGGGAAGGCTGTGGGTTTTGTCTTGAAACTTACACGATCTGTTCCTTTTCTTGGATTTGTTTAAGTTGCTTTGTATGCCCTGATGGAAATTATGTCAGTGGCTGGGGAGGGCATTCAGACAGTTCCAAGGCTCAACCCATGGTACAGATTCATTCATTCACTCATGCATTTATTCATTCAACACATAATTATTGAACAGCTACTAAGTGCCAGACACTGTTGCTACATAATGTTCATACATTAGAGGTTAAAACAGTCCTGCCCACAGCCTCCCATGACTTTTGGATCCTCTGCACTATTAATAGCAGGGAGACAGCCTGTAAGCCCATGAGGCACTCTGAAGAGTAAAATGTTATCAGAAGATCCCACAACTCTGCTTTTTCTGCTCTCCTCTTTGAGTAGTTTAAACTTATAGGTTACTGGGTCTGAACATGCAGTGCAGTGGAAGAAGAAGAGGGAACCCCATTGAGAAAGGCCGGCTGTCCTCAAAGCAGGTCATGCCCACTGTTTGGCTGTTGGACTGTGGATTTTTGTCTCATGCCTGGTGATGAAAGAACAGGGGAAAGTGTATTCTCCTCCTTAGCATCAGGAAAACATGTTTCTGTTTCAAATGTTCTTTGATAAATAAGCTGGCACGATCCTGGTTACTTCAACATAGATTTCCTTTTCTTCTGTCCAATATGCTTTCCTAATTATGGAGCTCATTGGGCCCAGTATGTGCACTCCTAAGGACTTGGAGGCCTGCCCAGGATTGGACGTTGTGAGGTTGTTGGGTCTATGACTGGACAGGAACCCAGTGTATGCACTCCTAAGGACTTGGGGGCCTGCCCAGGGTTAGACGTGGTGAGGTCTAAAAAATCATCATGGATATCTTTCTCTTGAGCAGCAGCTGGCCGCTGGGCACTTTGCTAGGCATTTTTAAAATGAATTTTCCTCCTTCAGCATTCACTTTCATCCTATAAGGTTGTTTCTTATGTATTACAGATAAGAGAAATCAAAGCTCAGCTAGTTTAGTTGACTTGCTCAAGGTTACAATAAGCTTGAAAGTGGCAGGGATGGGATTTGAACCTCTGTCTGCCCGTTTTCAAAACCCTGGTCTTTCCCATCTAGGCCTTGGGGAGCTTCAAGTTATAGAACTGGGTATTTCTGTTTGCAAAGTGAGCTGGAGTGCTTCACGTTTTCCTGGTCTTAGATATTGCTCACTTTGCTGTTGAAATGTGAAAGTGAAAAGTTAGCCAACAGCAAGTGTTGCTGAGGATATGGACAGATTAGAACCCTCATACATTGCTGGTAGGAATGTATGATGGTGTAGCCAATTTGGAAGACAGCTGGCAGTTCCTCAAATGGCTAAACTTAGAGTTACAATTCAACCTAGCAATTCCACTCCTGGGTGTATATCCAAGAGAAATGAAAACATCAAAGATTAATAAAAAAACGTGTACACAAATGTTTTCAGCTGTGTTATTCATAACAACCTAAAGGTGAAAAAACCACAGATGTCCATCAGGGGACAAATGGATAAATAAGTTGTGATATGTCCATATGATAGAACGTCCTTCAATTATAAAAAGGAATGAAGTTCTAATATATGCTACAAGTGGACGAACCTTGTAAACATTATGCTAAGTGAAAGAAGTTGGCCATAAAAGACAACATTTTGTATGATTCCATTCATATAAGATACTCAGAACAGGGAAATCTAAAGCAGATTAGTGGTTGCTAGGGGCTGGGAAGCTAAATTGGGGGGGATAGGCAGGTAATAGTTATAGATGATGAAAATGTTTTGCAATTGACTGAGTTGATGGTGGCCCAACTCTGTGAATGTACTAAAAACCACTGCATTGTACTTTTTTTTTTTTTACTTAGGAGTCTTACTCTGTTGTCCAGGCTGGAGTGCAGTGGCATGCTTATGGCTACCACAGCCTCAGCCTGCTGAGCTCGGGCCATCCTTCTTCCTCAGCCTTTCAAGTACTGGAACTACAGGTGTGTGCCACCATGCCCAGCTAATGTTTTGGTTTACTATAGAGATGAGGTCTCGTCAAGTTGCCCAGGCTGGTCTTGAACTTTTGGACCCAGGCAGTCCTCTCACCTCTGCCTCCCAAAGTGCTGGGATTACAGGTATGAGCCACCATGCCCGGCTGAATTATATGGTATGTGAATTATATCTCAATAAAGTTGTTAAAAATGTGAAAGTGGCCATTAATCTTTGCTGTCAGAAAAAACTTTCTCATGGACACAGAAGCCCATTTCTCAGACTTCTTGGCCTTACTGGAAGCCTGGCTTCTGTGAGGGTCTCCTTGTCTCTGTAAGAGGCTGGGAGTGGTTCTTGAGTCATAAGACTCAGCATCTGTTAAAATGAGAACTCACTGTTCAGGATAACTGGCCCATTTGAATCCCTTCCTTCGTAATGCAAATGTTTACGAGCGCTAATCAGGAGAAATGAAAAATCACATGTCTAATTTTAAATATGTTGCCTCTGATCACAGGTGTTGTTAAAACAGCTCTTTTATGACTTTATAAATATTCTGAGATTTATTTGGAAGCAATGTTTCATTATTCCTATACTATGATTAAATATTGAGAATATTGCTTTTCCAATTGTTCTATTGCAGTATTTAATGAGTGCAATTAAATGGAAAAATTGCCTTTTTAACTGATGATAGTCCATTAGTGTCTCTGTCTCTTCAGAAAAGAAAAGAAGTGAATTATTAGAATGACAAATGAGGCAAAGTTACCACCGTGATGGAGAGGTGCGATTTCCCTCCACATAATCTTCAATTAGTGATCTCTGTAAGAGGATGTTTTTCAAAAGGGTAATAGAGAAGTAATGAGATCAGAAGGAGGTCAACCCGGCCTTCTCCGTTTGGCAGCTTGATTAATTTATTTCTCCTTCTTGGAGATTGCTGCAAGGGGCTTTTGTCACCCTGTGTTTTTCATGGGACTATAACCTGAGTGACTGCTGATACGTTAGCCTTGCAGGTAAGGAAGCAAGTTCCTTCCCCTGGAATGGAAGGCTTAGGAGTTAAAAGTCTGTTTGCTTTCTGTACCTTGACTTGAACACTCATTGGCAGCTTTGGATGATGGTGATGATGATGGTGGTGATTTTTAAAAAACTTAATTAAATTAAATGCACTGAAATGATGCCTGCTGTAGGCCCTGTGCCCAGTACTTGGCACACGCAGTGTCATTTCGTTGTCACACCCCCATGAGGTGGTAGGACTCCTTTTTTGCAGTTGAGGAAATGCAGGCTCAGGGAGCTGCCTGGCATTAAGAAGTAGGGAGGTAGGATTCAAATCCCTGTCTGCCTCTACACTTTAATTTTTTTATTATTTATTTATTTATTTATTTTTTGAGTTGGCGTCTCACTCTGTCGCCCAGACTGGAGTGCAGTGGCCGCTCCCGGCCACCACAGCCTCGACTTGCTGGGCTCCGGCGATCCTTCTACCTCAGCCTTCTGAGTGGCCGGAATTACAGGTATGCGCTATCACGCCCAGCTGATTTTTTGATTTTATTGTAGAGATGAGGTCTCGCTGCCCAGGCGGGTCTCGAACCCGCGGGCTCAGGCAATCCACTCACCTCAGCCTCCCAAAGGCGCGGGATTACAGGCTGAGCCACCGAGCCCGGCTGCCTCTACACTTTTAGGTTCCCTTCTAGAAGTCCACGGCCCCTACAAACTCCGTATTAGAATATTGAGTTTTTCTTTTCATTGTGCTGAGGAGCAAGGAAACTGAGACCACACAGCTCTGTCACAATGAGGGAGCTTGAACTATGGGGATCCTCACAAAAGGGCAAAACACAACGGGCGCTGTCATTTTATACTTTATGTTAAGTACGCATATGCTCAGTTGCAGAAACCTAAATTGCTAAATTGCAAGGTTGTGTACAATATGCCAATTTGGCATATTCTGTCTTCTTTTTCTACTCTGCCACCCACATCATATTTTTTAATGAAAATGCCATGTTGTAATCATCCACTTGGAGAAATAAGCAGTTGGATGTTCTTACTGCACAGAGGAAGCTTGTCTTAGTAAACAAATATAAATATTAAAATCCCAGCTCGACTGCTACTTACTGTGTGTCTTTGAACAACTTACTCAACTCCTCTGACTTCATTTATCCCCCCAATCTCTGGCAGAGTCATCATTATTACTGAAAAAGGGCAAAAAGCATATTTCCTGGCATGTAGCATATATTTAATTCATGATTTATATTTTTGTTTTTATCATTAATACCAACAGATTTCTGTATTCTTGCTTCAAACCGACATGGGCTTAATTGTCTTATTTAGACATCTAAATGCACAATAGATTTAAAATACAGTTATAACTTTCATTGCCAAGGCATATTTACTTTATTTAAGAAATGCCTTTCTCCAATAAAGCTCAATTTCTGGGGCTTTTTAGGGTATATTCTTCTTGAATATTGAATGTTGAACTTCCCCACTATGGATATGAGAAACAAACACAACGAGAAATTGTACTTTTCGAACTAAATTTCTCTAGCTGCTTTTTCTTTGGCCCCAGGAGGCTCATTATCATCAACACCATCAATTAACAGTCATCCTTGGCTTCCTGGATTCCCAGCACTACACTAGGCACTCCCCCCAGGAGTTTCCACACAGCCTCAAATCCTGACCTTGTGACATTCAAGTCCCTAAGTGACTCCATGTTGAAGAATCTAGCAGAGCCCATCCAAACCCAGAGTTCATTTAAGCAGCAGCGATGGGACTAAATTATAGTCTAGGTCTGTCTTATGAAAGATGATAAATGAATATGTCATATTGGGAAAGAAATCACTCTGTCATCATATGACAGGCTGGCTTGATTTCCGTGTGCCGGTGTCCCTAAAAGTCAGACTGGGGGTGTGAAGTGAGCAAGCTTTCAAGGCCAACCAGCTTCCCACTTCGTTCTGCACCTCCCCGGTTTTGGACCTGGACATCCTCACTAGCAGATTCTTGAAGCCTCGGCAGCCCCAGAAGCCCCAGCATGGGAGGGGAAATTGCCCGCTGGGCAGGGCACAACAAGGCTTTTGCGAGAAGGAAGTTCAGTCATGCTTGCAGAATGTGGAACACTCAGCAAATAGAAATCACAACCCGTCTCTTCGCATCATTCGGGGAATTATTACTTCTTTTACTCTAACTCCCACTGGCCAACCTCTCTTTGGCATGACATGAAACTTCCATAACTTTCTTTTCTTTTCTGTTCTTTTTTTTTAAAATTTAAAGATTGATCCTTAGTCTTCTCAATGGGGATGCTTTCTTCTGAGTAGCAAGAAGATAGGCATGAATATAGTCTTCTCCCAGAGACCCCCACCTCCCAGACTGTGGCTACATTTTTTTATTTATTGGGTTAATGCATAAGTTTGCAGCATTTTTTTCACTTGCCCAGGGAATACAATTACCTCATGATATTGACTAGTCACAATTTATCACATTTGCCAATTCTCGGGTTGACTGACGTGGATCATCGTGGATTAAAGCATTTAAATGGTCTTCATCAAAGTCCGATGGTCTTTCTGAAGGTAGAAAATCACTCAGGTCAAAGTGGCCGTCCTTGAAATGACAAAACCATTTTCTTGGTGTGCTTTCCAGGATGGCATTCTCCCGGTATACGAGCCACCTGTACGGTCTTTACTCCTCTGTTAAACTCAGACAGAAGAATATGTCAGCAGTGCTCTTTTTTTTTTCCACTTGACACTCCGTCTTCTTTTTTTTTCCATAATTAAAAAAAAATTTATTTTAAAGATGTGGGGTACAATCCAGGGTTAGATATACAAATGTTCATCATGTAGGTACCCTTTTTGATGAGGTATACCCCTCCCTCCACAAATAGCACCAACTTTTTTTTAAAGCTGCAAAATGCAAGGTATATTCACAAGCACAACATTGTCACTCCAAATGACAAACATTAAGCTCCCAACACCTCAGTGTTGTCATGCCAAAAACAAATGTTATGAACTTACGCATCCACCCAATATTTACTTGTTTATTTATTTAGAGACAGGGTCTTGCTCTTTGGCCCACTTGAAGTAATCCTCCCTCCTCAGCCTCTCAAGTAACTGGAACTACACGTGTGCCACCGTGTGTGTGTGTGTGTGTGTGTGTGTGTGTGTGTGATGACTAGGTCATGCTATATTGCCCAGATTGGTCTCAAGTGATTCTCCCACCTGATGCTCCACAAATACTGGTGAGCTGCTGCGCACAACAAGAGAATTATTTAATCTAAAGTGGTTATTTGCAAAAGGAGCTTCAACAAAGTCCTTAGAGTACCCAGAATTGACTTTAGAGGAGCAAGACATTTGGAGTCAGCCAGAAATGAGTCCTGATTTCTTACGGTCCACACTCCCTTACCTGCAATTCAAAAATTCCCAAACCTTCAAAAACCAACAAAGATAAATTTTCCTTTATTTTGTGGAAAACTGAAGTGGCAGCAAAACTCTATTGGAAGTAGGATGGTCCTGTTTATAATCTTCATTTTTTTTCAGTTATCCGTCTTATATGACTACTAAAATATTTTGCAATATTAACGTGTGTGGTGACTAGGTGCAGGTCCAGATCCCACTAGGGATGTTTTATAGTTCATGGTTGATGAACTATCTTAGGTCTCTTTAAAAAAATGTAGGCCGGGCTCGGGGGCTAGCCTGTAATCACAGCACTTTGGGAGGCAGAGGCAAATGGATTGCCTGAGCCCATGGGTTCGATACCAGCCTGGGCAAATTAGCGAGACCTTGTCTCTACAATAAATAAATAAATAAATTAGCCGGGCATGGTAACACGCACCTGTAGTTCTGGCTGCTTGGAAGGCTGAGGCGGAAGGATCGCCAGAGCCTAGCATGTCAATGCTGGGGTGACTATGAGTGTGCCACTGCACTCCAGTCTGGGCAAAGGAGTGAGACTCCAACTCAAAAAAAAAAAAAAATTTAGACTCCTTCAACACATACATGGGTTTTAGATGATGGACTGTAGGCCTTTATCTGTATGACTTTGAGCAAGTTGTTTAATTTCCACTTTTCTACAAATTGGTGGCAAATAAGAAGATGATGGTGATGATAATAGAAATAATAATCCTATAAGAATATTGCAAAGATTAGCTGGGCATGGTAGCGTGCGCCTGTTGTTCCGGCTACTTGGAAGGCTGAGGTGAAGGATCCCCAGAGCCCAGCAGGATGAGGCTGCGGTGACTGGGAGTGTCCCACTGTGCTCCAGTGTGGGTGCCAGAGTGGGACTCCAATTCAAAAAAAAAAAAAAAAAGAATATTGCAAAGATTTGATACTTCACTCCTACAACAAATGTTTATTGGAGGCCCGCTGTGTTTAAAGGAGAATAAGTGACTCAATGAGTTACTAGTTACATGCAGATATGAATAGATTATTGACAATCAATCTGGGGCTTCTGCTGAAAAACACTCTTGAAGCCTAGTAAAACCATTTCCACATCCTTAGTACCCCCAGTTCCTCCTGGCTGTAGTCTTAGGGCAGTTGACCTTTGCTGATGTAGTTTTAATTATCATAAGAAACAGTGAAAGTGAAATTGCAGCCTCAGGGCATCAGCGGGCTGGGCATTTGGTTCTGGTTTTCTGGAGATGATGGAATTTCCTCCTCTGGCTACTTGTGTCCAGACACTTGTCCTCTGTGGGCATTTAGAGGATGGCTTTCTGAAAGAAATATGAAATGATGAGAGGACCAAAAATATTGCTTATTTCTTAGAACAGTCTTCCTTCTTGAAGGTTCCAGAAAGTGTGGCAAAAATAGATCTTGAGCCTTCCTGGCAGATGTGACCTGTCCTTGTGGTTCTTGTAGAAGTATGTGACTTTTAGCACACGAGGTCAAGTAGTTAGGTCCTTGGGTGAATTTTGTGGTATTTGCAATGTCCCCAAAAGCCACCTATGTGGAAACATAAGCAGCTTCCTGTATACATTCATGGGAAGAGAGCCCATCATGGGGAAGGGTCCTGTACTGTTTTTTGCCAATGTAGCTATGACATAATCAGAGTCATGTCTTTTTTCTTTTATCTAATAAAAACCTTTATAGATTTTTAAATCTCTAATGCCTAAGTGGCATTTAAAAACATTCCTTAAAAATTGAAGCTATTGGCCGGGCTCGGTGGCTCAGCCTGTAATCCCGCACCTTTGGGAGGCTGAGGTGAGTGGATTGCCTGAGCCCGTGGGTTCGAGACCCACCTGGGCAACTTGGTGAGACTTCATCTCTACAATAAATCAAAAAAATCAGCCGGGCGTGGTAGCACACATCTGTAGTTCCAGCTACTTGGAAGGCTGACGCGGAAGGATCACTGGAGCCCAGCATTTCGAGGCTGCGGTGGCTGGGAGCGGCCACTACACTCCAGTCTGGGTGACAGAGTGAGACTCCAACTCAAAAAAAAAAAAGAATTGAAGCTATTGGCTGGGCTTGGTGGTTCAGCCTCTGATCCCAGCGCTTTGGGAGGCCGAGGCTAGTGGATTGCCCGAGCCCATGCGTTCAAGACCCGCCTGGGCAACTTGGCAAGACCTTGTCTCCACAATAAATCAAAAAATTAGCCGGGCGTGGTAGCGCACGACTGTAGTTCCAGCTTCTTGGAAGGCTGAGGCAGAAGGATTGCTGGAGCCCAGCAGGTCGAGGCTTCAGTGACTGGGAACGTGCCACTACACTCCAGTCTGGGAGACAGAGTGAAACTCCAACTCAAAAAAAAATAAATAAAATAAATTTGAAGTTATCATTTAATAACAAGTATTTGTTTTTATAATTGTTGATTTAACTTAATAAAAACCAGTAACTATATAGATATACATGATGCCCCTGAATTCTACCCTTAAAATGGTAAATTTTATGTTATATAAATTTTACAACAAATTTTTAAGTATCACCTGATTCCAGACAAGGTAAAGCACTATATATAATTTCCTAAATGAATGTTTTTGAAAAATTTCACTAATGATAAAATGTTCCACTTTGTATTGTCAAATGTGAAGCCAGAGAAGCATTTTTATACACACTATATGTGGGTGTGTTTTTTCTGAGCATGCCAGTGAAGTTTAAATATTCTTCTCTCTCCTTTCACTCACCCTCAAAGAGGAATTTAATTTACTACTTCATTTGTACTCCTCAAACTTCCTCCTGGAAACAGAAGAAAATAAAATTAGGTTTTTGTAAGCTGAGATGATATGCATGTTATTCTTATTTTCAATATAAGCAAAGTAATCTCTCCACTTTATTTTTAAACACTACCTCATAATATAAATAATCTAGTCTTTTCTGGTACAGCTTGTTTATTCAGACAGGTGGAAATTGACACTAAAGATTGGCATTAAATTGAGGAAATCATTCATGTAGTAAATAAGATAATTTGTTTCTGTCCCCCCAAAAGATTAAAATATAGATTTATTTCATAGTATTATTTTTAACACCTACAGTCCCTGAAAATGTTTGATTCAGATTTGTGTACATAATTTGTAAGGGCTTTTTATTGCAACTAAAATATTTTGCAGTTGCAAAAATCATCAGATCTCATAAGCCAGTGTGTTTTCTTCTTTCTGCCTGAGTTTCTTGCATTTGTTACTAAATAAAATGTTTAGCTAAAAGTCATGTCAGTTCCTAAAACAATAGTTAAGAGTAAAGATAATATTAGCATATTTATTTTGTCTGTGTGCTTTTTGCACCTTATAACCCCTCCTACTCCAAATAAAACAGTTAGGCAACCAGGTAATGAACCAGTTTTCTACTATTGCTGGAAGTCTCGTGGTCAATTCTTATTTTCTAGTTTATATGTGGTGTGGTTCCTTGGAGACCATCTTCATGAAATAGCTAGTTTTTGCTCATTCATTTTGCTTTAACTTTCGCGTCTAGGTACAACAAAAATGTAACTAGGAGAGTGGGGCAGACACATGCAGACATGGCACTGTAACCACCCTTGTGTAAAATTGGAACAGTATTGCCCATTCTTGCTTATGTTGCTGGGCTCATGGGTAATGGGCATACAATGACTGTAAATGATACAGGAGAAATGGGGTGGAGTCTTGCTATTCTAATATACCCATCCTTAAAATGTCCTTTGCTGCATGGATTTTGATTTGTCCAGATTGATAGTATTTTATCAAGTGCCTGTTGTGTGCTCGTTTTGTGTCAGGTGCTTTGGCATACACTGCTTTATTTAATTCTTCCAAAAGCGCATGAGATGTCTATAAGAATTATACCCTTTTTTTTTGAGTTGGAGTTACTTTGTCACCCAGGCTGGAATGCAGTGACATACTCACGGCCACCGCAGCCTCAACCTGCTGGGCCCAGGCGATCCTTCCACCTCAGCCTTCCAAGTAGCTGGAACTACAGGCACGTGCTACTGTGCCCAGCTAATTTTTTATTTATTGTAGAGATGAGGTCTTGCCAAGTTGCCCGGGCTGATCTTGAACCTGCAGGCTCAGGCAATCCACTCCCCTCGGCCTCCCACAGTGCTGGGATTACAGGCTGAGCCACGGAGCCGGGACAGTTATACCCTTTTTATAGACACAGAGACTGAGACTCAGAGAGGTTATGTAGTCTGCCAGCAGGGAGCTGGGGTTTGAGCCAGGCAGTCTGACTCCAAAGCTCTGTCCTTAAGCATCACCTCAGAGCAGAGGAATAAGAAGATCGGAATGCCATCGAGCAGCTGTTAGGGGGTCTGACTCCTGCCTCTCTGTCCAGGTTCAGTTCAAACCATCTTCCTTGGGAAGGCTTCCCTGAGCGCCTCAGGACAAGGTAGTTTTTGGTCTCCTGTGTCCCTACCTTCCATCCTGGCTGTGTCCCCACCCTAAGCCTTTGTTGCCAATCTCTTTTCCCAAGGAGTCTGAGCACTTGACTAGAGACGGACTCCCAGATTCTAGATGGATCTACTATTTTTTTTTTTTTTTTGAGTTGGAGTCTCACTCTGTCACCCAGATTGGAGTGCAGTGGCTGCTCCTGGCCACTGCAGCCTCGACCTGCTGGGCTGCGGTGATCCTTCCGCCTCAACCTTCCAAGTAGCTGGAACTACAGGCGCGCGCTACCACGCCCGGCTAATTTTTGATTTATTGTAGAGATGAGGTCTCGCCAAGTTGCCCAGGTGGGTCTTGAACCCACGGGCTCAGGCAATTCACTCACCTCAGCCTCCCAAAGGAGCGGGATTACAGACTGAGCCACCGAGCCTGGCTTTTTTTTTTTTTTTTTTTTTGAGTTGGAGTCTCACTCCATCTCCCAGGTTGGAGTGCAGTGGCATGTTCACGGCCACTGCAGCCTCGACTTGCTGGGCTCAGGCAATACTTCCATCTCAGCTTTTCAAGTAACTGGAACCACAAGCGTGTGTCACCACGCCCAGCTAAGTTTTTTATTTATTATAGAGACGAGGTCTTGCCAAGTTGCCCAGGCTGGTCTTGAACCCCTGGACTCAGGCAGTCCTCTTGCCTCCGCCTCCTAAAGTGCTAAGATTACAGGTGTGAGCCATTGTGCCCAGCTGAAAACTTTCTTCTTAACTTTCAGTCATGGCCCAAAGGCGTGGGATTACAGACTGAGCCACTGAGCAACCGAGCCCGGCCGGATCTACTATTTTAGAACCCCTGCTTCTGCACTTCCAAAGTTGTTTTTGGGTAATTCTTTTGCCAGTTAAAGCTTGAGAAACACCCCAATAGACCATGAGCACTTTAAAGGCAAGGCCAGGTGTTTTCTTTCCTGCAGTCCCCCAACCTAGCACACCTCTCAAGGGAGCAACCTGTGATATGTATGGGCTAAAGGAACTCATGAGCTAACAGGTTAAAAGATAGATGTTAGAGAAAAGCTGAGAGTTCATCAAAACTTTTGGGGCCTTGCTATAAGCCAAGAGGCTTATTCCATTCGTTCAAGTACAAACACATTCATTCGTCTACTTCAAATATTTATGTAGTTCAATTAACTGGGTTGATAAACTAATTTTTTTCATGGTTAATGAGCTGTTGCTTTTCTTCTATGTCATTATGATGGGATATTATGATCTCACAGTTGCCCACATTATTGCCTTCATTGTGATGTTAATAATAATGGTAATCATGATGATTGATAAATCACTAATATTTATTGAGTGCTTCTTTTGCTCTGTTAAGTGTGCATTCAGAACTTTACATATATTATTCTCAGAGTTCCATAAGAAATATTATGCCCATGTTACAGATAAAGAGACTGAGGCTCAGAAATTCAAGTTGCCCAATGTCACACAGGTAATTAAGTGTAAAGTCAGAATACAAACTGAGAAGATCTGTCTCCTTAAGATTTTAATTATGTTGTCATAAATCACGTTGTTTTGCTCAAAACCTTTGTACAAATGGTACAAAAACTCTTTTAAATCAAGATTCTTCATTGGACTATTCTGAGGAGCATGGAAGAACATTATACATTTGTTATAAATAGAAGTAATTACCTTATCATTAGGCATTATAATTATAGGAGTTAGTATAATCTGTTCTTATCTGATACTTAGTTTGACTGTTAAAAAGACTTTGATAGAATCTAAGATTTATAATTTTTTACTTTATCAATCTGAAATAATTCAGTAGATCATATTTATAGAATTATTCTAAGAAACATACGCATATACACACAAACACATATTCATTTTGAATGGCATTAATTGAAATGTAGATATACTGCATTTCAATTCTCCAGAATACATTCTTTTTTGAGCAAGAGGCATTTAAATTTGTGTATGTGTATAGGTATGTGAATATATAGACGTCATATACACACATTAAAGTTTTAGATTGTTACTTTGTTCTGCAAATGTGACCTCAAGTTTTGGCTTAAGTTATTTGGAGTTTTGTTTTATTTAAGATCTGTTTGAATTTTAAATGTCTAATCCACTTAAAAATTTACAGTGAAAGTACTGTTAAAAAGCAAAAAAGGAAACACCACAGCAATAGCAGAAAGAGTATCATCTCCTCCCCCTCCTCTTTTTCTTTTAGAAACCTTGCATGATCCACTGATGGTAAATATTTCATGTACTTTGCATATCAGCCTGGGTTCCCTTTGTGAAGTCAGGTAAATGGAATGTAAATCCCCACGTACTCCAGACAGTAAAACGGCATTATTTGATGTTACATCACATAAACATGCAGATTTGATTCCCCCTTTACTCACGCTGTAAAAACAAAGTTTTTAAAGTGGTTAGCCATACCTGGAAATGTAAATGCATTCGCCTAATGTAATGCCAAAGAAAAATTAAGACAAATGATACCACATCGCTGCCACAAACTGCGCTCGTACAAAATTCACTTTAGTTATTATGCTGTGAATACAGGCTCTCACCCTCCTCTGTGAATGCACAATTTATGTTGAATGCAACATGAATCATTTTAATAGACCGAGCAAAAAGTCCCCAAAGTCGATTTTCAAATTATGAACCTTGGAACAGAATATAGCAACAGTGAACAACAAATAGTTCAGACTTTACTCTGAGCTATGGGTGAACCATTAAAGATACAGCAAACACTTTCAGTGAGGTGTTACACAATTCATAGCCTAATAGCAAAACTATCAGAAATGGGGGATTTTTTTAATGCAGTTTTTTCAGCCATCCTTCTGTTCAATTATTTTCACATTTGTGTAATCAGGATATTCCCAACTAGAGCATAGAGTTGTATACTATTTGGAACTAATTATATGTATTATAAATCCAAGAATTAATTTAAATGCCCCAGTTTCCACAGAGAAAAAGCCACATTGAATTTAAATAGCAAACTAAACAAAATGGTTACCCATATGGGAAAAATTTCCAAAGAATAAAACCACCCACCAAAAAATGGGGACATCCCATCCCTATATATATATAATTTTTAAAAATCACCGAGTCATGTCTGAACAAGATCAAGAAAATTAAACTGATGAGTAGATGTCAACTTTAAAAACAATTTACAGGCAGCAAAAGGTGAAATGGATATTTATTATAAAACACCCAAAGATGAAGACCACAGTTTCTCCAACTAGTTCCCTGGGCTTTCAGCACCAGCATTACTAGGTAGTTTGTTAGAAACAAAAATTCTTGGGCCTTATCCCAGACCTCCTAGATCTGAAACTTGGGGATGAGGTCCAGCAATTTGAGTTTTAACAAATTCTCCATAGGATTCTGAGGCTTGCAGAAATTTGTGCAGTTCTAATTCTGTAGTACTGAAGTGGGGCCCAAGAATTTGCATTTCTAAAAGGTACCCAGTGATCTTAATGTTATTTGTCCTAGCCAATGAAATGAAACACCTGCAGTTGCCGGGCAGATAACAGAGGGAGTAAAGGTGCCTTGTTGAAGCAATAAGGAATAGTGAGGACTAGTGTCAAACTAGATGACACAATTCTCATTTGTACTTTGGGAGGTGTGGGTCTGGGGTGGGAGTTGGGTGGGTACACAAAACTCGATGTACTATATACTCAATTATTTTATAAATCTAAAACTATACTAAGATGGGGGTATTATTAACATCTTGCATTACCATGGCACTTTTTTTTTTGGTTACAATTGAACCAATATTCTTACATTATTATCAAATAGAGTCTATAGTTTACAAGTTCCCTCTTTGTGTTGTATATTCTGTGGGTTATGATAAATGCATAATGACATGTGTCTGCCATTGCAGTCTCATACAGCAGAGTTTCCCCACCCTAAACATCCACTAGAAAGTGTTTTTAAAAGCACTGTCTGTTCATGTCACCATTTCCCCTAGCAAAGTCCTTTGAGAATTAAGGCTCTTTAAGCTGAAAAATCTCAGTGCTCAGAATGAGACATCCCTGGACTCCAAGATGCCTCCACCAATGATAATTGAATCCTAGAGCTCAGTGTTTCTGTCTATCCCATTTCCTTTTCATTCATTTTATGGGTTAAGGAGCTGAGGCCCATGTGACCTCCATGGTGGAGTTGGTGAAGAAGTGTCCCCTCTGTACCTGGTAGTGTCCTTCCTTGTTATCCTCCTGTCTTTTGCTGGGGTCTTCTTTAGTCAAGGATGCCACAAGATGCTGCATTAGGTCACCTGACAACCAGGTTGATGAGCATGACGGTGTCATTCTTTTGTTTTTTACAAATATATGTAGGCCAGGTGTGGTGTTTCACTCCCATTGAAAATTTAATTTTGTAAATTAAAAAACAAAGCATCGTGCAAATTTGCTATCTTAATAGGCAGCCAGATTTTTATCACTTATCTAATATTGCTTGGTGAACAGATAGAGGTGTAGACACCCGTGCCTTTAAGGACTTCCAGCTCCTAGGAGTTTGAATAGTTTGTTTAATCCATAGAGATAAACTTGTTGTTTTCCCCGGTCATAAAAAAATGAGCAATTTTATAACTGCAAAATTGTCTTCTATATTTTTTGGCCTTTAGGGGACAAAATGTCTTCATGTTAAATTGTTTTATTATTGTTACCTTAAAGGAGTTAAGGACACATAAAATATTCCTACAGAAAGATATTCTGCAGTTTCCACAAATAATCAGAGAATCATTCATTTGAAGAGAGTTATTTTTTAAACGACTGTTTGCCCCATAATTTTTTTATTTAGACATAAGAGGATAATTCCATAATCTGCTATGAGTTCAGTTTAGAAAACAGAAACGGCAGGAAATCTAGCTTGTGCTCCTGCATAATGGAAGTTTAATATGTGATTATCTACATATTTACATGTTCTCACCTTTTTCTTCCCACCTTCATTTCTTCCTCTTTCTCTTTTGTTCTTTCAGGTTTTTTTGTTTTGCTATGCCATTCATTCTCTCTGTTCTCTTTGTTATTTTTTTTTTCTTCTTTTTGTAAAAATTATACGTGGACATAGTTTAGAGTCAAAGTCATATATTTCGATTATGCTTTTATTTTTATTTATTTATTTATTTTGAGTTGAGGTCTCACTCTGTTCCCCAGGCTGGAATGCAGTGGTATGATCACGGCTCACCACAGCCTCTACCTCCTGGCTCAGGTAATCTTTCCCTCTCAGCCTCCCAAGTAGCTGGGGCTACATGTGCATGCCATCATGCCTGGCTAATTTTTTAATGTTTCATAGGGAAAAGGTCTGCTATGTTGCCCAGGCTGGTCTTGAACTACTGAACTTACGCAGTCTTCCCGACTTGGCCTCCCAAAGTGTGTTCCACTGAAGGGTGATCTGGCTGGACTCTTTTTTGGGGCAACCACTATGTTCAAATCTTTGGGTCCTTCCTGCTGGCTTGTCAAATTTCCCCAGAGAAAAATCTTCTAATAATCTGCTTGAGAAGGTTACAGCTCCACCTGCTAGAGTTCTGAGAGCCAAGTGAGGGAAGAGGGTGGAGTCTCTGCATTCAGTAGTTGAACATTTATTTAATCTGTGCTTTTAGTACAATGTCACTATTTTCGCTGGTTTCTATCTTCTTCAGAGAATAAACTTTTGTCATTTTTCTGGGGTTAGGAAATGACAGTGTCCTGACTGGGCTGAGTGAGGAGAGATTCTGAGGCTGTACATAGTTTGTAAGCAGGTTTTCAAAAGGTTCACCTTCACCCCCATTTCCAGAAGTAGTTGGTTGTACTGGTTCCTGAAGCTTTGCTGGCTGTCATGTGAATGGGGTTACTTCTTCAGTGTTCCCATGGCTAGCTTAAGACTTAGCTTTCTCAAACATTTTTAAGTCACTTACTAGTTGTTCATCTGCTTTCCAGCACCAAAGGTTTTGTTTTTATTTTGAAATTAAATACTCTTTGATTTGTATTGTATATGTTGCTTTATAGTAGTTACTGCTTTTTTACTGGGAATTGGGGTGCAAATGAAAGAAAATGTATATATGTGATCTTCTGTTGTTACGTTCTTTATCCATTTTGTCCTTCTATTTTCAAGTTACGCAATCTTTTAAGCTTGTTTTGAGGGGTGTGGATGGCATGTTTTATTTTGCTGGGAGAACAATTTGAGACAGTTTCTGTAGAAAATAATATATACACCTGAAGCTCTGAATCAGTATTCTCACTTAGGGAGTAGACAGGAAGTCATACCTGAGACAATCTGGCAAGAACAGGGGGTCAACTTGCAGGAGAAACGGCTTGGGGAGATGAGCAAAGGCATACAGTAGAGTGAAGTGCAGAACGTTCCAGGAGTGAGTAGATGTTAGAAGGATGTGGGTATGTCTGAGGCCAGATATATAAGTGTCTTGGGTTTTGCCTCTCTACATTCTAGAGAAATATTTAGAGAAAGTTAAAAGAGAAATACACACTATTGAATGTAAAATGAAAGCTGAATGCTTTCTTTACTAGAAACCTAAATCTGAAGGGGACCTGTTGAGCTCTTTATTCAGGGTATTTAAGTGTCAGCTGCTACAACAAATAGATAGCAATCTGTTCATACAATAAAAGTTTATTTCTCATTCTCATTGCATGTCTAACGTGAGCTGGCATGAAGCATTGCTCCACATAGTCATTCAGGAACCCAGGTTGAAGGAGATGCCTGGGCCCTTTCTGATTCTTCATGCCTTCAGTGTGTCCTGTATTTGCTCTCAGGAGGGTGCCCATAGTGGAGAATCTTTGTGTGTGTGTGTGTGTGTGTGTGTGTGTGTGTGTGTGTGTGTGTCCTTTGTTTTTGTCAAGTTACCTGTCACCCATGGTGCTGTTCTTCACTGTGTTTTAGCTGCATTATCTAGAACAAAATGGCTTCCAAGGTCAGGAACTCTCTGAAAGAGAGAATGAAGCAGGGTTTTTTTTACAGGCAGGTTTGGAAGTGACATTCATTGCTTCCACCATCATTCCACTGACCAGAGCTAGTTACTGGCCCCTCCCCAGTTTTGAGAGGGGTGGACAAGTAGCGTACACATGGGTGTTGGAGAACACTAAAGGCCTGTGGCATAGAAGGCATGACCTCCAGTTTTGCTACTCTCCAAGTGAGAGGTGAAAGCCCAGAAAAAGTGAGTCAGCGGTAGGAATTCTGCTTCTCAGGCAATGCTTTTCACCACACTCTAGGACATTTGCACCCCAGGGATTACACCGTTACTTCAAAAACTTGCAGACTTGAGAGGATACCTGAAAACAAGTTACTAGCTTGCCCCCAATTCACCTTTATTCTGCCATCAACATTGAGGTGTCAGAGTAGCGATGGAGCCATGCATTTTTCCTAGTAAGGGGCCTGGGTGAGCCCCCTTATGCTCCAGGACCTCAGTTCATTTCATGAAACTGAAACATCTTCTTGGAGCTATAAATTCACCTTTGGGGGCAGGGACTTGCGGGTGACAAGACACCTTTTTTTTGGCACGTATAAAAAACTTTTCATCATGCCTAGTATTCATGTTTCCTTTTATATAAACCATGGCCGCCTAATTGACCAAGCAACATTCCACTGTCCTGTTGTCTTATTTCTATTTTATTTTATTTTTTAAACACGAGCCTCATGGGACAACAGAGGAATGCCAAGATTGTAGAATGGCACTGTGACTCTGTGTGCCTTCTGGGTGTCCTCTACATGCTCTCAGGAGGATGCCTGATATGGATGGTCTTCTTAATGTCTGTGTGTGTGTGCGTGCATGCCCTCGGCTTTTGTCAAGTTGCCTGTCACCCATGATGCTGTGTAGATTGAGCAAACTAATTCATAATCCACAGCCACGTTCCTTGGCTACTTGCTTCTAGGCACTTAAACGGTCGGTGCACAAGTCCTCATTTTTCTCATCCTTCCATTTCCATATTAATTCTCAATCAATCACTGACGGCCAGCTGTCAACAGGCACCACTTTTGGTGGGACCTGAAGATGTATATCCCTTGCTTTCAGATTCCTCGCACCTCATCATGTAACGTGATGCTCCAGCAGGGTCTTAATGCTTCTGGGGCAGCCCTTTTGAGCTTCATAATGGCAAATCTAGTGCAGGTGCTGAAAGGAGGTGAATATTTAAAGGGACAGGACATGGATTCATGGCTCCATGGACAGTTTTTACTATATTTGTGTATGGGCATGCACCAACCAGGGGCCTATTTAATGATTACTCATTGAGAATCTGACCTTTGGTTTCTAAATTTTGGTAGATGTACTAATGGGTAAAGGAGTAGCTTGTTGCAAGTTATTTGTTATTAAGCTTCTTTAATGTTGATATGACACTCGTTTTGGCCTCGAAAAGTTTCTCTTTTGCCAGTGATGATGACGAGGATAACAGATGATGTTGCTGCTGCTGGTTTGAGCAGAGCCATCTGAATCTGGTTTCATCAGGTTCTTTCTTCTGTCACCTTCCTCTCTTCCTCTTTTTTCCCCCTCACACCTGCCCCTTTTTTCCTTGTTATCCCACCTTTCTTTTCTTTCTCCCTACCATCAAGGCATTTTCCAGTGCTCCATCATTATTTTTTCTACATGGCCAGGTATGTCATCCTAAGGGCAGAGGGTGAAGGTGTGTAATTAGTGTGTTTCACCAGACTGAACAGAATCCTCAGCCAAGTGCAGGGGAGAGTGGCTGGTATTTATGAATGAATGGCAGTGTTTTGACAGGATGATGAATAAATATGCTGGGCTCAGAGGATGTCGGGTGATGAGCATTTTTTTTTGTGGTCTGGTAAGTGATAGTACCCACGCTTAATTTCTCTAAAATCTGCATTTGTCAATTTTGTATTTTTGTCTTGAAAGGTACTTGCTAAAAGACATAGGCCATATAAATCTAGCTCATAATGTCCATTTAAAAATAATTTCTAGCAGGGAAAATGGGATTACCAAAAGGAATCTTTTTTCTTGGGTTTCTGCTTAGATGGCTAGATCTATACCAGGCTTTATTCAAATGAACACAGAAAATGCCACCTACCTTAACCATCAATAGAAATCACCGCCTATGACTCTCTGTTACGTTCACTGGCATAGCACTAGCTACTATTTCTCTACTTTTGCAGATGCAGGTTGCACAGAGGCGAAGGGAACACATGTACCTCATTTGAAGGGCCGGAATTGCAGGAAAATGGTTCTCATTCTAGCTTCCCAACTCGCTTACTATTTGGAGCCAATAAAGTTATACTTTCTTTTATTTATTTTTTATTATTTAAAATGGAGGAAAGCACATCAGACTTTGGCTAATCTGTCAGCCCCATAAGACAAAGTTTTATGAGACCTCGGAAGAAGTTGAGTTAATGAATATGGACTCTCCAGGGTCAAATTGTCTATGTTCTAGTCTCAACACTGTTACTTTCTAGCTGTGAGAACTCTGGAAAGTCCCTTAACTTCTCTGAGCTTCTATTTCTCCCTGTGCGAAATGGAGTTAATAACAATCTCCACCTTAAAAGATGACTGTGGAAAGGACATTGTTTGATGTACCTAAGTACCTAGGAGATTGTCCTGCATATTGCTAACTTCATAAAATTTATTATGGTTGTCGATACTACTAGTATGGCTGTTATATCAGTCAACTGGTTGAACAACAGTAAGTAGGAGTGTAAGGAGTGTTGACTTCAGAGTCGCAGAACTTCTGTGTGATCTTGAGCAAGATAACCTCCCTGGACACTATATTCTTCAACTGTAAAGAGGTGACTTCAATCCTATGTTATGGAATTGTTTGAATGATATAAGCTAATGCATGAGAAGTATCTTATACTTTGTGATATGGGTAGCACTCAGTAAAATGGCCATTAATACTGTTTTCATTAATTCTGAAGACAGAGTGGGTTATTTAGATGTTCACGTTGATATTTTTTAATGAAAATTTTGAGGCATTTGACACATGCTTTTTGCTTGCTTATTTCTTGCTTGGTTTGGTTTTATCAACTTAGTTGAGCTATAATTTATGTACGATAAATTGCATCTATTTAAATATACAATTCAAAGACTTTTGACAGATGCACATACCCATGAAACCACCACTAAAATCAAGAAATAGAACATTTACATCACCTCAAAAAGATTTTTTGTGCTTTTTTTTTGCAGTCTGTGATACTTTGCAATCCAGACTGCCCCAGTTCTAGGAAACCACAGGTCTGTTTTCTGTCACTAGTGATTAATTTGTGTTTTCTAGAATATTATATCAATAAAAGTATACAGTATGTATGAGGGAAAACCCAAAAAACCTTGGAATTTATTTATTTAAAAAGTGTATTTATTCTTACATGTTTAAACTTCAGTCACCTTCAAAGTCCTCTTCATTTGATGCAATACACCTATCGAGGCACTCTTCCTACTGCTCAAAAACAGTTTTCGAACTTGTCAATTTTGATGACTTTTAGTGCTTCTGCCATTTTTTGGTTTTACCTCTTCCACATTAGCAAAATGTTTCCCTATGAGGACTTTTGTCATCTGAGGAAATAAAAAAAAAGTCACTTGGGGTGAGATCAGGTGAATAGGGAGGGTGGGGCACAGGGATCATGCCGTTTTTGGTCAAAAACTGCTGAAAACTCAGTGCAGTGTGGGCAGGTGTGCTCCTAAATGAGCATATGAAATGGGCAAACGCATTAAAAGAATTTTTAAAAAAAGTTAACTGAAGCTGAACACAGCCTCTCACAACAGTGCTAGCTGGTATACTGATGCAAGTAGGTTTCCAGAACACTTGCCTAGCCGGGGAAGCCTGTACTACGAGGGGTCTGCCCTCCAAAAGATAATTCCAGTTATTTTAGGGGGTCCTCCCTTTGTATTCTGCATTTAGCTCCTTTCACTCAACATAATGATTTCGCAGCTCACACATGCTTTTGCATGTATCAGTGGCTCATTTCTTGTCATTGCTGAGTAGTACTCCATTGCGTGGATACATCACATTCTGTTTATCTAACTGCCTGCCGATACACATCTGAGTTGTTTCCAGTTTTTAGCTATTGTACATGGATGCTAATGTGAGCATAGCTGCCGTGAGTATTTATGCACAAGTCTTTGTGTGGACATATGTCTTCAGTTTTCTTGGGATAATTCCCTGTCGTGGAAGGAGTGGGCCTGTGGTGAGGCTATGCTTAACTTTTTTAAGACACTGACCAGCACTTCCCCAAAGTGGTTGTGCCATTGTAGATTCTCAGCATTAGTGTTTAACATTCTAGTTCCTCTGCATCCTCGATAGTACTTGATATTGTTGCTTTTAAAATTTTTCTGTTCGGTACAAAATGGTATCTTATTGTAGCTTTTTAAAAAAAATTTTTTGGAAAATAAATGACTAATGGTGAGTATTGATGTGCTTCTTGGTCAAATCTCTCTTTTTTTGGCAGGAGGAATAATAGATTTATGGAAATGTAATTCACATAGCACACAGTTCAGGTTTTAATATATTCACAGGGTTGTGCAGTGACCACTACTATGACGCCGTGTCTTCTTTCACACTTCTTGTTTTTTTCAAGTTCTCCTGCCTCTCTCCCTCCCCCTATTCTCCTTCAACGACCAAAACATCAGTGTCCCCTCAATTCTATTTTTGACCTTTCCCCTTTTTACTGATATTCTTTCTCCTGCAGATCATGCTATTCCCAAGATTTCAGCCATCGGATTTATACTGCCTCTTACATCCATAAGACCAGGTCTGAGTACCTGTCCCCAATCTGTTAGTCTCAGATTATTCACACTTGTTGTATACACCTTTTGCACAGCACTCTTAGCAGGTCATAAAGCCTTCCCCCTCACCTGTGAAGTCTCCTACACACATGTCATTCCTGCCCCTTCCCTACCCCACCCCCACCTCCTCCATGTTCCACAACCACCTGGGTCTAATGCATCTCCGTATCCTTTCCAGTGCCAAGTCCAAGTAGACATTTGGTAAGTATTCATCTAATGAATAAATGAACTTGCATTCTCTAGATTCCTTGAAAATATGCTTCTCTTTTATCTTCCTTAGAAATTAATTGCATTACTATCTTATTAAAGGTCGAGAAAAATAATTCCTACTGCAATTCATGAGGCTACTAAACAGTTGCCCTGGCAATTTCTGATTATAATTTTAGAAATATTTCTAACCTCTGGCCTTTTTTCTTATCTCTAGTTAAAGCTTTTCTGGAAGGAATTCAATTTCCGCTTTCCTTAATATTCTTTAAATGTTGTACATAACTTAAAAGTGGATTTCCCATAAAACAATATGGCTTATGGTCTCGTTCTGTTTAATGGTATGAAAGCTTGCCTGAAAGGACAAGAATAAGACTCTCTTAAAATCATGCCCAAGTTTTAAGGGAATATAAAACTTTCTCTTTAAAAATATACCTTTCTGCTTTCATCTCCTAACCCACAAAGCTCAAGTCTAGTTTAATTCATACTGGGAGGTGGTTCTTTTATTACTGCTCTCTGCAATGGGAACAAAGCTGAGGTCCCCACATTCTAGAGACCATATGGAAATACCTTTGCTTCTGTGCCGTAGCTGTGTTTCTTCTTAACAAGGCACAAGCCCACAAGAGATTTCATGTGCTGGAACTGTCATAAAGAGGACTGTAAAGAGAGAAGTTGGAACCAGAAAGGTTAACAGCAACTTGGGCAGCCTCTATAATGTTACTTTCATCTAGGCTCTCTGCCACCCTAGCAGAAAGCTTGAGGGTGGGGTAGGGGGATAGGTTGTTGGAAATAGGAAGGGAATAGGAAGAAAAGGGTCGTGGAGGCAAAAAGCTAAATCCATGCACTGATGTGATGTTTAAACTAGAAAATTGGGAGGGAGGGCTAGGTAGCTATAACTAAAATATAACAGTCAAAGAAAGGCTTGGATCTGGGGTGTGTTTTGTGTGTGTGTTTGTGTGTGTGTGTGTGTGTGTATCCATTAATGGGTGCAGCAGAGTCAGAAATCAAGGTAACCATAGGTGGAAAGTACCCCAGCAGAAGAAAAAAGAGGAGGTCCGTGCCTAGGACACATTGCAGTCTGCTCAGGCTGACGTAACAGGATACCACAGCCTGGATGCCTTAAACAGCAAAAAATGTTTTCTCTTCTGGAAGCTGGAAGTCCAAAATCTAGTCCCCATATTTGATCTCTTCTGAGCCCTCTCTTTGGCCTGCAGACAGCTTCGTTTTCCCTGTGTCCTAACGTGATCTGCCCCCTGAGACATCCCTGGTGTCTCTTTGTGTGTCCACTTTTCCTCTTCTTTGAAGGACACCAGTTAGATGGGATTGGGATTTTACTTAATCACTTCTTATTTAAAGTCTTGACCTCTAAATACAGTCACATTCTGAAGTACTGGGGCTTAAGGCTTCAGCGTGTGAATTTTGGGGGAACACAATTCAGTTCATAGCCATTGGGGAAGAGGTATAACAAATGCCACTGCATAATGTTTACTTGAGAATATTGTGGTTTCAGAGGATATCTGTTTTCCTTTCTCTCTTAGTCACCTCCCTGCAGCGCAGGAGGAGACCCGAGGAAGTCACAGTCAACTGATCTGAGGTTAAGTGGTACAAACTGTCCTGATCCAGCGCCTGGCGCTGCAGGCCACTTTCACAATCTTGCCAGATCATTTCCTGTTAAACCACGGAGTGGCCTGAGCCCTAACAGTGTGCACTTTCGACGCCCCTTCACCCTTTCTAGATTTTTGTTCAGCCGACCCAAATTTGTTCAACGATTGAAGTTATGCTTGGAGTGCAGGTGCCATGGATGAAATAGTAATGCCTTGGGGTGACGAATTCAGTATGGAAATAATTCTAGTAAGTCCAGTGATTGGAAAACAATGAATCCCAAGTTTGAGCTGTATTGATTTTGTTTTTTCTGGGCTCAGCTTCCAACTCACAGTCTCATAGCCCAGAAATAATCCCTGTTAACATTTTGGACTTTGTCTCAGAAATTAGTTTTTTCCTCTTCTATATATTATTTAAACACCCATATAATACATTTGCCAGCATATGCACACTCTGAAGCCAAATAAGATTTTACTGTGTATTTTTTCTATAATAACCTGCTTTTTATTGAACTTAGTAATACATTGCAAACATTTTACCATGTCAGTACATTTTCTTTTTTAATGTGATCTTTAACAGCTAGGCAATATTCTTTTATTTGGATATACCAAAATTTTCTCATTGAATGATCTCTTTGGAGTCCCATTGGTCGCCTGATATGTCTCTATCAGCTGTGAGGTATTTCCCAAATGATTTGTTTCTAAGAATTATAAAGACACAAAGTTTGTAAATTATTTTTCAGATCATTTTCAGATATAATCCATATAGTATACACTTCACCCATTTGAAATATACAATTCAGTGGCTTTACGTATATTTAGAGAGTTGTGCAGCCATTGCCACAGTCAATTCTAGAACATTTTCATGATTCCAAAAAGAAACCCTTAATTGGCAATCTTTCCCCATTCCTTTATCCTCCTCATTTCCAAACTCGGCTTTGGCCTCAGGAAACCACTAATGTACTTTCTGTCTTTATAGATTTGCCTATTCTGGACATTTCATATAAATGTCACGTCATATGTGGCCTTTTGTGTCTGGCTTCTTTCACTTAGCATAATGTTTTCAAAGTTCATCTGTGTTATAGGAGATATATGTTATTCATTCCTCTTTATTGGTAAATAATGTTCCATTGTATGGATATACAATATTTCATTTATCCTTCAGTTCATGGATATTTGAATTGTTTCCACTTTGGCTATTATGAATAACACTGCTATGTGCATATATCTACATGTTTTTGTGTGGACATAGGCTTTCCCTTTTTTGTAGGAGTGCAGTTGCTGGATCATAGGTAGCTCTTTGTTCAAATTTCTGTAGAACTGCCACACTGTTTCCCATGGCAGCCATATCGTCTTTATTCCTATCAGCAGTGTATGAAGGTCCCAATTTCTCCGTATCCTCACCAACACTTATTATCTGTCTCTTTTATTATCATCCTTTTGTTGGATATGAAGTGGTATCTCATTGTGGTTTTCATTTGGATTTCCCTGATATTGAGCAATGATATTGAGTATATTTTTATGTGACTATTGGATGAATGTTTGTTAAAGTCTTGCTAAAGTGACTACAAGGCGACGCCTATAATAATACCCACCTTACAGTACAATGTGCTTTTTCAGGCAAAACCTTCCAGAGATCCTCCTGCTTCAGAAAGATTCCTTGTGACATTCAATTAAAAAAGAATGTAGACCCTCATCTCTGAGTTTCTGAATTAGAACCCATGTAGTTTTTATGCACAGTCTTGTTGGGGAACCACAGTTGACTGAGGATTCTGGGAATGCCCTGAGAATCATCATTCTTTAATAGGGAGTGTTGGATGTTGGTTGACAGCTAGTCTCAGCTGAGGCACCGCCTTGGGTCTCATCTCAACTCAATCTCTTACTAGTTGGGTAACCTCGCTTTAATGTCCTGTGTTTTCGTTTTCTCATCTATAAAATGAAGGGTAACAACCATACTATTCTCATAGGGCATTGTGAGGATTAAGTTAAGTGCTTGAAACAAGTATCTGGTGATACTGAGTTCTTGATAAATGTTACCTTTACTGCTATTGTTGTTGTTATTATTGTTAGTAGTAGTAGTAGCAGCAGTTTAATAGTAGACAGGCCATCATCATAATTATCATTTGTGTTGCTGTTGCAGGGAAAATGTTGAGGTTGTTCAGGAGAAAAATCCATGAACTAAGAGGTGGAGAATTCATTCCCACACACAAGTAACTACTACAACTTTAAAACAGATGATGGGGGTCTTAAATTTTACAGAATAATGCGATTTGAAAAGTAGGTTGTAAGGTTGAATATGTTTTGGCAAAAGTACGTTGAACAAAATTAAAGTGGATGCTTTACCACAGAACTTCTCAGACCTTCTGATTTGCATGAACACGTTTCTAAAGGGAATATGTTTCTCACAAGTTATCAGAGCTTAATTTTGGGGGGAAGGCATCTACTAACCTATCCCAGCTTGTATTCAGTGGTATATAAATTAGAAATTGTTGGGATGTAAGATTTGACATAGCAATGAGCCCATTTTCTATAGTTGGAAAAGATACCATATAATCATTAAATTATGACTGACTGAGGACTTCCTAATATTTGGAATTTCTTTTAATTCTCATCACAGATGTTCTTTCCTCAATTTTAATAACTAGCATTATTGGTTGCAAGTTATGAGCTGGGCTCATTTTCTTTTAAAGACATTAGTATGAACGGAAACAAGTGATACCCTGAGTTTCTTCTTTATTCTTCTTTCAAATTCTTGAGACTGTCAGGGCATTTGGAGAGTTTTCTACTGAATTTACTTGGTTCCATGTGGGAAAAATAAGACGTTTTCCCAGATGAAGCCCTGGAGGTTGAGGCAGCAGTGGAGCTGATGGCCGCCACTTGGAAGTATTAATTTTATGTTTTTTGGATGGTCTGAAGCAGGCCTTCAGGCCATCATGTGCACAACCTATGTGTTAGTGACAAGTATCTCATCACCCCAAGGTTTCCAAAGGAGGTTCCTGCACCATAGGAAATGGGTGAAGAAGAGCGATTCACATCCCTAACAAGTATTGCTCCCAGATTAGAATGCTGAGAGATTGAATTATAGCCCATGGAAAAGTTTCCTTGAATCCCCTTTACTTTTTTTGTGCTCTCAGAGTTTGGGGAGCGTGAAAATAATTTTGCAGAAACAAGTGCACATTGTCTAGCAGCTGTGGTAATGTAAGGAGCAGCAGACGCCCAACTGCATCAGTTTCACCAGAATTGTGGTGCCATAAATCCATGCCTAGCCCGAGGGGTATACATATAAGCTTCAGGTGGGGCTGAGGGTGGTGTGGTCTACCCGGCAGGAATGCCTGCACTACTTGCATACTTCACTACTTGCTCTGCTGCCCAGGCTAGAGTGCAGTGGCACTATCCTAGCTCACTGGAGCCTCAAACACCTGGGATCAAGCAATCCTCTTGAGACGTCTGAGTGCGCCACCATGCCTCACTATTTTTTAAAAAAATTTTTAGAGACAGGGTCTCACTGTGTCTCTCAGGCTGGTCTCAAACTCCTGACCTCAAGCAATCCTCCTGCTTCGATCTGTCAAAGTGCTGGGATTTTAGGCATGAGCCACCATGACCGGCCTACTATAAAGATTTAACAGCCATTTATGGCATGGGCCCTGACTAAGCAGAACAGATACTGGCTCTAAACTGCACATACCTGCTTACTATCTGCCCTGCTTCCCTGTGCATGTCTTTTTTGTATGTTTGTTTTTAATTCCTTAAAACCTCCACTATGGGTCAACAACTCAAATGTCTGCTGATACCAGTTCATCATCAGCCGGGGCTTTGGAGTCAGGGAGACATTAGAGAGTGGTGGAGATTGTGGCAAATTGGAGGATCCATACCCCATCTCAAGGAATAGCTGCAGCTCAGTTTACCTGCTTGTCAAAATATGAGGCCAGGTATTGTCTTGTCTCTTCATTTTTCAAAGGAACCAGACATTTGGATTTGCAATGTGAAGTATCACACATTAAAAATGTTACATAATTGTATTTCTTTTCCTATTTCTGTTGTACCAAATTTTCACAAATGCAGGGGTGTGAAACAACACAAGGTTATCATCTTACTTTGAGGTCAGCTGTCCAAAATGGGTCTCCGTGGGCTAACATCAGTGTTGGCAGGACTCTGTTCCTTTATCTGGGCTCAAGGGGAGGATCCATTACCTTGCTGTTTCCAGGTTCTAGAGGCTGCCCAAATCCTTTGGCTCTTTTTTTGCAATATAGTGACACTATCTAAGATAGCTTGTGTGAGGGAATAAGTAAAATAATGCCTATTTTCCCTCCATCTTTCCTTAAATCTGAAATCAACCTGTTCAACCACCCAACCACCAGCTAGCCAGTGAATCACCCGTTTCTTTTCCCATCTTTTCTTCATACCATTTATCTTAGCAACTCTGTGTTGCTGATTTTGCAAAGAGGATTTAAGATTGTTTATGTACAGACCGATGTCTAATACCACAAGAGAAAAAGACACAGATGAGGATATTAGGATTACGGGAAAATCAGATAAATCGAGGGTTAAAGCACTGTCCAGGAGTATCAACCATAAGTTTATGAAGAGATGTTACACCTGGCCTGAAGAGTTGTCTGAGCCTCTGAGGGGTCCAAGGCATGAAAGAGACAAAGTCAGTTTTCCTTATCTATCAATTAATTGAAATGGTATAGCAGTGGTAACACCAGGAGATGTTTAGTAAGTAGTCACCTTTGTGTCCCTCCTCTTTCTGCCTATTGGAGCTGGATTAGTAACCCAAAGTCTCTCTAAAAGATTCTTAGCTTTATTCACAGTAGGTTTAAAAAGGATACACAAAGACTTGGGCATATTGAACTATTTTGTTGGCCTTTATCTGGGGCAATATTATTAAGAATAAGTAATGCAGCTGTCTGTCCTCAAGAATTACCATCTGTGGCTTGTGCTTGAGAAAAATTTAAGAACTTACTAGAATAAGCAGCTTCACCTGCCTTCACTCAGAGCTGCATCACCTGTAGGCTGGATCCGCAAGGTAAGCAGTTAGCACAGAGTTGCACAGCCTGGGCTGCGGTGGCGTTTGCTTTACCCTTGCCCTTGATGTGGTGACGAGTTGTCAGGCTTCTCATAAAATTCCTTGGTGATGGCGTCTTCTGTTCTTTTTATTTCCTTTAGTGAACATCTGTCTAATTGTTCACCTCCATCGCTTTAGTGCTTTCCTCATGCTTTCTCTCTTTCCAGACAATAAACTTTATTTTCTTCATAAGAATTCAGTCTACGCAAGGGTATTAGGCAGCTTGTTTGCACCTTTTAATTCCTGGATGTTTTCCAGAAAGGCTCTTTGCAGTAGTTCCAATGGGTTCATCTGTGAATCAGGGAAGACAATGCAGCATTGTGTTTGGTTTTTATCAGTTACCTTCTGTTTGTAAACATCTGTTTGGAAACGTTTGCTGGTGCCCACCCCAGCACCCCCTAACCCCCACTAGAAGTAAAGGGATTAATCTCTTTTTGCTTGGCAGAGGGAGAGGACAGTGTGTCTGCTGATGGGTTTTTAATTTTTTTTTTTTTTTTTTTGTGGTCAGGTGCATAGGTATGCGGCTGAAACTCGTAGACTTTGCACATATTGCCAAATGACTTTCCAGAGGGATTCAGGCACTTTATTTCATTAATGGCTGTGAAGCCTGTTAATCCACTCATTACTGCAGTTTAATTTTGATGCTGGTTTTTGATGATGTATTGAAAAACTGTACAAACTAGCAATTACAACTGGAAAATATTTCCATTTTTGAAGAGACCATTATTTCTCATATGCTTAGAAAAACTCAGCAAGCCACTTTTTTTTTTTTTTTGCTTTTTATGGCACTTTATCCTTAATCTTTCTGAATTGTTCATTGTTATATCTTTACCACTAAATACACGGATTTTGCTTTTTGACTCAGTATAAGAATGTTCTTAAGCTATATGAACTATTTTAACTTTTTAGTTATTATTGATATGTTCCCTCTTCATTCTGTTAAATTAAGTTTTATGTTTTTTTTAATGTTTTTGTGTTTTTCTGTATGACCTGGCTTGAAAAAAAAACAACCTTTTGATTATAGAAATTTCATATATATTCAAAAGCAGAGAGAATAGTGAGCCCCATGTGCCTGTCACCCATACCACCTATTAGGAAACTGCTTTTCTCTGTTAAGTCATTGCTTCTGTGTGTGTGTGTATGTATACAAAAGTATATATATACACATACATGAAGGTATGTATGTGTATACAAATACATAAACACACGTTTCTCTTTCTAGTGTTTGTGTACCCTGGTTTATGTTTCATGTGTTCAAAGTTTGTTTACAATAAGAGTACAACCTAAGTAGTAGAAATTCAAAGACTTGTTATAAAAATACTTGATTTTCCTTTGGATTTATGGACTCATGAGATAATTTTAGACCCTAGGAAGGAAGGGAGGAGGCACTGTGCATCTCTAATCCGTGCAAAAACTGCTACCCTAAACCTAATCTTCAGTACTCTGTGTGCCACAGAGATAAGGGCAGGGTAATGGAGCAGAGAGGTGCTCTTTGAGACTGTCATATAGAAACAAAAGTTCTCATGCATGATCTATGATATGAGATCTTTGCCCAACCAGGGGTTAAATGGCTGATTTCTAAATGCAGTCTACCTTTTAATAGTGCTGAATTACTTTGCCTCAATTCTATTTGCATTGCTGAAATCTGCTTACAGAGATGGAGGAATGGATTTTTAGAAGGCTCTGGCCGAGGGACTTGAGGCATAGACACTACCTTCTCAGAGCCTTGATGGCCCCTAGTTTGGATCATTACACAAAAGTCCCTGATGTTTGACAATTCTCCTTCTGAAAGAAAGTGTGTGGGTTGCTAGTTGGCTTTTCCAAGTGGTGACCTAATGCCAAGATGGCAGCCACTAGTATACCAAGCATGCTAGGTTCTGCTGTTAACCTTACTTTGGGAAGACCACAGGTACTTGTCTTTTCTAAAACATACACATACAAACACATACAACTCTGGAATGCAAAGGAACTTGCACTGAGCCATCTTGTTCCTCCCTGCATGGTCACCTTTTTCCCCAGCAGTGTTTGTATTTTCGTCCATCAGTACATATAGGAGATGGGGTCTTCCTGTCAATCTGTAACTTCCCTAAAACATTATCTTTGTGATATTATTATAACCTTTGGAGGATAGAATTGGGTATAATCAGGGAAAGCATGTAGCCTGGGACACATTTATGGCCTACTTATTCTATGCTAAACATGTCCAGATATGTAATTCTTAATATTCAACACAGCTTTGTTGGGCTGGAGATATTATAATTACCAGTATTGTTAGGATTGTTCTTTTCAATTTTAGATATGATTATTGATCACCTTCACATGCCAGACACAGTGCTATATGCCTTATACTCATTATCTAACCTAATGCTCATGGCACTCTTTCTGGGTATATATAATTACCCCCATTTCACCAGATCTCAGAGAGTTTTGCAAATTACCCAACATCAAATAGTTAACCAGTAGTAGAGCTGGAGTCCAAACTTGGCTAGGCCTTTTCTCTGTGCCTGTGTTTTCTCACCTGGGATGGAAGCATTGATTAGGAAAAGGTCAATTATTTCCCTCTTTGTCACCAACACACCTGGGAATTTGTTTCCCTGAGGAGTTGAGTTGTGCATTAGGGTTGAGCAGAATACACACATATGCATCAAATGCATGATAAATTTCTCCTCTTATCTTTCTGGATACTCTTAAAACTAGTTCTTTGTTTAAAAAAATTGTGCACATGGTAAAATTTGTAAATAATACAGAAACATCTAATTGGTAAGTCTCTTCCCAACACCCATTAAACATCAATTTTTCTGCCAAAAGACAACCTCTTGTGTTTTTACTAAAAAACAAAAACAAAACCAAAGTTGCTGACACCAGAACTAAAGGTATTTATATATATTACATATTCATGTATAATATGTTTAATAAAATGAGAACTCTTCTCATTATTAGCAATTATTTTTTCTGTTTATGAAATGTTTTTTAATACATTTAAGAATTATAGTTACATATACAATCATTATTTATTTTGTATACATCTTTTAAAAGCTCAAATCTATTTGTTTGTATTTCTTAAAACTGAAATCACATTATAGTCTGCTTTTTTTCCCCTGACATATTTTGGCTATCTTTCCATATCAGCACAGTTTTGGTGACTCTGCATAACAGCTTCATAACTTATTAAATGAATCCCTTATTGCTGGGCACAGATGCTATTTTCCGTTCTTCACAGTAATGCAAGGCGGGTGGTTTACCTGGGCTAAGTGAGGTTTTTAAATGCAAATTGATAACCCTTCTTCAGATCGGCTGTTTCAATCTGCACTCTTTTTCCAGCAATGTTTGGGTGTCTGGTTTTCCACACATTCACAATATGGTGTACTTGCCATTTTATAATGATTTGTATTACTTGTTGGATGAGCATGTATCTCCATTTCATCAATAGCAGAGAGGAAGGACTGGGTTTGCCTGGCAATGTGTCCCAATATTCTTCTGAAATTTAAAGAAGAGTTGAACAAAAAGTTTTTACATTTCACATAAAACCCTTTAGAGCTCTCAGGCTAATTTATAATGGAGAGTGTGCAAATTAAGTTTTTTCCCCCCATGCCTAATTTTTATTAAAACACTCATCATTAGGGCTTCCAAATTGCTAGAGGAAGAGCATTTAGAAAACATAAGGGATCGATAGTTGGTACTTAGGAAATAAATGAAGTAACTTTCTTAAAAAAAAGTTACCTTAGAGCTGAAAAGTAAAAAAACCTAAAATGAATTAGGATGTGAGTTTCTCATCGTTTCATAGCTTACATATTAAAATGGGATTTAAAAAATACATTTAACGTGTATTAAATTTCTCAAAATCTACATATAAGATTTTTGTAAGATGCACATAAGATTTTAAAAAATTACTTGGATTTCATTGTGGAAACAGCTGCAACAACAACAACAAAAACCTCCACCTTTCAGGAGATAAAAAGATGTGTGTGGGAGGCCCTGATTTTAAGACGTTCACAATTTGGTGTGAGAGTCATACAAGGAAGCAAAGATAGTATGCCACTGTGGGCGTGTCTATAATGGTGCCATACACATCCTGCAGTGATCAGGGAAGATTTCCTGGAGAAGTTGACTGTGGACTTAATTTTGCAACAACAACAACATAATGAATTTGCAACAACAGCATAAGGAATTAGTTTTGTGACTGGAGAATTATTACTATCCCGTGGCGGGAACAGCATGCGTCTTTCAAACTTTACTTGCTTTACTATTTAGTCACTAGGAAATAATTTTAAATTTGCTTAGTTACTGATTCTCAGACTTTTGGATTTCAGGATCCAATAAGCTTTTTCAAAAGAAAACAAAAATGAAGACACCAACTTAGGCTTGCCAAAGAGAAATTTTTTCCCCCAAGAAAACACATGGGTATTTTAACACTGAATATTGTGAGGACATCTACCCACTCTAAAGGACAGCCACTTTATTTTTATTTTTTTAATGTTTTGCGTTGCACTAGTTTTAGACTCAAATAGACATTGCTAAAAGAGTTCAGAGAGTTCACTTATCTTCTAATTTTAACAATTTACCAAGCATAGCATAATAATCAGAACAAAAAAAATTGGCATTGGCACATTATGTTAACTGTCCTGCCTTCCTCAAATTGTATTAAGTGTTACCCCAGTGGCTTCTTTTAATCCCAAGATCTAGTTGAGGATCCCAGATTATATTAAATTGTTGTGTCTGCTTGGTTACCTTCAATCTTGGACAGCTTCTCATTTCTTCTCTTTCTGATCTTGAGACCTTGGTTTGTCTAATATTTGCACATATTTAGATTGAGTGTAAGAATTTTTTGACAAGAGCATCATAGAAGTGATGTTTTGTCCTTCCTCGTGTGTGAAATCAGGTAGAACATGATGTTGAAATGTCTTATCTCTGGTGATGTTAGCCTTGGACACTTGATTTTGGGGACGTCTGCTGAATCTCTCCAATGTCGTGGGACCAACTTTTTCTTTGTAATTTACAGTTATTTGAGAGGAGATGCTTTGCGATTACACTAATGTCCTCTTTCTCCTTAAATGTTTGCACACTGACTTTTACCATCCATTGGTGGGTCTTGCCTGTGACCATTCTTACTGTGGCGTTTTTGCCTAAAGATGATTTTATATTCCTCTTATTCTTTCTACATTTATTAACCAGAATTCATCTGAAGGAAGAACGGTCCCATCTCCCTTATTTATTTAGAATTCAGTTATTTTTTTATGTAAGTATTGATTCCCATGTACTTATTTTAATCTATGGCTGATAACCCATTACTACCTTCGTTTATTCTATTACTCAAATAGCTTTAGCTTGGACTATTAAGAGCTCTTTCTGGTTGGTTCCTTTGAAGGACAGCCATTTTAATTGAGTGACTTTTCTCTTCTCACTGCCTTCCTCTTCATTCCCCACTTTTAATTTCCTGTTGCCAGAGGCTAGTGAAAACTTAGTCATGAGCAGCTGAAGGTCTACTATTTGAGACATGCAGGCCTCGGGAATGGCAAGCAAACTCATGAGAGCACACTGGTGCCAGGAGTCTGCCGCATTCCAGCAAGGCTGTGGTAGAGACGTGAAACAGGATAAAGAAAAAACAGACTGTCTTGTTGCTTGCGGGCAGGCATTTATTTCTTTTAGGATTGGAGGGGCTGGGAGGGTTTTCAGGAAGCAGACTCTGACTCTGCCTAAAAAATAATAGACACAGTTCACAGAAAACTTACTATGTGCCCTGCAGGTGCTGGGCCATTCACACCACGAGCTTCATCTTGTCTTATCCACCCACAGTCTTACTGTGAGGAGGACATTGATATTTTGGTTTAAATGACGGGGAAAGTGACGTTTCAAGTTCCCGAGAGGTCAAAATGCATAAATGAAGCAGTGGAGTGAGAATGGCATAAAGATTCAGATGGTCGTCTGGGACCATGCCCTGCTCAAGATGTCTCGTTTTTCCCCCCAGCATTGGGGAAGACTCAAGCCTTCAGTTCCAGGTGTAGGAGAGATTTCCTACCTGTTCTCTGATGACAGTGCTATGCACATCCATGTCCCATTATAAAACCCCTTTTATCCATTATTAGGGAAAAAGAAACCTTTCCACAACCTAGTCACTGGGATGTGTGGGGGTGTGTGTGCAAGTTTCTTCACCCTGCTACCTGACCTGTGGTTTTAAATATATTGATGCCGGGCTCGGTGGCTCAGCCTGAAATCCCGCGCCTTTGGGAGGCTGAGGTGAGTGGATGGCCTGAGCCCGCAGGTTCGAGACCTGCCTGGGGAGCGAGACCTCATCTCTACAATAAATCAAAAAATCAGCCGGGCGTGGTAGCGCATGCCTGTAGTTCCGGCTACTCGGAAGGCTGAGGCGGAAGGATCGCCGGAGCCCAGCAGGTCGAGGCTGCGGTGGCCGGGAGCGGCCACTGCACTCCAGTCTGGGTGAAAGAGTGAGACTCCAACTCAAAAAAAAAAAAAAAAATTAAATATATTGATATATTCCTGTCAATATCATGTCTTTTAAAATTCTTGCTTTTAGCATTTATGCAAGTTTGGGGATTTTAAACTTTCGATGACTTCACAAGAAATCTACATCTGAGGGTCTCAGATGATAAAATGTTCCACTTTTTCTTGAATAACCTTCCCACTACTGTTCATTTTCTTCCATATTTGGCTCTTCTAAATCTGCCATCCCTCAACCTGTTAGAGACAAGAAATTGGACTCCAGAGGAGATCTTAGCACCCCCTTGAGGACCAAACCCCAAGCACATAGTTGAGACTGTGAGGCCTGGGGGTTGGTGGTGAGAGGGCAGTGACTTGCTCAAGGTCAGTCACATAAGGAGTTAGAGGCACAGCCTGGATGTGAAGACCGGGGGGGAACACCAGGCTGCCCTTCTGCCATCTTATTGTGATGCTTGCCGAAGAAGACTTGTCACTCCTGCCAACATCTGGCTGACCAAGTGGATAAAGGGAATTCTTCAGACCAGTTTCTTAATAATAAATGCCTACATACTCTCCTGGCACAAGGCCAAATCTCCCCCGCCCCCCCCATCTCGGTTTCAAGGTTGAACATTCCTTTAGAGCATGTGACCTTGCCCCTCTTGGCCTGTGGATGTCGCTCTCCATCCGTAGGCCTCCTTTCCGGAGACCCTGTTTGCAGCAAAGACTATAATTTTATTTTGGGTTTGGATATACTGATTACATTTTAGCTTCTGGTATATTTTCTTACCTGTCACAGCCATTAAATTTATTTTAATAGTTACTCTACCCTCCTGATAGCCACTAAAGGGGGAATTGGATATTGTCTATCAATTGGTTAGTCTGTGAACTAAGGCTGTATCTAATTACAAGGCATTGTATCGGTTCTGATTTATTAACCATTTACTGTGCTTTGGAGAAGCCAGCATTTTTAGTAGCACTGTTCAGCCTGGATATAGCTTTCCAGGAGGGCAGGGTGCCCGGAATATCTGATCATACAGTTATTACTTTGTGTCATATATAATCTTGTTTTTTCCCTGCAACAAATAAATCTTTGGGACTCCTGAAGAAAGAAAAAAAAAAAGAAAGAAAGAAAGAAAGAAAAAACATTTGTGGTTACAGTATAATAAAAATAAACCGTTTGTCGTGACTGCAGCTGACATTTATCAGCCCGTTTGTGGGTGCTCTTTCTCTCTCTCTATAATACAGAACATAATTTGTCACTTTGTAAATACATTCCAGTCTAAATCCCTGCCAGCATCTGTTAGTGTTTGAAGGATTAATGTGCTACCCTGTGTATGTCTGCACTTCCAGGGAACAGTGTAGCATATGATTACAGATCTTGGGAGAGCAGGGGAGCCAAGTGGTTTCTATACTTTTTCCTACACGTGCGGTCTTTTTGGCATTTTTTTCTGATTTTTTTTTTTTTGTCCTTATCCCATTCTTCCCAGGCATCTGGAATTTCATCATGTGCAAGGATCCTCCTGGTCCCCAACTTTCCTTCTGTCTGTCATAGTCACAGTAAATGTTATAGTATTTTACTTGTAGTATGGATGAGCTATGGGTGACACTTTGGGATTAGTTAGACTTGAGTTGAAATTCTTCCTCCATCTAATTTATGACCTCAAGTTACTTGATTTCTGTTCTTCACTTACGACATGAAGATGCTAGTGTCTACTACTTTTTTTTTTTTAGTAGAGACAGGGTCTTCCTCTGTTACCTAGGCAGGTTTTGAACTCCTGGGCTCAAGTGATCCTTGCACATTTTGGGCTCCCAAAGTGCTAGGATTACATGAGGAGGTCACTGTGCCTAGCAATAATGTTTACTACTTAAAGCTGCTATTGATGAAGGAAGAAATCCATGTCAATGCATAGTATCCAACTTAGCTTAGATTAACAGGTGGCTCTGTATTACCTTCTATCATCATCAGTGTGATTGCCTTTCTTGATGTGTCCATGGAACTGAAAGGGTTTGTTCAGGGAGCCCAATGCCATGAGCCAGCTGGAAGTTATGTTTTTGTTTTGTTTTTCATCTTCTCTTGTTAGTTAGTGGGTTTTGTTTGGAAATATTTATATCTTGTAAATCAGTGGCTTAGTAGGTTCTTGGCCCAGAGAGCATCCTGCCAATTTGAAACTGCGGTTCTCAAAAAGGCTTGGTACTGAACCTTGGCAGTACTGAGGGGTTTCAACACTCCTTCACCAATGGCAAAGTGAGTCAGATTCCTGCTGGAAGGGTCATACTTGCTCTCCCCAGCAAGAGCCTGGAATTCCCTGAGTGTTAGTGTGGCCTATAGTTCTGTCTACATTCTGAAGTGGCTCAAGACTGTCAATCACCCTTAGTCTACCACTATCGTTTGGATTAGAGAAAGATTCCCAGACATGGAAGAAAGAGCCTCATCAGTAACTCTTTGTAAGCAATGTCTTTAGTTCATATTTTCATTCTTTTGTTATTTATGCGTATTTCTGTGTTCCCCCACCCAATTTCTGTGTCATGCGTAGCTCTCTTTTTTTCAGTAAGGAAGAAAGTATATAATTCTGTCTTCATTAGGGAAAGCATTATTTTGTTGTTATTTTGTTTGAGTTTGGTTTTCCGAAGCATAAATGCATATGAACAGGACAGAAATATTATGTCCACATTCAAGGAGGCTTATGATTTGATGGTTACTGCTAGGATTCTGGAGAGAACCTCTAGCTGATCTGGGAATACATTTTTTGGGCCTAGCGAAAAATGTTTATTTTTAACACCCGAAATGGCCAGACATCAACGTACTTGGAAAATGTCCAGAAATCCCTATTTCAATCTTCTGATTTGTTTTTGAAAATTTCTAGACATTTTAAGAAGGTCTCATGTTCAAGAAGATGGAATGATAGAAACCATTAAGAAGATGGAATGATAGAAATCATTTAATGCTGTTACTTACAAAGTGGAATACTCTTGAACTCTAGATGTTTAATAGAAGATACATTTTGCAAGAAGAAATGTTAATAGATACTCACTGCTATGTCCATTCACGAATCCTTAATTCTTCACATTGTTTGGGATGTTATGCAGTTTATTAGTGTTTGCTTTATCAAGTGGTCTGTGAAATAAAACCATACACACTCTAAGGGATGGCATGACATTTCTTCTTTATTCTCATACATTCATTGGAATCTGCATGCAATATTAATTATAAGACTGTCAGGCTTCAGGGAATCACACTCTTGTTCTAAATAGGGATGAGCAAACTATGCTCTGTGGAGAAGAATTCTACCCCAGTACCTCATTTTATAAATAAAGTTTTATTGGAACATGGCCACACCCATTTACTTATGCATTGTCTATGGTTGCTTTTGCTATCACCCTACAAAAGCATAGTATCTGGAACAGACTACCATAACCTACTATCTGGCCCTTTAGAGAAAAAGTTTGCTAATACTGTTCTAGAGGACTCATGGTCATTTGGAAAGAAAAGTCTGTTCTACTAAGTGCAAGTGAGCAGGCAGTTAGGTTAGTGTCTTCTTTCTACACATATAGAAACTAATCGTATTACACATGACTCAGTTCTCAAACTTGCTTAATCCAATGCCTAAGGAGTGGAGGTAGGAGAGGAGTTATAATTAGCTGTTTTTTTTTAAAATCACAAAGTTCCAATTTTAATGGTTTAAATACAACAATAATTTTCTTTCTATTAAGGACAAAGAAAAAAATAACTCAATAAAGCAAAAATATGTAAAAGGCTTTGGGGTCATGGAAAGAACAAAATTCTTTGGAGTAAAGTATATTGGGTGTAATCCCACCGTAATCTCCTGAGCTCAGGGATAATTTCAGGGCTAGGAAGAAAGTTCTGGCACAGAGACAGCAGTACTATCTTGCAAGGAGAACTGACTTATCTCAGTGAAAGGAGAACTGCCCTTCCAGTTCTGTAGTTACATGATTAGTAACTAATAATTACATGATTTTTGAGCAGATTTCTCATGTTCTCTCAGCCTTTGTTTTGTTCATAAAATGGTGGTAATTGGATGAACTTTATAAAGACTCAGCAGGGTAAAATGTGGCTGTATCTGTAACCTCCCCTTCTGTGAACAGTTTCTGGCAGAGATACTCTAAAGTGTTTAATTAGCATGAGTGTTTGCCTCATGGGATGGATTTTTAAAATTTATACAGAGAAGAATGTCTTAGGTCCTACATGTGTGATGACAGGTGACACTTAGGTTAACTGGAAAGTGTGACCCATATCCTTTCTGAGAGATGCATTGCAGACCTGGTATCCCAGACAGGAGCGTGACTTCCTACAATCAGTGCTGTCCTTTAGTTTTCTTGATGTACCTAATGTACCATGGCCTCTCTTTAAGGTCATGAAAGCTCTGGGCCATCCCGTTGCACTGCAAGCAGCAGAAGCCCTTCCATAGAGAACATCTGTGTCGCCAAACCAAAAAAGAAAAGGGAAGATGCTGTTTATAAATATTGAAGAGGCAGGGAGAGCGTGCACTGAGGCCAAGCTGCTTTAACATGCATGCCATTCTGAAGTGGCTTCTAATGGACATTTATAAGGGAGTGTCCCTCGCACATCCCCTCCCCACTCTAATGCTGTCTGGGATGCTCTTCAGAGCATATGCAGTCTGTGACTTAGCTGGCTTTTAACAAAATTGCCCAATGTGATTCATTTGCCACATTTGGCTACAAGAGAGGACTCCAGAGCCAACCAGGTAGAAATGTGGCCACATACAGATGTCCAAACCAGCATACTGTGTGTAGGCACTGATGAGATGGGCTGTCTCTCTGAATCTGAATCTGTGTGCAAGCGTTGGCTGTACTCAACCACTCCACACAGACTCCCTCTTCCTCAGCTCTTGTTGAGACTTCATTTCCTAAAGTATTTTAGTAAGAAAAAGTGGTCTCTATGATGGAAAGTATTTGAAGTGTATTGAATTTGCCTTAGTGATCTTACTCATAGTTAACTTTGAAAAATGTGTGAATGAATATAATGCATGTTTTTATATATAGGGTTCTATGGCTCTTTTACAAGTCTGTTAACCATTTGATCTAACTGTTCTATTTTGTGCACTTCATCTACTTTTTTTTTTTTTTTTTTTTTTGGAGAGACAAGGTCTTGCTATGTTGCTAAGGCTGGTCTCAAACTCCTGGGCTCAAGAGATTCTCCCATCTTGGGCTCCCAAAATGCCTGGATTGCAGGCATAAGCCAACATGCCTGGCCTCATCTACCTATTTTTAGTATAAGTGGTTAAACTCTTCTAAGATTGTCAAATTCATCAGTTCTTTCTTTTTGTTTAAAGCTATGTGGTTTGGCATGTGCTAGTTCATTGTTTTATAGTCTTTCCTGTTTCTCCCCTCATGTAGTATTCTCTTTTATCTCTAGCATTTGAGGGTTTTGTCTCTGGTTTTTCTTCCCACTAATTTTTATTTTTGATTATGTTAATATTGCCGCACTAGCTATTCTGTTTTCAAAAATTCCCTGGTATTTTTCTTTCATCCCTTTATTTTCAACCTTTTAGAATTTATTTGTTGTATTGATATGTGTTAGGTAATTCTAACCACTAGGACAGATATTCCATGATATTTTAATAACTTAGCACAATGTTAATTTCTTTCTAACTTACATAATGTTTGTTGGGCTCCCAATTGACTGGAAGTCAGGGTGGGACTATGGGAAATCATGGTTGTGAGGATCTTATGGGCTTGAAGGGGTGCACCTCAGTTACGTTTACATTCTACTGGCCCACTCTAAGTCTCATGGTTTTGTCTAATTGTGAAGGAGGTTGAGCAAAGAATCTAGCTGAGTGTCCCAGAAAATAAGGCACAGGGATTTTGTGAACAGCTGGTAGCCTCTGTTATAGTCTTCATATCTGAACACCAAATACGTCTTTGCTTCCCGCTTCCCTTATAGAGAACACATTCACTGTTCACCCAAAAACAGAGCGTCTCAAAGTCCCAGTTAATAACTTAATTCTGTGCAACATCTAGCATCTCCTTCATGCTCAGACATGTTTTCCTTGTGGTCCTGTGACATTTAAAAAGGCAGTTTCCCATATTTCCAGCCCCCACTGCTACCCTGTACAACAGAGATAAAGAAGAGGTAGAACATTAGCAGCGAAATCTTCCCTTTTCAAAAGAGAAGAATAGGAAACACATTACTTCATGCCAATCAGTGCTGGAATACTGCTGGGCAGGTAAAGGACCTGGCCATAAGAGGGCATTCTTCCCCTAGGTCCTAGATCTGCCTTAGAGGGAAGTACTCTGTCCTTTATCCTCCATGGCCCCATCTGAACTGGATCCAGAAAAATGTATCCTCCTCATGGGCTGGAACATCTGTCATATTGCACTTCCTGATGGTGCATGGTTGAGGCTCAAAGTTTTTTTGTTTTTTAACATGTATAGGCTTTGAAGGTCAGAATAATTTTTTTCAGTATAATTCCTTAATAATCTTAGTAGAATTTGAAACTCTTTGTTTCCAGTTAACTTATATTTAGTGGTCACACTAGTGTCTCTTCTAGACAGAACTCTCAAGTTGCTTTATTTTTCTAATTTTTTGTCACCATCTCTGTCCCTCACCCCCCAATCTCAATAGCAGCTACCAGGAGGCTCTCTGGAATAACGGGCTTAGGTTGAAAAGTAGCATCATTAATCTGATATATGCTGCTGGGCTGAATTATTTGAATGAACTCAGAAGTCGTAATGGGCCATTGTCCCTCAAAGACTTTTGCAGGCTTATTTTATACTGTTTGCGCTCCAGAATCAATTGACTTTCTCAACTCAATAATGCCCTAACTCTCTTTTCGGTTTGCAAACTGGGCAATTCTTCTCACCAGCGCACTTCACTTTGTTGTAGAATCTTGGTAAAAGCAGCATGGAGCAGCTATACACACTGATGTTCTGCCCTAGGCTCAAGGCTCAGTAGGTATGAGATCATCATTTTAAGATATGGCAGAGAACTGAGTTACCAAATGTCTTTCCGTGTATGACATAGACATTGTATGGAGTTTCTGATCAACAGGTGGCTTTTGTCCATTTGATGAGAAGGGTATTCAAGCTCCTTTCACTCAGTGGCTGTACTATCTCCTGAGAATTTATTATAACTTATTTTGAGATATATTATGCACATATCTCATGGAAGGAGAAAAAATGAGGAGCCCGATTCACAGATGGAACAGCCCAGGTGTTACATACTCTTCCACTGAAAGACTATTAGTGGAAACCTAAATGCCATGCCTCAATGCAACATAGGTTAAGAAATGTGGCTTTCTGTTCATCAACCTCTTTTCCCATACTATGGAAAGGGGCGCCCTACCCTGAGAAATAAATAGTTATTGCTATCTGCAGTGTATCTTTTAAAATATAACACAGAACTGATTTTCAAATTCTAGCCTGTTGGTTCTCTGCCTTTTAATGTGTGGATTTATGTTCATTTCCATTTCTTGGGATTCCTGATATATTTGTACTAATTTCGATATTTCATTTTATGTTTCTTATCTATCAAGTATTTTATTATTATTATTATTTTTAATTTTTTCTAGGCATTTTCTTAGATTTTCTTTTTATCTCAGGCACTCCATACATCATTTTCCCCCCGATGGCTTGAAAGCTAATGATTTTTTTCTTTTTCTTTTCTTTCTTCCTTCCTTTCTTCCCCCACCTCTCCTTTTCCCTCCCTCCCTCCCTCCCTCTCTTCCTTTTTTTTTCTTTCTTTCAGTTACTCTTGAAATTTTAATATATATAACATATCCAAATTTTTTCTTGCAGAGTATACACTTATTCAATGTCTCTATCATTCTAATCAACAAACCCAAGCCATGCCTGATTTAATGGCTCAATGAAATCCTCCCTACCATAAAATAAATTCCACTTGGTACTGTTGTTTCAGGTCATTCTCCAGTTCATTTTTAAGAATAATTTATTTGGTCCTTTAGCTAATCTAATGATGTGCAAAATTTGTCTATAACTTGGCTATGACTCCTCCGTGTATGTGTGTGTTGTTTAGAGCTTTCACTTTTTTTTTGTCTTTATAGGTGATTTGGTGGGAACTTATAAGAGGCTACAAGGCAGATGTCATTTTAAGCAGGAAACCTCATTTCATTCTGAAACAAATTTTAAAATCTCTTACAGTTTATCTGGTGAATATTCTGTCTTGCTTCTGCAGGACCTCTGAAAGATTTTTCTCTTTGGATTCATCTATAAATTAAAAATAACTGTTTTGGTCACTCCTCAAGCATGATGATATTATTACATGTTTCCTGCGTGTTCTGCATAACAAGTGCATGCCCATCACATGCAGTGTGGCCAATTTACAAGAGGCAGGAGATCAGCCAGGTAGCCTGAAGCACCGAGAGAAATGCCCGGGTTTCCAAATGGCTTATGGAAAATTGTCGCTGCCAACATTACTAGCCTACTTTACTTTCTGCTTATGACTTTGTCCCATGTTTGGGAGTACTTTGTATAGTCATTCATTCATTTTCTAAATTAAAGTCTGTCTCGAAAACCTGCTCAGTGCCATTCACTGCATATTAGGTATTAGAGATAGAGATGTGGACTGTACATTTTAATTTACTATAAATGTCAATGTGAATTATTGGTTGTTTTGCTTTTCTTTCATAGTCTCCTGCAGTGTTCTTGGGAATGGAAATTGGTATAACCTTTTTGGAGGACACCCAGCAAAAATCTATCAAAATTTAAAAGTGGATATTTCTTGACCTAGTAATTATACTTCCAGGAATGTATCTTATAGAAAAATATCATATATTGAGAAGTATATGTATCGTAGCATTTCTTTTAGTAGCAAAACAAACAAACAAAAAAACCTTGAAACATCATAAAGTAATGTTAATTAAACAAAAATAATAGCTGGCCAGGCTCGGTGGCTCAGCCTGTAATCCCAGCACTTTAGGAGGCCGAGGTGAGTGAATTGCCTGATCTCGAGGGTTCGAGACCTGCCTGGGCAACTTGGTGAGACCTCATCTCTACCATAAATCAAAAATTAGCCGGGCGTGGTAGTACGCGCCTGTAGTTCCAGCTACTTGGAAGGCTGAGGCGGAAGCATTGCCGGAGCCCAGCAGGTCGAGGCTGCAGTGGCTGGGAGCGGCCACTACACTTCAGTCTGAGTGACAGAGTGAGACTCCAACTCAAAATAAATAAATAAATAAAATAATAATAATAATAATAATAGCTAACATTTATGTTATATCTATTCAAGGTGCTTCCCATAGATATAATATTGTTGGATCCTCACAGTAACTTTAGGGATGAAGTTCTTCTATAATTTCTATTTTTACTGATGAGAAAGCTCAGGCATTGAGAATTTAAGTAAAAAGTTCACAAAGCTAGTGAAGGGTGAGAGGACAGTTCTCCTTCCCTCTCCCTTTTCCTCCTTCCCCTTCCCCTCCAGCCCCTCTCCTCTCCTCTCCTTTCCTCTCCTCTCTTTCTCTCCTCTCTCTCTCTCTCTTTCTCTCTTTCTTTCTCATGATCACAGCTCACCACAGCCTCAGCCTCCTGAGCTCAGGTGATCCTTCCACCGCAGCCTCTCAAGTAGCTGGGACTATAGATGTGTGTCACCATGCCTGACTAATTTTTTGATTTGTGGTAGAGACAAGGTCTCGCTATGTTACTCAGACTGGTCTTGAACTCCTGGGCTCAAGAGACCCTCCTGCCTCAGCCTCTCAAAGTGCTGGGATTATAGGCATAAGCCACCATGCCCAGCCATGGGTGCAGTTTTTGATAAGTGATTAAGCACAGTGGGTGAAGCATACTGGTTCAAAAGAAGGGGAACAGAACTTTATTTAGATATATTCAATTATGTATTAATTGAGAAAAAAATTTTTAAACAACAAATTAAGCTATAATACTATGTTTATAGGAAAAGTTGCATGTTTTCAGATGAATCCAGGCTCCTCTCACCAAACACACAAAGGCAACCTCAGCCCTACTGACATTTGGGGCCAGAGTGGGCCAGACATTTGTCAGAGGGGGCTGTCCTGTGCATTGTAGGATACTTGGCAGCATCCCTAATCTCTACCCACCAGATACCAATACACCCCTCTGACAAGTTACAACAAGCAGAAAAATGTCCCTAGACATTAGCAGATATCTACTGATGGTAGAATGTCCCTGGCCGAGAACCTCTGAGGTAGCTGCTGCTCACACCCAGGTGTGGGTATCCATGCGTTTCTCTCTCCATTCCAAGGGCTGTCACAAAGACCACCTCTGTCCACGTGAGATCTCTTCTACTTCACAAGTCTTTCATGCGGAATACAAAATCCTCTAGATCAGAGTAGACAAACCTTGTTTTTCTCTTTCTCTTTGGTTTACCCACTGTTGACCTGCCACCAGATAATTAACAGGTCCCAGATCTCTGTTTCAAGCTATTCATCGCTTTCTGAATTGAGGAGGTGGGGGCCGCTGATTTTTCTTTTATCAGCGAGTTCCCCAAAGTGAGGCATTTCAGGGCTTAACAAGTTTCATTAAGAACACAGTTATTAAATATTCAAAATATATAGACTGTTCCTGTTGAGAATATAATTATACAGTAAATTAGCCAATGTCCAGTATGTTGCCTTTTAAGCACATCTTTGATGTTTCCAGTACTTACATAAGATATAGGGCATGTTTATTAAGAGTCTTCAACTGTGTATAAAGCTACAGCAGTCAAAAGTAATGGTGTCTGCTGAAGGATTCTTTATCATATGAATTTACCTTTAGTCATCTATTATTTATTTCAGCTATTTTATATGCCATTATAATAAATATTATGACAGAGAAAGCTTTTATGCTTCAACTTATTGTACTACTCTCTCCTTGCCTGCAATCCTTCAGGAAAATGTAACCACGCTTTACCTATAGTTAACGTAAATCATCACTTACATTAGAATGAAAAATTCACTATGAAAAAAGGCTCCTTCTTCAATAGTAAGGCATAAATGCACAATCATGTTGACTGCCAAGCTCCTGTGTCATTCACTGTCCTTCCTTAAACTGTTTTTAAGCTACAAAGTGAATGCATTGCATAGAAGGAAATTGGAAGGTTTTTGGAATATTTTCATTCTCTTATTAGTTTCTGGCAAGATAAGCATTTTTTATCCAGAGTGCAAAATATTGCCAATTACAGTCTAAGTATTTTTAATAGTTTTGCTTTACGTAGCACGTAACTCATATACCAAATTAAATAAGCTGTTATCTGGTGCAATTTCTCCTTGAATGACCTCACAATTACCTATAGATATTGATACAGTTATTTTATAAATTGAGTTCCAGCAACACAAGGCAAAAATTTGACCTGTATATAATGAAGTAAGAGTTGTCATGATTTTCTTATTAGGGCTGTTTGTGTACTTTGGCAGGGGAAGGTGGGAAGGACACTGGTGGGGGAGGCGTGAGGGGAGGGGTGTGAGAGTGAGGGGTGGTTGATTCGAAGGTTAGGAATGGCAAACTCAGCCTCTATCCTTCAAGACTCCAAAAAAGGAAAAAAGGAAAAAAAAAAAATCCAGGGCTTTATCAGGAACCATTTTTGGTGTAGTTCCCTACTTCAGAATATGGAATTTTCTCTAAAAGCATTTTCTTATTAAAAGCAAAGTCACTGGTAAAATATGTAGAGCCAGGACAGAGATTCTCAAGCTCTTCTTTTTCCTGGGCATCCTATCAGAAGGAGCATTTTTCAGTGCTTACTTTCTGTGTATCCTATCAAAAGAAGCATTTTTCAGTGCGCACTTTCAATCTTTAGGCTTGACAAAGATTAGGCAAACTCCTCATGAGGCATGCTCACAACGCTGGTTTGGTTTTGACTAAAAGGTACAAGAATCACAAAATCAATGCAAACATCCATCTCCTTGTGTATTTCTCAGCAAAGATGCCCCATCCACTGCCACCATTAGCATCACTTAAATAATACTGGAGAAATTAGTGTTTTGAAGTACCTCATAGAATATTGATGAATTATTAAACCAGTTTAGTTAGATCTTTCCTGGAGTACAGTGAATAATGTCATGTCAATAATATGCTCAGTGCCAGTGTCTCTTGCAGTTGTAAATGTGACAACTCCTATTTAAGATTTTAGAACATAAAATCAGGACTGAGAGTGTGTAAAGTAGAGGGGTGAGAGACATCAGCATAATGCAATTAAGGTCCATTGGATTAGAATTTGCAGGATGCCATTAGCAATAAGTTCTGAATGTAGATTATTGCCGTGGTTACATTTCCTCTTTCAGCAATAACACTTCTCTTGTAAATTCTAAGTGTGTAAAATAAATATGATATAAAATAGACACAGATAAGAATATATAGATGATGTTAATTTCTTTATAGCTTCTCAGTGTTATGTGTTAAATAATTTGACGACTGTGGTACGGCACAGTGTGACAATCCCATGATGATATGAGCTTCGGAACTGGTCCCACCTCAGTTGAATACCTGGATCTGTGACTTACTAGCCTGACTGCTTTAAAGTCTGTCAGCCTCTGTATTTTCATTTGTAAAATGGGAAAAATTATATATGCTTCAAAGGAGTTTCATATTAGTATTAAATGAAGAAAATACTAAGCATGTTATAGTTACTTATTTTTATTGCTTTTATTATTAATAAATGTATGTAAATCAGAGCTTTTGTGAGGAATTCAGAAATGAGCTCTTCCATATGTATAAGGGAATGGTAGATACATACTCACTGAATCAGTGTAGATTAGCATTTTGAAGTATGATCACAAAACAGCTTATTTCCTGTAAACAGTAAGTCTTGCCTCTGCATATGGCAAGTCCTCCACAGCTGTAGGAGAATATCCTCTGGGTATTTTGGAGGCCAGGCTCTTCGTGCCCATTCAGTGCATCTGGGTTTCTCTGTCCTTCTACCTCCAGCTGCTGTACCAATGTGCTCCCCTTTTTGACCCACATGGTGATGATGCTTTCAACACAGCCTCATGAAGAGCTGGCCCTGCCTGCTGAACATTGTGTCGAGAAGGTGCACCGGGAATTCTTTGGGAAGAACCAAGTGGAGCAGCCATGCTTGTGTGCAAGATAACAGCATTTTGGAGTATGCTCCTGTGATTTCACTCAGCATGCTCCATTACACCCAATAGCTTGGTCCCCAGACCAAACGCTTTGGGGTCATTATGGCCAGAAATGGGATATTGGGAGATGATTCATGTATTTCCTCCCAGCTAATTCATAGACAATTTACAATTAATGATGATTAAAGTAAAAAAAAAAAGGTAATAATTTGTGGTTTTAAAAATAGTCTTGATCACAAAAATAACTTATATCCAGCTTTCTACAGGCCTGTTACCGTGAGATCTGATCCTTTCTCTCTTCTCGTTGTTGGTAAGGAGGTTGTGGGTATGAGATATTGCCGTTGATGTGTTTCAATGATGGAGGGGAGAAAAGGAAAATCAGCAAAGGAAAAGGAATCTGTGGAAATGTTGGAGACAATGTTGGTGAATGAATGAATGAATTCACTCTTGTAAATATCGTCTCCCCTTTGGGACCAAGAGCAGGACAGCATACTGCCCTCTGTATGAGGCAGTTACACATCTGATGGCTTCCCTTGGTCTTGGCTTCAGCTGCTGTGAGGGTCTCTGAGGAGCAAGGAGGGGTGGTGGGTGAGAGGACGGGTAGATTGTGTGGGCATTGTGGAATACAGAGTAGTGATTAAAATCTTGACTTGGTATGAATCGGTGCTCTGCCAGTTTTTATCTGGGCAAAGTTGAACAAGAGGCTTACTTCAGTTTTTCCATCTGTGAAATGACTGGATAATAATAACTGCTCCTTTACAGGCTTGCTGTAGGCATAGACAAGGGCTGCGGGGCAAGCACTCATATGGTCAGTGTCTTGAGATTGCTCTTATTGGCCAGTGATAGCCCATTCAGCCTTACTTGTGAAGAGTGAAGCAATTCAGTGCACATCTTGATGATGATGACGACAATGATAACACAATAATAAACCACCACAATAACAATATAGAGTTATAGAATATGTATTGTACGTTAGGCATGGTTCCAAGGGCAGTACATGTAGTACCTCATTTCCCAGAAGGCAGATGCTATTATTAGTACCATTTTGCAGAGGAGAAAACCGAGCACATGAGAAGAGTTAACTTGCTCAGCTGGTAAGTGCTGGATTTGATCAGATCCAGGCAGTTGGGCTTGAATCCTTGGCATTAACCAATACCTTTAGGGGTCAAAGTACTCATTAAGTTGGGAACCGGGGTACCATGGCCTCAGAGGTATTCAGTGAGCTTCCTTCCTCCTCTGGGTTTTTTTTTTTGTTAAATCATCTTTCACAGAAGAGATATTCCAACTTTCTCTGAGCTAGTTATGTTACTTTTACAAAATAAACAAGGGAGACCTGCATTACTAGTATGCATTGTTATAAGAAAACAATAGGCATCAAAACTTAGCAATAGCCTTCAAAAAAAATACGTGGCAATGGTATAAATGAGAGACCATTATGTGCTCCATATCTTATATACATCATTTTAATCTTTACTCTAACCATGCAAAGTTAATACTATTATCCTCATTCTCAAATAAGGCAACTGCAGCCCAAAACATTCAAGAAACTTCCTGAAGTCAAGTTTCCAGTGCTGTGGTCATGGTGGACTATGGCTCCAGGTCAGCCTGACTCTGGTGTCTTTGCTGAAGAAGACAACATCTCCATCTTTCTGTCTAAATACCACACACTCCTCATATGTTTCATTTGGTTTCAGGCAGTTTTGCATTTGAGTCACATGTGGCTAATCTATAGTTGTAAAATAATACTACAGATTACAGTTGCCTAAAAACAACAAGCAGCCCCTTTGATTCTAAATTTTTAGACTCAAATCACTGAGCCAGGTTTTAGAAGTTAATAAAGAGTAGATCAAGAAGATGTGATGTATTGAAGGTGTCAGCGAGCTGTGCCCTCAGTGAGTGCCCCTGTATCCCAGAGAAATGGGAGAAGAGAACATGAGTTACTTAATTATGTGTCGGGAGCAGGTGAGCTTTCGAGCTACTTAAAAGTTGCCTGATGCTTCATGTGTGGGATGCTACCTGTGTGGTTCTGTTCTTTTTTTAATTTTAATTTTAATTTTTTGAGTTGGAGTCTCTGTTACCCAGACAGGAGTGCTGGCCATCACAGCCTCGACCTTCTGGGCTCCAGTGATCCTTCCACCTCAGCCTTCCAAGGAGCCAGAACTACAGGCATGCACTACCGTGCCCGACTAATTTTTGATTTATTGTAGAGACAAGGTGTCGCCAAGTTGCCCAGGTGGGTTTCGAATCCGCGGGCTCAGGCAATCCACTCACCTTGGCCTCTCAAAGTGCTGCGATTACAGGCTGAGCCACCGAGCCCAGCTGGTTCTGTTTTTAAATGATGGGTAGTAGTGTCTGTATACATAATTGCAAATAAATTAATATTTCTATTTTTTGTGAGGTGGTAAATTTGTGTACTTGTGTGATTAGAGGAAAGAATGAGGTTTTGGGGAAGGTGGCTTTGAAAGAGATTTTATATTCAGTGTTCTCAGTATAAACCTCTTTCTTTTAAACATCAGTAGGTAGATGGATTCATGGACGAATGGATGGATGGATGGATGGATGGATGGATGGATGGATGGATGACAAGATAGATAGATAGATAGATAGATAGACAGACAGACAGACAGACAGACAGACAAAGGAGGGACCCCGAGAAACTTAGAATAAACTTAGTTCACATTTTGCCTCAGCATAGCCATTTTTGCTTAGATTGACACACTTTGAATCTAGCACAGGTTAGACACAGATAGATAAATTTCCAATAGGCAGGTTTTAGGAAGCGTTCAGACATTTTACTGCAGGTCAAGTGGCAGCCTACCCCACTCCCTTGGCAAATCTCCAGCAGATGCAAGACAAGGACAGCCCAACCTTTCAATTCATGGTTTAGCATAATAATTTCTAAGAAACTTTTTAAGGTTCTTTGTTGAAGGCAGAAGGTCAAAGATCACCCCTTAGCTGGCTGAAGCCACAGAAATGATAATAAAACCACATTTCTGCTAAGGAGATTGTGAACTGGAAACATCTGATGGGTCTCTTACAGGAAAAAAGCCCTCTCTCTGTCTCCCTCCATTTAGTCCACCACCATGACAGCAATCCCATGACTAACCCACCCATCTGCCTGCTGTCCATCACCTGACGTCAGTACCTGCACAGTACCTACCCCTTCATGATGATGTGGAGCAGACTACTACCCAATTACCTTAAAAAACTTCCCCCATCAAAGGGGGAAGGATTAAAAGGACTCAACCATAAGCAACCAGCCTCCATTGCCTTGCTAAGCTGTGGTGTGACCATGTGCTCTTTGAGCTATGACCAGGCCATGCTTTCCTAGGTTCTGGCTCCCTCTCCTTCCTTGGAGAGGTGATTCTCTCTCTTTCTCTCTTTCTAATTTAGTTTTTAAATAAACTATATTTTCTAATTTAACTTCTGTGTAATTCTTTGCATCTTTCATGCAGCATCAGATGACACACCAAATACCTACACCCCTCAGTGGGCCTGACCTAACATTCTGGAGGCCCCACTGGGAGTGAATCTTAACATTTTTGGGGGTCCCACTGAGATCTCACAGATAAATACGGAAGAGTGATACATGGAAGGCCAGCAGATTATTTTAGGGTAGTGAGATTTTTATGCACACACACACACACATATATGTGTATGTATATATATATATATAATATATATTTTTTTTTTTTTTTTTTAAATCCATGTTCATCTGTCTTTTCTAAATATTTCTATAATTAATGTGAGTGTGAAGCAGGAAGTGGCCTTAAGTAATCCTGGAGCAGTAGACAGAGGCCAAGCCATGGACTATGTGTTAGCTGTTTCTGTTCCTCACTCTTATGTTTTCATTTCTCCCCTTTCTGGACACATGGAGGGTTATACCTTATTGAAGCTAGGCACTGCCACATGATTTTCTCTTTAAATGAACTGTGAGCAGAGGGACATCTGTCACTGTCAAGGGGAAGCTATTGAGATCTGCTGCCTGTGCATTCCCGTCCACATGCTGTGGAGGCTGGTGATGTTATAGGTGGTGAAGGCTTTGTCCACTTGGGCCCTGGCTAACCATGATAGGTTGGGTCTACTGACCAGGGGTGGTTATGAAGTGTGAGTAAGTTATAATCATGGGTCAAACATGGAGATTTGGGGGCGGCTTCTTACCAAAGCACATCCTAATTGATACAGAGGATTTTGTGAGCCTTGCTGAGGAATTTGGACCACATCTTGTTGGCCATTGTGAAATACAAAAGGACTTTGTTTTCTTTTGTTTTCCCAATCCAGAGAGCAAGCTCTGGTCAAACAAGGGCTGAATTTTTCCTGTTCTAGATCACATGTCCTAGTTCTAACACTTCTTCATAAAAGTCATGATTTCCTTGGTGGTAATAGAACAGTTCTCTTTCTTGAATAAAGTATAGGATTATGCAAAAGTATATACAAAAGAAAATGAATGCTGTCCCCCTCCATGTTGAGAACACCTTAATGACTGTGATCTCATAAATTATGTTTTGCAAATGTTGATATTTGGGTTTTGCCAAGGTTTTACACATATATATGTAATATGTCGGCATTGGGGGAAGCTGGGTGATGGGTATGTGGGTGCCCTTTGTACCATTTCACTGCTTCTTGTGGATCTATAATTAGTACCAAGTAAAAGTCAACAACAATAAATTCATGGATTAAACTGAGAAAATGAATTGTGGTCAGTCGCAGAATCACGGCTAAACTTGGCAGGAAATCTCACATTGCCAAATCGAGGCTCTTGTCCTCACCTACCAATCAGCAGTTCACCCCTCAAATATGGGCTCTATTTGCAATCTGTCAGTCCCACTACATTCCTATTTAGAGCATTTCCCACTACAAACATTTCTATAAAGCTGCCAAGTTTAGTAGACAATCGGAAGTGTAAACCCCATCAACACACACATAAACACATGCACACACCCTAATTCTAAAAGCTACATTCTTTCTCCCCTGGACTGAACACATTGCATACACTTTCTCTGCATTTCTCAGGGTTGGTAGCAGAAACGGGAAACCTGATACCCTGGGCAGGAGAATTACCTGAATAATAGTGTGTGGACTTGAATCACTATCCCCAGGAGCCTAGTAACCCGCAGCTTGTGGATTAGTCTGTTGAACTACTTGATGGCTTGTGACCCCTTATTCCCTTAGAAATATATGTTCTGATTTTGTTCTTATTGGTAGTGGCAGTTCTGTGTTTATTTTGAAGTGAAGAGAGAGAACTGAAAAAAAATTGACCAATCGTAATTTACAAATACAGAAGAATGTATGGGCCGCTTGGTCTGCTATCCTTTTTGTTGAAATACTGCTTTGGGGGCCACCATCTGGGAATGTTCTCCCTGTTTTATGGAGAAAATATGTACATGCATTTTTATAATACTTAGCCCTCACGACCCTCAGGGTTTCCACTGGGGACTTGACTGAAAGGAACAATCTCTTTACCATCCCCTCTGTAACAAAACGAATATCTCATTTTCTTCTTGTGATACATTCACATTTCAGTAAGAATCTGTGTATGGCAGTGAGTGTCATGTTCAAGTGAAGGGAGATGAGGACCAGAGGACATAGGATGAGGGTAAAAAGCACTTTATTTGCTAACTCTGAATGGCAAATTAAGTAGTTAAGTGTTTATGAGTTCTGAGAATCTCTGTGGGGAGTTGATATCTTGGACACTTTGGAGAGATTTTTTTAAACAATCAGATAAATATCAGCTACTCAGAAAGAGAACATAACAGGGTTCTGTTCCTCATCTGGAGGTTCCGTACCTTCTACACAGGGTGTGACCTCACTCAAGTGCCTTTGCTCCTCTTGGTGAATTTCCTTTTTTATAGGATGAGAGGCATGGCCTCATCTTTCAGTGGACCCTCCAACTCTATTATTCCCTGATCTTTGGAAACTAACAAAATCCATGTATTGGCATATTTCCTTTTTCTGGATTGGGTTAATTCTTCTCCTCCTCCTTCTCAGTTCTGCACATTTGAGCATCTGGCACTGTTACGCAAGACCAGGAATTTAAATCTATGCTAGTCAATCTTGCATTTGCCACTAATACACTGTTGGGGTTTGGAGCAATTATTTAACCACCTTTACTTAAAATTGGACTTTGTTAGCAGACATGACCTGGGTACTCTAGGTTCTAACAGTCAGTGATCTGCTCTGATGTTGTCATCAAGGAGCACCCTGGGGCATCATTGACATCAATATATCCACCATGCTGTACTTTAGCTCGTATAAATTACCATGTATTGCTGAGTGGCATCAGGGCAAGAATTATGCCCAACAGACATCTCCTCTCCTAGTTAAATTTATTAAATACCATCTCTCCTCTAGATGTTGGGTGCAACACGTCTTCTCATGACCCTGTGAGTAGATCAAGCTTCATCTTTTAAAAATGGGGAAACTGAGGCTCAGAAGTATTCAGTGGTCCAAAGTAAATGTATTTTCCAGCAACCACGGCATGACATTTATTGTTCAAGGCTTAGGACTTTGGTTAGAGCCCGAGACTCAGGTGGCTAAAAGAAACCAGCTGCAGATACACTGATCATAGCACAGTCCTGTCCATTCCTGAATAAGACGTGAAGGGTGGGGCACATTCTCAGCAGTGCCATTTGCATCCCCATTCACAGCATTAGAGGTATCATGTTATTCTCCTTAATCTTACTTAAGCATCACAGTCTAGACTAGAATTCCCAAGTCAACTGTTTGTTTTATGGGACTCTTCTAACCTGAACAGGCAGGTTCACCCAGTGTTCTTGGCTTAATGTTCTTTGGAGGAGCTAGGTCTAAGAAGTGAGAGTATTTAATCCCACATGCTGAAGTCCATCCAGACCGAAAAGTTGGGAGTGCCTCACAAACACAAGGCAAATGAGGTGACTGTTGCCACGCAGAACACAGCAAGTGGAACATGATTGCTTCAGACCCTGACTTTTTCACTTCTTCTGATTTCTTGCCGAGAGGGAACTTGGACTTTGGCATTGAACTGACTTGGGGTCAGTTCTTGCTCCCAACTTCTCAAGTCTGTGGTCTCTTAAGATGCCACACTGTGAGATGAGAACAGTGCTTGCCTTTCAGTTGTTGTTAGCATTAAGTGAGATGGTGTGTGTCAATGCCCAGGCCATGATAGGCTCTGATTACACAGTAACCATCATCATTATTATCATCATCATCATCACCATCATCCTCCTGATGTACCCCACCTGTCTAATAGAGTTTTCTGAGTTGTTAAGTCAGGGTTCTTTTGGGGGGATCTAGGTCTATCAGAGTCCATCAGTATAAATGAGTCTTGCCTGCTTTTGTACTTTCTATAAATGAGTTGTGTTTGATTTTTGATGCAGGCTTAGTGGAAACGTTTCAGAACTTGGTTGGCAGTTTTTGAGATTAAAATGTTGCCCACTGCATCTTTGCATGAGCCAGGCTTTGTCCTGGCATTCCTTTCTCCTTCCAGCTTTTTAGGACACAGACTGAGAAGAGATAATGTTAGCCTGAAGACCCTTTGGAGCCTCTTCTGTGCACTGCGTGAAACACAACACAACCCCCAGCCTGTAGGCTTAGCAGAATCCCAGCTTCACATCCTCCCCGGACTTGGCAGTAAAAGCCTGTTCTTCCCTTCATTCCAATGATTTATATTCTCTCTGGGCGTCTAATATTAAACAGGGGAATTCCGACATGTTCCATAACACATTTACTGTAACTTGATACCGTGAACTAAACTTGCTATTATTTATCATTTCTTTTTATTTTCTCTCATTCCAGCATAAAGCCAAGGTAGAAGCAATGACCCTGGATCTCGCTCTGCTCCGTAGCGTGCAGCATTTTGCTGAAGCGTTCAAGGCCAAGAATGTGTGAGTGTTCCAGTGGAGGGTTATAGATCATAATTTCTTGCTATTGTAATGTCTTTATCAGATGAACACAATTGGGAGAACACAAAGCAGTTGTGTTGTCTTGGCGTCCAAACAGGAGGCTCATTTATATTGGCCCTATTAAGGTGAACCATATTTTCTTGACTCTAAGTCACCCTCATTATGAGACGTGTCATCAATCTAATAACAGCTTCCCAGATAAAAAAAAAAAAGAAAAAAGAAAAGACACTATTAAAACACTAGTAAAAATGACTAATAAAAGCCAAGCAATTGTAACATGCCTCCTGATTAGAGATATTTTTGCAATGATTTCTTTATCAAGGAAAAATATATTTTAATTGCATTCAGAAGCAAGTAAACTCAGTTATCTAATACTATAAAAGATGCTGAAAACCAGGCGTGAGAAAGATCTACTGTTTCCAAAGCATTCCATGATTTGATGTTGGTGCATGAATATGGCTCCAAAAACATAATCTCACACAGGGAAAAACTTATTCCTTTTTAAAAAATTATTTTTCAATCTTTCAAAATTCCTGGAGGAGAAAGTTTTAGTTAGGGGTTGGGATACTTTGTTGCTATCGTATAGCAACATCTTTTTGTAACAGAGAGAAGAGGCAAAAACCGGGTGGGGGGTGGGGGGAGAGGCCTCACATTCCAAGCTAAGGAAAGCAATCATGGCTAGCTTCGATAATTACACTATTTTATTCCCAAGTGTTTATTTTTACTCATATTTAGGGCAAGCAATACTCGTTTCTCGTTTAACATAGTGATTTAAATTTCATTAATAAATAGCTTTATTTAATTTTTTTCAGTGCATTGATTCAAACATGAGGATTAAGTTAATAATAGTACAGGTAGTGCCAAGGATAAGATAATTAAGCCGTTGGTATCAGAACCACTGAATCTGGAGAACTCTGGTAAATGACAAGCTGTCTTTGGGCTCTGTTGGGAACATCAGTTTTACAGTTCTCCAAGCAGATGAAGGATGTGAGGAAAGGGATCTTAAACCACATATTCAAATGGCACTGTGTGGAGCTGACCCCACAGTGCTGTTGTTATCAGTCCTTCTTACGTCCCCTTAGTTTCTCCCTCTGCTTTTCTGGACTGTTAAAAAGTTTGCCCTCTAAGTCTCTTTCTGGAGTTAGCAAGCGGCCTGGGCCCGTGAGGTCAGAATCTTTAGTGAGAGTTGCATCATCCTCTAAGTGCAGGTCATGGGATTGCTCATAGGAACAATGAGATAGCTAGTCTGCCAGTCAGCATATTGGAAAGAGCCTTACTGTGTGCCTTTTGCTGTGCTTGGTGATTGGCAGCTACTACCCCTGGCCAGAGCTATCAGAGAACCTCAAGTCAGTGTGTAGCAGTAGCTTTCAAGACATTTGTCCATTTACTCCTTTATCATTCATTCATCCACTTGCTCATTCACTTCACACATATCTAATGGGCCCCTCCAAAACCCCAGGCATTCTTCTGAGATCTGGGAAAAGGGTGATGGCCATTGGAAGCCACACTAACCTCAAGCAAGCAATCATCTCAATTGTCAGCAAGCATGTTTTATTATGGATGACATCTCAACCTAATCTGTCTGTGGATGTTTGGAAGGGATTAACAACAGCAGAGGTAGCAGCTCATTTATTGAGGTTACTATGTGCCACACACTGAGAAAATTTTTCATGCATTTTTCTGATTTAATTCCCAAAGCAATCCTTCAGGGTAGGTGCTGTTATGATGTCTATTGTACAGATGAGGAAAGTGAGGCTAAGGAAGATGAGAAATTTATCCAAGGCATGTGATAAGTATGGGGACTGAGATAGCATCTTCCCCCAAACTACATGCTATCCTGTCTTTCATCTTAAATGTGATAGAAACTGAGTCTCAGAAAAGGTGAGTGACTTTCTCAAGGGTGCTTTGCAGCTTGGTGGAGAGATATAGGATTTCAGTCCAGTTCTTCCTTCTTTTCTTTCCCTGATATCATGTGACATCTTACATTCACTGCCAACGAATGGCTCTCTTCAATTTCTGTGTCAGAATGCATTGGAAGTGAGCAGCTTTGCTGAAGAGAGCCAACTGTTACATAATAGGATCATCTTCCATGTCTTTCCCGGACCATTAGTTTTTAACCATTAAGTAGTTCGGAAATCATCAAATTCAAGTGCCTTTTGTAATCGCCCAGCTCAGATCCTTGGAGGAAGCTCTCACCCATTTTGTCCTAATCCTAGATTTTAGCACAAGACTTTGAATTTTTATATTCCTAGGTTCAGAAACAAGGATGATTTTCCTTTTAGAACTCTTTGTAGCACAGACCTCTTTGTATCTGTCCCTAGAGAGTACAGGATTTTACATGGCTTAGAGAAATATTGTGGTGGCGAAAATATGCATAAAAAAGTGAGCGATTCTACTTTTGAAATACTGCCAAAGTGAAATCTCTCATGGATAGGCAGATGACAGTTTAGTACTTACAGGACTTTAGATTCTGAGAACTGTCAGAAGTGAATTTAAGTACTGGTGACTGGGCTGCCAGAGAAACACATGTAACTCTATTCTTATCATCACCCCCCATCTTCAGACATTAAAATTTCCTTGTGTGTAAAACATAATGACAAATGAAAGAAAAGCTGCCAGTTCAGAACCAATCTCTTTTCGTGATGTTGGATTGAGAAGAGGAAAAACTCTTACATTTAAATTCCACGTGGATGCCCCCATTTAATATACTGTTTCAAAGCCTGTACATGAGCAAACCCGAGTATTATCAGGCTCCATGTTCCTGTGCATATTACCTGGGTTCAACTCGAGCTCAAGTGTGTTTCCTCACCTGGGATAGGCGGCATATTGTCTTGTCTCAGACTGAAAAAGGTAGAAACAGATGCTTAGTGCAAACATGGGTGGAAAATGCAGCTCATTGTGCTGTGCAGCCACGCTCCTTCTGCCTTTTAGCACGAGGCATGGAGTCAGCCTCTTCTTGGATAGCTGCTGCTGCTTTTTCAGTGGTGGGGATGGGGGGTGGGTGGGTAGAGGAAAGGGGGAATGGGAGAATGGGAATGAGGAGGTTATTTTAGAATAAGCACTGCTACTCATAATTATATAAACAGTAGCTGGGAGCCAACTTTTTGTTTATTCTGTGTAAGACAATGTGCTATGCACTCATATGTACGTTATCTCTTCAATTTCTTACACTAGCCCTAGACGTTAGTCGTGATCATCCCTATTTTTTTTTAAGAAATAAAAGTTTATTTAAAAGCAAATTAGAGAGAGAAAGAGAACAAGAGAAGATTCACTTCCCCAAGGTGGGGGAGGGGGACCAAAGCCAGGAAGCATGGCGACAGCCATGCCTCAAAGAGCACATGGCCACACCAGACTCTAGCGAGGCAATGGCCCCAGGATCATCCCTATTTTACAAATTAAAAGGTTGAAGCACAGAGAGTCTAAGTCACTTTGCCAAGTTTAGCAAGTGATAGATCCAGAAATTGAACCAAAACAGTTTGAATCTAAAATAACGACTGTTTTTGTTGCTTCTCACATTTCAGTCATATATTTTTCAGTATAGATTTCTGTATTGGTTATATATTGCTCAGTAACAAATTATTCCAAAATTTAGTGACTTAAAACATTAAACAATTTCTATTCTCTCCCTGTTCCTCCCTCTGTCTTTTTCCTCTTTCCCTGCTTTCCTCCCTCTCTGTTTAAGTCAGGATTTAGATAAGTCAATGCATTCTAATCTACTGGTTTTCCTTTTTTGTTTCTTCTTTTAAAATATATGTTTAAATGCAACATATTTGTATAAGGGACTAGGGTGTCCTCTATAGATATCTGTAGTCTGTACTTTGATGATTGCTTCCCTGTGGTGTCACTTAACATATTCTTTTGTCTCCTAAGTTTCCTGTGAAGGAATAGGTAACTCAAGAGATTTGCTCAGTGTTTAATTTTACGTAATAATACTTCCTAGGTGGTGGTATAGTCTTTCATGAAGAGGACACATGGTATAGCCTTCCACTGAGAGGCCACATAGGCCTGGTGGCCAAAGCCAGTGTTTGGAAGGCTCGCCTCCTCCTGGCCTCCTCTGTCTGCTCTCTGTTTGCTTGTGTCCTCCCATTTTCATTCATTTATTCTGTTATTCTTCCCTCACTTTCCTGGGTGGTCAGCCCAAGAACCCCAATCTGCTTCCAGATAGTCCTCCCTAGAGTTAGCGGTAGTGGTGGTCGTCAGCCAGTGTGTCTCAGGTCAAATTATTTTGGGCATGACTGGAAAGTTCCAAACCAAAGCCTGTGGTAAGTCCCACCCAAACTGAGTTTTGAAGGATATTTTTGTTTAAACTGTAGCCCTGGAGAGGAGCCAGACTCCACACCGCCTGGCAGGCAGAGGCATCTATCAGAGTATGAAAAGCTGGGTCTCTTTCTAATTATTCAGACCAAATATTGGGATTTTCTCTAATGGACTTGAAAACGTCAGTTGTTTTTTGTTGTTGTTGTTGTTGGGTTTTTTTTTGGGGGAGGAGGTTTGGTGATGGTTTTGCACATTTTTGTTCCCAGTAGTAGCTTCTTAGTTTACTGAAAAGTATACATTTTGAACAAAGCTTAGAGCTAGGTGTCCCATAATATTTTTTCTTTTTCCAAAAATGTTTTATAGTTTGAGTTCCATATATCCTTGACAAAATGGACACTTTCTTGGAAATTAATTGAAACTGATAGGAAATTTATATTCAAATAATTATGCAATTCCAATGGTTCTTAGAACTTAATTTTTGATCATGGATTTCTATTTCTCTTCTCAGCTTCCTGTCTCCAGTATAATTTAAAGAAATTAAGCTTTGTTTCACTTAGAAGGTAATATAGAGCAGTGGTGTTTTTTAAAACAAGGCTAAAATAACAGTTTTCTATCCTTTCTTTACTTTTTAAACATTTGAGGGGAAAAAAGTCTTTAACAAGGTTATTTGTTTTTACTTTCTGCTAAATTACTTTCAGAATTTGAATCTACTAATCCCAGATATAATATTCTTGGATTCGTGTTCCAAGTTTTGCTGTCTCAAATCCTTCTATGGAAGTGGGTGGGCTATAAATTATAAATAAATTCCAAATTTTGAGGGATAAATTACCCTGAAGACCAAAGTGTAAATTACATATTAATCTTTCTTTTTCTCCCAAGCTCAATTTTAAGAATAATGTGTTAGCCAACATATCTGCATTACTCTTTGCTCAACATGAGAAATCCATTTTTGGTTTGCCTAACAGAAGATCATGTTGCTTTGCTTTTCTACACAGTATGAAAACTAAAAGAAAAGAAAAACAGAGGCAGATTTCAGCTGTAATGAATGCTCTAAATCTAGATCTTAATTGTGATTTTTTTAAGGAAATTTTTGAAAAGTCTTCCCATCCTATACATTTTCCATCTTAAGGCATTGAGAAATCATACTGTGAAACATTTAGTATATCTAGAAACATCAGGGAAGAATGCTTCCACCATAAGTAATTTTTTTTTTCCTTCTGAAATTTAACTCTTTAGGCATCCAATCTTTTTACATAATTTTTAAAAATGTTTCTAAAATAGATTATACACTCTCATCCCTTACTGAACAAAAATATGAATCCAAAGTAGTACCATGTAATACAGAGATCACTATACTTTTTGTAAAGAGTTGAGGAGTAAATATTTTGGACTTTTTAGGCCATTAAGATCTCTGTTGCAACTGCTCAGTTTTGCCATTGCAGCATGGAGGCAGCCATAGACAGTATGCAAATGGATGATCATGGTGGTGTTCCAATAAAGCTTTATCTGCAAAATAGGCAATGAACCAGAGTTGCTAAGAGCCATAGTATGTGAACACCTGGGTAACATCCTATACACCCTTGAATAGTGGGAAAAAACACACAGGTTTTGGGGGTCAACCAAACTTGAACTCTATTACTTACTAACTATGCAGGCTTAAGCAAACTACCTAAACTCTCTGGGCCTCACTTTCCAAACTTGTGTAAAGTGGATTATCACCTATGTTTTGCAGGGTTGCTGATTATTGAGAATAGCCATAATGCAGGAAATTACCAGATACACGTCAGTTGATAAGAGTATATAACTATTGTTAATATACATTTGTTTCTTAATCCTTAAATGATCTGAGAGGTTTTTTAAAAATACATACATACATTATGATAAGATACAAATAAGAAAACTAAGCAGGGAAAGGGGACAGATGTGATGTGTGGATCTCATAAGGATTTTCATGATCATTAAAAGTTAGGACTAAGAATGAGCTTTGAGATACCTAGCAACCAAGAGGAAAGGGAATATGAGCTTCACATTACCTGCAAGCTATAAGCTTGACAGGAGCCAAGTAGAAATTATTGTTACTATAGTGATCACATATACCACATATACTGGGGATCACAAAGTACTTATTACTCTACTGAGCATTTTTCCCCCTACTCTTTTGTTATTTTTATTTACACCAATACAAAGCTGTGGACTTGAGGATGCTTCACAGTTCTCTTTGAGAGTAAATGCTTAGTTACCTTCTTTTGTTTTCTTTATTACCGTGTCCTCTTCTCTTGGTTTTAGATGAGTTGCCTTAAGAGCAACTGCTTTGGATGAGTGACATACAGTGGGACATACTCCAAATCCTACAAATTCTTGTGTATTCTGGTATATCAGAGTAGTCCATATGCCTTCTTTCTTCCCTCCTTTAAAAAATTTTTGTTCTCACTGGACGTGGTGGCTCATACCTATAATCCCAGAACTTTGGGAGGCTGAGGCTGGAGGATCACTTGAGGCTAGAGTTCAGGACCGGCCTAGGCAACATAGCAAGAAAGTAGCCAGGCATGGTGGTACATACCTTTCTGTAGTCCTAACTACTTTGGAGGTCAAGGCAGGAGGATTGCTTGAACTCAGGAGTTCATGACTGTAGTGAGCTATGATTACCCACTGTACTCCAGCCTGGTGACAGAGGGTGCCATATCCTTATTTATTTAGCACTTAACAACAATGCCAGGACCTAGGCTAGACATTGGAATTAAGCTATTTGCTTTCTCGCTTATCCTGTGTCTCATGTCTTTCTGTTACAGTTGTAAAGCATAATAATTTTTTGATAATTTTATATGATACTGTTCTTCAAAAACATACCATTGACGGAGAAGCATAAGTAATTAGATGTCACTTTGTAATTAAATTTGTCAGAAAAAAATTCAGTGAGCCCTTTTGCCATTATTAAAAGTCATCACTGGCCGGGCTCTGTGCCTCAGCCTGTAATCCCAGCGCTTTGGGAGGCTGAGGTGAGTGGATTGCCTGAGCCCACGGGTTCGAGACCCACCCAGGCAACTTGGTGAGACCTCATCTCTACAAAAAAAAAAAAAAAAAAAAATTAGCCAGGCATGGTGGCACATGCCTGTAATTCTGGCTACTTGGAAGACTGAGGCGGAAGGATCGCTGGAGACCAACGAATTGAGGTTGCGGTGGCCAGAAGCGTGCCACTGTACTCCAATCTGGGCGACGGAGTGAGACTCCAACTAAAAAAAAAAAAAAAAAAAAGTCAACACTACCATGATGTAAACGAAAATGGGTTCAAATTAGCCACACCAATATTTGTAAAATATTTTTTCATTTCCCAGCAGAATTCTAGGTTCAGCCATCACTATCATGTTTTATGAAATCAAAGTGATATATATAAGTTGAAGACACAAATATTTTCTTCCAAGAAGAGTAAAAACCAGACTTTGGAGGACAGATACATTGACTCTGTAGTTGCTTTTCCCCATTCCTCATCATCCTACCAGTACATTTAAAAGCTCATGTTAAGGCGGGCTCAGTGGCTCAGCCTGTAATCCCGCACTTTGGGAGGCTGAGGTGAGTGGATTGCCTGAGCCCGCAGGGTTTGAGACCCACCTGGGCAACTTGGTGAGACCTCATCTCTACAATAAATACAAAAAAAATCAGCCGGGCGTGGTAGTGCGCGCCTGTAGTTCCAGCTACTTGGAAGGCTGAGGCGGAAGGATCGCTGGAGCCCAGCAGGTCAAGGCTGCGGTGGCTGGGAGTGGCCACTGCCCTCCAGTCTGGATGACAGAGTGAGACTCCAACTCAAAAAATAAAATAAAATAAAATAAAATAAAAGCTCATGTTATATAGTATCTTTAGCTCTAGCAAATATATTCATTATTGCTAGTGTTAAGTAATGATTACTTAAAGCACTGGACTAGACACAGGTCAGTAATGTTTTTCTGTAAAGAATCAGATGGTAAATGTTTTTGCTCTTATGAGTCATGTGGTCTCTGTGGTAACTACGCAACCATTGCTGAATATGTTGACAGTTGAGTGAGACTTGATTGTAGTATAAAAGTAGCCACAGATGATGCTTACATAACTGAATGTGAGTATGTTTCAATAAAACTTTATTTACAAACACAGGAGGTGCTTAGATTTGGAATTTGGCCTGGGGACTGTGGTTTACTATGCACTGGGCTGCAGCTCAGAGTGCCTTGAAATGTAACTTATTTTAATAGCATACCATTTCATCATGAGAAATGCATTCTATTTTTCTCAGGAAAATGAATTATGGTATGTCTGGTCAAGATAAATAAGTATAGATAGCCAATGTTGCATGCATGGTTAATTTCAATTCTCCGCATAGAGTACCCTGAGATATTTAATGGCTGCGGAAGAGATAAGAGTTTCAATGGAACAGTGTGCTGTATTGGACTTTGAAAATATCACCATATGGGAAAACAGGTCCACTAAGACAACAAAGTACTGCTTAAATAATAAAGGCACTGAAGCCCTAATTGGAGCTTGGAATTATATAAAGATGATGATAATAGTATTTGCTGATATTTATCAGTAATTTATCATGTGTTGGGCACAGCTAAACATTTATATACCATCATATTTTGTCCTTAAGAGAACTCTATAGACAGATCAAAATGGTTGGAGAATGGCAGAGTCTTATGGCTCAGCCTAATACAGTGATTAGCCACATTTTACAAATCAAGAAATTAAAGCTTAAAGTGATGAAGGACCTCAACCAAGGCCATGCTTGCTGTAGGTCGTGGGGTCAGAACTTAGTCCAAAATCTGCTCTGCTGTTGGGCTCAGCCGAGAAACTACTTCGGAGAATCAGAAAGATCTATCTCATCTAAGAAATACATTATGTAGAATACGTTGCCTCTGAAGGAGATTTGTTCTATCAGTAGGATAGATGGCAACCACTGTTACTGGGACAATTATTAAGGACACTTCAAGGTTGGAGGAAATGCTTCTTCCAGCCAATCTTTTATCACTAAGTAGAAACTATTTTGCCGAAATATGTGTAAAGAAGGTTAAACAAACTCAATAGAAGAGAGACTGGTACCCCTCGGTTAGGACACTAAGACTGTCTTCTTCCAAATGTTTAGAAGGCAACTCTTTGAGGAGTCCATTTAAGCAGGAATGGCAATTATTTAATCTAATTTGCAGGCATCTTTATACATTTATTCCACATGCCGGTGTTCATTTCCCCTTAGTTCGTACTTGTCTCAAAGTGATGCTTATCAGGTAGACAGAAGATCAAAGAGTGACTTTGCTATTTACACCTCTAAATTGCTAAAGTGAGCACTCTCAATTGCAAACACAGCCCTGACACTGTCCTGTGTGGTGACTTCCAACTACTGCTTGAACTGCAATGGCTACATTTGCTGGTGTGGCTCTGAGATCTGATTCCTTCTCCCCCATCATGTATGCCACGTCCTTCCCCTGCCCCAGGCTTCTATACTCTGCCTGTCAGGTTCAGGGTCCTGACTTTGGGCCTTTTTTGTGTGGCACCCCTCCCACCTGTCTATCACCTGCTAATGGGATGGATTTGTGTCACATCCCCTGCAGAACTTCTCTCATTCCTGCTCTTACCTCAGTACCAGAGTTGGGTTGATGAGTCACTTATAGGAACATCATCAACATACCTAGTCATCATACTTGGAATACTTGGGGGATGCTTTTTTCTTTATTGATTGGTCTTTGTTAGACTGAGCCCCAGAGGAGCAGAAACCTTGACTAATTCATTTTTGTCTTAGCTTTGGATCTCTGTTCTACAGATTACTAAGATGGTGACCTTGGCAAATTCCTTCATCTTTTTTTATTCTTAGTTGCTTCACCAGCAAAGATGGGAAAGACTAGTAATAGCACTCTAGGGTTGTCGAGAGGATCAAATAGCATGATGTTTATAAAGCATAGTACCTGATATCTAATGAGCACCTAATAAATTTTAACTTGATTCATCATTGTCATTATTGTCATCATCATTATTCTTTGCATTATAACATATGCTGACTTATAGTAAGCTCAAGGAAGGGAGTAGGTGGATGGATGGACGGATGGACGGATAGAAGGAAGGAAGGGAAGAAGGACAGATGAGGCAGAGAGGACAAAAGTGAACACACATAGTTCTATTTGGTGAACTGAACTTTACTTTTAAGGTGCTAATTCTCAGCCATTCAAAATTCTTGAATTGGTACCTCCTTGGATATTATGGAGGTTATGTGTTTGTGGATCTTGGGAAAAAACTTTTAATATAATTGCATATACTATCATAGTTATTTTAGGCAAGTAATATAAAGGTTTTCTTCTAGGAACCTATGAAAACATTTGTCTGGCAAGAGTCAGGGCTTCCTTGGTATGGTATGGTATGGTCATGGATCATGTGACCAATGTCATGTATTACTTGGAGTCATGTATTACTTGGAGTGATCAGGGACTGACACTTCTGAGCCCAGGCTGTCCAGGCTGTTCTTTGACTCACAATGAGACCACCCACACAGCCATCGATGCAGCAAATCCACGGTGTTAGGGTTAACATTTGGTTACTCTCAGAGAACTCTTGATTTATGTAAGACTTGGAAAAAGTCTTTTAGTTTCTGTGGTTTAGAATTATATTTCCCAACTTGGCCCATGAATCCAGCTTGGTTTTTCTCCTCGTACCATCCTAACCACCCTCATTGTCACGTCGGAATTCTATGTTTACATAATTGACATGTTGAGAAGTTGCGCTTAAACCACTCTGAAATCACATTTTAATAACATGGTAACCATCTTTTTTCCCCAGTAAATTGTTGAGAAGCTAATTCTTGTCAGCCTAAAAACTTGAATATACATTTGAATAAATCAGCCTCGCTACACTGTGGCAGCCTGCTGAAAATCCCCAAGGAAGATTATATTTTTAGTTGAACTACTTGTCACTGCACTGTGTTTTTTAATATTGTGAGTCCTTTCTTTTCTTCATTTTTGAAGAATCTATTCAGTACCTTGTCATTCAGAAAAACAGGAACAGAACCTCTCAATTAGTAGCAAAGTTCTTCAGTTTGCCTTTTAAGCTTGAACTGCTGTTATAGTTCAGTCACCGACTCATAATCAAAAAGATGTTTGAGCTGACATTATGAAATAATTGATAACCAAAAACAGAAAAGAGAAAAAAGGTCTTTGTTTGTCTCAGAAGTACAAGTAATGGGTAAGTGGACAAATTATATAGCCTTGGGAAGTGGATCTTAGTGGAAAGTTGCCAGCCTAAAAGAACAGCAGTGCCTCAATTTCCCACATCAGATTGTAAACTCCCGAAAGCTCATCACAGTGGTTCCTCAACTTGGCTGTGTGTGAATCAGCTGGTGATAGTTAGGAAACACTGATGCCTAGCTACAACCCCTAGACGTTTTGATTTAATTGTTCTGGAGTGTGAATGGACGCATGGATGGGTGGATGGGTGGGTGGATGGATGGTTGGTTGAATAGAGGGAAGAAAGGAAGGGAGGGAGGAGGGAAAAGAGGGCTTATTCTGGGGTGTGCAATGGGCATTTGCTTTTAAAGCAATTTCAGAGATAAATTACAGCATAAATTTTCACCCATCAATATACTATTAGCCCTCAGCACCACGGTTCATATTTCAGAATATCATCTTTTTTTCCTTTCAATAGAATGATAGTCATTCTATAAGAAAGACTTTAAATATATGTGTATATAAATACATATTTCAAAAAAATTTTTTTTTGAGTTGGAGTCTCACTCTGTCGCCCAGACTGGAGTGCAGTGGCCGCTCCCGGCCACCGCAGCCTCGACCTGCTGGGCTCCGGCTATCCTTCCACCTCAGCCTTCCACATAGCCGGAACTACAAGCGCACGCTACCACACCTGGCTCATTTTTTTTGATTTGTTGTAGAGATGAGGTCTCGCCAAGTTGCCCAGGCGGGTCTTGAACCCCGCAGGTTCAGGCAATCCACTCACCTCAGCCTCCCAAAGGCGCGGGATTACAGGCTGAGCCACCGAGCCCGGCAAGACCTCATTTCTACAAAGAAATAATTTTAATCATTAGCCAGGCATGGATCGGTGACTCAGGAGGCTAAAGTGGAAGGAACACCTGAGACCAGGCGTTCTAGGCTGCAGGGAACCCTGATCATGTTACTGCCCTTCAGTCTGGGCAACAGAGTGAAACTGTGACTCAAAAAAAATACATATATATTATTTACAGTATTTCCCACAACCTTCAGACTCCAACTCAAAAAAAAACCCAAAAAAAAAAAAACCGAAATGAGGTCTCACTATGTTGCTTGGCTGATCTCGTACTCCTGGGCTCAAGTGATCCTCTTCCCTCGGCCTCCCAAATTGCTAGGATTACAAGCATGAGCCACTGAGCTGAGCCTGTCCAGTATTTCAAAGAAGAAAAACCAAGTTTAAACTTTTTTTTTTTTTTTTTGAGTTGGAGTCTCACTCTGTCACCCAGACTGGAGTGCAGTGGCACGCTCCCGGCCACCGCAGCCTCTACCTGCTGGGCTCCGGTGATCCTTCCAAGTAGCTGGAACTACAGGTGCGCACTACCATGCCCGGCTAATTTTTTTTTTTTTGGATTTATTGTAGAGATGAGGTCTCACCAAGTTGCCCAGGCGGGTCTCAAACCTGCGGGCTCAGGTATTTCACTCACCTCGGCCTCCCAAAGCGTGGGATTACAGGCTGAGCCACCGAGCCCAGCCAAGTTTAAACATTTTCCACCTAATATTTTTTTAAATGGCTAAAATTCAGATGTTGAGAAATAAACAAATGCTAAAATTCTAATAATAGGCTGAAATAATGCCACGAACTAAAATCATGTAGTTTTGTGTAGCTCATCAACTGTCTAAAAAGAAATGCAACCTTATTTTTGTTGAATTTACTGTATCTTGCTTGGGTCTTGGGTGTCCTGTCATGGCTGAAGTCTATATGTCAAGGTGAGCAGGGCTTGGAGAGCTGTTAGCCAAGGCCGCTCTAGTGAGAGGGGAAGGAACCTCGCTGGAGGCTACTTAACTCATTCTGAGTTTCAGAATAGGTTTCTCAGAGCCCAGGGAATTTTTCCCCCCTCAGAATTGAGAGATAATTTACATAATGTAAAATTCACTATTTTAAAGTATACAATTCAGTAATTTTTACTACATTCACAAAATTGTGCAATCATCACCACTCTTGAATTCTAGAACATTTTTATCACCCCAGAAAGAAACCCCATAGAGGTTAGCAGTCATTCCCTGTCCCTGCTTACTCCAGCCCTGGGCAGCCATCAGTCTGCTCTCTGTCTCTCCCTTTGCCTACTCTGGACATTTCATGTGAATGGAATCACACACCATGCGTTGTGAATGGCTTCTATTTTTGAGTTTCATCCATGTTGTATTAAGTATCAGGTACTTCATTTTTTTTTGTGACTGAAAAATACTCCATTATGTGGCTGTATCACATTTTGTTTATTCGTTTGCCAGCTGATGAATATTTGGGTTGTTTACACTTTTTGGCTAGTATAAATAATGCTGTTATGACATCATTCTGATTTTATACCTTGTTGGACGATATTATGATACTTGGGGCCCAAAGGCATTGAAAGGTAGTCAGGGAAGTCTGTTAAAAATCTCCAAGCACAACACCGAGACCCTTCTTAAGCCTCTCTTGAAGGAGTATCCACTGGGACATGCCCAGTGGTTGTCCAATCACCGAGGAAATGCTCTTCCCAGAAAGAAGTTTACGAGTCCATGATCATAGCCAACAAGAGACAAGGTGTTGTATGACCCTTTTTTGGTTTAAGAAGTGACAGGCTGAATCCAACTTGGGCTCAATTATTTTGTAAAGCATTTTGTTTATTTGACCTCTCTTGACCCAGGAAATAATTCTAACCAATCAGTGCTGTCTCCCTTTGGCACTGGGGTCGGGTTGCTTTACAGCTGGTGACAGAGGGGGGCCACACCACTACCACATGTGAATTAATCCTTAACTCCAGAGCGGAGTGCTGTTCCCCGGCAAGGTTGTATTTCTTCATTAGCTATTCCCAGGGCCCAGGGAGTCCCAGAGGATGTCAGAGTACATTAATTTTTATCATAACATGGAATCTTTCAGGTCTGAATGGCAGCACACAGCTGTCAGGGGCTTTCTGAACTCTATTACAGCTCCATATATCTCTAGGCAAAACAGAGGAAAGAGTCGTCATTGGCAAGGGAAATGTACAAAATGCATGAGATGTTTTATTGTTTAAGTGACTTGACCATGTGCTTAAGCACATTCCCCAAACAATTTTTTTCTATTGTCCATGTAAATTCACCTCTGCCACCCCCTATTAAAGTCCTCTCCTTGCATTATAACCGTATAAAGTATGTTTTAAATAATCTCTCTTTGCATAATGGTAATGACATAATCATGTGATACAACTATTTTGTACATATATATGGAATGTTCCCTTTCCATGAATTTTCAGCAGAATTTATGCATCCATGGTATTGCAAAAGTTTATAAATAATGGCTTGTAATGCTTAATATTGTTTTATGTCCACAAAATGTCATTTTCATTTGTGGAAATGCTAATGTATTTCCAGGGAGGCTAGTTATTTGTTCATTGCCTTTATTTTTTTCACTTACCAACTGAGTAAAATGCTTAGAGGGAGGCATTTTACTTAGAGAAGAGGCCCAGGTATTATTTTTATTGAAGTATTGTTGACAAATGCTGGTAATCCTCTATGCTTCAGGTTCTGGACTAGGCACTGCTCAGCATGGAGGCAACACAGAGTCTCCCACGAGAAAATCACAATCAAGAGTTTTTGGTTCTAAGAATAAATGTGTTATTTGTAGGTGTAGCCAAGTAATTTACTGCCAGCTCTAGCCCTTTGCTGGCGTTTCCTGGATACTTCTGACTTCTTAGTGATGGATGTGTTTTAAGGCTATGTGGATGCTTCACTTAATGACTCCACTGCAGGTCAGCCTAATCACATAAGCCCTATGGGCCACAGAACAGAATTGCCCAGAGTTCACCTAGACGTACAACAGCCAAATAGTATATTATCTTCATGTATTCATTTTTTAAAAAACGTAAAATCAGGAGAGCAACCCCACTTAGGAGATGTTTATGCAAAGGACAAGGTTAAGAAACACAGATGAGTTGGTTTTCATAAAGTAAATACAGATGGCCTTTGACTTAGGCCAATGATACCTAAGTGACTGTATTGTGGTTAATGTTGCCAGTGAGAGGGATGCTATGAGTTAAAAAAAAAAAAAAAGGTAATGGCTATATGTGATGTTTTCAGCAGACGACAGTGAACTTAGTTGGTGTGAACAAAGAAGTAGAGAGCTTTTGCAAGTGATATGCCATTTGTTTCTCAGAGATTTAGATGTGGAAGCACAGGGTGACTTCAGATATTGTCATAACAAGACAGTCTATTGTTAAGACATACTCTGTTTTGGTTATGGGGACACTGAGGAATATAGAGAAGTAACCAATTTCCTCTTCTTTGAATAATGCCAACCCTCCCCATCTGCTGGCCTTTTCCCCCCTCTATTTATATGAATAATGTTCGTATTCTCTGAGTTGGCTCGTGGAGTTCACTAAACTCCATTTCGTCCTCCCAAGATTTTTTTTTTTTTTGAGTTGGAGTCTCACTCTGTCACCCAGACTGGAGTGCAGTGGCCGCTTCCAGCCACCACAGCCTCGACCTGCTGGGCTGCGGTGATCCTTCCGCCTCAGCCTTCCAAGTAGCTGGAACTACAGGCGCGCGCTACCACGCCCGGCTCATTTTGATTTATTGTAGAGATGAGGTCTCGGCAACTTGCCCAGGCGGGTCTCGAACCCGCGGGCTCAGGCAATCCACTCACCTCAGCCTCCCAAAGGCACGGGATTACAGGCTGAGCCGCCGAGCCCAGCTCCAAGATTTTTTTCATATCATCACTGGATTTCTTTAGGACGAGACTATGATGCATTTCTTAGATGAACAAATGAGAATTTTCCAAGACACTTTGGTTAATCTGCATTTTCTTAGCCCAAGGGAACTATGTTTAAGTGAGGTTACCAGGTTATGAGTGAAGTTCAAGTTATTTATTCTTACTCTTCCCACCCTGCCCCCACCTTCCCTTTGCTTACGGTGCTTATTGTTGATTTTCCATTTTATTAAATGTTCCCAGGAAGCCAGAACACAGGGCAATAAAGTGCTAAATGCACAGGGCAGAAGAAATATGGAAACAACTAGAACTCTACCCCCAAGGAATCAGGCCTGTGTCTCCATATCATGCCAGTTGGACTAAGGGCTGCTGGTAGCACAATTATCCAATGGATGCATTTTTCCTGGAAACCATCTTGGAGATGATGTGGGTGTACTTCTGTTTAAAATTTTCCCCCAGTTTACAATCAATGAGGTTGAGATTTTGCTGCTGGGACTGCATGTGATGTGATGAGAAAATATAATCAAGATAATAGACACAAGGCCAAAATTTAAGGAAATAGCAAAATGAGAGTGTTTTCATTTTCTGTTAAGTGTGTGTACTGATGTTCTGGAATTCAGTAGAAGAAGTTGTAAATGGTGCATGAAATGAAAAATTCCTGGTGGTCTCCGGGGGATACAGCCAATGTAGTTCTCTACTCCTGGTGATGGTTTTAGATTATTTCTCTATTCCAACTGAAGTTAAAAAAAAAATTAATTAAGTGTGTCTGGGTTATCTTGACAGTAGAATGTACCCCCAGTTAATTATTGTTTTAATACTTGATGGTGTCCATCAAATTCTCGACATATGCAGGTCCTTTAACATGTAGAAACACAGCTGATAGTCATTGACCACCCAAGCTGATAATGATTTTATGTGTTAATATTTCTCTTGTTTTATTTGCTTTCTTTCCTTGAATAAATTATGCAGGACATTCTCAACAAGAGATATTGAGTAAGGGTATGGGAAACAACATGTAGGTATTTTATAAATGTGGAAGATAATATACATGTATTTTATATCTCTGAATTATTGGTGGATACCATATCCCTAAAGTAAAGTGAGCATCTGAGAAAAAAAAGAAAACAGCCTGTTTTAGGCACCATTTCTGTCCAGGTCAATGCTATGCACTTAATATATTTTTCCTACTTCTCACAACTATCAAGCAAGGTAGACGTTATTCTTCCCGTGTACAGGGAACACAGCTGTGGCTCAGAGAGCTTTCTTAACTTTCCCGAGGTATACAAAGCTAATGAAAGGCAGACCCAGGCTACAAAGTGAGTTTTGCCTGTAACCAGAGTTTGACCTGTCACACACGTCTATGACATACTAGAATTGAGCCAAGCAAAATAATTTTCTCATAAAATATTATGATGCAAAAGATATTCTTTAACTAGGGATTGTGCGTCTCATTTATCCTTTCAATAGAATGACTAACATTTTCTGAGAGTGCCTCATGTAAAAGGAAATTGCTCGTGTTTGTCTATTTTTTTCTTAATGATGCCCGTAGTACTGCTTATATTTTAGTACATTTTTCCTGAGTTTAACTCAGTCGAATGTTATATTATAATGTTCATGTTCACAAAATCAGTGCATCAGTATGCTGTTATTTAATATTTAATGCTACAAACTTTTCATCCTTCACAAGAGTATCTGTGAAATCTCAAATCTGAGAAGATAATTACATATTTTCCAATACATTATAGTATGTGAATAATTTATAAAAGCTACCTGTAGGCTACCTAAAATCATCTTCAGTTTTGCTAGTGGCATGCACACTGCATGCTGGCAGCTGAGGCCTTGGTGGATTGTGAAGTGTAAAGGATTGTCACTGGGCTTGAGCAGCTGTAGAGGAAAGTTGCTACATTCAGTTTGTGTTGCTGTCCATGAATTCACTGAACCGCCCTAGTTATTTAAGCAGTGGTCCACTTTGGAATTGTACAGTATATTTTTCCATCCTTTAATCTACTGAATACCAGCTGAATACCGGCTAAGCCTAGGAAGTAGTTTCTTATGGGATTGTGAGTCCTTAGGTCCTTTCTATTGAATTTCAGAATATTTCCAAATAGTATGAATTCTTGCAACTTACTCGAGAAATGCCCCAGATGGTGTGACATTCTGCTTCAAGGAGGGATTGGAAAGTATTTCCCTTTACGTAACATTCCACTCAGCTCATTCTTTTGCTGTGTCTGAAATGGAATCCCCAAAAGCCACAATTATCTTAACATTCTGAAGAGTGTTTATTTAACCTGCAAAATCCTGCTTCATTTTTTGATAGCATGTTAAAATTTTATTTACAAATCTTCACTGTAACTCAACTGTGTGGTGGTGGTTACTGCTGCTTTTAGACTCTTAAAGCACTCTTCTCCTTCTCATGCTTGAAATGATATGTCTAATTCTTAAGTTCCTTAAGTCCTGATGCACTAGTCTTGTCTTCAAAGCACAAATGACTCTGTCTTTAGTGATCAATTAGAACCAAATCAACTTTCTCCCTCTTCCTTAAGTCATTTCTAAAGTGATAATATATTGTAAAAACATGACTATGTAATGGCCAATAGACCAAACGGCAAAGGGAAAATAGCATTGATTCAGCAGTCTCCATTGAGATATGTGCAAAAGGCTTACTTCTGACTCCATCCTGACCCTGGACAAACAGAGACTTCCTTCCTATGGACATTGATTGTTGTCTACTGGTCGAGGTAACATTTGCACGTACAGATCGTGGCACATGGCAGGAAGTGTTAAGTAATGTAGGAATGGACACATCCCAGACAGAATTGAAGGTCAAACCTCCTGGGAAATGCTATACCTCAGAAGTTGATATTCAGTTTACAATAAGCACTCAGGATGTGTGGAGGTTGGATTGTTGCCAGTTATTGGTACGCAGACAGACCAGGCACTCAGAATAGTCGGCAGGGTTGAGAATGGCAGTTTATTGAGGACACGGATTGGATTCGGGCCCTTCAAGTTCATATTGCAGGTAGTTGGTGACTTAATGGGGGCTTGAAGGCCAGGGAACTTGGGTAACACCTGGATCTCCTGACTCATGCTGCTGTCTATTGGCAGTAAGTTGAAGGAACTTGTGTCATTTAATTGTGTCTGTCTTGTTGACATTGTAGAAGCATTAAAGAACTTTTGAGAAGGGGAATATTGCTAACTTTGCAGACAAGGAGCAGGGCCACAGTTCTTGGAGAAAGGAAGTCTCCTGAGTAGTCCTTGTGGGGTGGGAAGGGCTTGACACGCAGGTTGGGCATCAGGGACAGAGTGAGGGATCCCATCAGCCCATCTCTGTGGACCACTCAAGGAAGGCAGGTAAGCACTGGGTATGAATGTGTGAGCAGGTAGCAGAAAGTAATGTGATAAAAATGTCACTAAATGTCACTAGAGGACTACTGTCCTGAAATCTCCATTCTTGAAATCACCACAGATGAGAGCCAGTTTGGAGACTGACTGAAGTCCAAGCATGCTATCTCATTCTAATTTTTTTTCTATACTTGTATGTGTGTGTGTGTGTGTGTGTGTGTGCGTGCGTGCGTGCGTGCGTGCGTGCGTGCGTGTGTGAGAGAGAGAGAGAGAGAGAGAGAGAGAGAGAGAGAGAGAGACAGTCTCATTCTGCCTTCTAGACTGCATTGGCACGATCACAGCTCACTGCAGCCTCAAACTCCTGGGATGAAGTGATGCACCCTCTTCAGCCTCATGAGTAGCTAGGATTATAGGCACATGCCACTATATCCGGCTCATTTTGTGATTTTTTTGTAGAGACAAGGTCTCACTATGTTTCCCAGTCTGGTCTTGAACTCCTGGGCTCAAGCAATCCTCCTGCCTCAGCCTCTCAAAGTACTAGGATTACAAGCATGGGTCACCATGCCAGTCTCATTTGATTTTTGAATGTCACATCATAGGTCTGCTGCTTGTAGCTCTGCAAGTTGCTCCAAAGACATGAAGATGAATGAGACCCAGTTGCTAACGTTACACGGGGTGTAATTCACACACAGATACACAAGTGACTCATACCTGGTAGGATGTGATCAGTGCTATTAGAAGTACAGAAAGTCCTACATTTTTTTTTTCATTTATTTAATAGATGTAGTTTATATACAGTAAAATTGACTTTTTTTATTGTCTAGTACTATGAGTAGTGACAACATACAGTCATGAAGCCAGCACCATAATCAAGATATCACACAGTTTCATCATCCCCCAGATTCCCTTGTACCCCTTTGAAGTCATTCCTCCCTCCTCCATCCAGCTCCTAGCAACCATTGAGCACTTTTCTATCCCTATGTTTTGCATTTTCCAGAATGTTGTTCTATATGTAGCTTTTTGATTTGACTTCTTTCATAGCGTACTGCATGCACTAGTTATCTGTTGCTGCTAAATTACCCCTAAAACGTCGTAACTTAAAACAGCAAACGTGTATTATCCTCGCTCTGTTAGTTTTCCATTGCTGTTGTAATAAATTATGACAAACTTATGGGCTTAAAACAACACAAAGTTATTATCTGACAGCTCTGTAGGTTAGAAATTTGTTGTGGGTCTAACTGGGTAGAGTCAGGGTGTCAGCAGGGCTGTGACCTTTTCTAGAGATGCAAGCGGAGAATCTTTTCGGGAGAATCTTTTCCAGCCTCTAAAGGCCATTCACACCCACATCATCGTCAAAACCAGCCATGTTACATTTCTGAACGTACCTCTGTAATCCTATCTTCCTCTAACCACAGGTGGGAAAAACTCTCAGCTTGAAGAACTTTTGTGATTAGATTGGGCTCACTAAGATTACCTAGGAAAATCTTCCCAACTCAAAGTCTTACCTTTGATCACAGTCTGCAAAAGTCCCTTTTTTTTTTTTTTTTTGAGTTGGAATCGCACTCTGTCGCCCATACTGGAGTGCAGTGGCCGCTCCCAGTCACTGCAGTCTCGACCTGCTGGGCTCGGACGATCCTTCCGCCTCAGCCATCCAAGTAGCTGGAACTAAAGGTGCGCGCTACCATGCCTGGCTAATTTTTTTGATTTATTGTAGAGATGAGGTCTAGCCAAGTTGCCCAGACGGGTCTCAAACCCATGGGCTCAGGCAATCCACTCACCTCAGCCTCCCAAAGTGCAGGATTACAGGCTGAGCCACTGAGCCCGACTGCAAAGTCCCTTTTGCCATCTAAGGTAATATAGTCATTGGCTCTGGTGATTAGAATATGGATATCTTTGGGGGACCATTATTTTGCCTATGCCATTCACCATTTTTGTAGCTCAGGAATCTGGGAACAGTTTAGCTGGTTCTCTCTGCTCAGGACTCTCACAGACTGCAGTCAAGATGTCAGCTGGGGCCAGGGTCATCTCAAAGCTTGACTGAAAAAGGACCCAACCTCACACATGGCAGTTGGCAGGAATTAGTTCTTCATGAGCTTTAGACTGACAGCCATAGTTCCTCTCTGACTGTTGGCCAGTGGCTACCCTCAGTCTCCTGCCATGCGGGCTCTCCATAGCACAGTTTGCAATTTGGCAGTTGGCTTCCGTCAGATTGAGCAGGCAGAAGGGCAAGAAGAAGCCCGTGTCTTTTTCTCAACTAATCTCAGAAGAATTAGCCCTTAATTTTTTCATATTCTATATTAGAGGCAAGTTACTGGGTCTAGCCCACGCTTGAGTAGAGGGGATTACACAAAGTCATGAATACCAGGAAACAGACATCACTGGGAGTCATTACACCAAGGGGCAGCAAAAATGAGCTAGTGGAGAAAGAGAAGTTGAAAATGCCAGAAAGAGGGAGAACATCCGTGGGTGAGGACCTTGAGGGGTTAAAAAGATAGGGAACTGGAGAAAAGTAGTCGAGACCGGTCTCCTAAAAGCAGGTCAGTGTCAGCCTAGGACCCTCTTCTATTTATTATCACCACCCAGTTCCTTTTCCAGTTTGAAGGGCCACCTAAGGCCCTCTAGCCAGAAAGTCTGACTGTGTCATTAGGAAGCTTGGCCCACTGTCACGCCTCTTGATGACCAGCCCCCACCTCCACCTTAACCGTTGAGGGGTTGTCCTCAGACTCTTGATGTCTGCGTTGGCTCTAGTGGAAAGGATCGCTGCCTTCTAAACACCATGCTTACAGTCAGCAGGCTCAGAGAATACCCAGGGTCCACTCAGCAGAAAGTAGATGAGAGACACTGAGAATATGCAGGCTGCCCACTATTGGATTTCCCAGTTTGACACATGAAGGACAGCCTTTTTTGCCCTTAATCACCCCTCACAGATCAAAATCCACCCAAGAAGAAAAAAAAAAAAATCAGTCCCTTAAAGTGCTGACTAATAGCATCAGCTTTGGACTTGGAAGGATACTATTTTTGTTTCCATTCTGTCTTTACAGTTTGAACTTTCCTTTTGATAGTCTGTAAATATTCATCATCTCAGAGTCTTTTGAATTGCAATGGCTTTTAGTCAAAACTGAGCAAAATGTGCCATTTGAATAATAAAAACCTCATTAAAGCGAGGCAAAAGGAATTCTTCCCTTTTGTACAAGCCAATTAAGTGTCTTTACAATTAAAAAAAGTCAAGCACTTTATAGTTTCATATTCCATAAGCCTGTTTTTAATTAATAGAGGTGACAAGTTTTAGGTACAGGATACATATTTTGCCTCTGGTGTTTTGCAATTAACATTAATGAAGGGTATTAAAATTTGGTGAGAGAGGAGAGGGTTTCCCAGGTCCTCTGTGGGTTCATGCCTCCAGGCTGAAGTCTTTGGTAGTAAGTTTCTTGGTTTGATAAGGTTTGCATTTTTCTAAGAAAATGTGCAGGCAAGAATAAAGGTAATGAGAAGAGGCCTTGTTGTTATTGAGAGGTATGGCATCAAAATTCCAAATGCCCAGGCCTGTCTTAAAGACAGGTAAATACTGCAGAAATCAGCTGTGAAGAATTTAATTTTCCCTTGTGGATAAAAGTGAAGGGTATAGAGACGAAGGAAGTAAATTATTTCACTTGGTAGGCTAGCAAGATACTGGGGCTTTCCTCATGACAAGCACAGGAAGAGTGTATTCAGTTTACAGGAGAAGAAATAGGTTTACAGATGTTAACTAACTGACCTTGAGTCAAGTTAGTAAAGTAATATGGCTGAACTAGAATTTCTCTCAGAACTTGGCTCTATCCATTCTAGGGAACTTATCTAAGATAGAAGCTATTATATAGTAACCTTGAAGTCGATGACCCTTTTATTTTATGCTGTTTTGTTTGCTTTGTTCTTATTCATTTATTTGTGTCTTTATTTATGTTAGTTGTTTCTTATACTTCCTTAATTTCCGACCTCAGGATATTTGCTTCTAGCCCTTCATTTTCCTGTTTGTAAAATGGTGATGGTATTTGATGTTAGTTAGGGTCCTTAAGTTCTGTACACAAAGCTGTTAGCAAATGATTAACCCATAGTTAGTACTCAAAAACAGAAAAAAGTAACAAGAGCTCTGGAAAAACGAACCGAATATCTGAACTACAACCTGAAAGGAGCTCAAATGTAAGTGATATATTCACTTTGCCCATTTTATTCTTTTTTCCCCCAGGCTTTTTGGAATAGCCCTGTCTTACTACAAAATATGTGCTATCCCAGCTACAAATTAGCAGATTCTGTTTTGATGTGAATCATATGTTAGAGGTAGACCAGATACCTCAAAGTATATGTGTCCTTCTTCAGAGAGTATCTCAGCTGTTGTGTATTGACAACTATAGTGGCATTATATATGGAAAATCGGTGTGCTTAACCAAATGCAGATCCAACCACATCACTACTTTTAACTTTTAGGTAGATGATGTGTTGGAACATTGATCAGGCAACAGAATAAATTAGATAATTTCTCAATAAGACCCAGTTTAGCCAGCGATAATGAGATTTGCATGAATATTTAAAACAATAACAGATATTTAATAAATTTTTCTAATTTTAAAATTAATGTTTTCTATCAAGCCTTTAAAGAATTAGTGACAATTCCACACAAACTCTTCCAAAAAATAGAAGGAAATACTTCCAAACTCACTCTATAAAGCCAGTATCACCCTGATACCCAAACCAGACAAAGCCATTACAAGGAAAAAAAAAAAAAAGTGGACTGGGCTCAGTGGCTCAGCCTGTAATCCCAGCACTTGGGAGGCCGAGGTGAATGAATTGCCTGAGCCTGCGGGGTTGAGACCAACCCAAACAACTTGGCAAGACCTCATCTCTACAATTAAAAAAAAAGAAAGGAAAAATTAGCTGGGCATGGTAGCACATGCCTGTAGTTCCGGCTACTTGGAAGGCTGAGGCAGAAGGATTGCCAGAGCCCAGCAGGTTGATGCTGGGGTGGCCGTGAGTGTACCACTGCACTCCAGCCTGGGTGACTGAGTGAGACTCCAACTCAAAAAAAAAAAAGAAAAGAAAAGAAAAAGAAAAAAAAGCTGTAGACCACCATTACTTATGAATATGGATGAAAAAAACCTTCTACAAAGTACTAGCAAGCCAAATGTACATAAAAATTATACACCATGACTAAGTGGGATTTATCCAAGGAATGTAAGATTGGTTTAACTTTCAAAAATCAGTCAGTATAATGCACCATAACCATAGAATAAAAGATCATCTCAATAAACACATAACACATTTTTTAAATGTCCAGCATTTTTTTTATGATGAAAACCTTTTTGCAAAATTTGAATAGAAGAATATTTTCTCAACTTGATAAGGGGCATCTACAAAAAACTCACAGCTAACAACATCCTAACTTCTTAAAGACTGAGTGCCTTCCCCCTGAGATGAGGAAATATGACAAGGATATTCACAATATTCTACTGGATATTCTAGCTGGGACAATTGGGCAAAAACCAAAAAAGCAAATAAACAAAAGCCATCCAGATTGGAAAGAAGGAGACAAAACAATCTTTATTTACAAGTGAAATTACCTTATATGGAGAAAATACTAAGAAATCTACTTAAGGACTATTAAAATTAATAAATTCAGTGAGGTTGCAGGATCAAAGATCAATACCCAAAAGCCAATTGGATTTCTCTGTGCTAGCAATGAAGACCACCCATGTTCATGGATCAAAAGACAATATTGTTATGATGCCCATACTCCCCAAATTATCTACAAATTTAGTGTAATCCCTATTAAAATTCTAGTTGGCTTTTCTGCAGAAATTAAAAACCTGATCGTAAACTGCGTATGTGAATGCAGAGGAACCTGAATAACAAAAATAAGCTTGAAAAAGAGAAAAGTTGGAGGACCTCTATTTTTCAATTTAAAACTTACTATAAGCCTTCAGTAATAAAGATTTTATACTAGCATAACCATAGACCTAGAGATAATAGAATAGAGTTGAAAATCCAGAAATCTGGATTATAGATTTCAATGTAAGAGCCCAAACTATGTATCTCTGATAAGGAAACATAGAAGTATATCTTTGTGATGTTGGATTAGGCCATCACATCATGAAATGGTTTCATAGATATAGCCTCTAGAGCACGAGTGACACACATACACACAAAAGATAAAATGGATTTTGTTGAAATGAAAAAATTATACCATCAAGAAAGTACAAAGACAACCCATGGAATAAGAGAAATATGTACATCTTATGTATCTATTAAGGGATTTGTATTCAGAATAAATAACTTTTACAATTCAATAATAAAAAATAAATAACTCAGTTTAAAAAATCAGTGTAGCATCTGAATAGACATTTCTCCAAAGAAGATATAAGAATTGCCAATGAATACATAAAAAGATGCTCAACATCATTAGTCATTAGGGAAATGCAAATAAAAATCTCAATACGATATCACTTCACTCACTAACATGGCTAAAATTAAAAAAAAAGACAGATAATAAATATTCACAAGGATATAGAGAAATTAGAATTCTAATACATACCTGATGGGAATGTAAAAGTGGTACAGCCATTTTAGAAAATAGTTTAGCAGGTCCTCAAAAAGTTAAGAATTGAGATACCATATGACCCAGTAATTCCACTCCTAGGTATATTCTCAAGATAAATGAAAAGAGGCATCTCCACAATGTCTTGTAAGTGAATGTCTATAGCAGCAATATTTGTGATAGCCAAGTAAGTAGAAACAACACAAATGTCCATCTGCTGATGAATGGATAGACAAAATGTGGTATATTCATACAATGGATATTTTTTGGTTGTAAAAGGGAATGAAGTACTGATACATGCTACAGCATTGATGAACCTTACAAACATCATGTCAAGTGAAAGGTCAGTGACAAAAGACCATCTGCTGGATGATTTTATTTAGTGTAGAAATGTCCAGAATAGGAAATCCATAGAACAAAATGTAGATTGTTGGATTTGGGGGATGGGAGTATTGATGGGTAGAGGGTAGTTAGTGATTGCTCATGGGTTTTTTGTTTTGTTATAAAATTTTTTGAGCTATGCCATAAAATTAGAATGTTGTGATGGCTGTACAACTTCTTGAATATACTAAAACCATTGAATTATATACTTTAAATAGGTATATTTTATGTTGTGTTAGTCATATTTCAGTAAAGTTCTTTTAGAAATTAATCCATGCTAATTGTAGACAAGTTAGAAAATACCAAATACTATAAAAAGGAAATAAATAATCTTGACTGTATTTAAAAATCTTTTTTGTGGAGAGAGACTATGAATCACGCATATACAATTTAGTTTTCTGCTTTTTTAATTAAACTGAGAATGTATTGGAACTTCTGGCTCAATCATTGTTTATTTATCCATTCTCCTGTTGCTGGATTTTAGCTTCTAGTTCATATGCAATTTTATAATTTTAGTTTATTTATATAATATGCATTCCTAGCATAAACTTTTATATGGATTTTGAATATTTCCTTAGGAAAGAATCTTGGTAGCTGTATTAGTTTCCTAAGGCTGCCATAACTGATTACCCAAATTGACTGGCTTGAATCAACAGAAATTTAGTCTCTTATGTGGTTTTGGAGACTAGACATCTGTAACCAAATGATCTGCAATGGTGGCTCCTTCTGAAGGTTCCAAGGGAGAATCTATGCCTTTCTACTAGCTTCTAGTGGCTGCCAACAATCTTTAGTGTCTCTTGGCTTGTAGATGGATCACTGTAATCTCTGCCTCTGCCTTCTCATCTTCTTCTCTTTGTGTCTTTTCCCCTTTTCTTCTTTCATAAAGACACTCACCATTTTATAGAGGGCCCACCTTAATCCAGGCTGATCTCATCTCACTTAATTTTTCTAAAGATTCATTTTTGAAGTAAGGTCACATCCACAGATCCTTAGTCTACCATTCAACCCACTATGGAAGCAGTGGCATATCAAAATGACAGGAGGCAGCTGTGGGAGTGGTATGCCCTGTGTGAAGGCAAAACGGGGGAGCATTGTATAGAGAATTGGAAAAAGAAAAAACAAAAAAAAAAACGACTGAAACTTGGTCTGCTTTTTATTATCATCTTGCACTGGCAGTTCTAAATATTGTCAGTGATAAAAATATTTCTTCTGAGCTGGGCTTGGTGGCTCAGCCTGTAATCCCGCGCCTTGGGAGGTTGAAGTGAGTGGATTGCCTGAGCCCGCGAGTTTGAGATCCGCCTAGGCAACTTGGGGAGACCTCATCTCTACAATAAAAAAGAAATAAAAAATAAAAATTAGCTGGGCGTGGTAGTGCGTGTGCCTGTAATTCCAGCTACTTGGAAGGCTGAGGTGGAAGGATCGCCGGAGCCCAGCAGGTCAAGGCTGCGGTGGCCGGGAGCAGCCACTGTAGTCCAGTCTGGGCGACAGAGTGAGACTCCGACTCAAAAAAATATGTATATATTTCTTCTGGCTGGGTATGGTGGCTCACATGCCATAGTCTCAGCACTTTTGGAGTTCAAGGCAGGAGGATCACTTGAGGCTAAAAGTTCAAGATCAGCCTGGGTTTTTACTTTTAAAAAACAAAAAACAAAAAAATAGCTGGGCCTTGATGGCACTTGCCTGTAGTCCCAGCTACCTGAGAGACTGAGTGGGAACATCACTTGAACCAAGGAGTTTGAGACTGTGGTAAGCTATGATTGTGCCACTGACCACCAGTCTGAGCAATAGAGAGTGACCTTGTCTCTAAAAAAAAATACAAAATAATAATTAAAAAAAATTCTTTCTAGTCGTATTGACTAACTGTTACCTTTGCCCTACCTGCCTGCATATGTGCTCTACTGGTTGGGAGCAGGATTGCTTGGTGAAATAATGTGAGTCTTTCTAATTCTCAAGATACACATTTTCAACTTATTATCTAGGGTCCAGGATTATATAATCCTACCAGCTTTTTATGAAATGATAAAAATATGGTAATAGTATTATGAATAAATGTCCTTATTTGATTGGTAGAAAGTATTTTAATCTTTGCTACTAGTATAATTGAATATGCTAAGTTTTGTCTTGGTTATTTATAATCTACTTTTATTAAACTTTCAATGTCTTTGTCAACATTTCTGTTAGACTCTTCGAATGTGTTTCTCTTATTGATTTGTGAGAACTCTTTATTTAGTAAAAATATGGGGCCTCTATATCATTACATATATTTGCCATTTTGTTTCTTTTACTTTCTTTAGATAATAGATTATTTTAATTTTTATATAGACTTTTCTTTGTTTCTATTTATTGCACACCAATGTTTGTTTTTTAACAACTGGCAACTCTTACGCTACAGTGAGAATGGGAACAAAATCAGATTGTTGCAAATAATAATAGATCTACGAAAAGTTTCTATGAAGAGAATACTGAATTTTTTAAAAATGAAAGTATAGAAAAGATTTTGTTTCCTGTATCATATAGGTAATATTACCTGCAAGCTATTGCCATGGAATCTGAGCTATTCGAGGAAGCAGCACCATCTGTTTCCAGCCCCTCATTTTACAGACAGGAATCAGAAGCCTAAAGACTTCGGGTGATTTGTCTGAAACTAGGACAAAAATAAAGATCATTGAATCTTAATCCAGTGTTCCTGTAAAACTCCATGTCTATTTCTCTTATTTGATGTATTAGCTAAATTGCTGAAATGCTTTTTTTCCCTATGAAGTATTTGTTTGCATTTTTTCTTATTACAAAGATACCACATGTTAATTATAGAAAAAAATGAAGAAAATTCATATAGATTTAAGAAGACATTCAAGGACATTTTGGGGCCCACACACTTCTAGAAGCAGCAACTCTTAACATCATCGTATACCCTTGATATGTCCTTCCTTACCATTCTCTCTCTCTCTTTCTCTGTCTCTCTTGGTGTGTGTGTGATTATATAATATTTTATATTTTATTTTATAACTTGAATGTTTTATAGTGATGATAGATGTATTTGTTGATTATTTTAATGGCTGCATAGTATTCTATCAGGTGGATATGGTCTACTTCATTTGGTAATTTATCAGTTGTATACTTAGCTTACTTCTAATTTGTTGCTTTTATGCTGTAGTTATAAACACTGGATATCCTTGAATATATTTTATTGCATAATTTTCTTAGCACATTAGGATGATTTTCCTCTGTACAATTTCTTTATGAGAATTTAGAATTTTGATTTCCATGAAAGAATTACTTTTATTGTTAAAAAATTATAGTATGGTCAAATTAAATATATATATAAAAGAAGAGAGAACATTATAGCAGACTTCCCCTTACCTATCCCTGAACTCATTTCTAAAATGTAGATTCACTCTGACCTCTAAGAGGATACTATATTTTCAAACAATATGTGTCTGTCTCTTTAGAGAGAGTCTTTCTTCCTTGATATGCACCTAATATGCTTTGTACCTACTGAGTGCTGGGTCCTATGTCTACCTTTTTTAAGTCATAAATTCTCCTTTATTCCTCATATCTGTTTTAAGGGCTATTTTGATTTACAGATGAAGAAGGTGAAAACTGGATGAATCAGGAAGCACAGAGTTCATCATGTGGTAGCACCTGAGTTCCAAGTAGGGTGACCAACTTGCCCGGGTTTGTCTGGTTCTGTCCTGGAACCTTGAAGACTGAGAAAGAAGAATGAATTATTCCTGAAAGAGCTTGGCTTATCCTTGGGTTTAGAGTGTTTATGTCCACCTCATGTTGAATATTTTATTTTCAGGCCTCTTCATGTGCTTGTGTGCAATGCGGCGGCTTTTGCTCTACCCTGGAGCCTCACGAAAGATGGCCTGGAGACCACCTTCCAGGTGAACCACCTGGGCCACTTCTACCTTGTCCAGCTCCTTCAGGATGTTCTGTGCCGGTCGGCCCCTGCCCGTGTCATCGTGGTCTCCTCAGAGTCCCATAGGTGGGTTAGAATTGGATGCTTTCTCATGTGTCCCCTTTCTTACATCAACTACCATTTTCTCAAGGCTCTCTTTCTGAAAATAAATTTGATTAGTCCTACTCTAAGAAGTGTGGGTATGCTCCATCTGATTTTTTCATTTTTTCCAGGTCTTTTTTGTGTGTCTGTGTGATCGTGGGGGCTGTTTGGGGGGACTGTCTAGAGCAATGTAGATTGTTTTTACAACTCTACTTGAGGTTCTTCATTGATTTTGCTTAGAGATGGAATAATAATTGATTAAATCTGAATGGCATGACCTTTATTGATTTGTAATTCAACAACTTCAACATCTTACCAAGAAGAATGTGCAGTTATTCTAGCAGGAGAAACAATGCAATTAAAGACTGCGAGATGAAATCCAATTGTTTTATAATGAGAAATTAGGGAATTCAATGCAGACATTAGCTGTGTAATTGTAGAAAGGGAAGCACTGTAGTTAGAGCATATTAGAAATCTGGCCATGCCTCTTTTGGTTAAAATTTCAATTAAAACATCAGATGGCACTTCTTTTCTATTACCATTAGGAGAATATTCAATTGACTAAAAAGACATTTGAAAATTTCATCGTATTTTCAGCATATTTGTTTCTAGAGTTGGATAAACAACTATTTGTCTAAAGAGAACTACTAGGAAAAGACAAAGGACTTGCTGGGTGAGGCTAGATTTAAGTCATGTTGGGGAAATTTCTCATTCATGTTTTCTTGGTGTGGGGGCTCTCGGGGGTCCAAGAGAGCTTTCATTCCTAGCAGAGTAGCTAGAAAAAAAAATGTGCAAGAGCCTATTTTCTTTCTCCTTCTTCTCCGTCTTAAGTCCTGAAATGTTTTAGTGACCCAGAATGAAGCTTATTTTTTTAATCATACTTCCATAAAATGTAACCCCTGGGACTTGGAAGAGAGAGACCAGCCAAGGGTTAGCTTGAACCCTTTATCACTCCCAAACACAGGGGCTTATGGTATAAGTGACACACTGCAGATAGATTTACTCTTGCCATTTTAAATTTATGATGGCTGCAATGAAAGGAAAATGCCAGTAATAATCCTCCCCCGTGTTAAAAGACATGAAACATCTAGTAATTAGGTGGTAACAAAATCTGGACAGCCTTATCTTTGCAAATCATACCAGGTTTGTGAAAGAAAGTGGAGTGGCCCTGTGAAGCACCCTGGGAGGCTACTGCGGGGGCAGGCGGGGGAGAGAGTTCCGGAAATAAATCTGCCAGCCCCAATCATTTGCCAGATGTGAAGGGCACCACAGGATATGTTTAAATGAGCTGGTATTTAATGGGAGATTATGTCGAATTGTCAGCTGCTCACTTCGCTTTGTAAATCTGTATCTCAACTGGTATTTCATGTGACGTCTTTGTTCTCTCCTTAACTACAGTGTAATTCGTGCCTACCTACCTTTGGAGATCTGAATCTTAATTTCATTTAAAAGATGCATTTGGAAGGAAGGGCTTTGGTCTTCCTGAATAAGATCCATCTGAGTTTATAGACAAGGCCTTTCTGAAATGTGTCAGGCCTATTCCCGTCTGATGACTGGCACTGGTTTTCTGCTTTCTGATTATTCTTTGTACATTGTTGAAGGATATTTCTACAAAATGTGAATTCCCCCAAGCTGGCTCGTGTATTACGCTAGTGCTGCATCCCTCGGCACTGGAGGGCGAGTATGGCTACTCGCCGTACACGCAGTACATGGAAGCAGTTGTTCCCTACCCAAGGATGCAGAGCCCTAAACCATGTTGTAAAATGCAAGTGTTGATATCTAATTACCTCCATAAACCTTGGCGGAATCTCTTCGTTGGAGTCAAGACCCCCTGTTAGGGGAAAAATAAAGTCCTATGTTTGCAGAAAATATTATACTAGACTGCCCCAAGGCAAAATATTTATTAGCCTTCCTGTGTCTTCACTATGTTTTAGTTACTCATCTGGAGTCTGAGCAAGTGAATTGAGTTTTCACATACCTAAAATACATCATATGGAAATGAGAGCTTGACTTCCTTGCTGGGAAAAAATTTCAGATAACAATTAAAATAGAATAAAAAGAGCAGAGCCCTGGCTGAACAACTTCAATGTCTGCAGCTGTGCTGAGTGCCAAATTGCTACACACACACACACACACACACACACACACACACACACACACACACACTCTCACACACGCACAATCTCATACAGGCACAATTTTTGATGCAAATTCGCTTCTATTCTTTGAACGTACTAGTTTTTGCCTACATAAGTCTAACCTGATTATTTTAGTTTGGTGAATTTAAAAAATCCTCAGTTTAAAAAAAAATAGTACAAACACATATGCACACACTAGGGAGATCCCCTTAGAAAGAAAATGTTAATGTCCACAGAACGAATGTTAATATTTTAACGTACTAATGTGGGGTAATTCTATTCAGACATTATTTTTTGGCTTTGTCAAATTTTCAACTTGAAAATAGCATTTGAAGAGTTGTTTTATTGCCTCATGAGCTGAGAGGTGAACGGTCGTTGTGAGAGGGGAACATGGTTTTTTTCAGGAAGCCTGACTTTGCTCAGAGGGATCAGAAGCTTGCCCACCCATCCCACTTCCTGGAGGACTGTTAATGCAAGCTAATCAGATGTTCAGTTTGGGGTTTTTGCCCAGCAGACAGTGGGGAGGGAAACCAGGGATCAGCCTTAAAGGAGCAGGCTGCTTGCAAAGGGAGGGCCTAATTATTTTAGTTTGGGGAATTTAAAAAAATCATCTGTTAAAAAAAAGCAGTACACACACACACAAACACACACACACACGCGCGCGCACACACACATTCAGTATGGTGCTTCTCCATGTTGAAACTGCCCTTCAGCCTGTTCTAATTTCTCATTATTATGCATATACTTATACATATACAAATACATATCTATATATATGCCTTGTTTCTAGATGAGGGACTAGGAAAGAATAATGACTTTTCCCCTATTAGAAGTTTAATCCAAGCCGGGCTCGGTGCTGAGATGAGTGGATTGCCTGAGCCTGCGGGTTTGAGACCCACCTGGGCAACTTGGTAAGACCTCATCTCTACAATAAATCCAAAAAAACCCACAAAAAACTAGCCGGGCCTGGTAGCGTGCACCTGCAGTTCCAGCTATTTGGAAGGCTGAGGCAGAAGGATTGCCGGAGCCCAGCAGGTCGAGGCTGCGGTGGCCGGAAGTGGCCACTGCACTCCAGTCTGGGTGACAGAGTGAGACTCCAACTCAAAAAAAAAAAAAAAAAGGAAGAAGTTTAATCCACCTAGTGTTCGTCAGTCCTCTGCATCATCCTTAAAAACAAAACAGGGAACTTACCCCAGCTACTTGGGAGACTGAGGAGGGAGGATCACTCGAGGAGGAGTTCAAGATCAGCCTGGGCTACATAGACTCTTTCTCTTTCAGTTTGTCTTTCTTTTATAATAGACTCCATTTCTTTAAAAAATAGAGGCAAAAAAAACCCCTAAACATCAGATAGTGCCACATGCAAATATTAAGGAGGAACACAGAAGGGTGGCAAATTTACCTAGTGGTAAATTCATGCCTTTCAAGCAAGAGTTGAAATAAGGCTTTTTGTAATAAGGGAAACTTGGCCCTTGTTAGGAATTCCAAATGCATGATCAAACCTCACTGACCTGCATTTAGTCCTTGCTGTGCATCAGGCACTGTGCTAGGTAACATGCAAGCCTCTTCCAGTCTACTTTCCAATAATTCATAGTCTATTATTGGAACCAGGTGAGCAAATGATTTATACTCTGGCGTGGTGATGACAGAGGCACAATAAATAGACAAAACACAAAGATGACACAGCCTGCTTTGTTACTGGTCTCGGAGGGGCAGAAGTCTCACTCTCGGAGGGGCAGAAGTCTCACTAGGAATGGTGGCGTCCTGGAGAGTGGATACTTAGTTTCCATAGAAACATATGTTTCAGTCTGTGCTCCCTGACTTCTTTCAATCTATCCCCCACTTCCACCCAAGAAATCCTTGCAACAACCAGCTTTGAGAGAGCTAGTTAGGAATCACTTCCTGGAAGTAGTGGTCTCTGAGCTCGGTTAGGCTAAACAAGTATGCCAAGAAGGGTTTCTAGCAGCAGTGGGTGAAAGAAGAATGGAGAGTAGGAATGAAGGGTATTATATTGATTCCGTACCTGTTAGATGGTGTCTAAATCCTGGATTCTTTTTCCTACCCTGAGTAGGTCGAGTTTCCAAGTCATGTCCTTTACCTTGGGTCATTGGTTTCTTAACTCAGTAGCCCCTTTTTGTGATAACCCGTCTATAACACCTTAGTACTATGTTGAAATAAAGTTCAGAAATAATAAACGTTCCCTCCACAAATACATGTTTAATTTAATATGATAATGTAACTGTAATGTAAAGAAAAAATAAATGTGAAACAAAACAGCATGTATTTCAATCCGTAACTTCTTGGACAGGACTACAGGAAAGGTCATCGAATATGTGTTCATATTCATTCATAAATCACCTCAAGAGAGACACTCACATATGCAGACTGTTACCAGGTATGTGGTGTTGCAGACTCCAGCACCCTCAACATTGACTCAAGCTTCAACCTCCAATAAACCCCCACGAAATCTGAGAGTGCATCCATTCCTCATTTTCATAGTTGCACTACACTCCTGGAAATTCAGCGAGTATTAAAACTGTGTGTGTATGTAATACACAGTTGGCTAGGCTTAAATAATTATACACAGGTTTTCCAACCCTGAGAACGTCCAGTAAGGCGATCTCTGTTGAGCAAGACTTTGCCTGCATTGCAGGAGATCTCCCATCCCTGACCCCTGCCAGCAATCATCATGACAACCGAAAAAAGCCCCCGTAAATTTTCAAATTTCCCTCTAAGTTTCACTACCTTAGATGATTCAGCTTGGAAGTTAGGCTCTTCCTGTGGTTTGGGGACTTGAAAACAGGCATCCAGCAATTATTTTCAAGGTCTTGTTGCTTTATCCCTGATGACATTTCTGGCCATCGGCTTTGTGGATGACTTTAGTGCAGCAATGTCATTTAACACTAGAAACTCTATGATACTGACTGAGTCCTGGAGAAGGGATATTTAATTTCCATTAAAACATGAATTTCATCTGTACCTTGTGCTTTTCTTGGTCTTAGCCCACTCTGAGCTACTCTTATTAAGAGACAACAGGATTATTCTATAATTTTCATTTTACCTTTTGCTTTTTGTTTTCTATAGTGGTTTTTTAAAGTATTGTCATTCTGCTTCCTTATTATCTAATGCCCAGACGTCATTTAATAAGGCAAAATATGAGGGGTCCTTTAGCAAAGCTGATACCATCTAGAACATTTGTTTGTTGTGATTCATTTTTTTTAGGGTGACCTTTGTTGTTATTAAATAAGAAAGAAAAAGAGAGAAAGAGAGAAGAGAGAGAAAGAACGAGAGAGAGAGAGAGAGAGAGAGAGAGAGAGAGAGAGAGAGAGAGAGAAAGAAAAGGAAAGAAACAAACAGCTGGTGTTTAACGACTCTGTCAGACCCAATTATAAAACATCAACTAGTTACTTTGATTTGTGTACATCCATGCCATGGGTATACTTAAAAACATTAGGCTGTGCCAGAACTCATTTTGACTTTGTTTACATTTATATTTTAAATGTATAAGACTATTGATGGCACCTCACCAAGGTTATATCCCCTTTATAATCATTAATTTTTAATCTGTAAGAGAGTCTTGGAGGCAGCAAGACTCATCTATATTTTCTTGGATGCTCAAATGAAAATATACAGGTCTTAAATGTTGGCTAAAATAGCCCAGGAAAGCCCCGTCAAAGGTTAGGAATGTGGTATCTTTCTGTTTCCAAAAGCAGCAGCCCTTTACTTAAGATGCTTTTCCATTTAATTTAATTATCTTTGAACTTCCTGCTGAAGGTTTTGAAAAATATATGTTAGGGGCAGGGGAGTTCAGTGTGTTAAGACTGCTACATATATGTGTGTGGGTTTATAGTAAAGTCTATCTTTGTGCCAGTGGGTTTGTGCTATTTAATCACCATTGTCCATTTCTGAGTTTGACTTTGTTCTAAGGTATGCAAGGATTGTGTTTTCAGTGGCCCTTTCCTCAGATTTGTAATAAAAAAATAAATAGCTGCTTTGAAAGTCCGAGCCTGGTTACTTCATATCATATTTCCTGTTTTTGTTTTTTTCTTAGATTTATAGATATTAATGATTCCTCGGGAAAACTTGACTTTAGTCGTCTTTCCCCATCAGAAAATGACTACTGGGCTATGCTGGCTTACAACAGGTCCAAGCTCTGTAATATCCTCTTCTCCAACGAGCTACATCGGCGCCTCACCCCACGTGGGGTCACGTCGAATGCAGTGCATCCTGGAAATATGATGTACTCCTCCCTTCACCGCAGCTGGTGGGTGTGCACACTGCTATTCACCTTGGCGAGGCCGTTCACCAAGTCGATGGTAAGTGAACGTCTTTCAGTGAGGCCAACAGTTCCATTGTGCCTTTCAGGGTGGATCCTGGAGAAAACCACGCATGTCGCGTCTACTCCGTCCTCTCCCCTCTTGTAAGGCTGAGTCTGATCTTGATGATAATGACATCATCTGACATATGAAGGCCATTGGAAAGGGCTCTTGAACACATTTCCATTGACTTGAGAGGAAATCTGTTTTCTAAAGGTGTCTCGGAGAGCTGGATGGAAGATGTGGCTTTTCAATATTGTATTAAGTATGGTGGAAAGTCTTGGTGGAAACAATAATTTGTTTTCTTTTGATGTGAGTTTTTCTGATTCAGAAACTTTGAAAATCTATTTTGTTGAGCGCAGCACTTGAAAACTGTTTTTGTGTCAGTAGGTGAGAAACAGATTTGTGACTATTGCGTCATCAGCAGATGTGATTCCTTTGTTTTCATTGAGAATCTGTATCTGAGGTTCTAAATTCTCCTTTGATGGGTGTAAACCTCTCTTGGAGAATCTTTTGAGGCCGGAAGTGTACTTTATTCTTTACTTCCCTGAAGACAAATCCTTTTGGATGAAGCACGCTCCTGTGGTTAGATTTGGAAATGTCCACAAAGGTGAACATGAAGTTTTTATATTGTAGGTTGTCGTTTATCAACCATATTGAGAAACTTTTACGAAAGCATTTTAGTAGAAGTAATGAAGAATGTACATTTTATATATTTGAATGAAGAATGTACATTTTATTTGTTTGTATAAATATAGTCAGTAGATTATTTTTCTAATCCATAGACCTTCAACAATATTTGCCTATTATGATGGACACCAGTATTCCAGTTGCCCAAATGTAACATCTGCACCACAAAAATTATCCTTTTTCCAAATCTTCACAAATAACACAAAGCAAGCCATCATTCTCCAACCTATCTCATAGGCTTGGAATGCTGTCTGCCACCTATCCCTGCATTCATTCCCACCTACCATCCTTAACCTTCATGTTTGCAAATGACTTTTAAGACTACATCAAAAATCTTTTGAACTTAGGAGAAAATAAGTAAGTATTATTCTAATCACACAAATGATGTTTATGCAAAATAAACAGACCTAGTCCAAGAGCTGAATTCTTAAGATCAGAGGAATTAGAGTGAAAGGACCTATGGAGAGTGGTTCTCTATGCCACAAGGTAGACTTGATATCTGGAAGGTAAAGGGGCGAAACCCACCCGCATGTGGATCACAGGGATTAGAAGATCTCTCATCACTTCGTTCTTGATGATTGCGTTAGAGTAGCCTTTCCACAAGGGTTTCTTTGACCCTTGTAGAGATTATGATTATGCCTCATACTCTGTTAAGTTCTTCCATTTATGTGAAAAGAAAGAATATGGGTCTGAACAGGATGCCCATACCATTTAAATGAGTTGTTCAAATTCAGTAAGGGAGAAAGGAGAGAGGTTCATTCTTTCTTATTTTCTTCTGGTCCAGTGCCTTGAGGACCAACAAGGCCAATCATCAAACACAATTTATCATCTTTGGGTCTTGAGTCATCCTATATTTTTTCATTGGTGGGTGTTAAGAATTTTTTCTATAGCATAAGCGAGTTTTGTTTTCTTCTTCTGGAATGTCTCTAATCAGAAGAATGTAACGGGAAAGATTTGGAGGGTGGTCTGAGACACTACAGAATGTAATGGAATGTGATATAACCATCTCTTTATTTGTTGTGGACTCCAGTGGAGGGGGAGGATTATTGGCAAAGTAGGGAGGGTATCTTGGTGGAGAGAGCCTGATTTGGTGGTCTCCAGCCTTCACATTTTGTTCTTGAGGAAGTCATAGAAGTGTGGACTTTTCTTGTTCCTGTTCCTAAGCGATTGAAAAATAGTACCTTTTATGTGCCACAAACAGATGTTTTAAGATAAGCATAAAAGATTAGAAAGACTAGGGAATCTGTAGCTAAATTTAGATTCTAATACTATCTGTATATATTTAAATGTTTGCTAGTGCTTTATAATCATATATGAGGAGGTGGAATGGAGACTCTTAACTTACTCATCTGACTTATAGACAATCACTTCTGTCTCATAGACATTAAGGATTCTGTGTATTTAGGAGAGGAAAGAGAACTGGTATAGACCTAATATGGTAAATTTTACTAGTAGGATAGAGTGGACTGATTAGAAAAGCTGCCCTCATGTGCCGTACTCTGCATGTCTTGACATTTCTACCATCATGATAAGGCATTTCTTTCTCGGACAAAGGGTGCACTTCTGCCATTTTAATGCAGACATATTTTTGGACATAAACCACAAAGTTGCATAACCAATCCCACCCCATGAAAAGGTTGGATTTCTAAAGGCTGAAGGAGCTTAGCCTAGGTGCTATTTCCCTACCCACAGATGACTAATGCTGTTTGTGCTTCATAGCTCCTTCTTCCTTTCACCTTAGAGAAAGTGTTTTCCTTCTGACATGATGTTGCAAGAGTGCACATTCCATATGTGAGGTCAAGGGTACCAGGAATACAACCTAGTCTTGTGCTCAGAAGGCCTGCTTTCATTTCTCTACTGTAGCTGGCTCCCTTAAGTATTAAACAGCAGTATTCTAATATCAACGTCCCTTTTTTATTTGCTGTGACTTGCTGTGACTACGGTGATTTTAGTTACAGTAATTAGGTCACTCTTCATGGAGTCAGGCTATTTTAAGTGTCTCTTTAAGGACTATTGTTGCAGATCAGTAATTTTACAATTGGATGTTCTTGTGCAACTTTATTAAATGTAATCTGTCTTTTAAATGTTGCCCTTTTACAGTTATACATTTCTAATTGTTGCTGTAAATGCATTATCACTTTGAAATTAATTAATTTTTCCATTTTGGCCGCCTGCAGTATAATAATCACTAATGAGAAACTCATAGGGATCAGTTTTCAGCACAGTGACCCCTACTGGTGAATCCACGTCTCTGCCATCCTCTTTCTCTTGCGATCCAGTGGCCTGGACAAGTGTGTTAGACAGTCATGAAGGACAAGCGTTTGTCTTTGCTTCCTCCAATTTATAATAAAATAAAAATAATAGAAAAAAAGAAAACGATTATTTTTAAGTGTTGCTACAAAGCAGATGCAGTGTTCTTCAAACAGCTGCTTCTCAAAACAGCTTCAAGGAAACTAAAGTTTGCTGAGCACTTTCTAATAATGAAGTCGCATCATGCATGCATGATATATTTATTTTCCCATCTCTCTAGCTTTCTTTTATGCAATTAAATTACTCCAAGTTACATTTTGCACATGCATGCATTCATATGTATTGTATGTTAGTGTATGTATATTTATACATATTTTCTTCTCGATGGGTTTCAATTCACAAAACCAGGCATTGTATTATCTGGTAATAGAAGAGCTTTTCAAGGGTAATTTTGACTATTTGCGATTGTTGCTGTGTGATAACTTTAAGATGATACCACATTGCTTAACGTGTCAGCATCCATGTTTTCATTAATTTCTCACAGCAGTTCTATAGTCTCCAAATTATTCTGTTTACCTTGCAATTGTGACACATAGAGAGCTCACCTAGCTTGTTCAAGAAAATAGTTTACAGGTCTTCAAAACCTTCACTTACTACTCCCCAGTCCATTTACTTTACCAATGCACCATAGTGCTCCTGCACTATATTTATATCTAGCTGTGTAGTTGTGTTTCCTCTTAAACATGTTTGACAGCTCCTTCATGAAATTAACCCTCCCCCTCACCCCCTTTTTCCACATAAGCTTTCAGTTCTGGTACACATCTTTGCCAGAGTTCCTAGGTCTAAGCCAGCTCTTTGTGGATCAGTATGTAAATTTGAAGCTGAGCACCGTCACGTGCTTCTTAGGGTGTTTTGTGCAACCAAATATTTGTGTTGGCAGGTAACAGTAGAAAGACTATCGTGTGCTAGGGTAGCAAGAGCTTAGCAGATGTTTTAGGGAACTGCATTTTCAAATCATTTTACATTAAAAAATGGCTTGAGTTTATAGAACTTCTGAAACGATTGGGTTACGTTTCCTGTGACTGTGTAAAGCCAGTCATTGTGCTGAGTTTTAACAGATGTGCAGCTACCCTGCTAATGGATGGGCCTGCAACACTGGTTCTGTTGCAAAGTTATAAATTATAACTAGAAAAAGCACAAGATGTCATTCTTCTAACCTTCGTGAAAGCCAAACTGGGTAATTCTGCCCTTGAATAACCCGCTGCAGGGTGATTTATAGTTGTACAATTTAAAACGTAATGAAGGAGATAATAGATGTTGATTTGTTCTTTAAATTAGTATTTTAGAAAAAAATACTTTCCCCCTCCTTCCCCCCCTTAAATATCTGCAGCTGACTACACTATAGATACCATCAAGGACAAAACCCCAGTTTGAATCTTTATTGGTCCATCGGCGTAGCACGTAGCAGGCAAAGGAAGTAGAAAACAGGGATTTCTTTCTACTGGGAGGAGGAAATATGATTTTCAAAGTGGAAATTTCTGCGTCTTCTTCCCTAATCTAAATATTTTGAGATTCCCGAGTGAGGATTGAATTCTCTGGCTGTCTTGCTCTTGGCAGTCTAGATATGTTAGAAAACCGTACTCTTAGGCCTCTCTGTGGTTGGGCCACACTTGAGCTTTCCTGCAGCGGTCCCCACAGAAGGACCTGGTGGCTGACTGGGCTCCTCTCCCCACACTGCAGCCACCTTCCTGCAGCCTCAAATATACTTCTTACTGTCCAGGATTATCATCGGTGTTGGTTATTAGTTGTCTCCCAGTTCTGTCCAGAGCTTTAAAGTTTACAGTGTTTGCTTAGTCCAGAGGCCAATGGGTAAGGTAGGTTGGGAAATCTCAAAGGATGTGGAACCGTTAGGCTTCTATTCAAAACTCAGCCCCCACCCCCTGGTCTCTTAGTTATATAATTTTAGAATGATTTGGCCTTTCTGACGTTAATTTTCTACATCAGCGTAGATGCTTTGGGCCACCAGTTGTTAACACCCACTTAAAAGTGGTTGGAATAATAGAGTAGCTGGGACTACTAGTAGTTGGTTTTCTCATATATCCAGAGGAGCTGAAGCCGCCAGGGGTGTGTTTGGCTACTATATGGGCAGCTCCTTTGTAATTGTCTTGTCTTTCCCCTAATGCTTATTTTATTTATTTATTTTTTTTTGAGTTGGAGTCTCACTCGGTCGCCCAAACTGGAGTGCAGTGGCCGCTTCCGGCCACTGCGCCTCGACCTGCTGGGCTCCGGCGATCCTTCCGCCTCAGCCTTCCAAGTAGCCGGAATTACAGGCATGCACTACCATGCCCGACTGATTTTTTTATTTATTGTAGAGATGAGGTCTCGCTGCCCAGGCGGGTCTCGAACCCGCGGGCTCAGGCAATCCACTCACCTCAGCCTCCCAAAGGCGCGGGATTACAGGCTGAGCCACCGAGCCCGGCTCCCTAATGCTTATAAAATGGCTGCAGCAGCACCAACCATTGCATCCTACACGATTGGGTCTGGAGGCAGGATGGGAGGGGTGAGGCTCTTCCTTGCATGCTTCCCTCCTTTAACAAGAGAGAGAACAGCTACCATTTTGTCTCAGAATTGTCCTCCTTGGGCAACTTGCAACTTCTTCTCAGCTCCCACTGGGGTGAGTCACCTATTCATATTCTATGTATAAGGAAAGTGCATAAGCTAGGACAGTGCATAACTGTCATTATGAGCCTCTAGGGGGGAAGGCAAGCTCTGAAGGTAAGGAAAAAAGGTAATGATTTTTAAGCAGGCACTGTTGAGTAGGGGTACATATAGTCTTCTCATGTCAAATGGGAATGCGCTCTATAGAGGGATTTTGAGAGCAAGTGAGAATTAGATAAAAGAAAGCTGGGTGCATGGCTTAGACCTGTCATCTCAGCACTTTGGGAGACTGGAGTTGGAGGATTGCTTGAGCCCAAGAATTCAGAATTCAAGACCAGCCTAGGTAACAAAGTGAGAACTTGTCTCTGCAAAAAAAAAAAAAAAAAAAAAAATTAGCTGGGCATGGTGGCACATACCTGTAGTCCCAACTACTCAGGAGGCTGAAGCGGAAGGATCACCTGAACACAGGTCAAGGCTACTGTGAGCCATGATCCATGCCAGCCTGGGTGACAGAGTGAGACCCCAGCTCAACAATAAGTATTCAAACAAACAAATAAGCATGGATTTTTATATATGCATTAATTAGATGAAAGAAACCTGGTGTCATCTGATCCCCAGGCACTTGGCCAGCCTGACCTCAAGCCACTTGTGGCCTCTTGTTCTTTCCTTCCTCACGGTTGTGAAGTGTACTGTGCTTCAGTCTAGAGTCCTGCTCCTCTACTCTTACTTTGTATTCGCCCCTCAAAACTCAGTCCACACATCACACCTCAAGGAAGCAGTGCCGGTTTCTCAGATGAAGGCTCTCCATTGTGTTCGCTCATAAAAGCCAATGCCTAGAATACCGTCTGGTTCCTAACAGCACTGCAGAAATGTGTGCTGGATGAATGAAGAGCCCTGGAATGACTCCATTGCATGTTACACAACTGTAATTTTACAAAAGTTCATCTCTGTAGTTTCTCCTTTCATGTCTGTCTCCCCCTCTTCTGAAAGTGGTGTTTTTGCCTCCATATTTGTATATACCTGGTCCATAAAATAAATTCTCAGTAAATATTTATACATGAATAAATGAAAGATAACGAGGTGCTCCATAAATGGTGATCGTTAATTCATTCTTTATCATTTTTCTCTGAGGCGGGCAAGGGGGTTGTAGTTCAGAATGTGTAAATAAGAAAAGCATGAGGCTAGATGACTCATTGAGTCATGCAGTGAGTCCCCGACACCCCGTGGGCTTCTGCTCAAGTGGCATCTAAGGGATCTTCCCAGAGGCGTGTGTATGGAGGGGGCCTATGTCAGGAGAGAGCTGCCAGAGATAGGAGACACAGAATAAGCCAGGCAGCTCTCGGATTGAACCCCAGCTCCACTTCCTCCTCACTCTTGGTCCAAGTTCATAACATGATTCAGATGCACATGCAAAATGGATGTTATATCTATCTCATGGGCTTGTATTGAGAATTAAAGGACATTGTGAAAGCATAACTCTAGAATGTTCTAGATGCCCTGTAAACATGAACTGGTATTATTATTATTTTTGGCTTGTGGTGAGAATTAAAAATCACGAAAGCTCAGCATTCAGAACATGCTGGATGCTAGATACTTGATAAATATTAATGATGATTATTATTGTTATCATGATCGCCATCATTTTCCCCCGGCTTGATTGAGGTATAATTGACTAATTAAAACCATATATATTTCTGGCTTACAATGTAATGTTTTGGTATACATATGCTTTGTGAAATAATTACCACAGTCAAGCCAGTTAACATGTCCCAAACCTTATAGATATCTTTTTATTTTTTATCTATTTATTTTCTTGTGGTGAGAACATTGAAGATTTACTCTTTCATCAATTTTTTCAAGTATATGATACGTTATTATCAACCATGTCCACCATGCTGTATACTAGGTCTCCAGAATGTATTCATTCTGTCGAACTGAAACTTTGAATCCTTTGACCAACCTCTTCCCAGTCATACCCCCACCCACCCCCGGTCCTCAGCAACCGCTGTTGTAGTCTCTGCTCTTGTGAGTTTGACTGTTCTAGATTCCATAGATTGCATTTGTGAGATCTGTGGTATTTGTCTTTCTGAGTCCGGCTTATTTCACAAGAAAATGGTTGCTTTTCTTTCCCCCTGTGTGTAGATGTCCATTTTCCTAATGATGGCACTGCGTCTGTCACAGAAGGTCTAATTCTCCCTGTGAACACTGAGCATAAAACCCCAGTATGTACAAGCCTCAAGAACCATTGAGGCAGGTTACAGAATGATTGGCAGGACTCAGTGCAGCCCCCACGACTGCCCATTTTACTGGCGCCAACAGCACACCTTCACTTGGAGGAAAGATTGGCTACTTTCTTGTTAAAAACGAGAAGGAAAATATCTCCTTCTTTGTGAGGCTGTAGCACTTCATCAGTGTATTTTTTTCTGTCTTGCTTTATAGCGTTTTAAGTCTGGCTTGGCCTTTGTTCCTGAATGAGCACCCGAAAGGGGAAAAAGTGACTATCTGGCCTTAATATGTGTGACAAATTATTTAATGAACGTTTAAGCAAGATTTGAAATTCCCTGAGTTTTATCTTTCTCGTTTCCTTTTCTTCTGTGCACCCGTTGGCATTTTGATAATGCACTGCCTCTTTATAACTCCCTTTTTAGCTCTTTTATTACTTTTCTTTCTTTCTTTCTTTTTTTAAGTTTGTGTGCCTTCTTTGATCCTCCCCTCTTTCAGTTTCCTTTTCTCCAATTTCATACTTCTTTCCAGTGATTTTTGGCTGCAACACAGTTTAGATATTGGAGGCCAGCACGCTTAAACTGATGCCAGGAGTTTGTGTTGCCCCATGACGATTTTTCTGGAATGTTTCTTCTATGAACATTGATTTTTGTATAACTCACTGAACATGTTGATTTTTCCCTGTGAGGTGCAAGGTAATGTTTTCCCAGAAAAAAATGAAGAGGACTCAAACCCGGTGCTCTGAATTGTGCAAGAACTGAACTCCACCCTCCTTCTTATTACACCGAGATAAAGGAATACTTTGGAAATCAACTGAGAACATGTTCCCATGTTACACGAGAACCAACTGAGTGCCAGGCTCCATGCTCATGGGTTTACTTCTTTATAGCTTGTCTCTCATCTAACGTAATTTTAGAGTTTACTCTAATTAAAACATTGTATGTCTGTGAGCAAGACACTTACTCTTTCCGGGTGTCAGTATTCTCATCTGTAAAATGAGATTTATTATCTCTTGAGTTTACAGAGAATGTTAATTTGAAAGGAAATTAAAAAAGGAAACAGACACAGGCACACAGACTTTTTATTTTGTCAACTTTGGAAGAAAAACAAACCCACCACCATCATTTCATACATGAATGGCCATTTTAATGCCAAAAATGGTAGACATTACACAATCGTGGGGCAAAAAGCAGCCCTTTCCATGTAATGCATTCAACTTCAGGGAAAACTCATTACAATGCTGCTGCTGCTGCTGTTTTTCCTGTTGTTGGAAATGGTGAGCTTGTACTTGGGAACACAGGCCTCACAAACCCCAGGGGTGCCGTAGCTGCTCCATAATTCTTTTGTGCATCTTTTGCAACCCAGGTTCCAAACCTGCAGTAAAGTGAACTGCATCTCAGTTAATTGAGGAGTGAGCCAGGTGAGCCCATCTGTGAAATGCAGACCTTTCTAGACACACTGAATAGTGGAGTAAAAGAAAACGAAATGATACAGGTTTGAATCAGGGTGTATGCTGACTTAGTGTATGGATATGTTTTGTTTCCCTCACAAGCAATTACTTCAGTCAGTGCCCTTTTATAAATATTATACCACATCTCCTTCCCGAAAGGATTTGGGGCACTCATGAGGAAAGAGGAGGAATCGTCCAGAAGCAGGGCTCTTGCCTGAGTAAATCTATGTGTGGACCACAAAAAACTTGGCTTCAGATCTCTTTTGATGTACATGCATGCATTCATTCAGCAAATCATATTGAGCATCTCTTATCTGCGAGGCATTCTGCTAGGGACAGAGTGCTAAACAAGGTTCCTGTCTTCATGGAGACACTGTGTTGGGGAGACAGGTGATAAGCACAGGAACAAAGACAGGGAAAAAACCAATACAACAGTACTGGGGTGTTGTTAGGGGAAACCGGAGGGGGGGGGCAAACTTGCAACTGTTCAGACTTCAGGCTGGGAAAGACCTTTAATTAATCTGAGTAATTGTTTTCACAAATTCATCTCCACCGAAAGAAATAATAGGATCACCTTCAGTTAGAAAACAAAAGCAGCCGGGCTCGGTGGCTCAGCCTATAATCCCGCGCCTTTGGGAGGCTGAGGTGAGTGGATTGCCTGAGCCCACAGGTTCGAGACCCGCCTGGGCAGGCGAAACCTCATCTCTACAATAAATCAAAAAATCTCCCCGGCGTGGTAGCACATGCCTGTAATTCCGGCTACTTGGAAGGCTGAGGAGGAAGGATCGCCGGAGCCCAGTAGGTCGAGGCTGTGGTGGCCAGGAGCGGCCACTGCACTCCAGTCTGGGCGATGGAGTGAGACTCCAACTCAAAAAAAAAGCAAAAAAAAAAAAAAAGCAAATAAGAAAGCAACTTTACTAATGTTTTTGATGAGCCTACTTTTTGATTTGCTTGTGAAAACGGGCTAGGTAATTTGGTCAAAAGAGTTAAATGCATAACTATTCGTACGTGGACTGATAACTGTGCTTATTTTGCTATTTTGGGATCTGGAAGAGGTTGAGAGAAAAATAGCGAGAAATGCTGATGGTGTTGATATCTTTTTCCTCCTTCATGTGACAAGAAGGTATTGCTAGGGATTTTCCATAAAGCTAGTTAGTAAATTATCATTTTAATATAAAATGATCATCCTATAGATATATAATCCTTGAGACCTTGTACTGGAAAGTATTTTGTAACCTATAAAGTACCTTTTGAGAGGATGTATGGAAAGAGTTTGGGATTATTATTATTTTTTTTGAGTTGGCGTCTCACTCTGTCTCCCAGACTGGAGTGCAGTGTCAGCTCCCGGCCACCTCAGCCTCGACCTGCTGGGCTCCAGCGATCCTTCCGCCTCAGCCTTCTAAGTAGCTGGAACTACAGGCACGCGCTACCACGTCTGGCTAATTTTTTGATTTATTGTAGAGATGAGGGCTCGCCAAGTTGCCCAAGCGGGTCTCGAACCCGCGGGCTCAGGCAATCCACTCACCTCAGCCTCCCAAAGTGCGGGATTACAGGCTGAGCCACCGAGCCCGGCTGAGTTTGGGATTTTGAGTGAGCAGGGCCTTGGCTCAAATGCTGGATTTTGCCACTTTCTTTCTCTGTGCCCTTGGTCAACTTCCTGAAGTCCTTGCCTGCCTGCCTTTGCTGCAACACCAGATACTGCCTGCCTCGGGTGGTTACTGGGAGGACTGAAGACATGAAGGCCTGGAAAGTTCTTAGAAGCATATCTGTCACATCCTGGGAACTCAACAGATGCCAGGAAATATTGTGGTGATTTTACTGCTGCTTTTATTATCATTGATATTATAATTGTTCATTATTGCCTGATAAAATTACTTATTATGATATATTTTTAATACTATTTGGTGATATTGGTTATAGTACCAGATTTTTACTTAATTAATAATTAATAGAGCCGAGTGTGGTGGCTCGTGCCTGTAATCTCAGCACTCTGGGAGGCAGAGGTGAGAGGATTGCCTAAGCTCGCGGGTTCAAGACCAGCCTGGGAAGCATGGTGAGCCCTCATCTCTACAAAAAAATTAACTGAGCATGGTAGCACATGACTGTAGTTCCGGGTACTTGGAAGGCTGAAGTGGAAGGATCGCCTGAGCCCAGCAAGTCGAGGTTGTGGTAGCTGTGAGTGTGCCACTGCACTCCAACCTGGGAGACAGAGTAAGTTTCCTACTCAAAAATAAGCAAATAGATGTATTATTAAATAAATAAATCGATATGTTATTATTCCTACTCAAAAATAAATAAATAAATAAGTAGATTTCAACTCAAGAATAAATAAATAAATAGATGTATTATTTACTTTTTGCTTTTTTTTTTTTTTTTTGAGGTTTGCCTAGGCTGGAGGGCAGTGCCTCCGCCTCCTGAGTAGACTGAATGACAGGCATACTCCACCATGCCTTATTAATTTTCTTTTTTCAGTTTCTGTAGAGACGAGGTCTTGCTTTGCCCAGGATGATCTCTAATTCATGGTCTCAAGCAGTCCTCCTGCCTTAGCCTCTCAACGTGCTAGAAGTACAGGCATAAGCCACTGTGCCCGGCCAACTCTACTGAAAAGTCTTGACGGCAGGATGTTTTATTTATTCTTTGTACTCTGTCCAATACTTTGATAAGTTATTTCCTAAGCATTTATAGTAAATCTGTTAGGCAACTTATTTCATCATTACAACAATTGTAGGAGTTCAAGCAAATTGTTTGCCTCCTTTGACAGATGAAAAAACTAAAATTTAGAAGTGCTAAGTAAACTGTCTTAAGTCACTTAGCTAGTCAGTGAGGGATGGAATTGGATCCATATTTATTAGAGGTGAAAGTGTATTTGTAATCATTTCAACTGTGTGTGTGTGTGTGTGTGTGTGTGTGTGTGTGTGTGTATAATGCATACACACATGTCTCTTTTTATACTCCATTGTTCAAAAAAATAATGATAACTAATTAGAAATCAGTGAGAGGCAGAAGGAAATACAAATGTGACCATTTACTTGAGAAAGAAAAACAAATCATGCCAAGTTGCATTTCACAAACCTCTACTGCTGTTACTGGAGAGTGTGTAGGAGGACTGGGGGGTGGCAAGTATTGTTTGAAGCTGTTAGCAGCCAGGGAAAGCAGCAGAAACTACTAGGAGTTCCAGGATGGTGGCCATGCTCCTTTCCCCAGTTCATCCATTGTGATACTGGCCAGTGAGGATGTGGTCACCTCAGCTCATTCTTGTGAAACTGACAAAAGGACTCCAATCGTGAAGAAGTAAATTTCCTTAAGTTGAGCAAAATAGAAAGGCAAACGTTCATAATAACACTAGGTACTAGTTAGCTATCACTGCATAACAAATGACCCCAACACTTAGCAGATTAAAACAATATGTATTGGTACATATACACGATGGAATATTATGCAGCCATAAAGAAAAACAAAATCATGAACTTCACAGCAACCTGGATGAACTTAGAGTCTATAATACTGAGTGATCTTTCACAGGAACAAAGAACTGAGTATCACATGTTCTCACTCATCAGCGGACCTTGAACAATTATAGTAATACTGTAAGAAAATGATTGGCATTAGCGGGAAACTGCTGGGAGGGGGTTGGGAAGTGGGATTGGCAGTAATGGGAATCTGCCTAGGGTAGTGGGGACACACCTCACCAACAAGGGTACCTGCATAATGAACATTTATATACCTAACTCTGAATTGTACCCCACATCTTTAAAATTAAAAAAATTAAAAAATAAAATAAAATAAAACCATAGACACACCTGTTGGTCAGCAAACAAACAAACAAACAAACAAACAAAAACCAATATGTATTTATTACATCACAGTTTCTCTGGATTGGGAACCCAGGCATAGCCTACCTACTCCATCTGCTTTTAGGACCTAACAAGCCACAATTAAGGTGCCAGCTGTGCTAGAGTCATCACAGTCCTCAAGTGGGGAAAGACCCCAAGCCCACATGATTGTTGGCCAGACTCATTTCCTTATGATGCATTAGACTGAGGACCTAGGGTTCTTCACTGACATTTGGTTTCTTGCCACGTAGGGCTCTCCAGCATGGCAGCTGGCTTTATGAAAGTGTGTGTGCCACAAAGGAAGTAAAATATACTAGTAGGAAGGAAGTCACAGTTCTTTGTAACACAACTACAAGAGGTGACATCTCATTGCTTTTGCCATTTTCTTTCATTCAGAAACAATTCACAGGGTCTGACCGAAGTCTAAGGGGAAAGGATTTCACAGCAGCATGAGCACTGGAAGGCAGACTCAGCAGGGGATGCCTGCTGTACCCTACAAGTTAATTTTGTTTTGTATTTTAGTGCCTTTTAGTGGCACTGCTACGTGATGGCAGATCTACTCATAGGCCTTGATGAATTTTCTTGGCCTGAAGTCATAGCAAGTTTTATTGATAATTTTGTCTTTTCTTTGTGTTTCTCCTGTTTGAATCTTGTCTTTGTCCATCTCATCTTCCCTGTTTCTGGGCTGAGAGAGGTACCAAATATACCCATTTAAAAAATATATTTATGCATTTTGCCTCATGATGGGAGATAAGATTTAGTCCTTTAATAAGAAAGCTTATGAAAGGAATAAAGAAACGTGTAGATGGTGCTTCCTAAAAACAAGGATTTGTTTTCATGCGGCCTCAGTAGAGGGGGCCCATGCTAATCGATGGACTAAATTTTCTTTTTAAAGAATCATGTATTGCTGAACTTGGATTTGAGTTTCAAAAACTGGCCAGAAACCCTGAACTTTTTTTTAAGTGCCAAAGGCTAGATAAAGCCTACCAATCATTTAAAAGCCCATGTAGAATATTCAGACTATGTATGATCTCTAGGATTTGTTGTTATTATTTTAGGTTTTTTAAAAATAGAAATCTAAAGAAAAAAAAAAAACCCAAACCTTTTGTTTTGCTATTTTTAGAAAATATGGGCAATATTGATTCTGAGTGCCAAAGTTTGGTTTTCATGTCATAAAGCCACCCTTGTTAAAATGTATAATAAATAAAGTATCTTATTTAGTAATATTCTAATTTCCCCTGTGAAATATCAGGCTCGTTTACTGAACTGGGCTTTTTGCTTCTTCACATGTCACCTTGTATAGAATCTGCACCACGTTAAACATTTCATCCTGAGTTTCATGTGATGGGGTCTCTTTAATCATTTACATTTTGAAAAAAGAAAGTGAAATATTCTTTAAGAAGCCAAAGTAATCCACGAGAATGTATGGTGTTTGTTCAGCTGGATATCTTATTTATTTGAAGTACTGAGAGAAATCTCTTCTGACTGCTCAAAAAAAAAAAAGGAAGAATAAACAGTAAGCGTGTCCAAGTAATCTGAGCTAGAAAGTTCCTTCTTTCAGAGAAAAGTTATAAAAAGTATATTTGCTAGATCCAAAAAAAATACTGTATATCAACTACTGAGACCTGCATAATGTTTTCTTAGTATTCTTACTCTCTAAAAGAAAAAGAAACCTGTAAAATCTGGGATCTTAAGTTTTTTTGTTGGTATTTTAATATTTCTAGGCAGGTGAATACAATAAGTCTGTTTTATCATCTGAGAACATACCACCTCTTATTGGCTTGTTGTATGAACTGTGTTATTTGTCTCTTTATTGTTACTCTGTAAACATAAGACCAAGTAATGAAGTTACTATGGCTGAAATCTCAACATTAACCATGAGCATATTTCCTTTAAGAAAGACATTAAGAAGATGTTTAAAAGAAAAAAAAATACAACCTATTTCGAGGGCATTAGATTCTGGAATGTGCCCAATAATGAAAATCATATAGTTTTCTTCTTGTTCTTTCTATTCCAAGCATTAGGAAGGAGGTAGCATATTTCTTATGGATAAAAAGTAGAGGAACATACTGATTTCTTTATCCTCAACCTGGAAGAGACTTTCCTGTGCTGTGGTTTGCTTTCTCTCTAAACTTAAGCTTGTGTGTTGCATTTTCCAGTGTCACCTTATCTCATTGCCAGGCTAAAAAGCTTTGTTGGGTTTATATTTAAAACCAGACCCATCCAAAAAAAGGAAAAAAAAAGATATTGAACTCACCTTTGCCAAGTCCTCCTGCCAGTTGAGGTATCCTCCTCTTAGTCTGTAATATGAAGGCTGGAACATATTTGATACAGTATAGGAGACACAGTTGCATCTTCCCTGAATATGTGTATGTTCTTTAGGAGGAGAAGACAAAGACAACCAATAATTACAAAAACAACTCACATTTATTAGGACTTATTTTGTGCCAAGCCTTTTTATAAGTATCCTTCAAGCGTCAAACTCATTTATTTCCCATAGACCTTTATCAACGTGATGGGGTGGGGAGGCGTCCAGAAGGGTAGGTTTAGTTCAGTTTGGTTGAAAAAGAATGCCAGTGTGATGTTGCAGAAAGGCCACGCATGGGGCTTTGAAGTTGAAGAAACCATCCTCTAATGAATCCCAGCCCTCCCTTCTAGTGACCATAATCATGGATAAGTCACACTGCCTCTCTGGTCTTTGGATTTTCTTTTTTGCTGCAAAACAGGAAAAACAGTCCCTATGTCCTTGGGCTTGTTGGGGAGGTGAGGCACAGCTCAAGCCTGTGGGGCCAGGTAGATACTCAAGAAATGCTAGTTTTCTTCATATCCTACCAGTTAATGTGAACTTTCCTGACCTTACTGATTTTTAAGAACATACAGACAGTTGTTGTCATGGATATTATCTATGACTTGACCCAGAAACATGTAGTGCTGTGGTGCTTGCTGCAGGTGTGAAATACTCTTTAACTGTGAATTCCAAGGAAAATCCCTGAGCAACTGCCTTCCCTCCTCCCATCTGATAATGAAATTATAATATAAAGTATTGCTGGAGCTTATAGTCCAACATTGTCCTTTTTTAAGCCATAGTCATGCTGTGGCTGGCATGTCAATTTTCTTCAGTTTTTAATGACTCTAATATATTGTATTATTCACTTTGTTCTCTGCTTGTTCATTCTTTAAATTACCTTAGATTCCCTTTTTGGAAGTGGGTCAAATTTGAATTAATACCGTGATTTTGGTTGAAGTACAAGTATATCTCACAGAATCTCTTAATATAAGGGCAAAAGTAATTTTTCTTGATCTGTATTTTGGGACATATTTCTGTCCATGTTCAACATGGAGATTATGTAGCACTCTTTGAGCAAATGGATATTTTAAAACCACCCCGGTCTTCAAAATTCTAGAAAGCTTTTCTTCAACTTTTTCTTCTTCATATGATTTACATACTAGTTATTTATTGCCATCAGGCAGTATGCCAGCTGCCCAGATGGTAAATCTTTTCATCAAATACATATGTGTTTATATGTATGTATATATGTGTACATGTAATCATCATTCTCCAAAAACCTAATAAATACATACTTATATCTTTTTTGGTCTTTTTTTTCTCTTACTCTTCTATTCTCTTTCCTCTGTGCCCATTATTATTTTCCTATGAGCTATTTATATCTTAAATATATCTTTGTGAAAAATGTGTTTATTTCTTATTCAGTTGGTTTAAGATGGTTTATAAAGACAATAGGAGCTAGCAATGGCAGTGCAAATGGATGCTTGTGGACAGTAAGTACTCAATAAAGAGGTTTGTTTGTTTAAATTATATCACGCAGATAGGCATGTATGCCTAGAAAATTTGCCTAGGGTCTATGGTGATACCACCCTGAACACACCCTATCTCATCTGATCTCGGAAGCTAAGCAGGGTTGGTACTGGTTAGTACTTGGATGGGAGAAAATCTGCCTAGGGTAGGAAGAGATGAAGTCATCTACTTCCATCCTACCATTTTGATCTTGAGGATTTTTTTTTAAACTCTATGTTTATGAATAAAACATTTTAATCAGAGCTATATCAATATTGATCAATTTTTTGTGAAAGTATAATACAGGGTGAATTTCATTAAGTCAATTAAATACTTTGATCCAATTTTTAAACAGTACAAAGCTAGTTAAGCTCTTTCTTTTTAAAAAATCTTATTGAAATTCTTTTCACCCAAACCAATTTTTTCCACATATATTTTATAGTGAAGAATTCATTTATCTGTTTTCTGTATACACCAGATTTTACAGCTTTTTCCTTTGTGAGTTTTCTTTTGTGTCAGTTATTTCACACTTTTAGTCCGGGCAAATCTAAATTTTGCTACATGAAGTTTTTTAATCAAATTTTTGTGATAGATATTTCAAGCAGAAATATATGTTATTGATTTGATAAAAGACTGATATTCATGTTTTAGTTAAGAAAATTAGCTAAGACATTTCTTAGCAAGTTTATTTTAATATCTAGAGTTTCTCATTTATCCCGGATTGTCCCTGAGCATGTTGCTAATCTAATTCTTTCCCAAACTTATAATGCCTTGCATGACTTTGGAAACCTTGTATAGTCTCTACGCTGTGACAGGACAAATAATAAAGACATGATGTCTTATGTTCCTCTAGAACTGTATTTCTCAAACTTTTTGGATCACTTTTTATATTGCAACCAACACATTTATACTTCTGCACATTCATGTATATGTGTGTGTCTACAATGCATGTGTATGTATACAGTGCTCGTGTGTATATGTGTATGTCTGAAACAAAAGTTTTATGGAACAATACTCTTAACTATGGGCAATGTATTCTGCTGGGTTTTTTTTTCTTGGTTGTGTTTTATTTTTTAAAGTGCTGATTGTGACCTAGTTTCAACATCCATGGTTGGTTTCACCACCCACTATGTCACAATTTGTCCTCTGGAAATCGCCACTCCAAAACTATTTGATCTGTTCCCATGTGATAAACCATTACTGAGGGTCTCATGTGTTAGGTGCTGACTTAAGAGACAGCAAATGCGAAAATGAGCAAGGTGCTATCTTTGTTTATGGGTGCTTACCTTAGAAGGACAAAAATGTAAATAATGTTAAAGGGAGATGAGATGAGTGCCAATGGGGACATCTTTCTCTTCTGTCTTGAGGGGCAGATACAAGAGTGGTCAGATAAAGTTACAGAATGGCAATGACATCAAAAGGATATCAGATGGAGTTAATATACCCAATGAGCAGCCATTTTAACATCTGTCATGTTTTTCTAGCAGTTCACTTTAATTTACCCTCTAATCATAAGCCAAGGACAACTGGTTTCTCAGAGGTATCTACTGATAATTGTTTTACAATCCCTCCCCAGTTCATTTCATAAACAAGTTAACCTAATCAGGTCTTCATGACCTTCATGACACAGACCTCATCAACATGGCAACCATCATGTGACTCACCCACCATCTGCCTGATGTCTGACACCTGACATCAGTACCTGTACTTATCTGCCCTCCATGATGATGTGGAGCAGACCACCACCCAATACCTTAACGACTTGCCCCCATCAAAGGGAAAGTTTAAAATAATTCAACCTGAAGAAGCCATTTGCCATTGCTTTACTAAGCTCTGGTGTGGTTGTGTGCTGTTTGAGCTATGGCAGCTGCCATGTTTTCTAAGCTTTGACCCCCTCCTCTGCCTTGCGGAGGTAAATCTCTCTCTCTCTTTCTCTATTTACTTTCTAAATAAACTATATTTTTCAATCTAATGTCTGCATAACTCTTTGCATTTTTCATAAGGCATCAGATTGCAAACCAGACTCCCCCATCAGTTGACCTAACATTTTGGAGGCCTTGCTGATATTTTTAGCCTAACAGACATCTTTACTGAGACTCGAAGGCTGTGTCAGAGGTGAATGTGTAGACATAAAAACGAGAGAATTTTAGATGACTTTGTGGCAATGGCAGGTAGGGACTAGGACAAAAGACAATTAAGGGAGTACTTAAAACCTCAATAGTCAAGATCAACAATATTTTCATGTTGTATTTTTAAAAAATAAAATTAATGCAAAAAATTATGATAACATTTCAAAATTTAAATCAAGACAAATTCAGTATTATAGCAAAGGCTCAAGTAGTGAACTTGAATTTGTAGTGATTCATGCCTCAAAGAGATGAAGGTTAAAAAAAAAGGCACCAAGAACCTTGCTAGAATTTTATATCTTTTAATATTTTTCCCTTGTGTTTTTTTTTTTTTTTTTTTTGGAGTGTTCATATACTGGTTTCTAGAAAATGCAGTGTTTTGTTTTCTTTGAGACTGGGTCTCACTCTTTCACCCAGGCTGGAATGCAGTGGCATGATTATAATTCACTGCAGCCTTGAACTCTTGGGCTCAAGTAGTCCTTCTACCTCAGCCTCTTCAGTAGCTAAGACTACAGGCATGTACCACCGTGCTTGGCTAATTAAAAAAAAAAAAATTATAGAGATGAGGTCATGCCATGTTTCCCTAGCTGGACTCGAACTCCTGGCCTCAAGCTATTCTTTCACCTCTGCCCTAAAAGTGCTGGAGTTATAAGTGTGAGCCATGGCACCCAGCTAAATTTTAGGGTCTTAAGGCTGATGATAATGACAATGATGATGATAAGATTTTTTAAAAAGCTTACGTCTGTTGAGCAGTTGCTATACGCTAGAACTTGTACTATGTACTTTATGTCTCACATTGATACTTTGAAAGTGGCACTCCCTGTTATTATCAAGAAGATTGGAAGGAGTACATAACTTGCCTAAGGTCACATAACTAAAGGCAGCGGGGTGGGATTCAGACCCTTTTCAACTAACCAAACTCTATATCCTTGTCCCCCACAGCCTCTGTTGGCTTCAGGTTGTGCGTGGGCTTCAGAGAGGTCATTTTTATGGCGGCAAAAAAGTAAGTTGAGAGTAGGAAGACATTTTTAGCATATAGACCAAAAGAGACAGAAAGTGCTGGCCATTCGGAAATGCTATGAGTCTATACAAAGACAGTGTTGGGGGCCAGGGGACAAGAGAAAGAATACCTCTGCAGAAGTAGTAGAAGTACAAAAATACTTTTGATGAGCAAATAATATGGATGATGAATGGGCAGGAGTACCCATGGGCTATATACATTTATAGGTATATTTGTTGTTATGTACATACATGTGTATGTGCATAAGCAAACAAGTCAGGGACATATTTGATATGTACGTTTTATTTAGTGCTTCATTAATGTTTTTCTGTCTTTTTTTTAAAAGCAGTAGCATTAAATTCTTGACCTACGGATATGTGATAGAGCTAATATAGAGTAATATTTTAAAGTATTTTTCTTTTGATAGATACAGTTTGTTTCTATAAATAATTACTAAGCCAGGTGTGGTGGCTCACGCCTGTAATCCTAGCACTTTGGGAGGCGAAGGTAAGAGGATTGTCTGAGCGCAAGTTTTCGAAACCAGTCTGGGCAACCTGGCAATATCTCATCTCTAGAATAAATGAATTTTTTTAAAAAGAGCTGGGGGTGGTGGCACACGCCTATAATTTCAACTACTTGGAAGGCTCAGGTAAATCGCCTGAGCCCAGCAGGTCGAGGCTGCGGTGGCCGGGAGCGTGCCACTGCACTCCAGTCTGGGTGACAGAGTGGCACTACGACTCAGGAAAAAAAAATACCAAAATTATAAATATGCAGCATCTCAGAAACATCTTGATGTATCTTTTTGTTGATGACACCTAACAGATTCTGAGAATATGGCGAATACCCACACGTGTCACTTCCATAATATGTATAAAAATGATCATGCCTATTCATTATTCAAATGGCTGTGGCCTTTTAGTGAATACGAACATTAACAAACCATGTTAACATGATTTAAAATATGTAATGAAATTTGCAATGCCATCTGATGACGGAACTATCAAATTAGTGTGCATGGCGTTGACGGATTGCCTTTACAAAGAGTTAACTCGCATTGTTTGAACAGGGGAAATGCACGCCCCTTGTGGGCTGGCAGCATTTCTGTAAGCACTGCCTTGAATGATGCTCCTGGAAGGATGGTTTATTTGATGTTGAAATGTCATACAATATGTGCCCATCCTAGGTTTTTAATCTGCTGTGCACTTGAGGGAGTTGGCATATGTTCAGACCGAATGGCAGCATCCTCTTTGATTGTGTGTGTGTCTGCACCCTTTGTTGTTTGTTTTGTTTTTCTTGTCTTCATCCATAGACCTTTCTGGGGACTTCCTCAGATCCCAGATAAAGGCTCTTCTGGAATAGGATTATCTAGGAGTTGCCAAAGCTCCCCTGCATATATGCCATTTCACAACTTTGAATAAAACAGCAAAAACCCTTTTTTATTTAGTGCAGATTTGCTACTTGTTCTCTTGGTTCTTTCAAAGTTGGCTAAAAGGGCATGGTATAGAGCACTTTACTGATTCGGTGTCACTTTGTGACTTGCACATTTGTCCTGAGCAAGCAAGGGTGAAGTCCACCAAAAGTTAGTGAGTAGAAATACAAAAACTCTTTCTCTTATTATGTTTTCCATTCGCAAATTTGTATTCCCAAATGCCGAACTTACTTTTGGGAAAATTTTTTTTTCTTGAGTTAGGGTCTCATTCTTTTGCCCAGGCTGGAGTACAGTGGCACGCTTGTGGCTCACCACAACCTTGATCTCCTAGGCCCAGGCAATCCTTCTGCCTCAGCCTCCCTAGTAGCTGGGATTACAGGTGCATGCCACCATGCCCACCTAATTTTTTTTTTTTTTTTTAATTTAGAGACGAGGTTTGGCTGTGTTACTCAGGCTGGTCTCGAACTCCTGGCCTCAAGCAGTCCTCATACCTCAGCCTTCCAAAGTGCTGGGATTAATGGTTAAACCACTGTGACTGACTTCTTTTGGGAAATCTTAATAGCCATTTTAATAAGATGCTACCTCTACAGCATTCATGGGAACTGCAGAGGATACCCATGAACTTCATATGAACTTAGCAGTTTTCACTGATCTTGGGAACTTACCTGATTCTCCATGCTGGAGTTTACATCTCCTTGTTGCTAGATAAAAAAACTGAGAAATCCCTTACAGATGAATGTGCATAGCAGGGTCTTGCCATACTTGGCCTACAGACATTGTTTTACTTTTATTCCACCTTTTCTGTTTCCTGCCAACGAATTGTTTGTTTTACTGGTATAGCATTGTTTATCTTAAACATTCATTTATTTTCTTATCTCACATTTATAGCATGGGTAATCATTTTAAATGATATTTTTGTATAGCATATAAAGCAAACAGAATATAAATTAATTTCCTAGCATTAATGCTAGGGAAGACAATCTGACATTTAAAAATGTACGTGTCTGTTTTATTGATATGTGTACATACACAGGAGTAGCTATACAAATACATACATGTACCAGCAGATGCCAATAGGCTGTGCTTTGTTTTACCTGTGTGTGGGTTGGGGATGGAATTAGCTTGTAGGAGTCTGGTGGGGAGAGGGGAAGGCAAGGGAATGATTAGTGCATCCTCATTTGGCCTGGGGAGGAAAAAAAAGCAACTCTTTCATTTCCAACAATTTTTATTCCCTTTGTCACCTCAACATTTAATTTCCTTCATTCACAAGACTACTTGAAGTTTTCCCAGGTTGGTGACTCCTATTAATTATAGCCTAGAGGGATTATATTAGTAAACTAATGGACAATGGTATCTAAATGGAGACTAGCAGATGACTGGAAGAACTCACCTGCAAGGGCCTCATGTGGTGAGGTGAAGTGAGGCTTCCTTTAGCCTTCCCAGGTGGTCAGTTTGTTGTCACTTTAGAGATTATCTAGGCCAAGGCCGTTAGTTGAGAGGTTCAGAAACCAAACCCTGAAATGAGACTGTTGCAAGTTCGTACTAAGAATGAGATGATGCCCTTTTCACCAGGCTATGAGAGCTTCATTTGTCTCATGTTTTAACGGATGAGGCATCTCTAGTATTTGTAATGAATGCATTTTTCCTGCAGAATTGGATATTTCAGAGTGGTCAAGAGTTAAGCGTGATTTTGTCTTTCAGCATGAAAAGCAGCTTTCTCTCCTTCCTCCTCTTTCTTCAGTTCGTCTTCTCTTCAACCATCAAGGTCATGTGGCATCTGCCATTTCACGTATCCTTGCTTTTCTTCATGTTTTCCATAAGCTTTGTACATATGAGTATTTGTGGTATATGGTTTAATTGTGAGCTATCAGGCATCAATGGCTTTTTATGAAGCAAAATTTACTCTCTGCATTTGTGTGTGCCATTATTGAAGACTGCTGATGTTTGCCAATGGATATTCTTGGAAATCATCTTCTAGTTTAAATGCAATTAAGTATTTAAAAATAATATCAGTGACATATTTGTATTCCCATTCAGTCTGAATGCCTACTTGATGTACTTGGTAAGAAAAATTGCAAGGCTCCATTTTAAACTCTCGATAAGTTGCGTGTAATAGAATAATGGTTGCGTCTCACCCCAAACACATTGGTCCTTGATGAGTCTCTTCTAAACTGATCTTGGAACATCCTAGAGCTCTTTGATTAGCTGACCCCTTTTTTGCCTTCTTTGTTGAGTTGCCTAAAAATTAGCTACATAGTAACTCGGGGATTTCTTTGATGCCTATAGAGACTTTCATTGTTCAGGTCTAGAAGTTACCTTCATTTTGAAGGTCTTTACCTCTTGGTTTCAGTACTTTCTATCTATCCCAGACAAAGAGCCACAATTCCTGTATCTCTAATCAAGGTGAATTCTGAGGCTCTGTCAGGCTATATTTTAGGGATGGGGTGGATGATAAACTTAGCATTTCATAGGTAGATTTTCTTATTTATTTATTTATTTATTTATTTATTTATTTATTTATTTATATTTTAAAGATGTGAGGTACAGATCAGGGTTAGGTATACAAATGGTCATTGTACAGTTAAAGTTTGGGTCTCACTTTGGTCCCCACTTCACCTGGTTTGAGATTAGGTACCCTTATTGATGAAGTGTGCCCTCCCCTCCCCCAGGCAGTTTCCCACTATTGCCAATCCCTTTCTTATAGTATTATGATAATTGTTCAGGATCTGCTTCTGAGTGAAAACATGTAATACTCAGTTCTTTGTTTCTGTGATAGATCACTGGGTATTATAGACTCTAAGTTCATCCAAGTTGCTATGAAGTTCATAATTTTGTCCTTCTTTATGGCTGCAGAATATTCCATCGTGTATATGTACCATATTTTTTAATCCAGTCCTCTTTTGATGGGCAGCATGGTTGGTTCCATGTTTTTGCTATTGTGAATAGTGCTGCAATAAACATGTGTGTGCATGTATCTTTTTTGTAGAATGATTTGAGTTCCTCCGGTCATATTCACAGAAGGGGGATTGCTGGGTAGTATAGAAGGTCAGTTTTCAGAACTTTTAGGAGTCATCACATGGTTTTCCACAGAGGTTATAGATTTTTCAGTTATACAAAATGTCTGCCTGTTTTGTAATACATATTTTTATTGACATATGTACTCACAGAAATATAAGGAAGCAAAAGAAAAAATATTTTGGGAGACAGAGAAATACCTAATTGCTTCTCCTTATGTAAATCCAAAAAGTAATTTTCTCATGAAAAAGTAGTAACTGTACACTTTGGCTCACTCAGCTTTCTCTGCATTAATCTGGTATGGTTGCTGCCTTGACTCGCTCAGCTTGCAGGACTCCCGGCTTACACCATGTGCCAAGAGTTAAACACAGAGACCCTCAAGTATGGAGATGACACAGAATATTCATAAAGACAGGCTGCATGCTTCCTGTGAAGGTAACCCCACAGCAGGCTGCATCTCTCTAGTGGCTATAAAACCAAATCCATGCAGCAGCTCAGTCTGTGGGTGCTGGGGGATTTTGCTGACTGTTTTGAAGTCAGGGATAGTTTATTATTATTTTTAGGATATTTTAGTACACACATTTATGCATGGTGTTAAACTACAGCACTTTCAGCAGGAATTAAACTAAGTCTGTCACTTCCCTGAAAGTCACTAACCCCTTGACTCTGATTTCTCCTGTTACTTAACACAACCATTGTGACTTTGTGTAGGAATTCTGTCTTACTGTTTACATAGGAAGCTGGGATGGGGATGGGGTTCCATTTGCAGCACAGTAGAAATGGAAATGCGTATCACACTGGGGTGGTGTCTGTCAGTAACCTGAGTTTGAGTCTTTTTTTGTCTTAAAGAGCTGGTTAAGGATGAAAGCAAAGAGCATTTGCATGCTTTTCAACGGGTTCTGGGTACATTGACTCATAAACATGCATCTAAATGCACACTATTAGCTTATAATAAGTCTCATTGGTTTCCATAGTTGAGGTGACTGTTAAGATTTGCAGATAGCATCCGGTACATTAAATCATTCTTGGAATACAGTGATTCAGAATCCGCGTGGCTTTCCATTGAAATTGTACTGAAAACTGCAACCATAGTTTTGAATATTCCAGTCTGTATTATTCTCATTTGAGTATCCTTTGGAACATTTTCAGAGTTACATGGGTTAGTACAGGACAGTAGAGAAGAAGCGTTTATTGAGTGCCAGGTAGTGGTCCAGGAAATGTTTAGTATGTGAGTCTACCCACTTTACTTCCTACAGAAGTGTATTGCGTTTTGAATTATTATGTCCATTTTACAGAGGAGAAAATTGAGGTTCTGGGCAACTTGCCTTGTCACTGAGCTGGTAAGTAGAGGAGTTGAGCATCTGACTCAAATGTCCGTTGCTTCTTTCCACCTCTGTAAGCACATCTTGCCACTGCATGCAAGACTCCTGTGGGCTCTTTCTTTGACCCTAGGGCTGGGCATGCAGTTGTGGGACTGGTTTTGTGGTTTGAGTGTAATATTAGAGCTTAAAGGTCAGGTCTGCTTCTCTGAGCTTTGGGAATCTCCCTGATGAGGAATAGAAGAGGACATGTTGTAAGAATGGGTCCAGTCCTGCCTTTTGAGATGTGTGATTTGAGACCCAATAGGAATCAAGGAATGGAAAGTATTGATAGGCTGTCATTTCCGATGTTCCTGATCACAGTGAAACCGATTGTGCTTTATATTTTCCTTAGTTTTCAATTTAATAACCCATCTCTCCATGTATTCTTTCTATGCCCTTTTCTTTCCTTTTCTCCTCAAATATTCCTGCTTCGATTGCACTGATTTCTCCAACTCTGACCGGGAATAGAACAGAGATCAGCCCTGAATGAGCTGTCTTGCAGCTGCCTGCTAGATTTTTTGTAGAATATTGACCTGAATAACTCAGACTTGCACTTGTAAAAGAGAAAACTGGTGTGGCCTATGGCAGATGTGTCCGATAATCTGCTATGTGTTTGCTTTTGAAGAACTAAAGAGTTGGCTTGAACCCCTTTTAAACATGAGATTAATATATTCTGAGCCAATCCAGGTGGCATAGCGAGGATTGAACCTACAAGGTGGAGTGGTTCTTAAGTAATTCTGGTGCTCATAAATCTTAAACAGATGCTTTATTTCACTTGAGTTTTTAATTTGCTCTAGTACGTAAGGAAACATCACTTGCATCTCACTGTGAGTTTGGAAGTGTTTTCCTTGGATAACAAGGCTGAGGAAATAGGGCCTCCAGATATTAATAGGGACACGGGTGTTGCTGATCTCATTTACTAAGTTCTCACCACAGATATAACTCATGCTACTGCACGAGTTTTATCCTTTAGTAGAGGACATCTGAAAGTATCGGCCATTGCTGAGTTGCCTTCATGGAAACTTGGTGCTCTAGGAAGATGCAGGATTTCATGTTTGGTTCTTTTCTTAACTTGATTAAAATGACACCTAGATCAGGTTTCACTGTCGATGAAAGCCAACTTTAAATTTTACACATACTTATTTCAAAAATCAGAGAGCCCACCTGTCAAATTCTAGTTTCTCCTAGGTGTCCTACACTTGTCTTTGTAGCATTTACTGCTCTCGCATCATTATTTATCCAACTGAGGAGCAATTACTAAGGGCAAAAAGGAAAGGGGGGTGGTGTTGGAAATGGAGTGTATGTGGAGAACGTAGAGATTTCTGGGCACAAGAAACCCATCCAAACAAGTCAAACGTGTGCACGGGTGGCACTCCTGATCTTGTTTTATGAAAAAAGAAGTAAAAACAAGCCAAAAAAGATTCCTTCGCAAGGATCCCCATATGGGTATGTCTAATCCAGTGACAGGTAAGGCAGCCAGGAACAGCTGTTATTTCAGTGCAAAGCTGTTTTCAAAATCATGGCCATTCACAGTCTAAAAACCCTTACAGGTCATGCCTGAATACCTTCAATGTGCCCCATGTAAAAATACACGACGAGTAGATTGGACATGCCCAATGAATTATACCTTATTTATGATCATAGAGCCCTCCCTTTTTCCGTCATGCTTTAGAATTATGGGCTGGAGGAGTTTTTAATACTCTATTTATTTTAGGGGAGGAAAATGTTTTTCTTTAACCACAACATTCATGCAATACCAACTGCTGGCAGTTTCCCCAGCATTTAAGGAAATATTGTTGTAAGACTTTTATGTTCTGTACTTCAATCAGCCAGAGCCAGCAGTATCCCAATAGAAGGACCCTCAACAGACCATTTTCAGCATTTTGCTACAATTAAACTCCTCTGGTTTTAGCCCTCAGGCAATTTAGTACCTTTTTACATATGCACATTATGAACTTTTGACCAGGGTCTAGCAGTCATATATCAGAGTGCTGCTCTTGAAAGCAGGCTTAACAAGTTCCTCTGAGTATTGCAGTTGGAGTCAGTTGTGGAAAAGGTAATTTAAGCAACTTGCAGCGAGGCCATTCAGAATCTCAGCGAAGATCCTAAATATCTCTCTCTCTCTCTTGCTCACTCTCCTTTTTTTTTCCTTGTTTCCTCTGGAAGCTGGTAGCAAGAGCTTTCAAAGTCTGTGATTGATCTTTTATTCAGTAGCTAACGAGGGCTGTGATTCTATTAGCGCGCTACAAGGCAAGAGAACAGTGATTTAATGAAGTGTCTAGTGAGCCGGCCATAGATTTATCCTGTTGTCGCTAATTTGCAGTGCCGTTGCGAGCATAAAGGAAACTGCACTCACACTGCTATTAAGCAGGTATTTCCTTAGTAAATTGTTGTAAGGTCAGGTACAGTTATCTGAGCAAAAGCAATGCCTTACCTCTTCAGTGTCTGCAAATGACAGCCGCCGTGCTGGGCGCTCACTGAAGTGGAACCGGGAGATCAGAGGTCCGTCTCCAAGTCGCCCTTAGCGGAGGCAGGAGCAGATGAACTGCCAAGTAGGAGTAATAGAGTCATAATTGGTGATTAGAACTGGAAAGGTGCAATAACATCTTAATACAAACTGGCGTATGTTATAGTTACTGTCAGTTGTTGTAAACTCGCCCTGCCGCCTGTACTAGTTACGTTTCCCTTGATTAGCTCTGAGAAACGCGGCAGCGGGTGATGGGACAATCACAGGGACACTATCCAAATCACGGCTGTGCTTCCCGGGGTCTTGCCCTCTCCCTGCTGTTTTCCTTGGACACCTGCAACTGCCCCCCTCAGAATGTTGCCACAGTAACCTTTTCCCACCACCCTGGGAGGACTGTGATTTCACAAATGTTCTCTGATCTCCCCACTTTCCAGGCACAGTGACATTTATGCACACTGGTTTTGAGGCTCGTTGAACTTTTGTTTTATTTGCCTTTGGTAAGGGGGGAGGTGTTTGCCTCGTGTCAAATCCATATCCCACTGCAATTCCATGTTCACAGTGACGGATTTGGTCTTGCCTTGCCAGAAAGAAAACATAAAAGAAAATAAATACACAGCACTTGAGGAATTAAACACTTGAGGCTGGCATTTTTAGAACACTTGGGGATATTTTAAGTGCACTGCACATGTCCTTGCACCACCTGTGGGTGGTGTCCAAAGATGACTGAAGGAATTCTTGTATCATGCTAAATGAAAGTCAGCCTGGTGAAAAGGACAACTCCTGAAACCCAAGGTGTCCAACTGCAAATTTATACAGACTGGAGATGTCTCCTTGCTTTGCAGAATTCTTGTTCTTTGAATTCATAGAAGCAGCAGCTATCTAGCATTGTCTAACCTGCTGTCATTTTTGATAAATATGTAGCTGGTCATTTGCATTGTTTTGAGTAGGATGAGACTTGTCAGGGTGCCTTGTAGAGAAAAATGAGTGAGATAATGAGATCATATGCAAGGATGTGCCTGACTAATCCGGCACACAGTAGGTCTTAATAAACGCTTTTTGATTCTGCGGCTGTTAGGGTTTGTTGATTGAAACTTTCTCATTTGGTTTTCACCCCTGATCCATAAAACTTGGGTAATTCTAATGCACACTTCACCCCAGGGTTGATGTATGTTAGGCTCATTAAGGTTTATGATCAAGTAAAGAGTTTAAAGGGGTGTTTTATGGCAGGTCCCTGTTTGCAAATGATTACCTGGTGTTTTAAATGGTGAGTCAAACGTCCCGATTTTCCAGTATGGACGTTGGGGCCTCAGGACAGTCATGTTCAACTTATAATGCTGGTGGAGCTGCCATTTCATCAAAGAGGGGAGGTCCTCTCCCCTGTGGACAGAGGTCTTAGCTTGTTGGTCTGGAGATCAGATCCTAGGACACCGGAAATGGCCTCTTGGAGTGCTGATGAAGCTGACCAGAGCACACCCATGTCAGTGAAAGCTGGTCAGGGCTAGGGAGGGGCTCTGACTGATCGTCTCAGAGACATGTGGCATGAAGAGTGCTGAAACATAAGGCTGTTTGTTTGCTTAACACTGTGACCAAAGGACACCTGGCGTAGCTACTTCTCAACAAAATGGAAGGAGGGAAAGAGGGAGATGGAAGGAGAGGAAAAGAGATAGGAATAAAGAACATGAAAGACAAAGGGGTGGGGGGAGAAAGGGAGGAGGAGAGAGAGAGAAAGAAGAAAGGAGGAAGGGGGACGGGAAGGAGGGAGATAACTGAGAGTCTAGCCAAAACTTCATGCTCACTGTTTCTTATAGTCTACACAAAGCATCTTGACTGAGTGACCAGATAGAAATAATGTGGTAAATGACTAGAATTTATTGAATGCCATATTTATTGATTTATTGATGTGCTGTATCTCCTTCCCAGTATCCCCATTTTCTAGATGGGAAAGCTGCAGTTTAGAGGCCATGTCGGGATTAAGTCAGGATTTGAACCCAGATCTGTCTGGATTTTACCCTCTGTCTGTCCATCCAGAGGCACCACTTCATTTTTATGTGCCCCCCCACCCTTCAATTCTTCCTCATTGTTCATTTCTGTCAGGGTCCACATTCAGTCTCATTGCTGGAGAAAGGGACACCGCAACTTTCTGTTCTGATCTGAGGCCTCAATAAGAAAAATTAGAGAAAGAAGAAAGGGAATTACAAAAATTCCCATTTCTAAAATGGATGAATAATCCAGGTTGAAAATTATATAGATTACACTCACAGACCACTCAGCCTACCATGCCATTTCCGACAGTGTCCCTGAAGGAGGATTTGTTAAAGAACTCTCTGTTTTATCCCATGACCCCAAGCTAACAGGTTGGGCCATATTCCTGAGTAATGTGTCTTTTCACTAATAACCCACGTGGATACATAATCCCTTCATTTAACATGTTTTTCAGGAATGTGTTCATATTTTTCACCTACTCAACCTGTGGTAATAAGCTCCCTTGTAAATGCTCCTCGGTCTCTAAATTAAGTGTGCTTCCTGACTGGGCTCGGTGGCTCAGCCTGTCATCCCAGCACTTTGGGAGGCCGAGGCGAGTGAATTGCCTGAGCCCCTCGGGTTTGACAGCCACCTGGGCAACTTGGTGAGACCTCATCTCTACACGAAATCAAAAACTAACCGGGCGTGATAGCGTGTGCCTGTAGTTCTGGCTACTTGGGAGGCTGAGGTGGAAGGATCGTAGGTTGAGGCTGTGGTGGCCTGGAGCGTGCCACTGCACTCCAGTCTGGGCGACAGTGAGACTCCAAATTTAAAAAAAAAAAAAGTGTGCTTCCTTTTAATTGTCCTGGTAAATAGTACCCATTATCAGAGAGTAACAGTAGTGTAATCGTCTTATATGTTTTAAAGTATTCTATGTTTCATTTTTTTTTCTTTCTGAAGAACTGATCTTCAGAATTAGAGTTGCATTCAGATAGGGTTTATTTATTTTTAAATTAAAAGAGGCTAGCACACCTGACACAAGAGCTCACATATTATGTGATTCCATTTATATAAAATATCCAGAACAGGTAAATCCATAAGGACAGACTGAAGATTGGTGGTTGCCAGAGGGAGTAGGGAATGACTGTTAATTGTGAATGTACTAAATGCCACTGAAGTGTCCACTTTAAAATAGTTAATTTTATGTTATGTGAATTTCACTTTAGTAAAAAAGAAAGAGGCTGACATATAAGGAGAGATATTTTGACACGTGGGGTACATTAGTCTTTTTTTTTGTTTGTTTTTTAAATTTTCTTCCATCTGTACTAAAGAATCTCACCTTTCTAGCATAGAAGGGAAATGATTGGGTCTTGTGTAATGCTCAGGTAAACAGATCTCAGAGAGGGAAGCCAATCCCTGTCCTGGGTGGTGTTATTCACGGAACTGTGGAGACACAAGCTTACTTTATCATTTCTTGGCCATGTTATTGATTAGTTATGTGTTTGCCTGTGTTATTAATAATGTATACCTTGAAAAATCTATGTGCATTACAGTCTTTGATCTTGTCATGAATTTCAAAGCCAAAGATTCCATTTTCTTTTTTTTCTTTAATTTTCAAAGAGGTAGACCGGAAGTAAATTTAAAACTTTTCTTTCTCGCTTTATAGTGGAAGATTTTCTACTGATCTTCATCAGTGATAATGAGCTCTGTATGTATGTGTATATGTGTGACATACACATGTATATACACATAGAGAGATACATACTTACTCATTTACATATATAAACACATACAGGCATAACATACATATTTTAAGGAAAGAATTATAAAACAAACATCCAATTCAATGGTTTTCTAGAGGTGAGGGGTATTTGAATACAAGACTTACACATCCAGTAGATTAAAACAGAAATTAAAGACTTTAGACTAAGGCAGGATCAAAGGCTTTCTTTTCATTGTTCTTTTATTGTTTATTGACTTCAAAAAGACTTTTTAGTTTAAACTGACTTTAATGTCTCTTGAATGCTCTTTTGTAAAATGACTTTGAAAACTCAGGGATAATGTCTTCATTAAGTGGAGAAAAATCTTGGGAAAAATATAACTGTAACTTGGCTTTCATTAGAGTAGAAAGAGATAAAGCTTTGCTTAATTAATGTCTGTTTTCCCTCTCTTCAGAATTATAAGGAAAAGGGGGCTGAAATTAGTGCTGATAAAAGCTTGAAATAGACATTATAGCACTGGAACTTTTTTCTTCTCTTTCTTAGAATTTGGAAGAACGTACTTCATACAACTCTATGAACAATACTGGAATATTTCAGGAGTTGTCTTTCTGGACATAAAAGGACTCCAAACCCAGTGATCCTGATCACCCTTGCTTCTTTCTACTTTTTTGGCTTTACTTTCTTTTTGTTTCTTTGTTTCTGACACCTGTGTAGAAGTGGGCAATTCTTGGGGGTGGGGGAGTTCTATTAGTATGTTTCCTATTTAAAAACAAGCACATAAAAAACAAACAAACAAAAAAACCCCTCAGAACTCTCCCTGCTGTTTTCTAAGCCGCCAGTCAAATCTCATCTCTTTCAGAAAGTCTGTCCTTATTTCCCCTGGAATATCCCTGGCCTCTGGGTGTCCAGGGTTTTCTTATACACCGAATCTTCTCTGTTCTGTGACTTTCTACCTGTTTTCTGTTCAGCTTCTCTTTTCTAGAGACCTGATCTGCCACCTTAGCTTAGAAATGCCATTGTAAGCTGTCTTTCTTCTTTTTCTCTAATTTCACGGGGAGCCCAATGCTGGACTCTGGACTGTAAGGCATCTCCCTTGCAGCCTGCTTGCTCCTCATACCTGCAGCCTTACTCCCTCTCCCCATTTTATTGCAGTAAAAACAAGGAGAATTGCACATGGGAGTACCTCCCATCAGAATTCAAGCTAAGTTACTGGATCCTTCCTTTTGCTTCCACACATTCCATGGAATGTAGTTGTCGTGGCACATTCTTGCCCTCTTAGCAGAGATTTCAAATCTTCCTTTTTGTACTACTGATGGAGGAAGCACTTTAGTAAGTAGAAAAAGCACAGGCTTTGGGATAAAGCAGACCTAGGTACAAATCCTATTCCTGCTATACACTTAACAGCTTATTGTGCTAACATAGGTTAACAAATTTGTCTGAGCCTTAGTTTTTCCATCTATAAAGTGGGGATAATAGTACATACTCTAAAGAATTGTGGTTGGATCAAATGAGGTGGAATGGGGTATAGTAACAATCTCTATTCTGATATTAGTCAGATTTCTCTGGCTCTTTTTTTTTTTTAATTTTAAAGATGTGAGGCACTAGTCAGGATTGAGTACAGGTTAAGTTTGGACTCCCATTGGACTTCACTTTTCTGGTCCCTTTCTTTTAAGAAACTAATAGCATTAGGAGAGTTTTCCCTTTTTACCTATTACCCCTCCCCCCAAAGTATATGTAAGATACTTCTTTTTTTGTCATGATGTCTCATACCTAATTGTTCTGAAGGATTTGATTTGGCTATCTTTTTTTGTGTCTCTCAGTAGATAGAAGGATGGATAGATTGATTTTGTTTTAAGACATTACAGTCCTGCAGGCCTTACTCTTTGTGTTCAAGTGCCATTGAGTCATAGATTTTAAAAGCAGATGTAAATACCTCGGGTTTTAAGTGGCAAGGAGTCACTGTGGGTTTGTTATGTAAACCCTCAGGGATATTTATACCCTCTCCTGAGAAGGGTAATTGAGTCTCCAAACCACCCACCAAGATTTCTGCCTGTAAAATATTTAAGGACTGGTACTATAAAGACATTTCCCTTATGCAGTTTGCTTTCCATCTAGGAGCGGAACAAGGAAAATATAGCTCAGTGTAACTTACACAAACCAAACTCTTAAGCTACAAAATGCATCTCCTCACAATAGCACTTGGAGAAGGGCTGAAGGCAAACAAAAAGTGAGCAGAAAAGAGACCAGGGTTCTTAAATTGAGATGACAGGTTCTACAATGCAGCGTGATGATGGTGTTATAAATTACCCATTCAGTATTAAGCTAGACTTTCCCTGGAAGCATATCATGGAGTGTGCAGAAGGGTTTTTTGATAAAAGGGGTCTAGTTAAGAGATGTTTTAAAAAAATGAGTTTTAAAAGCATAACAGGCTGCCTAGACATCTCTGAGTACCTCACAGACAGTGGGGAAGCATCTATGGATTCAGCTTATACCATGGACAACCAGGCTCGACTCACTAGTTTGTGTTTTTCTCTCTTGGTTTGCAGAAATGCTATCAGACATGTTTTGCCAAGAATACCATCCTGCCACAGAGTCAAGTGACACCTGGAAATGTTCCTTTGTTCATTTGCTATATAGATCTAAAGCAAACTGTTACTTGTAACCTGGAATTGAGTCAGCAAGATGTAACTAAAATTCTCAGGGACTCTAACTGAGATGTCTAAGTTTTTGATTGATGTTTTATTAAAGATAACACTAGCTTCTATAACAAATAAGCACACATCTCGTACAGTGGCTCACACAAGGTAAAAGTTTATCTCTTGCTTACTTAAGGTCCAAAGTAACTGTTCTGGGTTAGCAGGCTCCTCTCTTCCAAGCAGTGACTCAGGGACCCAGGCTCTTTCTACCCTGTGACTTAGCCATCTTCCAGGTATGGTTTCCAGGGCTGCCTTGCTCGCCTGCATGAAGCTGGTAATTCGAGGGATCAAGTCTGGGGCATTTTAAGGATTAGGCCTGGTGGTGGCACATATATATGAACTGTGAGAGACTAGGAAATATGGTCTAACCATGTGCCCAGGAAGAAGAGGACATAGCAAATCTTTGCTTCAGCTAATGTACTGTTGTTTGTTTCATACCACTTTGGATTCTCATTTACCTTTTTGTGTCTACGTTCTTCATGTGTTGACTGTGAAGATAGCCAGATATAGTTGACCATGCTTCCAGCCCTCCATTTCCTCGGTCTTGTGGGGAAACAGGACTCCATCCTTACTGTCTAGTGTGCTGTGTTCCCTTGCTTGCCTATAAAAGCTGGAAAAGGTGACACTGTGCTCACCTTCACTCCCTTCCTCACAACTGAGGATGGCCACATGACAGATTCTAGCCAACAAGCAAAATCAGAAATCGACAGCAGTCCTTCTTGGGAACCTTTTGCTTTGCTCACAAGATGGCAAGATGGCGCTGGTATTTTTGCTCCCCATCTTCCTATACTGAATGCAGATTTGCTGCCTTCAGCCATAACAGTCTTCTTGCTTCCGGGACCTATCAAGACAAGAGGGATACGTCAAAAGAATGACAGAGAGAATGGCCCTTACACTGTAGAACCACTGACCAGTGTCAGCAGCCTCATGGCAATCAGGCAAGTTCATCCAAGTTCTACTTTTTTGCTTCCTGCTAGCTCATGAACCTCTAATAAACATTTTGATGCAAATAGAAAATACAGATTTCAGGGGGAGTCTGAATAGCACTCAGGGGCGAGGATTCTTTGGGAATGCAATAGTCATTTCTCACCCCATTGGTCTGGTTGAACGTTTGCAAATAATAATTAAGTTTGCTTCAAATGGGGAGCACTCTAATGCAGTGTTTCTAGAAAGCAACCAGCTTTAACATAGGAAGACTTTCTTCATCATTTGAATTTTTCTCATCGGCATCTTTTTTGTGACAGTGGCTTGGGATGTGATCTCAGGAGTTTTCCTCCTGCCCGGAATCTCTGAAGTGATAGTTGAACGTCTTGCCTTTCCTCTTATTGCCCTTTTTCCTTTGTGACTTTGTCCTGAGACACAATTATATTATGGTAATTGGCTTGTGGTGTTTAAAAATCTTTATTTTGGCCACATTGCTTAGAAGACAAAAATATGTAACTACTAGTCCCTGAACATAATTTGGCCTGAACTAGGCTATAGTTTCTGTCATTAGAGTTTTTCTGTCATTTTGTGATCAGACAGAGCATCTGTGAACCAAATCTTAAGTCAAGATGAGATTACTGGTCTTTGCCCAATCTGTGGTTTAGCACAGGACCAAATCTGGCCTATTGCCTGTTCTTGTGCAGTCTGTGAGTGAATAATTCTTTTCACATTTTAAAGTTGTTGAACAAATATTAAAATATTATAATAATAATAATGGTTTTCCATGCGAAGGAATAGTGTAAATATCATCATGGTAGATGTATGAACATATTAAATAAAAATTTACAGCATTTTAATGCATCCATTTACGTTTGTTTGTTTGTTTGTTTTTTGCCTATTCACCTAAATTATTCTAGGTAGGAGTTATTAGTTTTGATTCTACATTATACTTCAAATACTACAAAGATGCTTCTTTAGGAATGTCACATAATTTAAAATTTTCACTTTATTCAGTAAAGCCATGCCTTTGATTATTCCAGTTAGGTATTATGATTCCAATCTGTGCATGTTTTTCTTAGGCACCTGTGCTTACAGTGGTCAGAGGGTTGATGAAAAATCAAGGTTGAAAGAGGGAAAAAAATAACACTGTAAATATCCATCTCTCTATATATTTCAAATTAAAACCCCAACCACGTAGACACACCAACACAAAGGATTGGCTGCATATTGCATTCATATAACCTGCTACGTTAATGATGGAATTACTGAGCGGGGCCAGAGGGAATGTGGTCAACCTCATAGCTCATAAGCCAAGGCCATCCTGTCTCCACTACTGCATAGTCCAGAACTATCAATTCAGAAAGGCTTTGTCTATTTTTAAATAATGGAAAACTTTGAGGCTTTGGTCATTGTTTCTGAAGGAAGAAATTCAGAAAGTTTAGAATATAAATTTCTGCTAGTAGAAACTAAGTTGCCTTGCTGGTCTGCAACATGCACACATTTTTTAAAATTTTCAATAGTTTTAGGGGGTACAGATAGTTTTTGGCCTGGGCTTTAAGTGTACCCTCCACCCCCATCTGTGCACATTGTACCTGGATAGATGACTTTTTGTTCCTCTGCTCTTTCCTCTTCTTCCCCAAAGTGCACATAATTTGGAATGTGTGCCATTGAGTTTTGTTATATTGAAGAAAATTATGTCATTTTGTGATCAGACAGAACATCCATGAACCAAATCTTAAATCAAGATGGGATTACTGGTGTACCTCCTCTTTGCCCAGTCTGTGGTTTAGCACAGGACCAAATCTGGCCCATTGCCTGTTCTTGTGCAGACTGCGAGTCAATAATTCTTTTCACATTTTAAAATTTTTAAATTGTTTAACAAATATTAAATGAAAAAGAATATTTGAAAATGTATGAAAACTGCATGAAATTTAAATTTGAATGTCTTTTAATGCATTTTTATTGGAACCCAACCATGTTCATTGGTTTATGGATTGTCTTTGGCTGCTATAGCATTATAGGGGCAGAACTGAGTAGAAGCAACAGTAACATTATGGCCTGCAAAGTTGAAAATATTTATTGATGGGCCCTTTCAGACAAAATGTATCAACACTCAGTTTAGCAGATGCACTTACCTGTAGGGGGAGATTTTTGTCTTTCCTTCCCCATTCAAGTGTGGAAAGGTTAGAATGTTGCCTTCAGTGCTGATAAGGGTCTCATGGCCACTTTGTGGAATTCTATCTCTTCAAGTCCTAGCCTTGACTTTCCCTCTCTAGCCACTCTTTACTCCAGGTCTTTGTAAGGTAAACAGTAAACTGTTAGCTGAGGATATTGTAATCAACTGGTTGTCCTCTACAGGCCAAAAAGAGTCACCTCTAAGAATATCAAGCCACCATGTGGCATAGCATGCCAAGTCTTTGTAACATGCACACTGCTTTTCCTCCACTCTGTAGTTATGGTATTAATTTAGGGATGATGAAGAGAAAGTGGTCTCTCTGTCTGTTAATTCCTTGGGGGAAGTTCTGTTCGAAATGAATAGTCTTGAAATGTGTAATAAAGTTACCTATCAAGACCACTTTTACAGAGAGATTTAAATGTGATAATAAGAATAAAAGAAAATGAAGTGACATTGAGGGCATCTTCTTTTATAACAGCTCTTGGTCTTGACTGTTAAGCACACTGTAAAATGACTTTTATACATTTACGAATTGAAATGGTTCTGCTGAAATTTTAAGTGTTAACATTGTTCAAACTTCCATTACTAACACCTCTCACATTGTTACGAAATAGTTTCATATTTGACATTTTGATCACACTAACCTGGGACATTTTGTACTAAAGCTCTCATTTCATGTCGTAGGAATATTCTGCTTATTTTGATTTTAGCACCTTTTCTTAGAAAGCTAAGACAGCCGGGCTCGGTGGCTCAGCCTGTAATCCCGCGCCTTTGGGAGGCTGAGGTGAGTGGATTGCCTGAGCCCGCGGGTTCGAGACCCGCCTGGGCAGCGAGACCTCATCTCTACAATAAATCAAAAAATCAGCCGGGCATGGTAGCGCATGCCTGTAATTCCAGCTACTTGGAAGGCTGAGGAGGAAGGATCGCCGGAGCCCAGCAGGCCGAGGTTGCGGTGGCCGGAAGCGGCCACTGCACTCCAGTCTGGGCAACAGAGTGAGACTCCAACTCAAAAAAAAAAAAGAAAGCTAAGACATATGTTTGCACATCTTACCCCAATGCATCTAAACTGATGGTCACAGAAGATACTTTGTGGAGGCAGAGAAAGCTTAATTTTTTGTTTGTCTGATTGGCTTGGATGAAAAATAAAGACTCCCTCCCCGCCCCCCAGACCCAACCTGTTTCCTTCCTTTTTAGATTTTCTTGTTTTTCTTTTTTTTAAACTACTACTATCAAGCTACAGTCTATAAACTGCACTTTATTTTTATAACAGCTTTATTGAGATATAATTTATGTATATATATTTATATAATTCACCCATTTAAAGTGTGCAATTCAATGGCTTTTAGTATATTCATGAAGTTGTACATTTTCTCAATTTTATTATCCCAAGAAGAAAGCCTGTACCTGGAAATTGTTGCCTCTCACTCCTCACCTCCCCTGTTCCCCAGTTTCTAGTCACCACTGATCTATCCTCTGTCTCTGGGGATTTGCCTATTCTGTACATTTCATATAAATGGGAGCATGTAATATGTGGTCCTTTGTGACTGGTTTCTTTACTTAGTGTTGTGTTTTCAGGGTACTATGCTCTATTTTTCAATCCTTTGCTGTTTCTTTCTTACAAATATAAATTTTAAAAAATTTTTTGAATAAAAATGTAGAAAAATATTTAACTTATTTAGGCAGGCTAGGTCCATGGGATTCATCTTTGTAGCCACCAGGTCAACGAGCAGTGCTGACATATCCTAGGCATTCTACAAAGTGTTTGTTGAATACATAAATGTATGGTTGGTTAAGCTAATGCTGGTTACTTGGCTCTCAGAATCTCCCTCAGTACAGCTGTAGGGATTTCTAGAAGAAAGGCCGACTCATTAATAGGACACGTTCAGAGTTGTGCTTTAAAAGTCATGATGGGGACATCATTGATTCATCTGACATTAGAAACTGCTGTTTCTTCAGTCTTCATCTTCTCCTATCTGTGCATTGAAAGCAGGGACCTCTTTGTGTGTTTTGGGCTCTCCTTGGTTACCAAGGTTGGCGGCATCAGTGCCTTCTTAAAATATTACCATTGCTGGGGTAGGAACTTTTGGTAGATGGACAAATTGGGGTTTATAAACCTTTTGCTTATTTCTTCCCAGAGTTTTGCAGGAGAGAATAAGGTGTTGCTTTGCTGTAAGTTAGTCCTTTATAAAGTTTAGGCCTCTTTTAATAAGGCTGACTTTGGTTGAAGATAACTTGAGCCACAACTTTCATCATGATGGACACAGGATACTTATTCTACCTTTTAAAAATAAGAATTCAGACAAAGAGGTATTAAAGAATGATTTTCTTATTGATTTATGATGTCAATGAGAGGATTTCAGATTTGGACCTACCTGAGTCTTCCTTTCCTTCACCCCACCTCATGCTTCCTCTGTAAGATGATTACTTCCCAGTTTGCCTGGAACAGCCTGTGGAAACCCATCCAGTACTCTCATTTTTACCAAATCCTGGCAGATCTTGGCTATGAGACTGGAGGCAAATTTACTGGATAGAATTGGAGCATCAGCTTTCATTTTCATTTCAGGACCTGTCCCCCATTATCACAGAGGATGAAAAGTCTGCTTAAATTATAAGCTAGCTAATTGCTTCCTCAGTTGAAGACCTAAATGAGTTTTAAAGTGAAATGCATATCTCTAACAGCTAAGTAGCCAACACACAATAGGCAATTGAGATAGCAAAGACTAATTTAGAAAAGGTTGTTTGCTTCTCTTTTCTCCTTTTTTCTTCTTTCCTTCCCTTTCCCTCTCCCCCCTTCTCTCCTTCCTTCCCTTCCTTCTTTTCCTCCTCCTTTTCTTACCCACCTTTTCCTTCTTGAGTTCCTTCTTTCCTCTTTTTTTCTTCTTTTTATTTAACCTTTATAAATACCATGGGGTTGTGTCTGTGAGCATCTGCTGGTAATTAAATAAATTATTTATACATTTAACACAATCTTGAATTACTAGGTGATCATCTTAGGCACTCAAAAGTATAAGAGCCCTTGAAAGCAATATCCAAGCATAGATATTCCATAGCACGTCTTACAATCTAAATATTGCTTTTAGTGTAATCGAAGCAGCAAGAGTAGTCACAGCAGTTGATGGACTATTTTTCAAATTGATTTCAAAAATGTATTTAAGGGGATGATCTTCTAGTCTAGATTACCTATTGATTTTTAATATGAAAAGCTCATTATGTAAGCAGTAACTGCATATAAAAACCTAGCAAACCTTTGCATAAATCCTTTAATTGAATTTCCAGAGCCTGTGGTTCTACTTTTTTTTTAATTAAATCTATTTCTTTTTTTAAGTGTTACTGTGTAATTTGCATGCTGTGAAGAGGCCCTGTCCCAGATAAAGTGCCATTGATCCTTATTAAACCTCACCTCTGGGCTTGCTTAAAACTAACTGGAAAAATTAAAGTGTTCATGCCGCAATGCACTTATAGCTCGTGTGATAGGATTATGGAAAAAATAATAAAACTAATTTCCAGGAGAGAATTTATAATGTGAGATTTTATTTTTTTTCAATTTGATAATTAATAGTGAAATCATATCATATATATAAATCATATTTTAGCCTCTAAACTGAAATGGCAATTAGGAAAGATAATATATACTTGATGTAAAACCATCATGTTATGTGTGGATAATCTTTTGGCATTTCCATTTTTTAATTGTAGAAGGAAAGAATTATGAATTCAAGTCAAACAATGTTAAATGCTGGGTTTCATTTGAAAAATCTGATTCTTTTACTATGCACTATATTAGTAGGTTTTTAATATTAGTGTGAGGAAGTATAAAAGATATGGAAAAAGATATTCTGCTTTTATTTGTGCTAAAATGTATGTATTAGAATTACCAGGGGAAAGAAAAATAAAAAAGCTGCAATAGGTTTTTCTATTTTTTAATACCCAACATTTGTTATTTTAAAAGCAATAAAATCCCCTAAAGAAATATTCATAATCAATAAGAACACAAAATATGGAATATATTAACTGAGTTATAAAAATGTTTGCAGTATAGCACAAAATGAAAAACACAGCAAGTTATGTACGGTTTAAAGTGTAATCAATTTTGAGGTTGTATACAAGGATATAAATGATAAACACAAGTAGTAGCATTTTTAGTAAAGGCTGTTACAAAATACTGTATTTATGGCCTATTCCATTCTTTTTATAGCTCATTAATGTAGAAAACAAACACAGTGTATCCGTCTTCTCAGACAGCTTGAAATTCCCTTAAATGATATTTTTAAATGTAAATACTGAACTCATTTGATCTAGTTCTTCTTTAAGCACGCGTTGGGTTGAATTCACTCTGGAAAGAAAAAATGATGAAATGATGGACTGCCCTTCTTCCACAAAACAGGGCCAGATCCAGCACTTTTACAAATGGCTTGGCAGCATCCACCTTCTCTACAAGGCTCCATGCCCACCCCCAAGTCCCCTCCCCACCCCAAGGAGAACCTTTCAGCCTTTGGAAGCTGCATTAATTCTTCTGAGCCACAAGGGGGCTGTTGAGTGACTGGTTCACTGCACTGACTGGCGGGAGAGAGTTTTAATGTGGGTTCCAAAGGCTCTTAATTTCCTGTGGTACCTATGAATATGCATCCAGTGTGTGCTCAGCAATCTAGTAGTTCAAACTAGACAGCTGGTTCTGGTGGTGAGGTTTTTAATTTTTTTAATTTCTTTATTTTTTGTTTATTTATTTTTCACCCCTTCCCTTGGACAAGCTCTTTCTGAGTAAGCTGAATCTGTAATGTGATTTCATTAACTTGTTTCCAGTATTTAATTTGGTTTTGATGTTTCCATCATGGCCCCTTTTCTCCTTTCATTTTGTCATTCTGTAGAAGTCACTAGCCTCTATCATGATCTTCAAGGCATACTGGCCATGATTGTGGGAGTCATAAGCTTAGATATCCAGCCTTCCTAAAATATAAATAAGTAGGATTTAGCAGTGTTCTGTTTATTTTCCTTGATGCAGGAGTATTTGGGATAGAAAAAACTTGGAAAGCAGTGATAAGAATTTTAATTGTTTTCTTTTTCTCCATTTGGATTAACACACACTGCAACACTGCATAGCTTTATCCATTTATCCATCCATCCATCTATCCATCCATCCATCCATTCATCCATCCCGTATTGAATACCTACTATGTGGCAGGCACGACTTCAGACAGTAAGGGTATATATTGGATCATTCATTGCCTTCCAGGTTCTCATTGTGTAGTGGGGAAGATAAAGGCATAGCAAATAATTTTAATAGGTAGGAGCAAAGACCTAACTCATTCTGGGAGGAAGTTGGATTTAAAGAAGGCTTCCATTGTAATGTTTAAAGCTTTTATACTTATGACTATAGTTTATTTATACTGTAGGATTTACGAAGTAATGTTATTAGAGGTAAATGCCATGATCCTGAATACTTTGAAGATTATGGTTTAAGAACAAAGTCTTGATCTGGGCACAGTGGCTCACACCTGTATTCCCAGCATTTTGGGAAGCAGAGGTGAGAGGATTGCCTGAGCCCAGGGGTTTGAGACCAGCCTGGGAAACTTGGTAAGACCTCATCTCTACAACAAATCAAAAAAATTAGCCAGGGGTGTTGGCATACACCTGTAGTTTCAGCTACTTGGAAGGCTGAGGCAGAAGGATCACCTGAGTCTAGCAGGTCAAGGCTGTGGTGACCGTGAACGTGCCACTGTGTACTCCAGCCTGGGCAACAGAGTGTGACTCTGACTCAAAAAAAGAAAAAAAAGAATGAAGTCCTTTTGTGGGATGACAGTGCAAAAGAAAATACTTTACATTGTGAAAATTGAGAGAAGACACATCTCGTTTTCTGGGATAGACTGGCATTGGTTTCGTTGCCCCCAACGTAGCCACTGTCATGGGGAGGGTTGATGTGCAGATCCATCTGCAGAATGTGGGCAGTAATCTGCAAGTTGGGGCCAGGGTACCAAATAAAGTAGCAGTATCTGGGCTTAGAGACTGGACAGTGGTCAGAGGCCAGATCCACAGAGTGCCCCAATCAAAGATTCAAAGATCCAAACTAGGAGTGAAAAGCAAACTGAGTTTGACACAGATTAGAGAACTTCAATAATGCTGACTTACTGGTGCTGCCTCGCTCACCACCAATCCTGGGACAGGGCAGCCAATGACAATGGCAATGAAACCCCTGAGAGGCAAGATAACTGGGAGGCTAAAGGTGAGGATTCTCTTGACTTCACAGTCCAGAAACCCGGGCTGGCCTGATCTCATTTAAGCAGCCATACCTTCCTTGAGGCAACTAGATGGGTTACAGAACTTTGAGCTCAATCCTATGAATTATCAAAATAGTGAATCTCTGAGCTTCACCATTCAATATGGTAGCTACTAGCCACATGTGGCTTTGAAAATGTAAATTCATTAAAATAAGTTCAGTTGTTCAGATGCACTAGCCATATTTCTAATCCTCAGTAGTCACATGTGATTAGTGGCTGCCATATTGGATAGTGCAGAGACAGGCTATTTCTACCATTGCAGGATGCTGTATTAAATAGCTCTGCTTGGCCGGGCTCAGTGGCTCAGCCTGTAATCCCATGCTTTGGGAGGCCAAGGTAAGTGAGTTGCCTGAGCCCACGGGTTTGAGACCTGCCAGGACAACTTGCAAGACCTCATCTCTACAATAAATCAAAAAATTAGCCAGGCGTGGTAGCACCCGCCTATAGCTCCAGCTACTTGGAAGGCTGAGGCGGAGGGATCGCCGGAGCCCAGCAAGTTGAGGCTGCGGTGGCCAGAAGTGGCCACTGCACTCCAGTCTGAGTGACAGAGTGAGACTCCAACTCAAAAATAAATAAATAAATAAATAAATAAGTCTGCTTTAAAGCAGAAGTATCCGAAGTGTGTAGAATAATCTGCTGGGGTTCCAAAAGAAATTATTATAGCTTCTATTTATCCATTAAACTCTTCCATATATTATTAAATATCTCAACACATGTATTGGGTGGCAGGTACTATTTTAAGTGCTTTGCATACATTTACATGTATCATTCTTTTAAATATCTTTAGAGGTCATACTACTATTATCCATAATTTACAGATGAGGAAACAGATGCTCTGAGTATGGAGGTGGCAGAACAGGGATTCTAGCTCAGTGGTCCTGCCTCAGGGTTTTGACTCTTCGATGGCTACATATTGACTCTCAATTGAAAAACACTATTATTTACAAGTATTATATGAATACATTGACATGGGTGCCCTCTCTGGTTCTCTGACAGGCATTCTGAAGTCAGACTGGATATTTCTTTGTGGGCTTTAGCTTTTGAAAATACATTGTAGTTTTGCATGTGTGTTCAATAGAATGGATAGAAACATCAGATTATATGGCTTGAACTAAACCAACAATTCCCAAATGAACAAGAAACTTGCAAACATTTGTACAAAGGGACCAGTGTTTGGATTTAGTCCTTACAATGCAAACAAAAGCAAGCAGTAAGGGCAGGATTGGTACTTCAGCTACCTTTTTTTGAGACACAGTTTCATTCTGTCAGCCAGGTTGGAGTACATTGGTTTGATCACAGCTCACCACAGCCTCCAACTTCTGGGCTCAAGCTATCCTTCTGCCTCAGCCTCCTGAGTAGTTAGAACTATAGACAGACGTCACCATGCCTGGCTATTTTTAAATTTTCTTTCTTTCTTTTTTGTAGAGACAGAGTTTCATTTTGGTACCCAGGCTGGTCTTGAACTCCTGGCCTCAAGCAGTCCTACTTTAGCCTTTCAAAGTGGTGTGAGCCACTGCACCTGGCAGCTACTTCTAATATGAGCCCTTTATCTGATACAAACTGAATGCAACGACAGTTTGATTAGATCTTAGAAGTCAGTCAAAAAAACAAAAATCAAAATTAGTAGAGATGTGAAACTGCATGCTCTATTTTTAAAGATGAACATCACTTCAACCCTATGCCATGCCTGGAGGTAGTAGCTAATAAAAGAATCCAAGTTTATAATTTGTAAACAAATAAATAGACATCTTTTGGGGCATATGCCCTTAACTTTTTTACCTGATGAAAGTGCACTTTCACCAACCCAGGAGAGTTCAAAGCAGTTCACAGCCTCTTGAGTTTTAGAGTTTGTGGCCTCTGCCTGTCTTGGTTTACATGATCATTTGGGATCCCGCTGTTTATCCTGTCTACTAGAATAGCATCTCTTAAATAGAGATGAAAATTCTGAAATAAAAGTGTTTGTAAGAAAAACAAAGTCACTGATTAAAACAGAGTCATGACATAGATACTGAACTTTTGATGGGATCTTTGCTGGTTATGCTTTTGTTTATGTCTGGGAGAGCTGTCCCTAGCCTCCACCCCTTAATTTAATGCCACAATATTTTTCAAGTACATCCTGGTATCAGCACATGAGTGCAATTAACCTGGTTGATGGAATTCTGAAAAAAATGCAAAGATGGAAGATTTCCCCCAGCATTCTGGCTATATTTGCCAGAGCTTTTTCAAGAATTCCTTGTCTTTTGCTTGGGGCAGGGTATGTATGTGTGTGTGTGTGTGTGTGTGTGTGTGTGTGTGTGTGTACACACATGTGTGAAAACTTTTTGTGAGAACTGTGCAGACATAACACAGATCTATGGACCTTTTTCTATTCATCTTCATGGGGCTGGAGCTTTTAAAATAAAATATATAACTGTGCAGAAAGGGAACTCTTTCTTACCCAAAGATTTCTTAACTTTCTTTTATACTTGGCTAATGCCAAGCTACCCAACACCTGCATTTCTGCTGTGTTTTGCTTTCATATGCTTTTTGAGGGCTTTTTTAAAAAAAACCTATTTCTAGAGAATAACTTAGAACATGCTTGTTATCATCATGCCTGTTCTGAGAATTAGGTGGATACTGTGCATCTCTGTGGATGGGATCATGGAGGACATGGCTGCTTATCTTTTTACACCACAATTGCACAATCCCCATTAGTGAAGTGGAGGTTAAGGGCGGTTACTTGTTTTTGTCCCAACGTCAAATAGCTTCATAATTAAAAAAAAACCCCAACATTTATTGAATGGTTACTTAACCTTGTGCTAAGCACTTTCCATGTGATTGCTATTTTTCTGACCACCCTGCAAAGTGGCTACTATTATTGTCCTCATTTTCTAGGTGAAGAAACTGAGGCTCAGAGAGTTAAGTGAATAGCCGGGAGTTACACAGCTGGTAAATGACAGAGTGCTTCCTGGCACCAGACTTTCTTAGGACTGTGTCATATGAGAGTCAATGGTATGGCACATAATGTATGTTTTATTTTTCTTGGGAAGGTCTGTCTTACTCATCTATTTCTCTGTGTCTAGCAAGAGTGCTAGGCGCATAAAAGACACATGGTACAATCTGTTAAAAGAAAGACATGAGGCCGGGCTCGGTGGCTCAGCCTGTAATCCCGCGCCTTTGGGAGGCTGAGGGGAGTGGATTGCCTGAGCCCGCGGGTTCGAGACCCACCTGGGCAGGCGAGACCTCATCTCTACAATAAATCAAAAAATTAGCCGAGCGTGGCAGCGCACGTCTGTAGTTCCAGCTACGTGGAAGGCTGAGGCGGAAGGATTGCCGGAGCCCAGCAGGTCGAGGCTGCGGTGGCTGGGAGCGGTCACTGCACTCCAGTCTGGGCGACAGAGTGAGACTCCAACTCAAAAAAAAAAAAAAAAGAAAGACATGAAAAAGAATCAGTCATTCATAAGCTGTCTTGGAAGTGAATCTAGATTTTAGAGGCCTGAAGCTTCTGTGTGTTGGGCACCCACTTAAAGAAAAGGAGTTAAACATTTGGTGTGGGATCTTGGACAGGACCTCTTCCCAAGTGTGCAAAGTTGAGTTGGGGCTGTCTCTCTCAATGTCAGTGAGAGTGGTTGACTCTTTTTCTTCTATTTTTTTTTAATACCTTCACATGTAAAAGATACTTCTACCTTTTTGATTTGGTGTTGATGGTTATTTGAAAAATACCCTGTCCCTACTCTCTGAAATGTATTTACCTCTAAAAAGTTTCATGTCACCTTCCTCAGGAGGGACCAAGTTCCAGTGAGATGTACCTCTCCTTTCAGGAAAGTTCTCCATCTCCAGAAGCATTGTCTGACATGGAAGACTTTTTAAATGCTTTCCTTTCTGCTGGCATCTGGGTAGATTTTTTTTTTTTTTTGTAGTTTCTTAATGGTCTTTAGCGAAGGAAGTAAGTGACACTGATCAGTGAAGGTGGACAGTAAGATTTATAATGTATTTGTGCTAGCTGATTGCCAACAGAACCGGCCTTTCCCAGCGGTGCTGTACGCAGACTCAAAAAATCAATAGGGATTAACTTTTGACCCTCTTCACATACTTATACTGTGGGCTGCATCGCTTACCAATATTTCATCTGTTTCACTTAGCTGCTGTTACTTACTCAATAATGTGTGGCCGATCTCACAAGATACTAATTAATTTTTTAAAATGCAGCATCACTTGAAACTGCGATAAAACATCACATTTTTGGATATCAAGGCCCTTTGGTTTATTTATTAAACTCACATTAATTAGCCCTAATTTTAAAAAATGAAAATGAATGGCGCTAGAAGGCAAGGGTCTGTTTTGCTCACAAAAGGCCTCTTGTGGTCAACAGTGGGGGACATCTCTTGCCATATCAGAACAGGTGTCCTCTGGTGTGTCTGTTAGAAGATGGGCCCCTTTCAGATAAATTGTTAATCTTGCATTTTAGACACACATTTTTTTTCTCTGTTAGATGCTCACTTATAGATAAATAGATAAGTATGTGATCTTGCATATTTATGAAAAATGAACCCAATGTATCAATTTTTAGGGAATCAAAATTTACTTTAGACATGGTCTTTTTGTGAATGTTTATACAAACATATGAGTGTGTACAAGCTTCTCTTAATTATTATTATAGCATAGGATGAAAAGGGAGCAAAATTTACAGTAATACACTTTCGTACCTGTCTCCTTAAGCTTTGGCATACATTAAAATACTATACATTTGTCTTAAAAATGGAAATGGTTGTAGGTTTTCTTCATCTAAGACCCTTTTGTTCACTGGGTTTTTTTTTTCCTTTTTGCAAGTACACCTATTCCCCAGAGTTTACTTACAGTTTGCTATTGATCCAGCAGCTGGTATTCGAATTGGTCGATGTGGTCTGTAACTTGTTTAAGATACCCTACCTGAGCTATTAGTTTAAATAATGTATTCATAAATTGATTAATCATTACAGTAAGACTTATTAGCTGCATTTATATCTGCGTGTTATCCACAATTGACTTGTAGTCTAATAATCACACATATTTAAGCAGAAGTTGGGTTTTACATTTAATAATTATCAAGGTGGAAAACAATAGTATTTGTGTGTAGGAGTTGAGTGGATGCAGGGCTTCAAAGGTTGAGCTTGCTAAACTGGTAACTAATTTAACTTTTCCTAGGTAAAATAGATACCCCCCACCCCCAAATGAAATATAGGAAGTGGACCAAAAGCTGTCAGCTGTAAAGAAGTGATTGAGTTTGCGGAAACTGCCCTGAAGTCGGGATTCTGGAAGATGGATGTTGCAGAGGGAAGAGGCTGGGAAGGGATCTGGCCTTTGTCTCCATTTCTCTGTAGCATATCATGGCCAGGTTGATAGGGGGATCTTTCCACTGGTCTTCCAGGGTATTCCAGTACCACACAGCTCCTGTACTTCATAAGCTCACACTCTGTTCTGCCCTCCAGTGAGTTGACAAACAGATGAGGCTTTCTTGGAACCAAGCATGCTTCATACAACACCCTGGCATGGATGTTGGAAGACTCTCCAGCAGGGGCTCCCAACCAGAAAGGAAGCAATTCAGCTGATTACTGGGCTTAGGGTCACATGCACTTTAAAAAAATCAATAAGCTTTATTTTAGGGCAATTTCAGGCTCACAGCAAAACTGAATGAAAAGTATAGAGAGTTCCCATATACCCCTGCTCCAACATATGCACAACCTCCCCCAGCTACACACATTTTTAATCAAACTACCTGTTAGTTAAAAACAATCCTTTGGGTGGTAAATTATGTTTAATGATGACTTGGCATTGGGCCTGCCCAGCTAGGCCCTTCCTGGCTCCCTGAGGAGCCCTGTTTCGTGCTTCTTTCTGGGGTGAGGATCTGTCAGACTCTCTCTACCTCACCCTCCCTTGGAGCCAACGCCCCCTTCTTCCCATTTGGTTGGAAAGTCATTTTGCCTCACTGCATGATTTTTCTCCTTCATAAACCCCCCTCTCAAATACTCTTCAACAACCTGCTAGATTAATATATACTGTGTTCTTTCAGTGACGGGGAGGGGAGCCTGTCTCGCAGCGTGCGTTTGTTCAGCTCTGTGTTGAAAGAGCGCTGCCCGCCGCGTGAAGGACATCTGCTCACAAGTGAGCAATTGTGCTTCTGATTCGGGGCAGCACCTTCGCCTGGATGCCGGCTCCAGATGAAAGAACAGATTGCCGCGGAGCCGCTTTTCCAAGGACCCCTCTCCGCAGCATGGGGCTTCATGCATTATTGAGAGCAAACCTACTTTCCACCACCACTCCTCCCTGCACTTATTTTGCCAGCCTTATTCAGAATGTCAGCATGGATCACTTTCCAACAAAGGCATTGAGGGCCAGCCAGGAAGCTTCAGCAGATACATTATTTATAGTGTTTAATTATTATTGTACAGATTTATTAAACTTCTTGGTTACCTGGGAGCCCACGGAGCTGCTGAAAAGAGTTTGCTGAACTTTGAAGAGTAGACATTTTGTTCAAAAGCGAAAACTCTTTGTGAATGCTGTTACCATATACCTAATATCTGTATTGGGGGGTGGGGTGGGTGTGTTTGGGGTTGCTGTATATGTTTAACAACCAGCTCTCTTGGTAGGAGGTGAGGAAACCAGCCCTGTTTTGTAGCATTTGCTGATTATTGTGGTGTAAATACTCACACTTCAGCTATGAAATTAGTTGCCAACATGAGGTCAATGAACTTGGAGTTGGTAAGAGATGTACAGTCCCACACCATTATGTATGTAGTATTTCTACTATATAGACACAAGTATGAGCATAGATCATTGTCCAGTATACTAAGATTCTTAAGTAGTACTGAGTGTAAAGTATAGTTTTGCTTTCTATAGAGCTTATTTAATCAAAAGTTCATATAATGTAATATTTAATAAAGGGTGTGACCATCAGCCAGCTCATGCAATTCCTGATAATTTAGTACTTGGCTCTCTTTAGCCAGTCGGACCCAGCTGCCTCACACCACTGGGTGTGTTTAATTGACTGCCTGTTTTAAATTGCACCTTGGACTCGGTTGAAGTTCGTGATCTATTCCTAAATCAGGCTCATTCCTAACAGGGTATCCCTGCACAGCCTTCCACTGGGGTGTGACGAGCCCATTGGCATGCTGCTAAGTGTCCTCGACAGCAAGCAGACACATGTACCCTGCTTGGTACATCCCAGACGATTCTGTTGTACTGATATTAAGGACAACAGTATTTTGCCAGAAGCTATAACGAGATGATTCTGTAACAACTGCATGGTGACACCAGACTATGTTTTGCAATTTTCTTTAATATTTATGCTGGATAAATAATTTATCTCTTTTTTTCAGGTTTTTTTTTCTTTCTTTCTTTTTTTCATCTCGAACATGTTGATATAGACAGGTGCTAGGTTTCCCTGCGTGACTAAAGCAGGGATTTGGTTATTTTACTCCCTGAAAAAGTAGATGCGTCAGCACAGTTGAACCTCTGAGAACTGCTTCTCCAACCCCTTTTCCCATTCACTAATGTGAACTAATGACATCTATTAAGGATCAGCCACAAGTTTGAAGGGAGTTGCTTACTGATGGTCCATCTTTGTAGGTGTTAGACCATCCTATGCTGAGATTTAGAAAGCTCAAAGGCCTGGCTCACCTGGTATCTCTTTGGGACTTAATGCAGATGCTCCTTCTAGTTTAGGGCATTCAGCCTTAGCCCTGTTGACATTAGGAACAGGATCATTTGTTCTGGGGATCTGTCCTGGGCCTTGTAGGATGCCTAACAGCCTCCTTGGCCTCCCTCCTTTAGACACCCTCTCCCGGGGGTGGGGGATCACCCGGGGGCGGGGGATCATCAAAAATGTCTTTAGACATTGGCATATGTCCTCTGGGGGGTTGAGTGTTCTAGAGCCACAGTTTTGTTTTGTTTTGAGTCAGAGTCTCACTCTATTACCCAGGCTGGGGAGCAGTGGCATGCTCCTGGCCACCGCAGCATCAACCTTCTGGGCTCAGGTGATCCTTCTGCCTCAGCCTTCCAAGTAGCAGGAACTACAGGTGTACACAGCCATGCATGGCTAATTTTTAAAAATTTTTACTGTAGAGACGAGGTCTTGCCAAGTTGCTCGGGTTGGTTTCGAACCCCTGGGCTCAGGCAATCCTCTTACCTCCACCTACCAAAGTGCTGGGATTACAAACATGAGCCACTGCATCCAGCTAGAGCCACATTTCTTTTTTTTTTTTTTTTTTGAGTTGGAGTCTTACTCTGTCACCCAGACTGGAGTGCAGTGGCCGCTTCCAGCCACCGCAGGCATGCGCTACCACGCCCGGCTGATTTTTTTGATTTATTGTAGAGATGAGGTCTCGCTGCCCAGGCGGGTCTCGAACCCGTGGGCTGAGGCAATTCACTCACCTCAGCCTCCCAAAGGCGCGGGATTATAGGCTGAGCCACCGAGCCCGGCTAGAGCCACATTTCTTAGCCACTGAAAGCATCTAAGAAAGGAACAATAGATTGCTTCATCACACTTGACTCTCCTCTCCTCTGGTTTCTGGGAACCACCAAAAGCTCCCAACACTAGAATGGGGAATAAGCAACCCCATGTCACCAAATCAAATTCTTCCCAGGGAACCTGGACTAGAGGAGAGAAGCAGTATTTCTACTCAGTGATCACTATCCCACATCTCCCAAGCTCCTAAAGAGGTGCAGAGATCCGTCAGAGGCAGGGTCTCTCGAGTGGGTGAAAGCAGGACCTTTTCTCTCTCAGGCTGTTGCTTGCAATGGTTACAGCCTAGTTGCTGAGCTAAGGAGCAGGAGAGATCTCACTGGGAACTGGGGAGTGTACATTTTGGAGGACTTGAAAGGTTCCTGCTATCCTTGGCTGGGGATGGAGGGAATATGGGAGATAGGTCTTTATTCAGGGGTACCTCTTTCTTCCAGTGCCCTTCAGGTTGGCATTGTACTTGCGGGGAGTACAAATGTGAATTTCAGGATTACTTTGCAAATGCTCCAAGTTCCCTCCCAGCAACAGAACGGATTTTGTGCAGTTCAACTGTAGGTGGTAGAGTTCGGATTCTAATTTAGGTAAAGGACACCTCCTGGAATTGCATCATGTATAACCTGCACAGTGGTATAACTGAGCCCTTTTTTGGGCCCAGGAGGGCTAGCAAAGAGCTTATCCTGAGTTGACTTCTGCAAACCTTTTCAGCTGGGTCTGCCACTGTGACATCTGAGCATGATCAGACTGATTTCTTGTGTTCCCTACCTTACACCTGGGACTTTGGGTGTCTTATCTGGGAGCCCATGGAGCTGCCATGGTGGGTGATGTCAGTGCTCTGTAGTCATCAGATGTCACCGAAGACAGTGGATCTAGTGGAAGGAGGCAGGCTCTGAGTCAGACAAACCTGGAATGTTCTTTGTGGGTCATTTAAGAACAGTGTGACCCTGGTGCAGTTGACTTTACCTTTCTGAACCTTAGTTTTCTGACCTGTTAAATGGGAATAATGAAATCTCCATGGCAGAGCAGTGGGATGAATAAATCAAACACCAAGCACAAAGCCTCGTTCTCAGCTCTGTTGTCGAGTAGGTTTTCTCTGAGTCACATCTGTTGTTCCTGTTCTCCTGGTCTTATTGTCGTTTGGGACATTCTCACACGTAATGGCACTAGTCTGCCTTGTCACTGCTTGCCTGTAGTACACAACACTGCCCAGTCTCTTCAGAGTGTCTAAATCCTACAGCGAACAGGCCCCTTCAGAAACCGTTCAGGAGATCAATAGTTATCTGCTTACCTTTCTGGCTGAGATGAGATTTTATGCTTGTTACTCGCAGATCAATAGGGAAAACAGATTCTGTTAAGTTCTCTGTAGGAGTCATTAATCTCCCCCAGCCTCAGTTTCCCTATCTGCGAAGTGAGTCTAACCAGGATGATAATGAAAAGCTAGGTCAAGTGAGGTTGGCAGCCAGACTCCCTCTCCTGACGGCAACATGAGAACACATGTTCTCGCCATGCCTCCAGGTCAGTTGAGGTCATTCAACTTGGAGTAATGAACTGCCACATTCAGGATTTTCTCTCTCTCTTTACTTGGCAAAATACCCAAGTGGAAGCTCTCACTTTGTAAACCTGCTAACATGTATTTCACTATCTACAAAATGCGTTTTGAGAGAAAGCAATAGGGACGTTTGTGATCTTGTTTTTTTTTTCTCCCAACCACTTTCCCAGTAAGACTTAAATTTTCCTTCTTCTCTTAGAAGGTTTCAAATATGTGTGTTTGTAGGTAACATGTATTTTACATGTTTGTGCATTTAAACTGAATGTGACCTTATATTTCCAGAAAGTTTTGTTTCTTTGTGATCTCAGGGTCTCACTCTTCCAGGGTAAAAATATAGGATGAAAGTGACCACGGACGGAGTGCCTGAGCTAGGACTCGGAATGATGGGAAGGTGCTGTTCTGGGGTCACTGGGATTGTCCAAGGGGGGGCTGGAAATCCTCATAACATGTCTGACATCTGGGATCACAGTTCTGGCTGGAACACTTGTCACTAAAGCTGCTGATAACCAAAGGGTGTATCACTGGTGTGGGTAACAGTTGTGGGAGGAGGAGGGGGCTGACAGATAGTCGGATGATTTTAATGTTTATATTCCACTGGGGTAAGCTCTAACAAAGACCCATCATTTCCCAGATAACCAATTCTTTTAAAAGAACATCTGTTGAAACTGGCAATTTACATTCTTCTTAAAATACGGAGCGACATAATTAACCCTCTGGGGAGACTAATATTAGTTTATTAGAGACAATTTCTAGTTCTGTTTATTTTTACACTAAACGATTTGTTCAGATTGGAAAAAGAAAATTTTGGTTGTGGTGCGGGTTGGCTTTTATTTTGGGTCGGCTTTCCCTTATCAAGGACACACAAAGTAAATAGGCAGGTGATAATACGCAGTCCCATGATCATCAGCCATGAACCTATGGAAGCATGTGAAAAGTGCCCGATAGTGTTTAGCATTTGAATAGCTCAACACTGTACCAACTTGCAGGTATAATCAGTCTATCTTAACGGGACCTCATCTGTTATTAATGTATGTGTGCCTGTATTTATGGGGCTACTTTGGACTTCAGTCATTGCTTTGGGCTTCTTTGGTGCTCATAATTGGTGGAATTCTCCTGTGCCTGTTGCTGTCGTTCCTGTAAATGCATTTACACTCTCCACAAGGAGGTTGCCAACACTCAGTTGTTTTCAGTGCTGGGCTAATTTCTGACTTCTGGCTTACTATGGGACAGAGGCGAAGGAAGACAGGGCATTTCTCTATGCACGGTGCAGAAATCAAATGAAACAAATGATTCTGTAGTTGTTCAAATGTCTCTCCTTGAATCAGAAAACACCCACTTGGATGTTTGACCATGTGGCCCTTGGATCTCTGTCCTACAGCAAACTCAGTTGACTCCGGGCTTCTACACGATGACTCAACTATGAGGTGTCCCTTACCAACGAACCTCCTGCTTCTCCTCTCCATGCTAAGCTGTTAGCTTATGAAATGGCTCAGAGAACTGCCCCCTGTTACCATTTGCTCTACTGCAAAACAGGACTCATTAGCTCGCGCTCATAAAACAAAACTAGCAATGAGCTCATATGAAGCAGGCGTCATAGGCAACTCGACTCGGCTCAGCTCACTGGCCCTGGGTGACCGGCCCAGCCTCCCCTCCTTCCGCTTCTCCCCATTGGCCAACTGGATGCTTCAGCCAAATTGAACTGAGCTCACCAGGCTGTGTCATCTGTACCAGCTGTGCCCTCTCCCCAAGGCTGCCTCTCCTGCTCTGGCTCACTTGTCTATTGGCAAACTATTCTCCATCCTTCAAAATCTAGCCCTTGGCATCATACCTTCCACGAAGCCTTCCCAGACCTTTGTTCACCTAGACAATTAATCACCTCCTCCCTTGTTCTGCCCAGACACCATGGGTGCATCTGTGTCATGATTGTCCAGTTACACAGTCATCTTTCCCGTTGATTGACATGTCCTTGGGGGAAGGACCACGTTTTATTTCATTTCTAACTCTGGCCTGACACTTAGTAGGTGCTCAGAGGAGAGTTGCTGAATTTAATTCTCTCCCTTCCCTCACGCTGATGTGTATTTGAGTTCTAACTGTGCTTGCTGTCTTGTTCTTAGTGAAATATAAGAGGGCACATTGTGGACCTGTAGGAGTTACTAAAAGTCCAATCAAACTGGGAATTGCAGATTCACACCTGGAGTTCTTTATTTGCACGTTGGAGGATGAGAGCTAGATTTGAAGCCCCAGGAGAAAATTTGATCATATAAAGTTATTTTGAATAGCAGTCCTTTCCAGAGGGGTGGGGTGGTGGGGGAGTGATGGTGGGCAGATGGCTCTGGAGACCCAAGAATTACCCTCATTCAGTGTTGTCCCTTTCTGCCATGCTTCTCTCTTTCTCTCTAAGTTTCCATCATCCACATTCTGCAGCCCAGGTGCTGCTGATGGACATCTTCACCTGGCTTTGTCCCCACCCCTGAAATGTCTCAAGCACGGCAGGTCATACATCACATTCTCAATATACAAAGGGAGTGAGGGTATGGGATAAGCTTCAAGGTTATTCTCTAGGGTTTTGAAACTCGGCATTCTCATATTCTTGGCCGACTGGTTTCACATTACAATGAAATGAATACCCAGGAGAGAAGTGGTACTACGTACTACTGTCTACGTGGCATTTCCACACAGAAGGTAGCAGATGTTTCAGCAGGTGACAACGTGGTCATAGTCGAGGTTGGAGTGTGTGTGTGTGTGTGTGTGTGTGTGTGTGTGTGTGTGTGTGTGTGTGTGTGTTGTGTGTGTATATCTTCAAATCGAGTATTTGTTTTTTTCTCTTTTCATTAGCAAGTGGGCGAGCTGGCCCATGAAAAGGTCCAATGGAGGGATGAACCCCTCAGTAACTCTTTAGTGATTAAGCTCAGTCCTCTAACTTCCTAGACTCATCTGTGGATAAAACTCACCTCAAAGTGTATTCGAATGAAGCATAGTCAAAATCCAATCCACACTGGATTGATTGTATGTAATGTACTGGGCACTTGCTCCTCTAAATGTAGGTCATGACATGAGCAGGAGACAGTCTCTGACCCTGGAGACTGTCTGAGCCCAGGACCTGCCACTAGGAGTTATTCACAGAATTTGTATCCCTTCTTTCCCAAAGGAGATCAGATTTATGTTGAAATTTTCTTTATTTATTGGCTTAGGGAAATTTTACTATGATTCTTATGTGGCCTGAATAATTTTTGGTGACTTACAAAGTCATAATTCAGGGAGTAATTGGTTCTGAAAGAATATGCATAATCACACCAAAATGTGTTTTTTCTGCCATTTGTAGCTTTTTGACAAATTACCAGGGGCTTCATGCCTGATATACTGAATGTTTGTGTGCCACGAGCATGAGAATGTTGAGTACCCAGTGTGCATGCATCTACTTCCCAAGTCCTTTACCCATGACAGACATCACTAATCAATCAGAATCATGCTCAGACACTATTCCAGGTAGTCATTACTAATCGTCCACGGTCGGAGTGGGTGATATTCTTTATCATCCTGACAAAGTTGACATTTTGATGAAAGCAGCATGGTCTTTCCTCCAGAGGATAGACTGACCCTTTGTGCAGTGGACACACCTCTGTGAATTTTATTTCCAGTGATTTGCTGCCATTGGAGTTTCACCTTCTTCCTGGAAGAAGGCTGGAAAAACATGTCAGTTGCCTAATGGAACAATATATGTTTTCTACTTCCGTTGTCTGCCCAGACCTGATGCCCACTCTTTGGCCATAAGTTGAAGCTACATAAGAAAATATCCTATGCTAAGAATCTGTATAGTAAGACAGGTAGCTAGCATTATTCTGATCCAGAAGCATCCCTAGAAAGAAAGGATTCACTGCAAAAATCATTTCAATGGCTAGCTTATCTAGTTCATTTTGGTGTGGTTTGATTTCTACTTTGAAGAGCATTGTGAATAGATTGTATCACATCAAGCTAGATCCACTTGGAGTCTCACTGTGTCACCCAGACTGGAGTGCAGTAGTATACTCCTGGCCACCGCAACCTCAACCTGCTGGGCTCTGGTGATCCTTCAGCCTCAGCCTTCCAAGTAGCTGGAACTATAGGTGTGTGCTACCACGCCCAGCTAATTTTTGATTTATTGTAGAGGCGAGGTCTTGCCAAGTTGCCCATGTGGGTCTCGAACCCGCAGGCTCAGTCAATCCACTCTCCTTGGCCTCCCAAAGTGCTGGGAATACAGGCTGAGCCACTGAGCCCAGCCAGCTAGATCCACTTATATGAGTAATTAACATGTATGTTTAAGATTCTATTTTGCAGCATGGAAGGTCAATTACATTTGATCTTTTTAAATCACTACAGTGTCAGTGAGTTATTTGTAAAATATCTTTGGGGTATTTAAGGAGAATCATTCTTTTTATAAGTTATGGTTAATGATATAATAAAAGGAAAATAATAATAACAAGGTTATACTTATATAACATTATATATATATGTGTGTGTGTAATACATAGCACACTCTCTGAGTGCTTTTGTAAATGAACCCCTTAATAACAATCCTATCCCCATTTTAGAGGTGAGCAAACCGAGGCACAGCAGATATGTAACCAGGCCAAGGGCATACAGCTGGAATAGTTGTGTAACTCTCAGAGTCCTTGGTCTTACCCACGGTACGATGTATGAGCTTCCTAAATTTTGTGTCCATTTGGATAGATTAATGATAACACTTCCTTTCTGGGTAGAGCAAGGATCTCAGACTTTTATAATAAGAAGGTAACATGGGAACCAAAGGCTTAAGTTTAATCTCAAAAGTCATGTTGTTCCTTTTGCATTTTAGATTGGTGAACAAATAAACATGCTACAAACAAAGCAATAAGCAAACAAAAGAAAATAAAAACAGCAAAAAACCCCCACAACTTTTGTGCCTCTTGAAATTTCTGTCCCTCAGGCAATACTCCAAAGAACTTTTTGATGCAAAATCCAGAAATTTTCCGTGTGAGCCCCACACATGTACTTTGATTAGAAGCCCCCCATCTTCTGGGCATGCGTGGTCCTGGCTTAATGGACTGCACATCCGTCACTTTTTGAGGAAAAGAAATTTCAGACTTGGCCACCATCCCTTGAGTCAGCACATTGAGCTTCTTGTCAATTAGCTTCTCCCCCCATCTTTATGGTATGGCCTTTCCTGTAATTACAGTCAAGATCCTATAGCCGGAGGAAGGCCTGTCAATTGAGTAGAAGGCTAATGTCCATTGCACAGTGACAGCCCATTCTGAGGGTTTCAGACCTGTCCTTAGAGAGGCCTGTTATTTCCTCCTTAGGTACTTTGCCGCAACCCAGTTTGCCGCCATCAGATGAATGGAGGTGTCTTGTTCCATGGCTGAACCCAAGAGGTCAAGCTCCTTGGACATGACGTACTGCAAAGTGGAGATGCTTCATTGATTTGTATTTATTTTTTTAATTTAAAAAGTATTATTTAATATGCACCTGTGTGCTTCTAGGAAAAGATCTAGAAAGATTAGTAGCAGACTGCTGACTGGGTTTCATTCTCAGGTAGTAGGTTTGGGTAGAAGGCTTAGAAGTCATGTTTTACTATGGACTAGTCTGTATGTTTCTATTTGTTTGTAATATGGTTATTCTGGTTTATGTATATATATGTACTGGTGAGCATGGATTACTTTTATGACTTCAAATTTCTATGCAGGCAAAGAATCAACATTAATAAACTTGCTTCTAATGATCAGAGATTCCTTAAGAGAGGAAAAATCTTAAATGAACTACCACAGTCTTCTAAGCCCCTGAAATGATACCTTATGCAGAATTATGGTTTTATTGTTGTTGTTCTAGAAGTTTTGGATGTTTAGATGCATATTTCTTTTTGATTGTTTTTCTACATGGTGTTAACTTGGCTTCACTGATTGCCCTCATTCCCTACTCTCCACCTTGTTTTTGTCAGATTTCCCCAAGTTCTCATTCTTGTCCCATCTACCTACCACTCCTGACTGCCTGAAATATGATCTCTCGCCTCAGAAGGCAGGAATATGCCCTTCTCACATTTATGTTTCATTTTCCTGTTGCTTAAAAAAATTAAACATATGTTTGTAGTCATGTCTGGTATTCTGCCTCATCATCTAAAGTTATAGATGAGTGCCAAGGTGGCAAAGCATGGAATAAGATCACTGCAGATGTCCTTGTGACCCTACTGGACAGTTCCATATCTGTGATGAAGAGAAAATGAAATTTAAGGGTGGAGTCATGTGCTTGTATGTCAGGAGGTAGTTGGCATTGTGTAGTTGTTTTCAACTAACTTGACTGCTACCATAACATCAGCAATGTCTATACCACTCTGTGACCACAGCATCTCTATGAACTTGCTTTGGTGACTGGATTTATCCATGCTACTTCCTTTAGTGATTTGGTCATGAAGGCAAGGATGTGTTCTACACACCCCAGCTTTCTGGTTTATTCCTGGTATCAGGAGCCCCTTTGGACCATACTGCTGACAACTATGCAAGGTCAAGCTGTTAGCTTTCTCATTATGAGTTTGTAATTTCGGTACACAGGGTTATGGAAAGCACATCAAGGGACAGGGGCCAAGATGTGGACAGCTCATGCTAACGTCCCTGGAATGGCTTTTGCTGTGCTGAGTGCATGGATGGAGAGGAGTGACTGCTGAAGACAGATGCCCTTGCTTATTGATTCTCTCCCCTCTCCTTCAAGCTACCCAGAAGGAGAATGGAATACTCAGAAATCAAGGGTGTTAAATTCCTTCAAGATGTTAGTAGCAAACTTTGAAAAAAGACAAGGTCGGAAATGATCATTCAGGGAACTGGGGGGTGCTGGGTGCTATGACCCGAGCCCTCTGTTATATGTCTTTTGCTTTGGTGAAAAAATGATGGCCTTCCACTAGGTAGTTCCTACTCCGGCTTGAATGATACATTTGAATGATATACCAGAATGATACATTTGGTACATTTTAATAATATACCAGAATGATACATTCTGGTGTATTTAGATAATATACCAGAATGATTCATTTGATACATTTAAATGACATAGCAGAATGACACATTTGTTACAATTGACAACCCTACATTGACATATCACTATCACCTAAAGTCCATAGAGTACATTCATCCTTGGTGTTGTTTGTTCTATGGGTGTAGACAAATGTATAATGACATCTATCCACCATCACAGTATCACATGGAGTAGTCTCACTGCTCTAAAGATCTTCTGTGAGGTACCTAGTAATCTCTCCTCCCCTCAACCCTGGCAACCAGTGGATTCTTTTTGCTGCCTCATTTTCCAGAATGGTATCTAGTTGGAATCATACAGTATGTAGCCTGTTCAGATTGCTTTTTTTTTTCCACTTAGAATTTTCTCCATGTCTTTTCATGGCTTGATAATCCATTACTTTTTAGGGCTGACTGATATTCTATTGTCTAGCTATACCACAGTTTATTTATCCATTCACTTACTGAAGGTTGTCCTGGTTACTTCCAAGTTAAGACAATTATGAATAAAGTTGCTGTAAACATCTGTGGCAAGGTTTTTGTGTGACTATAAGTCATTAATTTAATTGGGTAACAAGGAGCATGATTGCTAGATCATATGGTAGTAGCATGTATAATTGTGTAAGGAACTGCTAAATTGTCTTCCAAAGTGGCCATTCCGTTTTGCGTTCCTATCAGCAGTGAAGGAAAGTTCCTATTTCTACGTAGTTTTGTCAGCATCTAGTATTGTCAGTGTTTTGGATTTTCTCCATTCTAATAGGTATGTAGTGGTATTCCATTGTTTTACCATGATTTGTTTTAAATTGTAATTTATTCTTTAATTTAATTTCTTTCATAGAGCACATTTATACTTAAAGATGAGATAAATGGAAAAGCTTGTTGGTCTACCTCTAAGCCAAGCATATTATACAAAGACAGTTTGGACTTCTGAGTAGACAGAACTCTTTTCTGGTGCATCTTCTCATGGCTGCTGCCCATCAGGGAAACCTGGGGCAGAGGCAACAGGGTCACATGTCTGAGTTTGTAAGTTTTATATTCCTGAGGCCAAATAATTTTAAGCTGTGAGTTTGCTTGGAAGGGGGCCATACGCTCCTATTGATTATACTCATTATTGATCTGGCAAATGGCATGATAATAACTGGTTTGTGAACATGGATAGTAGATTTATATTACTCTCCTAACACCTAGCATTTACTGTGTGTTAATACACACTTGTTTGATTGGATCTAAGCAGTCTTCTTGATTAGAGAGTGCCAGTGTGTGAATTCTCAGCACTATGTGATGGGAACAGTGACTGGGTCTGGAGATTGTCACCCTTAGCTGTTTTTCACAATGAGAGACTTTGCTGTTTTATCTCAAAAAATGAATACATAAAAGGCAGACTCATTATATGTGACAATAACAGCAACAACAAAACCCCCGCATTTTTAAGGGAATTTGATATTTTTAAGGAAACATTGAGATTGTCCCCATGAAGGGGTGAAAAAGATGGTGTTAAGGCTTTCTGTAGCGTATTGTGTGGTTTATTCTTATTAGTTTGCAAATGTCACACTGTAATTACTGGGGCTCACTGTAGAGTTTATAGAATGAAGGTAGGGGTAGGCATATCTCTGCCCCACCCCTGCCCCACCTAGGGGCAAGATCTGGGGAGAAGTTCCTTCTCTCAACTACACATGCCCTGCTCACAAAGGTTGTGAGAAAATAAAACTCTTCCCACAGAGAAGCACAAGGTGTGAGGCTCTCAATGGAGAGTGGAGGTAGGAGAGACAGAGTAGAGGCTGCAGGCCCTCAATCTAAAGGAAAATCAGTGGCATGCAAAAATTGGCAGTGCTTCATAGTAAGAGGAATTCAGAAGGGACATTATGTTGTTTTGTTGATTCAGTAAAAGAGAGAGGCATCGTTTAATTAGGATAATTCTCCATTCTTTTTTTGTGTTTGTTTATTCTTAGAGACAGGCTCTCACTGTCGCCCAGGCTGGAGTGCAGTGGAACAATCATAGCTCACTCAGCCTTGAACCCCTGGCCTTAATTGGTCCTCCTGCTTTGGCCTCCCAAGGCGCTGGGACTACAGGCATGAGTCACTGTGCCCGGCCTCTTTTTTTCTTAGAGATAAATACAACTTCCTCAGTTGTGTCTCCTTTGTTGGCATTGAAAGATAAGCAAAATAATGATTGAGTTAAGATGGAATATTATGAAGACTAAAGGAATACTTGTGAAGACTTTTAGTCTATTAACTATATGAGGCTTCATTAAGAAAATAGTTTGGCTTAAGGCAAAAATGATTTTATTCTAGTTTCATCCTTGTTGAGTCAATAATTAACTTGACCGAGTTTGATTAAAACTGAATATTCCCAAGTACAAAAACCATTTGGGCTTTTCTGCTTTTATGCAAAAATGGTGATGGCACTTGTCTCTTAGCCAATGAAGGTGTCTAGGCTGGACTTACCTCGATGAGACTGTTCTGCTCGGGGTGGACTGGCAGGGGTCGAGGAGCGACAGTCAGCAAGACTTTCTTTTCCATCTGGCCTCGCTCCTGGTGGCAGGGTGGCACACATGCTTTGCCGTCTTTCTGGGTGGGGTTGGCCCATGGGAGAACCCCTGGCTGTCAACCAGCCCCTTTGTAATAAATAGTGTTTTATTTTTCTTTTGGTTCCTGTTCCAGCTCTTTACTTTTTACCTTAGCTAACCTTTCTACATGGTCAAGTGGGACTCATGGGGGTTTCCTGTGACTGAAGGTCACTTGTCATTCAGGCCTTGATGGGTCCGTGACGCTGGGCTGTTGAAGGGCTTCCTGCCTTGTGGCTCTGAACTCCTGTGCCAGCTTTTAGCAGATCACTCCTTGTACCATATGGTAACTGTTTATGCATTGGACTCTCTTCCCTACTGGGCTCTGACTCCTCAAGGGTGAGGGCCATGCCTTATTATTATTTTTTAATCCGTAGCTCCAGTATCCAGCACAGGGCTTGCAACCAGCCTGTGTAAAATACACCTGTGGAATGCATTTGTGAAAAAATGAGGTCAAGGCAGTGTAGGCCTCATTGTCTCTGGATACTGAGAACTTTAATTTCATGCCATGGGTCTCCTCCCTTACATTCCATCTTGATGTGCTATAAATAGATATTCCTGGTTTCGCCTAAATAGGGTTAAATCGTACCAAATGTTCCTTACCATGTTGAGGCCTCACTGCTTTGAGTCTTTTAAAGCAAAAGGTAAGAGGGGCGATGAAGTGGAAGTGGGTCAAAACCTGGTTTCTGCACGTGGAAAAAGAAGTGTGCGCGCTCACACACACACACACACACACACACACACACACACACACACACAGAAATAAAAAAATAGAAAAGCAGGCAAGAGTGGTTATAAGCACATGTTGAGGGTTTGGGAGTGTCACGCCAGCACATGAGCTCACTTTGAGCTTCATGTAGCTTTCAGAGCTAGAATTTTGCCACCCGGGGTATGCTCCAACTTAACGTCAATGCAGTACTAATATTGTATGTGACCGTGTGCAGCGGGGAAAGGTGGGGCTTTAAAATAAAACAGAAGGTATGGATTTCTTGGCATTGCCTGTGGGTGTTAAGTCTGTATCCCAGTTGCCAAGATTAAATTGAATTATTCCCGCTGCCATTCAATTTTACTCTGTACAAAAATGTGACCAACATTTTTGCATTTATCTCTCCCTCCTTTCCGTCTTTCATCCCTTTCTTCATTTCTCCCTTCATCTGTCTTTTCCCCTATTCCTTTTTTTTTTTTTTACACCACATGCTGCCACTTTGAGTCTACCATGGTAGCATTTCACCACATCAAACAAACCATGGCAAGAGGTGCCAGGCACATGCTGTTGGAACACCTGGCTGAGTCTTCGGCAGCATTTTCCTATGACTGGGGGTGGGTAAGTGACTCATTAGAGTTTATAAACTGGGGGGCTCAGCTTGGGTGTCATCTTGATTATTCCGAGCAGTTTTCCAGCTGGACTAGCTTTTTGGGAACACATGTATGTTTGTGCTGGAAGCCCCAGTAATATCATTTAATCCAAAAGCTTTTTTCTATGATGAATTATTCAGGCAATGTTTTCCAAAATTGTCATTGATCAGTACAGACCCAGAGAGCATGTACAACAGCGCCTGTGCTGGGCCTGCGAGGTCGATATTTTCTGGCTCAAAGAAGTTCCAAAAGAAAGATTTCAAAGCCAGCATGTCTCTTTCTCTGGGCAGCAAAGTATTGCAGGTACCACGCTTAGGTTTGCTTATATTTTACTTGGCTCAAAACCCGGGCGGGGAAATATGCTTTGCCTTGCTGGGGTGGAGGTGGGGAGGCTATTATTCTTAGGCGTTCAACAGTGAAGAATGTTGGGCAGGACAGAGGGTCAACTGAATGTAGGACTTCAAGTTCTCAGTTAATTCTGAACTTTGAGCATAAATGCTGTCACTGCAACACACACTTTTTTTTTTTTTAATAATGGGAAAATTTTTGGAACAGTGCCTGCCTGTTGTGAAAAAGCAGACATGTTGGTTCAGAGATCTTTGTTTGTGTAAACATTTTGACATTATTTGTGAAAATCGTTGAATGGAGAGCTCAAAATGACCACCTCCTGCTGGCTGCAGTCGCACACAGATATCTATGAAGGTTTAGAAGTCACGCCTGCCTGTTAAATAGAGTGCTGTCTTGTAATTGCACTCTGGCTTTTTTTGCTGGCTGTCTCCCAGTGGTCCTCAGCTTGGCTGTACATTAGAATCACCTGAGAAGTTCTTTTAAATCTGCGATGCCCTGGGTTCATTGATCTCTTACGGGGAGGATGGCGGGATGAGGTGGGAGGTTGGCAGTGAGGGAAGAGAAACCACTGTAATCCCAAGTGCCCATCATCAAATTTAGGATCTGGGGGAAGAGCTACTTCCTTTCAGAGTTTATAGAGGTTTCTGGAAGTGTGGAGCTGAGTCAAATTCCCTTTGCAAAAGTAACATTGGACACACCAGTCGGCTTCCATGACAGGAAACCTTGGACCAAAGAAAGGAGAGAAAAAGAACATTGTCTGAATTTCAGAGTTCTCTGCCTAGCCCTTTCATTAGGGAAATCCTATATTTTAACCCCCTTATCTCCCAACAGATGAGAAGTTTGTTTGTGAACCATGTTCTCCCAGTTCTTCATTTTATGGCCATAGAATGTAAAGCCTGCTCTGTTTGACCCCCTGTCCCAGAAAAGTAAGATTGGGGTCCCAGTTTGACTCAGGATTTTAGCCAGTTTCTCCAGAGGCTGATGACAGTTCCCTTCTTCTTATCATTGTCCTCCTTCCCCCAGGGACGCATCCATTGGAACTTTTCAGGACTGTGTGCCCTGAGCCCTCAATATCTTTTATATTTTATTGAACAACTCTATTGATACATAACACATCTACCATATAATTCATCCATTTGTACCGTGCAATGGCTTTTAGTACATTCACAGAGTTGTGCAGCCACAATCTATTTTAGAACATTTTCATTAACCCAAAAAGATACCCCTTAGTCATCACCCCAATTACCTCCTCTCCCTGGCAACCACGATTCTACTTTCTGTCTATATGAATTTACCTATTCTCAACATTTCACGTAAGTAGACTCATATGACATGTGGTTTTTTGTGCCTGATTTCTTTCATTTAGCATCATGTTTTCAAGGTTCATCCCTGTTACCGCGTATATTAGTACTTTGTTTCTTTTTGTGACTAAATAAGAGTCCATTGTATGGACATACCATATTTTATGTATCCATTCATCAGTTCATGGACACTTTTTCCCCCCACTGTGTAGCTATTATGAATAATGCTGCTATGAACATCCCTGTACAAGTCTCAGTGTGGGCTTCTATTTTCATTCCAATATACTGTTATGGCATGTCATGACAGTGGTGTCTCTCACGCCAGGGAAATATCTTGACATGTTTTGCATCAGAAACAAGCAATTATTGGCAAAGAAGGCAGCTCTGGAATAGGGAACTAGGAACCTTGGGTGGCTGTCACTCTACACCTGCTGTATGACCTTGAACTGTTCATGGTGCAGCTGCTCTGTAAATGAAGGAATGCCATTCCAGTTCTGGGCCTTCCTGCTTTCAGTGATGGCAAGGAGGAAAACGAGATGCTTTCTGAGAATGGAAGGAACTACACTCTGTGATTACTACGAGGCATCTGTATTGTTTGTATGATTAATGAGTCCACATTCCAAATGTTCTCATTTAATGTATTTGAGCCTTCTGACAACATTGCCTTTCATGTGTAGCTGACTGTTTTTGAGATTTATGAGGTCTAACTCACAAGCGATGTGTGTCTGGATTAAGGGAACCTGAGAATCTCTATTTATGTCTGACCCGAAGAAATTCCCTTTAAGCTGCTTATCAGAGGTGCATGCTGAGAACATGATGGGAAGATGGAGTCCTCAGTCTCCTGGTAAAATCTGGAATCTGCTCTTATTTCGTTTTCATTGAACTGAAAATAAACTAACAGACCCTCAGGTCCACCTATAGCTACCATTTGTTCCACTTTTAAAATTCTACTTAAAAAAATACATATGCTGCCCAATTTTCTCCCCATTCTCCAAGTTTTCAGTGTGGAATTCAAATGTAATTTTTCATTATAAAAAAATTTTTTGGTCAAGGTGATTTTGATAAATGAAATGCGCCTTTAATTTCACTGGCAGTAAAGTGACTTTTTATCTTCTATAAGCACCATCAAGGTGCCACTGTCTTTGTCATTTCATTTTTTAAAGTGAAAGAAATGTTCCACACCATTAAAAATAAGGTTTCTCTTAAAAATATTCACAAGGTGCAGAAACATTTTTATATGTTTATGCATTATTTTACCACCAGGGGGCATTGTGGTTTGACTGTCCATTTAAGCAGGCTGCATTCTATCAGTTTACCCAGAAAATAGAAGGCTTGGGAGTATTTCTGATTCCTTCCAAGAAGGAATCATATCTGGAAGAGAACAGATGTCGATTCTTTTTCCTCACTAGCAAACAGTAGTGTTGTCAAATTTGCTAAACTTAGCCAGTTGAAGATTAACATGCAATATATAATATGCATGTGCCTAAGTGTACAATAAATAGTAAATCACATTTTTATGCTTTCTCTGAACTTGGAAGCTGCAAGTTATTTTTTTTTTATTCCCTGGGTGTAATGAAATAAATAACATTCAAATACATTTTAAAGATGTCAGTCAGGAAAAAAAAAGTGCTTGGCAACTGTGTTTGATAGATTTATTTTATGATTAATTCTCCTATTAAGTTTTAATGACTTTAAAGATATAAAGCTAGAAACCACAAAACTAGGCATGGTTAATAAATAACTGAAATACCAGGTGTATAGAAATGCATCTGTGGAAAAATGAAATCATATATTCTCTAGGATGTATTAGGAAACAGCTCTTTGGCAAGTCAGGAGAGTAAAGTCTCCCCGAAGGGGGAAAAAAGTTTAAAAACAGTGAACTAAAGAAGATTGTTTTTCTTAAAGAAAGTCCTATGGGGAAGGTGCTCTCTAAGATTCACATATGTAGATTAAATCATTTTGTGAACCAATATTTATTAGCAAGGTTGATCTCTCAGACTGCATCTGTGCAACTCAGAGTTTTAATAATCCTTGTACAAATTTTCTGGTATTTCTGCTTCTTCAGTTTTCTTCCTGGGTTCCTATGGCATAAAAACTACATTGCTGCGTTGTTGTTTTATAAATGCTCAGATGACTTGCTTTTCCCAGAAGTGGAGTGTGATAACAATGTTTTAGTAATACTATCTTTTTTTTTTCCCTTTAGCACCCAAAATTTGTGAAATATAACTCGGTTTATCCAGAAAACATTTCTGTGAATTGGGGATGATGAAAGAATTAATTTCAGTTTCTAGATAGCAAAAGTGAGGCTTCTCATGGGGCTTGGAGCCTTGCCCCCAACGCATGAAAGCTCCCCATCTGCAGGGTGAATCAGAGCGTACACATTCACGCGTGGAGCTCCCTGTGATAGGCACAGCTAGATTGCTTACTTTCTAGAATATCTCAACTCATGTTCTTAAGCTGAGCCATTTGGAAACCAAACACACATTAATTAATATGAATGATGCCTGGGAAGAGTTGCAGGGCCCCCAGAAGAAGAATGTATAAATGTGTATGCTTTTGTCTATGCTTATGTTGATGCCTTTGTGCTTAAAAGGAGATAAACGGCATATTTTACACAACTCCTTCACCTCCACTAAAGGCTGTTATTATTCCTAAAGTTTTCTGAGCCTCCAAAGCACAGGAGGTTTAGAGCATTCACACCAGGCAGTCCCTACTCTTCAGAACTTCACATCTGAACTTATTTTTTGAAAGCCATGGCCCCTCCCAGCTGAATTCTGATTCTCAGCCCCTAAAATGCCTGGAGTGAGAAAACAGAGAATGTTGTTCTTTTCTGTTTATATTATTACGTACTGAGTTAACACACTTGCCAAGAGTCTGAGGCAGCTTCTGGCTTAACAATACCTTATTTAACCAGCCTAGTTTCTCGAATAAAGTCAGGGTCCAACAGGGCCTCTCAGTAGGGCTCGGGTCACTCCTGAGCTAGAAGAGACTAGAGCTAATAAAGCCGATCTGTTTCCCGTTGAAAATCATCTTGCTTCTTTAAGGATGAGGACACAGATTTGGCCTGGTCTGGATGCCCAGGTCCTTGCAGGCTCCAGAGAATCGCTGGTCTGCAGCTCTCAGTGACCTGCCTCTTGGGGCCAAGCAGCCTCACCGAAAAATAAGGCTTCTGGCTTGCTCCAGACCCAGGAAGTCGCTGGGAAGAATGGTTAGCTACACTCTCGTTCCCGGTCCTGGCCATGTCTCTTGCCTCTCGCTAGCACACAGAGCACACAGGCTTCATGCTGGAAGAAACCCTAAGCATTTGGCCAGGAAGAGGCAACTAGTTCCAGCTGGCCCACATCTACACTTTAAAAATTACCCAGATGAACTGATTTTGTAAAGAGAGTGGGTGGGGAGGACTCCAGGGCCATGGAGGAAGATTCAGCACTTCTCTCCCTAATCATGAGCAATGTGATTTGGAGAGAGACGCTCGGGGCTGGCTCTGCAAACCACATTTCTTTGGCTGAGCTCCAGAGGAGAGAAATGATCCAGCAGGCAAGCACGCCATCCCGGTCAGCCCCTCAGACCCCCATGCACTACTGGGTCTTCTGCTGAGTATTGGGTTGGTCTGTGCCCAAGAGGTACTTGCTTCACCCTCAGGGGCTGCGGAGAGAGGGAAGGAACAACAGGCTTCAAGTTTGGGGGTAGTGGCTTCTGTGGACGTGAAGAGACTACATCAGAAATAGGAGGCATCCCTCCAAGCATAACTTGGCCTCCCTGTTCTCCCTGTGGACAGACAGGCTGCATTCTCTTGGCCTGGCGCCCAAGCGTGTTCTTGGCACACGCCGACATTCTATATCGCTTTTGCCTCAGAAATGAATCTGGTCAGTGACTTAGCCACTCCATAAAAATGAAGAGTCCATGTGTTCATAACATTTCATTTTCACCCGAGACAGTGAAGGAAAAAAATGAAAGGAAACCGGAGCATTCTCGTTCTTGGCTGTACCACTCTAAGAAGTTCTGGTACCCAGATTCTCCAAAGATACATCTACCCACTTGAATTCTTATTTGGCCAGTGAGAGACCATTGCACCCCCTTCCCACACGTGCCTTATGCCTGGATCAAGTAGTGTGGCATCCGCTAGGAAGGAAGAGCTTTGGAGTGGAGGCTATTCGGGGTTTTGTGTTGATTGTTACTTATCAGGGCCTGTTTTAGGCTGAGCTTGAGTTTTTTCAGGTTCAAGTCCTTTCTAATTTGTGCTGATGTTGTAAACACTGGAGAAGCAAGATCTTTCTAGCAAGGGCAACATTGTCTCGAAGGAAGTGATAGATATTGATAGTTGTCTTATATTCACTCAACCAACAGAGAGCAAACAAAAAGAGTTAGAGCCAGGAGCATATTCAGTACAGAGCGTGAGCGATTTCTGTGTGTCGACTATTTTTTAAAGGCAAGATTAACAGTAATATATATACATAAATATAATTTTTTTTTCTTGGCCAAGTACCACAGATTTGATTTCACGTTCAAAATATACATTGTGCCTAGGAACATTGATGTGTATTTTAAGCCACTGACCTTCAGGGATAAGAATAAAAGGTAAAAAGGAAACAAACAAACCGTGTTACTGACAAGTGACAGAATGTTCTAGTTTTATATGTCACAGATATTTTACAGCTCTGGCATTTCCAGGGAACACTTTGGAATACTTCTAGTCCGGTTGGTCCATAAAAAACTGCCTGTGTTTTTATGTTTTGAAAATACATGCAGAGAAGCCCACCGCATGTCATAGTGGGTATCTCATCCTTGAGTAAACAGGCGTTTAACATTAGTGTCACATGCACCCTGCCCCATGCTCGACGTCCTCTGAGAAATGCTTCTGTCCTGTCTCCAGCCAGATCAGCATTGCACCTCTTGGTACATGCACTTAGCTGTCTGGAGCATGTTTGAATCACGATGTGGCAGGGGAGGAAACACAGTCTTGCTGCACTGACGTGTGCCAATGCCGTCCGCGCTGCCTTGAGGGCAGAGCAGTTCCCAGCGCCCCACCTCCATTAATAAGGCATAGGAGAGCCTCTGAATTCACACCTGTTTAGACTAAACACAAATGACGCATCTAACTGCAGGACACAACTCATTCCCCTGTAGAGCAGCATTGGCTCTCGTCAGCACCAGAGTGTCTCCGTGTTTTCTAGACTCCACACCCTACCTCTCTTCTAGGTTTTATTTTTCAAACCAGGTTTGTCCTGAGAAATGATTCCAAGCATGGTGATGTCGCTCAACTCTGATAAGTAAGTGAAAGCTGACGGTGTCCTCCATTTCAAAGGAATAGAAGAAAAACCAGTGATCGTGGTGAAGGAGGTAGGCGGCAGAGTGCCCGTGCTAGGAGGCCGCAGCAGTCTGCAGATCTGAGTACCGGAACTGTGGCCAATCGCTCTCTACAGGGCGGGGCTCGTGGCTGTGACGACCCCCCCCCAGTCAGAGGGGGTGATGTTGCCCCCTTCTCTCCTTTGTCTCTGTCAAACCTATCCACTCTTTTCAGGAATGCACATATTTAATTATCTTGTGCTGTTACATCTGGATCATGGATCAGCTGGCTGTTCAAAAGTGTCTTCCTCTCTAGGAAAATAAGGAGAGGATTTTGCCAGCTGGATCTATGAGCAGGTGTGTGTGTGCACGCGTGTGTGCACGTGTGTGTGTGTGCATGCCTGCCTGCTCCTGCACAGTGAGCACTGTTTCCAATGTGCAGTGATGCTTCTCCTCATGTTGACATGGGCCAGGACAGTGACAAAGTTATTTAGTTAATAACCAACACTCAATAACCATTTACCTCATTTGGCTATTATCTATGTACTTGCTGTTGAATAGATCTATTGTGTGGTGGGAATACGTTGAAGGGTGTATACCTGCACCCACACCCCCACCACGCACTCGGGGTATCACCTTGGTAGCTTGGAAGCAGCCATGGCTGGAATATTTACAACCCGGAAATAGGTGAAAACCACACATCAAGGCTTGATTGTTTGTATTGTCTTAGGTAACGATCCCATATTAATAATGCAGATTAAATCAAAGGGTCACGTGCCTCTAAACATTAACTTATGAGTAGTGTGAAACATCGAGGAAGTATTCCTTCAGTGTCTTAAAAACCTGTTATCCAAATCTGCAAAGAAGTCGCTTATGCCACTGAAGAATGAGTGAGGTACCAAAGCTCATCAGTGTCCATTGTTTCCCTTTCATCTTACTGATTAGCTGAAAGCGTCAAGCCCTGTCTGTGTGGAACTGCGCTTGCCCAACTGCGGCCATCACTTTAACTCTGGATATGGGAGTTCGGCACCAATCAATGAAAGCATTCAGTAAGGATCAGTGGGCTCAATGGGATTTACAATAAAGAATATCGCATATTTGTATCGGTAAAGTGTGTGCTCTCCATCCTTCATATTAGTAAAATGTATAGTAAACCTATGTATGCATATTTATGCACATACTTTCATTTTGGTAGAACCAGTGGTCAAACATTTGCCGAATAATGGATCCACTTCAAGCAGCTGCCAGCTTGCAGGAGTGTTTAAAGAATCGTGAACAGTGCAACGTGCCTGCTGCAGTGTCTGGCATGGAGTCCCAAAGCCCCAAAGGTGGTACTCGTTGGTTGTAGGCATTGTTTCCATCCACTGTCACCATCGGGGGGAGCAAGATATGTGCCAGCCCTGTGCATCCAGCAGCAAATCCACATGGCATAATGCGCTGCTTGGTGTGTCTGGCTCAAACAGCATGTCTGTAGTCCCAGGGTGTCAAGAATCCTTTATGGCCAGCAAATTGCAGGTCCTCCCCTTTCTCTTGATATTTACAGCCCTTCCAACAGCCTGTACAAAAATCAGGAAAAGGCAGAGGATGGCTGTTGTTAATGTAAAAGCAGCCGGTGACCTCCCCCTTCCTAATACACACATTGTCTCCAAGTACAATCGGTGACCGTCTCTGGCCCCTTACATCAAGCCTTTTACCAAAGTGTATAGAGGTGCTGTCTGCCCAGACACTGTAACTGTGGAAGAAAGGCTTGAAATCTTTGGAGAGCTCTGAAATGATGCACACTAGAAACACCCAGCTGAAAGCAGAAAGGCAACACGATGACCCTTTGCTATGCCATGCTTGTGGCAGGCACATCTGATCTGAAGGTCATTTGTACCTCTGAGAGCCAGGCAGTCTGTCTCCCAAGCCTGTTGTCTAAGAAAGGCCCAGGCACTTGGAAGAACATGGTTTCAGTGATGACAGTACCTCCCGCTTACACATCCTGATATATTTCTTGTTATTCTCATTGAGTACTGCACTCAGACAGAGGTTGCCAATAAAGTTTATTGTAGGAGCGAAGTGTCAATATCTGTAGTACCCCCTGCCTAGGGTGCTTGTAATTAAAATGCCACAGATAGTCTGGGAGAGGCATGAAAATTTGATGGCAAATTGATTTCAGGTTCATCTTGAAATTTGTCCTCAGCTGGACTCGATACTCCTGGCAGACGTGGGATGGCTTTTGTCAGAAGGGTCTGCTGGAATGAGACAGAGATGTCTTGATCTGAATATTAAATACACATGCTGTTTATGACAGACTATCCATTTCGTGCTAAAACACACAGCTACTTCTCTTTACACGTTCTTCTCCCTTGAATGAGTGAGATAGGATCTCATAGGTCCACTTTACATATGAAAAGAAGTTGTATCACACTTCCTGGGCATCAAAAATAAAGAGTTTTGGAAACACTGGCTTCAAACACAGGATATTCTATCCAAGATGCTAAACTTAGAAATGCTATTTGCATCTTTTTTTTTTTGAGTTGGAGTCTCACTCTGTCTCCCAGGCTAGAGTGCAGTGGTATGATCATGGCTCACCTCAGTCCCAGTTTTTTCAGAAGATCTTTCCATCTCAGCCTCTCAATTAACTGGGATTATACGTATGTACCACCACACCTGGCTAATGTTTTGATTTTTATTTTTTGTAAGGACAAGGCCTTGCTATGTTGCCCAGGTTGGTCTCGAACTCCTGGGCTCAAGCAATCCTCTCACTTTGGCCTCCCAAAGTGCTGGGGTTGTAGGTGTCAGACATCATGCCTAGCCCTTGCATCTGATTTTTAAAAGCTAGGAAAATAATGGTAGTCAAATTAGTGTGATCAAGCATCATGGCTCTATGGTTTCCTCAGAATACCATATTACAGAAAAGGAAAAAGTCATATAAGTAGGGGGAAAATATCCCAATATTTAATATTATAAATTGCTGGTTCCTGTAAACTTGCATTTATGCATCACATTATAAAAGCCATTATCCCCATGTATTGTTCATGCAGAAATGCACTATCATGATAATATAATTTTTAAAGTATATTTGTTTTCAGAATTTAATTTGAAAGAGGTTTGAGGGAAAAATAATATTGAGTTTTGAGTGTTTCTAATTTTAAATATGTGTTCAGTAGAATTAAAAGTGTTCAAGAGAACCCATTTTATAATTTGAAGTTATTTGGCAATGAATTGTATTTACTTAGAATTCAGTGCATGATTAGAAACAGAATTTGAAAGAGCAGGACTTAAGTGGCATTCATTCATTCATTCATTCATCAACTGTGAATTGATCCCTACTATGTGTGGAGAAAAATTAGATGAGAAGAGATTTCTGAGTGTTCTTCAATGAGACCACATGTGAGGTTGTCATGTCATGAAGTGTCTAATTAGCTTTTTCACAAATACTTGTAGTTGTGATGCCAAAATCTGATTGGTTGGCTTACGTAAATGAAGGTCCTTTTGTTGCTTTTAAATGGAATTTAAAGAGGAAAACAGCAATTTCTTCACTTCCTAATGCAGCCCTCTCTCTGGAATCACTTATGGAAGAATTTAGATCTTCATCTTGCCCAGTCGTACTTCTCTGGCAGTTGCGGGTACCGAGGCCCAGCAGTGAAAAGAGCCCAGCATATGCCTGTGGTCATCAAAACTGCTCCTTTGCACATTTAGGAGATATTTATGGATCTTTTATTAGGACAGTTTTTATGGCCCAAGATTAAAAGTTAAAGTTAAATAGTAAAAGTAATGAACATGTGCCTTTGGAGGTTCTGACTGGTTTGTGTTTTCATTCTTCCGTTTGTCATAGCCCATTGAATTTTGATGATGGCATTAAAGAGAAAAGAATGCCTCAAATCATTTTTGGAAGGAGACAGGGGATGAATTGACAAATTAATAAAATAAATTAAACCCTAAAGATGCTAAATTACCTCTTCTACATAACTTGGAGGCTCTTTTTTTTAAATGTGGAATAAATTGTGGCAGCTTTAACATTCTCAAGAAATACTGTGGGTAACATTTAATAAAATATTTAATTATTTGGTCACAGGAAATAATTGTTGAGATACTGTATTCACAGCCCTGGGGTGGGGTCGGGGGGAGGACTATAGGAGAGAAGAAATCAGAGGAAAATGACCTTTCTTTTTATGATTTTTTTTATGAGAAAAAATTCTTTTGGTAGAGACGGGGTCTTACTGTGTTGCCCAGGCTGGTCTCAAATTCCTGGCCTTAAGCAATCCTGCCTCAAGTGATCTTCTTGTGCCGGCCTCCCGAAGTGTTGGGATTATAAGCACTAGCCATCATGTCTGACTGATAATGACCCTTTTTGAGGCTGATTCAAGGCATAGAGTTTGCATTAGCTTTGCAGGTATCTTATTGTAAGGTAGTTCCTGTTGGATAGGGACTTTGGATTCAATTAAGAATAAAACTTCACTTTATGATAAATGATTCATGGGAAGCAGTAAAATAGTAGCTTGGCCTCAAATACAAGGCCTATGAGTTCCACTGATGTTCACAGATACACAGAGATAGGGGAAAGGAATTCTGTGATCAGAACTATTTCAGAAATGCAGTACTTATCAGAGCCTTAATGTATAAGTGTCTCTTATAACTCTCTAAAGAGAAAGAGTATTTTCCAAACTTATATGACTACTTAGTGTCCACTGCCATACTTTTTAAATTTTATATTTGTTGTGACCTGCATTGTGTGGAACACCCAGAAAAACCGTATTTTCCAAATTTATTTTACCACTTAGTCCTCACGTTTTTTTCCTCCTTTTTTCATTTTGTGTGACCAGCCTTCTTTAGAACATGCACAGGAAATTTTCTTTTCTCACATGAGCCTGCTACAAGTCCTGGTTCACACAACATTGCAAAGACTAATTGTTTGACAAATTTCTCACCATATAATATTTTTAAAGAATGTTTGCTGCTAATAGGATGACTCAAAATCATCCAGCCCAGAATATGGCCAATGCATTTACAGAGACGCTTCTCTCTTTACAGAGTCCTCAGACATCAGAACAAAAGTTAGAGAGTGACTTCCAGATAGAGCAAAATAGTCATCTTGTAGACCATTCACAAAGAGCAGATTGTAATATCTTTCCTACTGCACTGGCTTTGACTCGCTCCTTTAGTAATTAGATAATTATGTATAATTAGTACATTAATTATGTGCAACAGCTGCAGTTGTGTGTGTGTGTGTGTGTGTGTGTGTGTGTGTGTGTGTGTGTGTGTGTATGTGCGCGCACAACTGCTGGAAAACAGCTTGTGAGTTCACTATTAGGCCCATGAAATCTCCCTGCTACTTGGTATGTTTTCACTGTTCATTTGCTTGACAAAGTATATTTTTTTCATGTGTGAAGGTAAAAGCAGCGAAGTGACCTAAAAAGTAACCAAGTTGAAATGACCCTCATCTATTGATGGCTCCTTGGCCCTGGTACATGTAGAGGTGGTGTTGTCCCCACTTTCTCTGGTCTTTGGTGCTAATAATAGCTTCCTTACTGGAGCAGTGAACCAGATTCCTGCCTGTCCCAGGACCAGATTAGTGAGTGTTTCCTGATGCATTTTAAAAATGCATTAAGTGTTGGCAAAAGGTTTGCTATATATTATTAAGTGGAATACGCAGTTTAAAAACAGTGTGTACAGGGTGATTTCTGGCTATATAAAAATATAGGCACAGAAAATAGACATACATAAATAATGTTACTATTTGTTGTCTGCCTGCCCCCTTCTCTCAGAGAATACTGATGAAATAGCTCTCACTGTTCGGGTACTGGAAGGGTAGCAGATAGCAAGATAGCCACAGTCTGTGTTTGGGGAATTATAGACATTTTTGTCATTTAAAAAATATTTTCTCAAAGAACTAAAAATTGAACTACCATTTGATCCAGCAATCCTACTTCTAAGGATCTACTCCAAAGGAAAAGAAATCAATATATAAAAAAGATACCAGTATTCGTATGTTCATGCACTGTTCACAATAAAAAAATACTTTCTATAGTTGACCATTTTCTGGAATGAACTTGTCATTTTATATAATCAGGAAAAAATAGCTCCCAAGTGTTGTGGGAGAAACTTAAGGTGTTAAATTTCTCACTCAACATTAGGCTAAGCTCATAGCAGTTTAACGAACACTTATTGAATTAAATGGCATATTGATACTTGAATGCAACACCCAGATGAGATGCCAGCTATGCATATGTATTTATTTGGAGTGATATGCTTGGTGTGGTGATCATTTCCCTGGAAGTACCCGGGGAGGGATGGGTGGCTTGCCTGTTCCCTGTGGACCTCCGTGGGACCCTCTGGAGGAATCCTGCAGGCTCCGTGTGTCCATCTCTGCACATGCCTGCTGGTGCCTGGGTGGAATGGAAAGCTTCCGTCAGCTTTCTCCAGCATGGCCTCTCCCTGCAACCGCTCCCTTCCACACCTGCCTTGCACCTGCCAGGCTTCGTGCCGCTCCAAGGCCTGCAGGATCAGCACTTCTGCAGCAGTTTCTCCTGCAAAGGTGGCTTTGTAAAGGGTGAAGGGTCCCCTTCCAATAAGTCAGCATGTTCAGCTAAAAAAATAAATAAATAAAATAAAAAATAAAGGAAAGAAAAAGCCTTTCCAGTCTTGGCAACCTGGAAAAGTAGAAAGACTCCTGAGGTGATGGTGAATTTGTTTTGGCCAGCAAGAAAAATTTTTTTTGTGTTGTTATGTTCTTTTCTCTCTCTCTCTCTCCCTGTGTCTCCATCTGTTTCTTTCTCTCTGTCTCTCCTCGTGTATCCATCTGTTTCTCTGTCTCTCTGTCTCTCAGTCTCTCTCTCTGTCTGTTTCTCTCTTTCTCTCTCTTTCCCTATCTCTCTGTCTCTCTCCTTCTCTGTCCCTCTCAGTCTCTCTCTGTCTCTCTCTCTCTCTCTCCATGTCTTTTTCTGTCTCTCTGTCTATTTCTCTCTCTCTCCCTCCCTCCCTCCTTACCCTTTCCTCTTCTCTCTTGTCCTCTCTTCTCCCTTTCCCTCCTCTGTCTTTTCAAGTTTTCCTCACCACAGTCAGTGAAATAGTGCAAACGAATGACAAAAGGCAGAGTTCCCAGCACACCCCTTCCTTTCTGCAGTCCCCAAGCTGCACTACCCTCTGCCCAGGGACCATAGCTGACAGCACACCCGGGCCCTTCCCACCGTTCTCCGAGCCTTCCATCTGTAAGCAGACTTCTATACCAATCTAGAGACAGGCTTTCTGTTGGCTTCCATAAGAATGCCGTCCTAGTTATGCCCTACATGCTTGCCTGTCGTTCTTACTATCAGCGATGTCCCTACAGGTCAACAGATAAACAGCTAACTCATTTCTTTCATAGCTGTGTAATATTCTATACTATGGATAGTCCACAATGTATTGCAACTGAGTTTCTATTCATTTGAAACTCTCATGTTTAGAGCTTTCTGGACATTTGGAAACATCTCAGAAGATTGACATCATCTCTGCAAACATACGAACTCAAATCCCCACTTCCATGTCGGGGTCTTGAGAATGTCACGCAGGCCTGGCTTGTCCCTTCACTCTTATTCCCCAATCATTGTTCTCCACTCCGGATGTGCATGGTCGCCTCATATCCCTCTGAAATCTTCCCACATGCCTGCATAATATAGACTTTGCACAGGTAGAAGTCCAGCCGATACTTATTTAACATAATTTAAGCATGAAGGTTTTCTAATACTACTTCCATTTAAATAATTCAAAATCCATTGCAAGATGTCTGAATGCCAGTAGGAGAAGAGAGGTGTCAATGGATACATCATTGAGTCTGAAGACGAGGTGCGTTTTTCTGTCTGCTATTGAGAAATATAAGAAAAAGATCAAGATGAACGTCGCCATTATTGCTATTACATCATCCGGGTTCGCTCTTTGTGCCATTCTGGTGACATGGATCTGATTTCAGAGAAGTCATTTTTCTTCCTCCTCCTTCTCCTCCTCCTCAGAAATAGTGAATTTAAAATGATTTTAATTTTAACCACATTATTTGTTTGCCTTATGTATTCTTAAAAGATTTATGAAAAAAGTCTTACATGTGTTTCTTATTTATGGAATCAGGGCAGCCATCCTTCAACTATGAATCAGGTATCTCAGAATATTAAAATCTTAGACTGCATTTACAGTGATGTGAATGATTCTTCTGAAATTGACATATCAAGGAGCTGCTCATCTATTATTAAATTACCTTTCCCTCCAACAAAATATTTATCAGATGTAACTTGATGCCCAAATTCCTTTCCTTGCTAAACTAAAAACTATCATACACACATACATACACGCACGCATACCCTACTCTTATTCTTGGTTCCCTCCTGTATTTTAACATATCAAGCATCCACAGAAAAGTAATAGAATGAGCAATTGAAAATTGCCAGAATTGAAATTATTTCCAGCTATGTTTAAATATGAATGTCTTGTTCGACTCTTAGCATATGTATTTATGACTGTGTGATATCATTATGGCATCGTAATGAATGTCTGCTGAATTATGTGGGATTCAACAGGGGATACAAATGGATTTGAATTCTGTAACTGTCATGCTGTGGTCCAGAGAGGGTGGAAACTGAAATATCCCCCCGCATTAACACATCTGTCAAATATCCTCCTTGCTCTGTGCAATTCTTGTCTGCTGGAAGTACGAGGTAGAGTGAATGAAGAGGGCTGTGCATTGAGTCCACATCGGGACATGTGTTTAAAAAAAAATAAATCCAAGTCACATTGTGTAGTTGCTTAACTTGGCTTTTGGCTTTATTTTCATCTGGATTCTGAATCGTTTTGTACAACCTTTTTAAAAAAATTATCCTGAATGCCTAACTTTAAATGAAGTGACCAGGATACATTATTTAAGTCTCTTCTTCATTAGCGAGTGAGCATATGTGTGTGAATCACAGAGACAGAGTGAAAAGAGAAGAGTTGGTCCTGGGCTTATAGTCCAGCACCCTCCTTGCTAGCTATATGCCCTTGGGCTAGGTCATTAAATACCTAGAGTTTCCCTTTCCTCTGCTGTTGCATGGGGACAACCATAAGTGCTTTTTTATATTGTTCTAAGAGTCACATGAAATGTGTTCTCAGAGAACCTAGCACATTGTTTTTGGAATTGAGGCTTAATGTGTGGAAGTTTTTGTTGCTGTTATTGTTATTATTACCATTAATATTATCTCTATATAAAACACACGGCTCCCTTAGAAGTAATTTTTTTTCCATTTTTACAGTGGAAATCTTGCAGTTTTAACATTAGCAACACATATTTACTGAGCACCTAGATTTCACTCTTTTAAGAAATATTTGGTGGCCGGGTTCGGTGGCTCAGCCTGTAATCCCAGCGCTTTGGGAGACCCAGGTGAATAGATTGCCTGAGCCCGCAGACTGGAGACCAGCCCGGGCAACTTGGTGAGATCTCGTCTCTACAATAAATCAAAAATTAGCCGGGCGTGGTAGCGCACGCCTGTAGTTCCGGCTACTTGGAAGGCTGAGGTGGAAGGATCGCCCGAGCCCAGCAGGTCGTGGCTGCAGTGGCTGGGAGTGTACCACTGCACTCCGGTCTGGGTGACGGAGTGAGGCTCCAACTCAAAAAAAGAAAAGAAAAGAAATATTTAGCGAATGCTGATGTGTATCAGGCACCATACTGGGCCCTGGAGACACAGTGGCCAGTTACACAGAGCAGGTCCCTGTCCTTGTGGAAAGACAAGTATGTCCCTGCTTTCAGAGAGGTTCCCATTGTGCCTGAAAAATGCCTGTTTCCTACGAAGAGTTTGACTTCAAGACAGGGATTTCCTTTAGTCTGCAATTTCACTGGAGTAAGATGACCTTTCACCCCTTAGCCAGGGGCACCCACATATGCTGTTTGCTACTCACAGACACTGTTTCACAGCTGCGGTCTTCTGTGATGTAGGAAAAGTTTGCATGACCCAGGCAGAGTGTCACAAACATGCGTGTGTTCACTGTTGTCTGAGCTGAATTTCTTACAACTTACCAACCGTAAATAGGTATGTCTCATTTTTGTTTAGCTGTTCTTCTAGCTTAATCTTATACATTTGATAGCTATAGATACAGATGTAATCTCTGAAGCAGGGCCGATTGGGTTTATTAGCTGTGTGGCCCATGTGGAGGGGACATATGCTCCCTGACCTCAGTTATCTCATGTATAAAATGGGGCCACAACAGTCACATTTACTATTTATAAGGATTAAAAGAGTTTTGTGTGTGAAAATGCATAGAGAATAGAGAATGCCTAGAATCTAGTAAGGCTACACTACGCATGCTCTGATGATGTTCATCTTTAGGGACACAATTTTGACCACAATTTGGCCTAGTTCTGCAGTCTCTTCCTCTGCCCATCACCATGTCTAACCCTTTCATGTAAGGTAAAACATATTATCAGTCTAATATGTTTCCATCTAAATGTTTATGTTCATATTTATATATATATAAACACACCCAATATATATATTACATATGGATATATACATAGATATATACACACGTATATTTGTATATTTAGGGTTTTATATAGTTTGAATGTTTATATCCTTCCAAAAAATTCAGAGGTCAAATCCTCTGAATCTAGTAACAATGTGATGGGACTAGAAGGTGAGGCCTTTAGGATGTGATTAGGTTACGGGCACAGAGCCCTCATGAATGGGATTAGTGTCCTTATAAAACAGACTCGAGAAAGAACTTCATCCCTACTCCTATGTGAGGACATAGCAAGAAAGTCCCATCTAAGAACTAGAAAGTGGACCCTAACCAGACGTTAAATCTATCAGCACTTTTATTTTAAAATTCAGCCTCCAGAACTGTGAGAAATAAATTTCTGTTGTTTATAAGTCACCTGGGTTATGGTACTTGGTTATAGCAACCTGAATGAACTAAGACAGGATTTTTTTTCTTTTTTGTAGTTTTGCATGGTTACACGTGGAATTGGCCTGGTGTGAGCCACCACACCTGTAATCCCAGCACCTCGAGAGGCCAAGGCAAGAGGATTGCTTGAGCCCAGGAGTTGGAAACCAGCCTGGGCAACATAGCAAGACCTAATTTCTACAGAAAACCAAAAAATTAGTCAGGCACAATGGTGCATGCCCGTAATACTAGCTATGTGGGAGGCTGAGGCAGAAGGATCACCTGAGCTCAGAAGGTCAAAGCTATGGTGCGCTATGATCATGACCATGGCACTCCAGCCTGGGCAACAGAGTGAGACCCCAACTCCAAAAAAAAAAGAAAAGAAAAAAAATAAGTCATTCTGTGCACAGTGTTCTATATTCTGCTTTACTTATTCAACTATAGCATTCCATTCCATGCTGTGGACATTCCATGGCTTACACAATCATTTCCCTGATTGCATCTATGGAGGGACATTTGCTTAGTTTCCACAGATGTTTCTCCCTCTACTCCTGTCTACAAATGGTGATATGTTACACATCCATGTTCACATGTCCAGACTGAAGTTTTTCTTCTTATGGGATGGGTTCCCAGGTATGAGATTGCTAGACCAGACTTTAAATTTTCAAAATGGATTTGTCTCATTCTAATGGATTGTGGTAAAGGGAGCCAAAATCTTGATAGAAACACACAACGTAGAGTGAATTTTTTAGATGTAAAAGTGAACGGTAATTAAGAGTACACACATTCAAAGGAGTAATTTGACCAGCACATCAGAGTATTAATTGATTTTAATGTCTTGAAAACTCTGGATATCATTTTTGAGGATGAAAAATCAAGTGGACACTCCACCAGTTATACATACGTATTTTGCACACAGGCATTAAGAGTAGCCAGCTTGCTTGTGCTACTGATTTTGTAGAACAAAAATAGCTTTAAAATGTCATCTTTAGATGCCAAACACAAATTGGCAGTGGCCTTCAGGATTGTCTGGTAGAAAAGGATGCAGATGCTCATTCCAGGCTGGGGGTGGAGGAAGGGTGGGGATGTGGCAGGAGGGCCCTGGTCTGTTAGTTCAAGGTATGTGGGCCAAGCATCATGAATCCATGCATTTGCTACCCCTGTACCAGAGTGAATGGTTCCCCCTCCCAACGCCCAGAGCTGGATAATAGATGTGGAACTGTCTTTCTACTTACAACCTCCAAAGGCCCAGCTATTCTGAACCAGGGGAGTCTTCATGGATTCTGATAGGTGAGAGATGAGTTTACATTTCCAAAAGGACTGAAAATAAACAACGGTGTTGGGGTAAGGTGGTCATCAGGCTGAACTGTACTGGATATAGGGCCGAATCTGCAGGGCCAAGGAGATTGCTATCAGTGCCCTTCTGGAAACACACTTCCTGAGTCTTGGAGGAGAATTGAGTTGATTTTGTTGAACTACACAGTGAAGAAATGACTTCCTAGCTTTAAAACTTTTGACAGCTTACTTATATAACTCAGTTCTTCATTCCTTTGGATCTTAGAGAAGCCTCAACAGTCATTTTATCTTCTCTGCTTTTTGATATTATTTTTTAATGAGGATGGGTGGGTGGTGATGGGGATATTCCAGGAGAGGATCAGAAATAGGGGAATATGGGGAAGGCAGAGATAGCTCCAAGGCATGGCCCAAGTTCATATTCCACAACCTACCAGCGGTGTTAAATTGGGCTCACCATCTACTGCTTAGGCTTTTCACTTTGTCAAATAAATAGTGTTCTCCTTTCCTCACAGGGCTGTTATTCGGGTTAATAAATTGAGTGTGTAATGTATGTAATTCTGAATAAGTATCACCCAAAGAAATGAGATATATCCTATTGTTTTCCAACTTGGTGTATTGGTATTATTAAGATGACTACCTTTGAAAATGTCTTTTTATTTTACGAATATCAAAAAGAATTTTTTTCTAAGTATTAGGTAGTGTTAGTCAACTTTTAAAAAAATAACTCTTTTGGTTCGATGTGGTAGCTCATACCTGTAATCCCAGCACTTGGGAGGTAAGGGTGGGAGGATTGCTTGAGCCCAGGAGTTCAAGAACAGCCTAAGCAACGTAGCAAGATCTTGTCTGTACAAAAAAATCAAAAAAATATGTCAGGTGTGATGGTACATGCCTGTAGTGCCGTCTACCCAGAGGCTTAGGTGGAAGGATCACTTGAGCCCAGGAGTTTGAGGCTATGGTGAGCCATGATCATGCCTGGGCAACAGAGTGAGACGCTGACTCAAAACAAAACAAAAAACCTTTTTTTGGTATAACAAACCCATGTGAAAATGCACTTTGCTCTAAACTGTGAAAACTGGTGTGTTTGGGGTTTGTGGTAGTAGACTGTACGGCAGGATATTTGTCTGGATTATTATTGGTATGCATATAGTCTGGGTTTAGAGATGAGAAGAGTGAGCATTTGAAGCTCTTGACAAATTTTGCAGATTTCCAGGAACCGAGGTTCAGAGAGATGAAGTGATTTGCCATGAATCACTGTAGTAAGTATGAGGGCCTGTGCAGACCTGTGTCTGTCTACATCCAAGCCTGTGTTCTTTCCACAGGAAGAAAGGAAGAGATAGAAGACCTCTTTTAAATTTCAAAAGTTGGTTTGAGATTTATTCATCTTTGTTGTACTCTCTTTACAAAGGCAGGAAATAGACTGATGAAACCTGGAAGGAGTTGAAAAATAAGGGTTAGAATTAAAAAAAAAAAACAAAGCTGGTTAAATCAAGATGCTATTCTGGCTCATTGAAGGCTTGCTGTATGTAAAACGACAAACACTGAACTCTGAGCATTTCTGAGGTCTGGCCTTCTCCCACAGGCCCCTCTGTTTGCGTTTCTAGAAGCTCTCTTCTGTGTTGAACGGTAATAACTCATCCAACTCCTGGGCTCTGCCTGCAGTCTCTCCCTCTGTCTCCGATGTCACTCTTCTCTGCCTTCTTCAGAAGCTATTATATGACCTCCAGATCTCTCTTTGACTCCCTGTATTACCATTAGAAGACATCTACACTGGGAAATCGCTCAGTTCCTGTTTTTGATTAATATTTTATCAGCCGCAAGAGGAAATGGTATTCTATAACAACACTAATAAGTAATTGAGCAGATGAGATGCTCTTGCTAGCTTTGGTAAAAAGTTCGGGCAAGGTTACAACTGAGGAGCACTGATGAGACTTTGGATGAGAAAGTTAAGCATGTGAGTAGGGTTAAAATCTCATACTGGTGCGAGCAAAAACTAGGCACTAAATCCTTTGAGCAGCGGTGGACCAACCTGTCTTTATCAACGGTGATAGTGGTAATGATAATGACTATTTTCATGTAAGGCCACATATCTAAACCATATCGAAAATATTCATTTTTCCTAGCATTGAATTCCTTCGAGATTAAGTGAACAGCTGTAGGCTGGATCACTGCAGGACCCAGCGAATGCTGAGAAGTCCGCTCAACTCACTGTGTTCAGATGATTCTTTAAGAGGAAAGTAGCATAGCTCCCAGGAACACTGCATCTGGTAATTAACAAATCATAAATGTTTGGGGAGCTGAAAGTCATGAGCTTAGTAGCAGCTCTAGTCTGATTCCTTGTGAATTTTAAATGCTGTACTTTGTATCCAGGAGGTGGAATTTTAATTCCCACTGCATAGTCTCACGGGAATGGGGGAAAGAGTCATTCTTCCAAATTTATTTTTCTTCCTCTTGGGTGAAACAACTTTGTTTTTTGTAATGTGGTGTGGACTGCACTTCAGTAAATGGAAATGGATTCAATGCATCGCATTCAGACTTCCTTGCGGAAAGATGCCCTGTTTTCCTTCATACGCGAAGTCCAGCCCAGGTGTCTGATTGATGAGAACATGATCCTGGGGGCATTGGGAACAGCTGCTTACACATTCCCTGCAGGAGGCCCAGGCTCTCCCAGGAGTGCAGCCAGTAGCCGGGAGTTTTAGGGTCAAGAAATTGCAGATAAGAACACAGCCCCACTTGAAGAAATACCAGTGGTTCTTTTTCTTCTTCCTCTTCTTTTTTCCTGTTCTTCTTTCCCTGAATATTTTATTAATATTTGCTGCCGTACTCACGCACAATTCACTTAGGTCTGTGTTTCTTGTGTATCACATGGGAGCTTTCATTAAATTGTGGCAATTCCAATTTAAGTGGTTATCAAGTCAACATCAAATAACATGAAGTGTTGTTTTAGCCTGCAAACATCACTTTGTAATTCGCTGATGCGTTTGGGCTGATTCCCTTCTTCCTGCTGCCTTCCCTGTATAGAGTTACCATTTTTAATGTGAAACTACTGCTGTTGTTGTTTTTTAAGGGACATTGTCATGGTGTGACTGACATTTTTTTGTTAGGTTTTTTTTTCTATAAGATTCTTCCTCCTCGATCTCCTCCATGAAATTCAACTTGATTGGTTTCCTGTAGTTGGCTAGAGAGTTCTTATTTATTTTTTAACTAATGAATTGTTAGCATTTTAATGTATAATAGTTAATGTATAGTCATGGGAGTTTAAAAAAGTATCAACTGGTTTCTTTTGATAATACATAGATTTTCTTATAAAGTCAAATGAAAAATATTTTGCCTCCAAGAAACAGTGCTTTGGGTTCTTACTTTTCTGGAGGGATTGATTGAAACCTCTTGCAGCATCCACTGCATTTTGTGGGGGACAACGACAAAGAAGATGCCAACACTACCATCTTACCTTCTCTCTTTTCAAATAGTCTTCTCCATGTCGCCTACCCAAGGACCGTGGTGGCCTGGAGTGAGCATGTGACTACTTAGAACCTATCACAAGTTAACAGTGCCACATCTCCTCTCTCCTCCCTCAATATGTCCCCAGTTGTATAGACTGTGACCCACTCTGACTTGAGAATCACCAGAAGTTTCAGGAAGTTGCACACTGCTTTAAGAAAAAGGTCCAAGAGAAAGTATAATTCTTTTTCTTCTAAATGGAGATATAAAAATCATATAAGCATGATTTATCATTTGATTGGAACATTATATTTTATGGCTATAGAGCACATGTATCATCCTTTCTGCCTCTGACATCCAGTAAGCAGCTCGGGGTTTTATAATTTTGATACAAGAGCTTTCCTAACTGTATTTCGGTGTGCGCGCACACACACAGACCTGGTCATTAGTTACCATGTTCTTCTTGGTCTGCACCGGAGCAGAGGCTTGTGAGACCAGAGACCCAGAGGAAGAGCCTCCATTCCACCAAAAGTGGAGGAGGGAGTTAGGGAGAAAAGCAAGAGAAGGAAGTCAGGCCATGCTTGCTGAGCTGATGACCTTGAAGGCACTGGTGAGTCTGGATCTTGGAAACCTTTTTGTACATCAGGAAACATGGTGGTACCAAGCCATCCTTCCTCTGGCTGTCACAACCAAGGACACCCTTGTGGGATCTAATGCAAGTAATCCCCCAAAGGTACACATTGAACTAGGAAAGGCCCCAGCAAGGCCAACTATACGAGGGGAGACCCCCACCAAACCAGAATGTATTTATATAAAAATGTATATTTATTCTTACATGTTTAAACTTCAGTTCCCTTCAAAGTACTCTCTGTTTGATGCAAGACACCTACTGAGACATTTTTTCCACAGCTCAATACAGTTTTTGAGCTTATCAATTTTGATGCCTTTTAGTGCTTCTGCCGTTTTTTGTTTCATCTCTTCCATATCGACAGGATGTTTCCCTTTGAGGACTCTTTTCATCTGGGGAAACAGAAAAAAGTCACTCTGGGTTAGATCAGGTGAATAGAGAAGGTGGCACATGGAGGTCATGCCATTTTTGATCGAAAGCTATTGAACACTTAGTGCAGTGTGGGCAGGTATGCTCATAAATCATCCACCATGAAATGGGCATACACATTGAAAGAATCTCCAGAAAAAATTCACTGAAGGTGAATGCAGTCCATCACAACAACGCTAGCTGGTACACTGATGCCAATGGGTTACTAGAGCACTTACTTAGTGGGGGAAGCCTGTACTACGATGGGCTTGCCACCCAAAAAACAATCCCGGTTTTTTTGGGGTTCCTCCTCATATAATATGCCAGACCTATTGAAGAATGAAAATGTGGCATTCTAGCCAAGGCCAGGGAATTAATCTCCTCTTTCTATGGGCCCAACACCCCAATAAGAGTGGACAGGTATTCCCAAAGGATTGTACCCTCTGCTCTGAGACACAGTCTGGTCCTGATGGAGGATGAGCGAGAAGTTTTTCACTCAGTCACCAGCCCAACACACTGGGGTCCTGCTAGCCCAGATGTAGAAGACTATAGCCTCTTCTGACCAGTGACCCTTCCCAATTTTATGTCCAAGTTCCCACCAGAGGTGGAGAGCAACAGGGGTTGTAGGTCTTCCCTGCCTAGGAAACCTGGGTTGAGGGTAGCAGAGGTCTTGAAGTGAGGGCTGTGAGGCAGGGGCTGGGCTGGCCTGGGGAGCCAGTCAGCAGAGAGCAGGTGGCCAAGAACTGTCTCCAGGCCCCTGATAGCTGTTCCTTTGCTCCTTTGGGCTTGCCTTACATAGCATAAATTCTGACATGGAATTGTTAAGAATTGTAAGACAGCAACTGCTAAACATCAGATTCTTGTGGGCCCCTGTGTGGCTTTCTGGTAGGGTCGCTAGATCCCAGGAAAGCACATTCTAATGGAGTGACCATCAGGTGATCAACATTTCCAGTGAAAGGCTTCCCAGAGGCCAAATCACAAGATTGTGAATTCAATGGAAAAGCTTTTGATATAGAATATAACACATGGCCTATTCTTTTTTAAAAATATATTTTATTTTATTATAGAGATGTGGGGTACAAGTTAGGATTAGCTACACAAAGAGGCTTCATGCAGGTAAAGTTTGGGCCTCCAATTGGTTCTTACATCCCCTGGTTTGGGACCAGATACCCTTTGTGTTTTTGCATGCCCCCCTCCCGACTCTGTTCCCTGCAGTGTCCAGCGATTGCTATCTGTTCTTACTTCATAGGAAGTTTGCAGCAAATCAAACCGTGGATTTATCCTGCTGTTGGTGAGGTTTGATGTGTGTGATTCAGGTATAAACGTTTGTCAAAAATATATGGAGAGTGTATGTTTTTACCTAGATGTGGCTTATTGAAGAAATAAATTATACTTCAGGCTGAGGACAGTGGTTCATGTCTGTAATCCCAGTACTTGGAGTGGCCTAGGCAGGGGGACTGCTTGAGCTCAGGAGTTCGAGACTAGCCTGAGCAATATAAAGAGAACTTGTCTCTACAAAAACAATAAAAAAATAAAAAAAATTAGTTGGGCATGATGGTGTGTGCCGGTGGTCCCAGCTATGTAGGAGGCTGAGGAGGGAGGATTGCCTCAGCCCAGGAGTTTGAGGCTGTGGTGAGCCATGGTTGAGCCACTGAACTCCAGCCTGGGTGACAGAGTGAGACGCTGATACAAAAAATAAAAATGAATAAATAAATATAGTACACTTCAAACTAAGTTGATTTCTTAAAATACTGTGTAGGGATGAGAGTTGCTACTCAAGCCAAGGACAACTCTAAATCAACTAACTCTTCTAAACTGTTCACAGAAGCATCTTTTCCATGTGGTTTATATTCCTTAATGAGTTCTAACTACGTTTAACTATGTATGTTTCAGCCCTACTGTGCACCTTACGGCACACTAGCCCTTTTAAAATATACATTATTACATGTAATCTTGATAATAGCCTCATGTAGAGGCTATTCTTAAATCCAGCAGTTTTCAATCAGGGGTGGTTTTGCTACCAAGGAACATTAGGCAATGTCTAGAAACATCTGGGGTTGCCACATCTGGAGGGTAGGAGATGGGGGAGAGTTAGTGCTAGCATCTCGTGGGTCAAGGCCGAGGATGCAGCTAAACATTCTATGGTGGACAAGACAGCCCTCACCACAAAAAAATCAGTAATGCCCTGGTTGGGAAACTCTGTCCCATTGTGCCAATATTCAATAGCCACAGGACTAGTCATTGGGGGGGCGGGGATTCCTATCACTTAGCCTAGTACTATTTCAGCCTTGTGAACTGTGGGTAACGGGCCAAGAATTAACAGCACAAGATTGCTCTCACCAAAGCCCATCTAGAAAGTGGGCTCTTATTCAAGGTGCTAATTAGAGTGTTTTGTTGCCAGTAAAAACAGGAGTCAGATTTCATGATTGATTCATGATCATTTTAAAATTAATGCTGCTATTATCATACAAAGTCGTGGTAAGTGGAGGTAAGAGAATTTTTGCTTTGGGATACTAAGTCAACATCACAGTAAACACACAGTAAACCCATTTATCTCGGGCTTAATGCTTTGTTGTTTCTTCTAAGCACTTCTTAGGTGCCTTTGGGCTTTTTAACATTCTTTGGCAGTTGTAATTTATTAATTGATTTTTAAATTTGGCTTGTGAAAATGAACTTTAGTTAGCGGTTTGAGGAGACGGAAAAGACGTGTTTATTTTTCAGTGACTGGTTCTTCACATTCAGTGTCAGGGAGCAATGGAGATCATGCAGCCAGAGACCTGGGAGATCTTAGATGCCTCCTCACAATCAGTTGCTCAGCAGACTTTCTATCATAAAGACTGTCATCAAGAGTAGTGATATCAAGTGGCCTTCTCATCAAGTTCATCCTAACATAACCTCATAGAGGCGAGCTCTCCTATTGAATTGGCCGAGGTTCTTAGGTGGTTTTTTTGGTTTATTTTGTTTTGTTTTGTGTTTGTCCGGTGGACTCTTTCTGATGAAGCCCTTTGGACTTCTGAGATTTCTGGTTAAATTTCTTTCTTTTTCTTTCTTTCTTTCTTTCTTTCTTTCTTTCTTTCTTTCTTTCTTTCTTTCTTTCTTTCTTTCTTTCTTTCTTTTCTCTCTCTCTCTCTCTCTCTCCCTCTCTCTCTCTCTCTCTCCCTCCCTCCCTCTCTCCCTCTCTCTCTCTCCCCCCTCCCTCCTTCCCTCCCTCTCTCTCTCTCCCTCCCTTCCTCTCTCTCTCCCTCCCTCTCTCTCTCTCTCCCTCCCTCCCTCCCTCTCTCTCTCTCTCTCTCTTTCTTTCTTTTTTTGAGTTGGAGTCTCACTCTGTCTCCCAGACTGGAGTGCAGTGGCCACTCCCAGCCACCTGCTGGGCTCCGGCGATCCTTCCGCCACAACCTTCCGAGTAGCTGGAACTACAGGCGCACAATACCACGCCTGGCAAATTTTTTTGATTTATTGTAGAGATGAGGTCTCGCCAAGTTGCCCAGGAGGGTCTTGAGCCCGCGGGCTCAGGCAATCCACTCACCTCAGCCTCCCAAAGGCGCGGGATTACAGGCTGAACCACCGAGCTCAGCTTCTCTCTCTTTTTAATAGAATAAGTTTCTCTGGCATGAAAATGTTTTTAAATGCATATTATAAAATGCCAAGGATTATAAAGGGAGCAAGTTATACTTAAATACAAGTAGTACTTAAATATAGTTCTGTGATCCCATAGTATGCACTGAAGCAAAAGTTAACATGGGGTTAACTTTTATAGTGTTACAAATCTCTCAAAAAGAGTTTTGATATTTCTCTGTTGATATCTGAAATTCTTTGCTCCTGTAAAATTTAATCTAGTGAGATATGCATACAGCTGCTGATAGAGACAGTGCTAGTAATAATTTTAATATGTGTTGTATATAATAAGTCAGTAGCTGGGCTAAACATTTTGCAACACATTATCTCATTTAATCTTCACAACTCCATAAAGTGCTTTAAGCTTATTTGATGGGTGAAAAAAATTAGGTTCAGTAAAATGAAGTTATTATACAAATTTGGAGCCGGAATTTCAAACCAGTTTATTGTCTGAATCACTTCTTCCTCACTTGTCTTTATTTTATTAATGCTGATTACCTTTCAGTGTGGGCTGGTTCTTGAGAGTTGTTTTGTTTTGTGAATCTTGGCATATCTTTGGTAGAGAAACTTCCTAGATTCTCACAGTGCCAAATTAGCAGATAAAAACAAAGGTATCAATGTGGCATTTCAGGCTAAATGCAAGTTCTTACATTATTCAGTCCTGGGAGTTTTTCTCGAGAGTCAGTGAGAGCAAGGAGAGCATTTTCATTCTCCAAAATGGATAATTCGTGGAGCCCTGTTTCTTAGGTTAGGATGGTTCTGTTGATTAAATTATGTACCATTTGGTTAAAGCAAATGCACAATAAGGATGTGATTATTATTACTGCTATCTAATACTTTATTATCTTATGCCAAAAATTATCTTTTGTGTTTTGCTGCCAAGTCTTCTAAATTTTTAGCAAATATATGAAGTTGGATAATTAGAATCAAATTAGACCAAATTGTTTAAACTTGCCAGTTAGAGTAATTTTTTCAGTCTCTTTCACCCCTTCCCGTCCTCCCCAAAAGGTGGGAAATTGCTCAAGTAAATCAAGTCACAAATGAGTTTTGAGTCAAGCAGGAGATTAATTAGACACAGAATCTGAAGACCAGAAATGGGGTCGGGGGGAGCAAGGGGTTTTCTTTTTCCTATATACATTTGGGTGTGGAGGAGCTATCAGAATTCTGAATTCCATTAGGTTTTTAATACTAGAGATGTCCAGCAGTCCACCTTTCCCTTTCTGTTGTAAAATCATGTTTTTTATTGAATTACATTTTTTTTTTTTAATTCATTGGGATAGTCAGGCCGGGCCTGGCTGGGCCCCCGGAGCCTGCTTAATGCCCGCGCCTTTTGGGAGGCTGGGGGGGTTAAAGTGGATTCGGGCCTTGAGAGACCGGGGCGGGTTATGAGGACCCCAGTCCTGGGAAGCGAGACCTCATCTCTACAATAAATAAAAAAAAAAAAAGAAAAATCAGCCGGGCATGGTAGCGCATGCCTGTAATTCCGGCTACTTGGAAGGCTGAGGCGGAAGGATTGCCGGAGCGCAGCAGGTCGAGGCTGCGGTGGTCGGAAGCGGCCACTGCACTCCAGTCTGGGCGACAGAGTGAGACTCCAACTCAAAAAAACAAACAAACAAACAAAAAAAAAATTGGTATCATTTTAAAATGAAAGGAATGATTTGCAAAATGTATTTTTGGGGATTGGAGAAAAATCTCAATTTGGTCACAGATGACCTGGGTTCTATCTTTTACCTGCTTTGTGACTTTTACCTGCCACCTGCTCAGAGCCTTGAATTTCTCATCTCTGAAATGACAATGGTCGTTCGTCTCTGTGTAGGCCATCTCTCCAGAAGCAAAAATACATGAATATGCACAAATGGAATCAAATTAATACATTTTAATCAAAGGAATACTTAAAAGTGGTAGTAATACCAGTCAAAACATTCATTGTCCCTCCCTTCAGAAAATGACACTGTACTCTGTGTCTGTTAAACCTGAATTCGAATCAGAATCCTGCGGAGATGCTAGTTAGAAGTGTGGGTCTCCCAGTTCCACTCTGATCTCTTGAGTCAGAGTACTTGAACTTGAGATTTAGCAGACCACTTTTTCAAAGTCACGAAGTGATTCTGTGGCCCCACATTGAGGGTGGAAAACACTGCTCTCTGGCATCAAACTTTGGGAAATCTTTCCCAATCCAGACACGGTGTTTGGTCACCTCATAAAGAAATGGAGAGGGAAAGCCAGGCTCGGTGGCTCAGCCTGTAATCCCGGGCCTTTGGGAGGCTGAGGTGAGTGGATTGCCTGAGCCCGCGGGTTCGAGACCCGCCTGGGCAGCGAGACCTCATCTCTACAATAAATCAAAAAATCAGCCGGGCGTGGTAGCGCATGCCTGTAATTCCGGCTACTTGGAAGGCTGAGGCGGAAGGATCGCCAGAGCCCAACAGGTTGAGGCTGTGGTGGCCGGGAGCAGCCACTGCACTCCAGTGTGGGTGACAGGGTGAGACTCCAACTCAAAAGAAAAAAAAAAAAAGAAAAGAAATGGGGAGGAGGCAGTCAATTAAAGCGCATATCCTGTCTCAGCCTCTTTAATGCTCTTAAGAGGATGTTAATTGTCCCTTCCTTCGTCTGGTTGCCAGATGCCCCTGGGTTCTACCTGTATTTGGCAACAGAGAATATCTGTACCACCAGTTCCTGCCAGGGGTTATAACTTCAAATCCTGCTGCCTGACACTGATTAGCTGTTTACTTTGCTCACGGAGAATCCATCCATCTCTTTTTATATCCTCTACATGCACCTTTCGAGCAAATAAGACCACCAGGAAGCAGGATGCTTGAACCACGTGGTCGGGACCCTCTGTAGAGTTTAAGTCATAATGGATTGTGCTATAGCTTGGGAGGATGTAATGAGAAACATAATACAATGTAATAAATGTATAAAAATGTAATGTGATAAAAAGGCTATTTTAGGTATTACTGGTTACTAGTGATGTTGTCATATGAGGGGGATGATATGATATTTTCATTCATTCACTTATTTATACAAATATTTATTGAGAACAGATTGTATGGCAGGCACAGAGCCAGGCCCTTGAAGTAAAGTGGTGAGTGAAACCAAGCTGGTCTTTGTCCTTCTTAGACTTACAGTCTAGTGAGGGAGGCAGCTGTGAATCAAATGATCCCTCTTGTAGAGTATGAATTCTAACTCTGATATAAGTGACCTTTAGAAGGTTGAAATGGAACCAACCTGAACTCCAGCTATGTGGGAGGATATCTGGTCTTAGGATGAAGAATTTCTTCTCCAGAAATTATGAAACTGTGTTTAACTGATGACATTGTTGAATCTCGAGATGTATCTGCCACTGTTTATATGTGGGTGTCTTTCCTATTTTTCTCCACGTTCTTAATATTCTTATGTATTTTGTATTTATACTTATGTAGAGTTTAGCATCCAATTTTTAATTTTAACTTAACAATGTATCTTAAACAATTTCCATGTTATTTAGGGATGCATACAACAATTCCACCACTGCCAGATTGTAGACTGATCCTGATGTTTGCTGTTTTTAATAATATTGCAATGAACACCCTTGTGCAGAGGCCTTCCTCTTAATTTTAGGGTAGAGTCTCAGAAGTAGAATAGCCAAATCCAAGATAATGGAGCCCCTGATGATTCTGAACAAATGTAGCCTTGTTATTTTCCAAAGGGATTGTACCAGTTTATACCCCACTAGTACTATATTAGGGTTGGGTTGGGGGGCTGTCCTACCACCATCTGTGCTGCTGTGGGTCCACAATTAAAAGAAAAAGACACATCTTTGCCATAACTTTGATGGGAGGTAGGGAGAGGTATCTGATTTTAACCCATCCATCCTTGTTGACTTGTTTAACATTGTTTTCTCTGACAAAAATCTTTGAAGTTTGCTCTTCAAAGCACATGTTGAATAAATCTTCAGAGCAGGTAGTTTTTACCTCATGAACTATACATGGAAAACAAGCAAGGGAGAGGGGCTTGCTCTCTCTAAGGAATTGTTCCGTTTCTCTGGCAGCCTACTGGTTTCTGAGGGTTGGTCTCTGAGCTGTGTCTGAGTCATTTGTGGACCAGGGAGTGGCCCCAGTGTTGGGAGCTGGTTGGCGAGATCCAGAGGCCTTCTCCCTCTTTGAGCAGACAGGGGCCTCTCTCCTCTCCACGCATATCTGATACCTGGGGTTCTGGATGAGTTAGCATCACAGCAAATCCACCGTGTAATGGATTTCTCCGAGATGGACTTGAGTGTGTGAAAGATGTTCTTCTAGTGCGGGGGATCATGAGGAGAGATTGAGAAAGTCATAGGCTGACCCTTGAGGAGACCTGGAATTTTTTTTTTTTTTAATCCTTGAAAATTGTCCTTCTGCTCTCATTTTCCCCAGATCTAGCCTCAAGTGATCCTTCAGGTCTCTGCATAAATGTTATTCCCTCCAGAATGTCTTTGCTGGTGATAGGGGATCTAGTTGCGCCCCTCCCGGCCAAATGTTCCCTCGGAACTTTCTAGATTCCCCATTATTGCTCTTAGCACATTTGGTCATCATTACTTACATTTCTGTTGTCTCCATGAGCCCCATGAAGACAGATGTGTCCAACTTGTTAGCAGTTGAACCTCCAATAGTGCCAGAAAGAGTTGTAACCCTGTATACATTTGCCTTATCTATCTATCTATCTATTGATTTATTTATTATTGAGTGGTGGTCTCTGTCACCCAGGCCATAGTGCAGTGGCATAGTCATAGCTCACTGCAGCCCCCACCTTCTAAGCTCAGGCGCTGCTTCCAGCTCAGCCTCCCTTATAACTGGGACTACAGGCATATACCATCATGGCTGGTGAATTCTTTAAGTTTTTTTTGTAGGGGTGAGGTCTTGCTATGTTGCCCAGTCTGGTCTCAAACTACTAGCCTCAAGCAATCCTCCTGCCTTAGCCTCCGAAAGTGCTGGGATTATAAGCATAAGCCACTGCTCACAGCTCCATATTTAAAAGATGAATGAATGAATGCTGAGAGAGAAAAATGGACATAATTCAATATTGTGAAACAAGTCATATTGGGAAAAATAATATTAGAGTCCTTTACTCTCTGTGTTAAAAAGGAATTTAGAACTATCTGTTCTTTCATCCAAAGAGTGGATGTCCTAGGTATATTAGCTGTGCATCTGTGGACAGGAGTCTTGACCTCTGTCCTCTTGACCTCTGAGTCTTTTCATATATCAAACATAGGAAAATGGTATCTTCCTCAGAATATTGCAAATATTAAGTCAGCCAATCAGAATAAATCAATGTGCCAAGTGCGTGGCACAATATAGGTACTTAATAAACATTAGTCATTCTTTGTTATTACAAATCTCACTTGTATTTTAAAATCATGTTGGCTCATTGAAACAACCAACTAAAAACCATCAAGTGACTCATGATAAAAGACGACCATTGTAATTTCTCCAAAACTCAATTTTTATTTAGATGTCCACAGCATCTCATCTCCATCTTTAAAAAAATTGGAATGTTTGGACTCAAGAATGAAGAAGTTATGGAAGACATCCTGGAAACCTTAGACGGAAACTTAGGTGAAATAGAAGCATGCCGGTCCTATGTGGAGGCCCGTGTCCCTCACCTTGGCCTAAATAGTGACTCTCTCAAAACCCCGTTTTGGGAAAGTGCCCTGCAGTGTCGCTTTATAGCTTTAGTGTAAACTCCCCAGATCCCAAGTTCATGTCAGCTGCTAGAGTTCACAAAGCTTGTAGATTCTCTCTTCCCCAGGGCTTTCTCTTCCCTGTGTGGAGACAGGGTAGCATGGAACTTCTCGCATCATTCCTATAGAGACTGCAGGTGGACATAGGATCCACTTGGGGTGATAACATCGCCTGCTAATTCTGCTTCCTTCTTCAGAGTCGGCATGATCTGATGGGAACAAAGGCTGGATTAGGTCTCCAGGAGTCCTCTCTGTTGGAGTCCAGGAGATGAGTGATATAGGCAATCACTTGCTGCGGTATCTTCTCTCCATCTCCTTACAGCAGTTCTAATCACTGACTTTTATTGTGGGGGAGCTAATTGTAGTATTCCATTTCTCTAAAGGGAAGGCCGGAGAAGAAGGCAGTGTGCACCACCCCTGCTGCCCTTTGACCGCCTGCCCCTCACTGCCCTGAAACAGAGGGAACACGGACACAAGGCCCCTCAGATAGAAGACTTTGTTTGGATCTGAAGTCATGGACCTTTGAAATATTTTTGAAAAGAAGGTCTACCTTGGCTGATACCTCCTGACTGTTATTGAATAAAGGAGATTGAAACAATCTCTTCTTCTCTGTAATCATGAAGCACATAGTCTTTGTTACAATGTGCATGTATAATTTCAGAGAGAGCACTGTTTCTGTTGGCACAGGATCAGGGAAAAAACAGAATCCAATATGGATTGGAGGGACATCTCTAATATGTCTCAGAGGTGGGACCTAGAACAAGGGATTCAGGCTTTCTAGGACTCAGTTTCCTCAGTGCTAAAGTGGGATTGATTTATCGAGAGTGCACTGTGAAGTTCTCCATGCCGAGTTCCTTGCATACTGCCTGCTACACGCAAAGCATTGAGCCAAGGCTAGCTTTCATTATTCTCAGTGTTAGCCTTGGCAGTGAGAACCATGATGAAGTTGTTTGGAGGTTTAGGGCTAGTGTTTATAACGTGCTTACCACAGTGCCTTATGTACACTAGGCATTCATTAAATGCTGACCGTTACTATTATCCTTAGGTTTGAGATCCATGCACTGTGACATAAACCACCACAGAGTACACTTGTATTTGAATATGTCATTGGATATAATTTGGTGTCAGTGTCCTTACTCTGTCCCTGTCTAAATGAAGTTTTTTTTTTTTTTTTTTGAGTTGGAGTCTCACTCTGTCGCCCAAACAGTAGAGTGCAGTGGCCGCTCCCAGCCACCGCAGCCTCGACTCGCTGGGCTCCGGCGATCCTTCCGCCTCAGCCTTCCGAGTGGCCAGAATTACAGGCATGCGCTACCACGCCTGGCTGATTTTTTGATTTATTGTAGAGATGAGGTCTCGCCAGGTTGCCCAGGCGGGTCTCGAACCCGCGGGCTTAGGCAATCCACTCACCTCAGCCTCCCAAAGGTGCGGGATTACAGGCTGATCCACCGAGCCTGGCTAAATGAAGTTTTTAATGTAGATGTCGTATCTTTCAGAGAGCGGTGTGTTCTAACCAATGGTTAATTTAAAGGTCTGTAGTTCTCAGCCAAATGAGATTGTGATAACAGAATCCCTCCTGGATGGGGTGATGGAGGATTGAGTCCATGAGACAAAAGCCAGCCCCTGTGGGCCAGTCTGGAAGGTTGTGCTTTGGCCCAAGGTCCTGTGAGGAATTGGCCACCAAAGCAGATTGAATGCAGTTTTGCCCACGGAGCTGCACCCCCTGCTTCAGGGCCTCTCTGACTCTCTGACTCAGGGTTGGGGGAATCTGCTGATTCTTTTTCTCTTGCCGCAACTTCCTGCTGCCCATGCATATCCTGGCGCAGATGGTGGCCAGAACAGTGCTGTCCACGTCTTCCCCATGAGGTCTCAGCATCTAATCAGTGCAATCCCATGCAAACCAATTTAGCATAGGGCCATGCCGGCGTAGCCAGCTAAGATGCAGTTTCTGATGCTGATAATTATGATGGGAAGAGAGAGGAGAGGGAGGTGATGGTGGAAGAGGTGGAAGGGTAGCTAACTTGCCTTTAGCTTATATGAGTTATTTTTCTCTTTCAATGTCCATGTCTCTGTAGTCTGATCACAGATCTCAGCATAGTGACAACAGAGGTCAGGTCATTTAAATATCAATGTTAATGGCCTCCCTTCCTTTCTCCCTCCTCCATTCTCCTCCTTCCTTTCCTTCCTTCCCTCCCTCCTTCCCTTTCTCCTTCCCTCCTTCCTTCTGTTTATCTATTATCTGACTCAATCCTTAATTCTTCAAATAATCTAATAATATATGATGTACATTTTCCAGGCAGATAGATGAAAGTTTAGGAGAATGTAACCTGTCCTAAGTCAGATGTTTCCTAAGTGGTATAACTGGTTTTCTCACTGACTGTTGATGCTGGGCCCATAACTATGATACCTACTGCCCTTCATCTTAAAAAAAAAAGTAGTTTTTTTTTTATCCTCCTCGTCTCCATTGTGTGATTTACCTTTTCTCTTGTGTCTTGTAATCCGATTGGTTATACTGATGTGTTAAATCATGTTATTTGCAACTAGAAACCAATCTACCCATGAAACAGGCAGCTTAGTTCCGCTGCTGTTAGTGTGACAATTGTGTCAGGTGCTGGAGTTAGAGTCTGGGTCCCCATTGCCACAGTTCGTGGAGGGATGGACCAGGGCTTCCTTTTGGACAGTGAGGAGGCCGGATTAGGCAGTCAGTTTTGTCTGGCTTTGGAGGGAAGGTCACCCAGAGTGTGCTGGGAGCCTCAGAACCATTCCCCTATGTATAGGTGCCACCTCAGGATGGAAAAGCCTCTGGCCTTGGCCTTCTCAGGAAGGTTGTCTGGGCGTGAGTCGGGCTGCTTTCCCATTACAGCAGCTCTGGCCTATCTCTCAGGAGGCCTGCTGATAATCAGTAAATGAAATTCACCTTTCCCCTGGATTCCTGAAAACTGAAAAGATGAGGGTTGAGTTATAGGGCAAATCATGAACACTGCCTTATTCAATCCTGGTCTTTCGAGCCGCATAGATGGGGGAACTTATTTTATTTGGGAGAACAAATTTAAGTTTGGCAGTTACCTGAAAGAAAATTAAGTGGCTGATTGCAAGTCCATTCTCTGGCCTTCTGAAGAAGATAGATTGTAATCTTTAATTAATCTATCACTCACACCTAAAAAAAAAAAAAAAGTCTGGTGAGGGGTAGGGGCATGTTCATATCACATTTATTTGGGTTGTCTGGGGTTGCATTTGGGATGTCTGGGGTTGACACTGTAGCCCAGATTGCAATATTGAGGCATGGCCGCCGGCGCTTCATACATTTACATTTGTTTAGTATTTTAATTTCCTCGTGAGTCTTAAACCTCGGAGCGCTGTGCAAGTTGGGGCCTGGCGTGTGCACTTTGGCCGTGGTTTTCCCATTGTAATGAAGATGGAATGACTCAGAGGATGACCTTTCCTTGCCTTTGTCTGTAGCCTGCCTTCCTCTTTAACTGAACACCTTTCAGACGAACATGTTCTGAACTCTTGAACCGCTCATTCTGTTCCCTGAGCTTATTGCCCAGGCTGCAGTTTATCATTATATGCCTCCAAAGACTTTGCGTTTCCTCCGTTTGACATCGAGATAGAATTTTTCATAACCCTTTACTAGTCATAAATTTGATTGTTAAGGGACTGGGTTAATCTTATTTCTAATACCAGCATCTGATTTTAAAACCCTGATTTAGAAGGTTTTTCTTTCTTCTCCTTTCCTAAAACGCATAGGTGGAAGCATATAAAAGATGTCACCTGATATTAGAGGATTGTTTATTTCTGTTCATTTTGTCCTGAATAGTACCTATGAGATGCATTGGAAAACTTATCTTGTTTATATGTTTCTTCTGTTGCAATTTCTTCCATTACCTGGAATAGCCGCTTTGGACAGCAAGCAAAGCAATGCCCTTTCAGGGTTGTGGGATGAGTGGGTAAAGGGATCTTGGTAAGGAAGCAATTCGGAGGCCATGGAAGCATCTCACAGCAGGAGTTACAATTTTTGTCTTGTATAATATATACATACATAAATATATATGTATGGAGAGACAGACAGACAGACAGACAGACTGGCTGAGTCTTGCTCTGTCACCCAGCCTGGAGTGCAGTGATGACATCACAGCTCACTGCAGCCTCAACCTCCTTGGCTCAAGCAATTCTCCTACTTCAGCCTCCTGAATATGGAGGACTACAGGAGTGTGCTACCATGCTAATATTTTTATTTTTTGTAGGGACAAGGTCTTGAACTCCTGGCCTCAAGTTATCTTCCTGCTTCAGCCTTCCAAAGTATTAGGACTACAGGCACGCAGCGCCATGTCTGGCTGTGTTGCATAACATTTGAGGAATTTGTACCCCTGACAGCTCATGTCTGCCTTTTTCATAGTCCTCAACTACATTTTATTGAATTTGTTTTATTTTTCCTCTAGACTTCACAGTGTATGTCACATAGTAGGTGCTCAATAAATATATGTTGACTTGAATGATAGTAGTTAGGTTTAGTAATTAGGTACATAGAAAAAAATCATGGTAGACTTAGTGAGCCTTATTCTTCTCATAAAGGATTTTTGTGGGTATTAATTGAAATAGCTCTCAAAAATACCCAGCTGTCTGCTTCTCTGCTAGATGCTCTTGTCATAGAAGCTGTTATAGTTCTGGGGGAAAATATCTTGTGGCATTATTTTAGGGGAAAAGTTTAGAGTAGAATTTTAAAGAGTGTGTTTCTCTTCCGGAAAGCAATTCTGCATCTATAAGAAGTAGACAAAGATAAGTGCAAAATATTTAGTTAATTCTTATTGACAGAAGTAGGACTTCAGGTACAAAAATGTTATATTTTATGGTGCACACATGTGCATTTTAAAAAATTTCTAACCTCTCTTCCATGCACAGACAGATTTGCACAGGCACATGCGTACAAACTGTACTTGCGGTGGTTCTCTGGGAAATGAAATTTCTACACCTTGCCAAAGCATGCTTTCCCTATAGAGAGAGCAGCTGGTAATTACTAATGCTAATATTAAGGTGAGGTGCAATAGATTATCTAACACCAACGATGACCGCTGGAGCATTTATATTTGATGCTGGAAGTGTGTTTGTTTTCTTTATCTTGTTATTAAGTCACCTCTGTTGAACAATTTACTCTCTTCATAGATGGGGTAGGATTCAACATAAATTTATAACACTGCACTTACAATTAAATACTTCCCAGTTCATAGTCTTTCTACCAAAAAGTAAAATCAACATGCTTTCTTTCTTTTTCCACCAACAGGCTTTTTCTGGCCTCTGATCTATGCTCAATGTCTGTCTGAGAGAACAACATATTCATATATTTAGATATGGTTAGAAAAAGCAAAACAGTAACAACAGAATCTGGGTAGGATTAATGTCCTGCAGTATGTAACAACAGAAAGAAATAGAATCACAAGCCCAAATGCTTTATATATATAATATATATATATATATCAGTTATGAAGGGTACATCATGTATTCCTTTAAGCACCATTTTGATTCTGTGCTTTGGTTCTATACATTATGATAGTGTTGCCTGGACCTAAGTTTTGTTTCTTCCATGTTGTGTGGGGTGTTCTAACACATTTGCTGATTGCAAATATATTTGTCCCTGCTTCTGGGCATGACTGGTGCTCATGAAAACCACTGATTTGGGGTAAAAAGAGGAAAGGATTGGCTTTAGTTTTGACAGTTAAACAAGATGGCATTTGCCAGTTGTTCATTAATGCTGATGTTTACTTTGGGTCTTTGACCATGCAATGTGCCTGTGTTCACATCTGCATGTCGTTGCTACACTCTGGGCTTCTGATTATCAGTACCTGCCTGTGCTCTGAATTTCCGTGGGTTCCCATAAACTCATATTTATTTCATCCAATGGAGATTTTTATGAGAATTATGTTTCCTCCTATTAGTATGATCATTGTCAGCTGAGTTGAGGGACGAATGGGTAGATACCATTAATTTAGACTTTTTAAAGGCTTTTGAGAATATTCAGATAGCTTCACATATTTTGAGAACTGAAATTTATTTTAAATGTGAAATACAGTTTACAAAATTGCACATCCTGTATAAATAAATAAGGTCTGTTACAAAAATACACACATAGAAAAGGATTCTGAGAGAAACATACTGAGATATCCACAGTGGCTGTCTCTGGATAGGATAGGTATAATTTACTTGTTCAAAGTTACATTAATGAAGTTGGTCAGACAGACCTGGGATCAAATTCTGCCATTATCACTAATTGGCTGTGAGATGTGACATTAAATAAGCAATTTAGCCTTGGCACACCTTCAGGTCCTTATCTGTAAGGTGACAACTATAATAATATCCACGTCCTAGGGTTATATGTTAGTAGAACAAGCACAAATCTAGGAACTTGGAAAATGTGCTAGTAGGTAATAGTAGTTATTACTGTTCCTGATTTTCCTTCCCTCCTTTTCTTTTTTTGTGTGTGTGTGTGTGTGTGTGTGTGTGTGTGTGTGGTTGTTAACATACATTGCTTTCATAATGTGGAAAAGGAAAAGAGGTTATATTTGTTTTGTTTTTAAGAATCATCCAAGGATGGACTGTCATCTTACTTGATTGAATTTAATTTCTAGTGTCTCTCTAAATGGAGAGTACACAAATATGAATCAGTCAGACCACAGCAGCTATCCACCTGGGCTTAATCTTCATGTTTCTAAAGGAATAGATCTTCGAAATTCTCATTGACACTAAACATTTTGGGATGTGAAATGTTAAGCTAACAGGAATCGTCTGTCAGGTGCATCTGGGGCCCTCCAGAAAGGCTGCTGGATAGAGGAAAATACATAATGATCTCCTGGCACTATTTTCCTGAATGCGGATACTTGGGTCAGGAGACTTCGACTCTGTATGAGGTCAGGCACCCCGTGTTCTTCAAACTGGAAAAACATCATGTAGAGTTTGAAAATTAGGAGAAAAGCGAGGTAGTCTGGAGACGGCAAGAATAAATATTGCAGGGACCTACAGTCAGCCCGTTTCCTCAGTTATCCCTTGAATTTGGTCCCAGTTTTTTTTTTTTTTGTAATAGTTAAAGCTGGAAACAAACCACATTGCTAACTATTGTCAGGGAAGGAAAAGTATGTAACAAAAGCCAATCTGCAGAGGTGAACATTTTTCCTAGAACACTGAACTTCAGCAGGTGCCTACTTCCCAGGTTCCTGCGTGAGGCCTTGAGTAATCTAGCGAGCAGAGTTGTGCTCAACTGTGATTTCACAAAAGACACAGAAATGCATTTCAAATAGACAGTTCTTATATCAGCCCTCTAAACTGGCATAACCTTGAATCATAATTCAGAGAAGGCATTTCTGCAAGAAGCGAAGATAATAAGCTCCAAGTGCTTTCGTTTTCTGTCTTTCTTTCTTAATGCAGGAAAATCGAGATGGAACTCTGAGTTAAAACCCAGACGAGGGGCCTGGGAGTCATGGTCTGATCCCTGAGGACGTGAGCTCAGTCTCTTTCTGTAGCCAGAACCAACAGAGAAATGAGAGAAGGAAAATATAAGCAAAATAGCAAATTTTTTTTTCATTCCTGGTATGGAAGTGTGTGTGCATGGTATGCATGTGCTCACGTGCATTTGTGTGTGTGTGTGTTTGTATGTGTGTGTGTGTTTGTATGTGTGTGTGTATGTAGAATGGGGCGTGGGGTTACGAAAGGGATGCTGTTTAAGCATCCTACAAATATTTCGTTTCTTGCTCGTACTACAAAAAATCAAAAAATTAGCTGGGCGTGGTAGCACGCGCCTGTAGTTCCAGCTACTTGGAAGGCCGAGGCGGAAGGATCGCCGGAGCCCAGCAGGTTGAGGCTGCAGTGGCCGGGAGCCGCCACTGCACTCCAGTCTGGGCGACAGAGTGAGACCCCGACTCAAAAAAAAATATGGGGTATAATTTAGGATCAGGTATACAAGTGGTCATTGTACAGGTAAAGTTGGGCCTCCCTTTGGTCCCCACTTCACCTGGTTTGAGATCAGGTACCCTTATTGATGTTGTGTGTGCACACCCCCCTACCCTGGCAGTGTCCTACTACTGCCAATCCCTTTCTTATAGTATTATGGCAAATGTTCAGGATCTGCTTATGAGTGAGAACATGTGGTACTCTGATCTTTGTTTCTGTGATAGATCACTGAGCATTATAGACTCTAAATCCAGCCAAGTTGCTGCAAAGTCCACATGTTTGTCCTTCTTTGTGCCTGTGTAATATTCCATCATGTATATGTACCACATATTTTTTATCCAGTCCAGTTTCTATGGGCAGCACGATTGGTTCCAAGTTTTTGCTGTTGTGAACAGTGCTGCAATACACATGCGTGTGCAAGTATCTTTCGGGTAGAATGATTTGAGTTCCTCCAGGTATATTCCCAGTAGGGGGATTGCTGGGTCATACGGAAAGTCAATTTCTAGTTCTTTTAGGAATTGCCACACTGTTTCCCATAGAGGCTGAACTAGTTTGCATTCCCACCAGCAGTATAGAAGCATTCCCTTTTCTCTGCATCCTTGCCAGCATCTGTTGTTGTTTGTTTTATTAATGATGGCCATTCTTACTGGGATTAGGTGGTCTCTCAATGTGGTTTTGATTTGCATTTCTCTGATGATTAGTGAGGCTGAGCATTTTTTCATGTGTCAGTTGCCTGCTTGTATGTCTTCTTTTGAGAAGTGTCTATTCATGTCTTTTGCCCACTTATTAATGGGGCTGTTTGTTTTTTTCCTTTTGGCACATTTGAGTTCCGTGTAGATCCTGGATGTTAGGCCTTTGTTGGATAAGCAATTGACAAATATTTTTTCCCATTCTGTGGGCTGTCTTCCCACTCTTTTGATGGTTTCTTTTGCTTTGCTTTACTACGAGTGGGACTAGGGGGCTCTACTGTTGAACTTGTGAACAGAGCTAAAGGATCATTGCTTGGTCACTGGAACTTCCACACAGCACTTTGGACAGAGTGCTGGACCCTAACATGGAAAATTTTCAGTCATTGCTAAACTCTGTCCTGAGCAATGCGTCAAGCATACTGTATCCTGAAAGATTCGGAACAAAAACTTCTGGAGCCAAGGACATTTCCAAGTACTAAATCCTCAGTTGTAATGGAGGCGTCAAGCCTTTAAGGCCGGAGACCTTGCCTTTTGTGCTCCCTGGGTTGTGGAGGCAACATCCATCCTCAAAACAGAAGCCTGTCAGAGCCCTTGGATATACTGACAATACACTGATGAGAACTGAATGACCAATAAATTGCATATCTCCCATGGCCTGGTAGGTACCCTGTCTTGCTACTTATGATTCAAAACCCCTGTTTATTTGTATCAAGGACGGTTGATACTTTAATCATCAATAAAGTTTCAACAGCCTGCCATAAATTTTTTGTCAAAGAAGAGATAATGATTAGAACACTATAATGAAAGAGAATCTATATGTAGACTTACATCCCTGTTTCAAAGCTTCCAATGGTAGGGCTTGGAGGTTACTGCAAGAAGAACAGCCTAGCCAAGCAGAAACTTATGTTTTCTACTTTCAAAATTATCTGTGAATTGCTTGCATATTTTGGCCAAGATCTAGCACAAGCTCTTAATTTTCAATGAATAAAAAATTGAGTTTTCAGAGCAAATATTTTGGTAAGGAAATAGAGGACTGCACTAATATTCTCTCTGATCACAATTATAGATATCTTTCAGTAAGCGCTAACATTATATTAATTATTAACAATAAAATCCAACTGCTTAGTAATAATACAATCATAGTTACAATTTGTTGAGAGCACTGTGTTGAACACTTTGCATTCCTTATTTAATTTACCTTCTTAAGTAGATGGTATCTTCATTGGTTTAAGTAGACTGTTCCTCATTTCCAGATGAGGAAACTGTGGCTGAGTGACAGAGCTGGAATTCAAATGCAGAACTGTGTGGCATCAAAGTCACTTTTTTTTTGAGTCAGAGTCCCTTTGTCACCCAGGCTGGAGAGAGTGGCATGCTCACAGCCACTGCTGCCCCCACCTCCTGGGCTTAGGCGAGCCTTCTGCCTCAGCCTTCCAAGTAGCCGGAACCACAGGTGTGCGCCACCATACATGGCTAATTTTTTTTTAATTTATTGTCAAGACAAGGTCTCGCCACGTTGCCCAGGCTGATTTCAAGCCCGTGGGACTCAGGCAATCCCCGTGCCTCCACCTCCCAAAGTGCTGGGATTACAGGTGTGAGCCACTGCGCCCAGCCAAAGCCACTTTCCAACTCATCACAGTCTGTAGTGAGTTAAAAATAAGATGATTATAAATGAGATAATTTCTACAATAAGACAGCAAGCTAAGCGAGAATTAAATTTTCATTCTCATTTTAAGGATACCAAGGAGATACCCAGGAATCACTAGTATATTCTGATTCCCTGAGAAGATCGAATCTCAGCACTCTAGGACTGTCTAGAGTGGTTTAATAAGGTGACTTCCTTCCTACGGGTAGCATTCTGGCCAGGGGGCATTTCTAAGAGTCAGAGGTTTTGTAGAAGGAGAGCTTTTGGACAAATGATTGTCCAGGTTCCGGCTCAGGGATGTTGTATTGGATCGAAGCTCTGTTTCTGAGGAAGTAGTTACCTGCCTGGCCACCGTGGCCTACTGTTCATAGAATGCCTTCAGATGGTTTCTTTTAATTTATTCTTAGACAAGTTGAACGTTCTTATTTCCTTCAGGTATAGCCAAGAGTGAACAGAACACAGTGATACCCAGGAATAGTCATGGTTGTCCACTGAATGGTTATTGAAGTCCCATTTTGGAACAGGCACTGTATTAGTCTGCTGTGGCTCCCATAACAAAATACCACAGACTGGGTGGTTCAAACAACAAAAAGTTATTGTCTCACAGTTTTTTTTTTTTTTTTTTTTTTTGAGTTGGAGTCTCACTCTGTCGCCCAGACTGGAGTGCAGTGGCCGCTCCCGGCCACTGCAGCCTCGACCTGCTGGGCTCCGGCGATCCTTCCGCCTCAGCCTTCCGAGTAGCTGGAATTACAGGCATGCGCTACCACGCCCGGCTGATTTTTTGATTTATTGTAGAGATGAGGTCTCGCTGCCCAGGCGGGTCTCGAACCCGCGGGCTCAGGCAATCCGCTCACCTCAGCCTCCCAAAGGCGCGGGATTACAGGCTGAGACACCGAGCCCAGCTTGTCTCACAGTTTTGAAGGCTGGAAGTCCAAGGTGAAGATACTGGAGGCCTCCCTCCTTGACTTGCAGATGGCCTCCTTCTTGTAGTATCCTCACATGGTCTTTCCTCAGTTTATTGGAGCACAAACTTGTGTCTCTTCCTCCTCTTATAAGGACACCGGTCCTGTTGGGTTAGGGCTTTACCCTTAGGACTGCATTTAACCTTAATTACCCATTTAATTACCTGCTTTAAATACAGTCACACTGAGGGTTAGGACTACAAGATATAAATTTTGAGGGTGCACAATTCAGTCTATAACATCCTCCGTGCTGGGCACAAGGGATGTTACGGTGATTGAGGAAGAAACAGTCCCAACCCTCTATCAGTTTTCTTTTTTCTTTTTTTTTTTTTTTGAGTTGGAGTCTCACTCTCTCGCCCAGACTGGAGTGCAGTGGCCGCTCCCGGCCACCGCAGCCTCGACCTGCAGGGCCGAATGAAGGATCACCTGCAGAACCGGTGATCCTTCCGCCTCAGCCTTCCAAGTAGCCAGAATTACAGGCATGCGCTACCACGCCCGGCTGATTTTTTGATTTATTGTAGAGATGAGGTCTCGCTGCCCAGGCGGGTCTCGAACCCGCGGGCTCAGGCAATCCACTCACCTCAGCCTCCCAAGGGCGCGGGATTACAGGCTGAGCCACCGAGCCCGGCTCTCTATCAGTTTTCATGGAAGAAAAGATAGTCTTAAAAAAGTAGCATAATCACAAAATGGCTAGTTCCATGACAAGGAATGCAAGATAGGAATTCAGCTTAGAACAAGTGACTCTAACCTTGCCTAAGAAGAAGGCTTTCCTGATGAGAGACTTTCCTGAGGAGGTAAGGCTGGAACTGAGATGCGACAAAGGAGCAGAATGAGGTTAGGAATGAAAAGTACGTGGGACTAGGAAGCAGAGAAAGCAGTGTGACCAGGACATGGACCCCTAAGTCTCAAGTAGGAACTTATTTTAAAAAATGTAAATTCCTAGTACTGCTTCCCAAAGATTCTGATTCAGTGCATTCAGGATGGGATCTAGGAATCTATGTGTTTAACAAGAGTATCACTTTCTTCTGGTACAGATGGTCCATGGATCACACTTTGAGAAAGTCCCATCTAAAGAGATAAGTTGCTGACATGTGTTACCTAGAAAAGTTGGACATCAAAGTAGTTCCGAAGAACTGCAATCCTGTTGGAATGTCTACCAGATTCAATACATGGGGTTGGGGTGCAACTTTCTTTTTTATTTTATTTTTATTTTTTATGGGGATAGGGTGAGACTTTCTTTCTTTTTTTTTTTTTGAGTTGGAGTCTCACTCTGTTGCCCAGGCTGGAATGCAGTGGAAAACCAGCGATCCCTTTGCCTCAGCCTTTCAAGTAGTTGGAACTATCAGCACACGCTACACGCCTGGCTAATTTTTTATTTATTGTAGAGACGAGGCCTCGCCAAGTTGCCCAGGCTGGTCTCAAACCCACAGGCTCAGGCAATCCACTCGCCTTGGCTTCCCAAAGTTCTGGGATTACAAGCTGAGCCACCAAACCTGGCCGAGACTAACTTTCATTGGAGATACCATAGTAAATATTTTTCGTATATCAGTTCCTACACGTTCATAAAGCAATGCAACTAGAAGGGTCATTGTGAGTATCCCCAATTTAGAGATGAACAAAACAAAGAACAAAGGGGCTAGATATGTATCTAAGATCACATAGCTCATAAATGACAGAGCATGAACCCAAACCCCAGGTTTAAATGATGTTGCAATAAAGTGTAATAGCTAGCACTTGTATTATCGTGCTGACTGTGTACTAGGCCCTGTATTAGCTACAGATGCTTTCCCTTCTCGTTCATTAGATGATCCTTAAACCTTCATGTCTTAATCTGTTCTTGCTGTTATTATGAAAATATCATAAACTGAGTAACTTCTGAACAACAGAAATGTATTGGTTACAGTTCTGGAGGCTGAAAAGTCTTAGGATCTCTGGTAGGTTTGATATCTGGTAAGGACATGCTTCCTGAGTTGTAGGTATCCATCTTCTCCCTATGTTCTCACATGATGGAAAGGGTCTCCCTCAGGCTTCTTTCAGACCTTAATCCCATTCCTGAGGGTTCTCCCATGACCTAGTCATCTTACACTTCTTTTTTTTTTTTTTTTTGAGTTGGAGTCTCACTCTGTCGCCCAGACTGGAGTGCAGTGGCCGCTCCCGGCCACCGCAGCCTCAACCTGCTGGGCTCCGGCGATCCTTCCGCCCGGCTGATTTTTGATTTATTGTAGAGAAGAGGTCTCGCTGCCCAGGCGGGTCTCAAACCCGCGGACTCAGGCAATCCACTCACCTCAGCCTCCCAAAGGCACGGGATTACAGGCTGAGCCACCAAGCCTGGCTTACTTTACACTTCTTAATGCCATCACACTGGTGATTAGATTTCAGTATGTGAATTTTGGAGGAGACACAATCATTAAGCCCACAGTTGGCATTATTTGAACGGAGACTCTGTTGTTGACTCTCTACAAAAACCTGGCATGAGTTCTTGGATCTCATCCATTTCATCCAACAATTGTGTATACTATTAATCTTTATTGCTAAAAAAAAAAAATCTAAATTTCTTAGAAAATAAAATATTAACAACTCAGGACAGAGTCTGAATTTTCTAAGTAATGAACATTTCAACATAATATGCATCTCAATCCATCCCTGAACTTAGGAGGAATGTTTTTTAAAATTAAAGTTTATTTAAAAAATTGCTTTGCTCACAGAACACCTCGTGTAGTGTAAATAACTAAATAAAAATTGCTTTGCAAACTTTTTAAAAGCACATCACTGCCTTTTTGGATGAATCATATTTTTATCTTTCACTTCCAATCAACTTAAACATAATCTCTCAAGAAACCGATGGGCCAGTTGACTCTAAATGAGTTTGCCTTTCATGCAGTGTTGTTCCGTCCGCTTGCCACCGAAATGATTCCAGGTCATTCCAATTTATTTAATTAATTTCAGAGATGAAATTATTTTGCCCAATAACTAGAATGCTAATGGGACTTATTGTAATGGCTCAGTTCAGGTTTGTTGGTTTCAAAATAAACGCCTTCATTTCAATATTTGCCTTTTGGCTGCAGCCCGTTAACTGGTCACACACTGTAACCTCATTAACATCACGGCTTAATTGTAAGTTAATGTGCACCTAGTTTTTGTAAAGCAGGTTTCCATTTTACCTGCCAACTTTCCCCCCTCAAACGTATCTAACGGACGGATGGGTTGGTGTGACGTAATTCATACTTTTAGGCATCGTAGTTTTATTCATGCATTGATCATACACATTTGAGCTGCTTTTTAGAAGTTAGAATAAAGCAAGGAAAGTAAATTTCAGCTCTCTAGAGCGTCATTGTGGCACTGAGATTTGTGGATGTGTACTACATTTGTCTTTGGGGAGGTTGCCAGGAGTAAAGAAAGGACAATAGGGCCTCTGCAGAATCATCGAAGGCAGAATTAAAATCTGCATGTTAATAGCTTTCCTGCCAGTCACGAATAGCTTCATTCTTCACATCTTGGATATATAAAGCTTATTTCAAAATAAATTCCGGGGAGCGTTCAACCTGATTGAATCTGCTGTAAGCTCTGTTAATATATTTGTTCGAGTCACTTGCACTCAAAAGCTTTTTAGATAGAATATCACTTTTTTATATTATTCATGGTAATGTAATTCCCCCCTTTAATCTCTTCAGGGTTTCCCATTAAGTCATGATATGCGGTTCAGAGAAAGTTGGATCGGCCATTAATCACACTATCTGGACTTCTGTGTGTCTACTTTTTGTCCATCTCTTAAATCAGTCACTTGGCAGCAGCAAGACATGTGGCCACTCCAGACCATTTGATCGAAGAGCTCTTGTTAGGAGATTAGGCCACTAATCTGCAAGCCAGCTAATGGAAATCATTCTGGGCAACGAAATAAAACTGAACAACATTAGCAAAATCACTATGTATTATAGGAATCAAGTACATTCTAAATGACTTAATCCTACAGTTTAGATATCAAGCCTACGGCTAAAATGAACTTCTTAGATGATCTGAGATATCCAAATACCTGTAACATGTATTTTGTATGATGTAAATAGCACAGGATACCCGTCAGAGGTAGGGAATCTTTAAAGGATTTCTTATTTGATCGGGCAAAATAAACAAGGACATGGTAGATTGAAAAAGAGAGAAGAGAAGAAGAAAGAACTGAAACGTCTCCCCCTCCCCTGCCATGAAGGAGATTGTCCATGTTGAAAACACCTGGCATACATTCCATACATGCTTGTGATTATATTAAGTTACCTGGTATAAATCTAATCTTTATTTCAAAGATAGTGGTTATGAGACTTTAAAAAGTTCTTTGACTTTCTCTTTTTTCCTAAACCCAAATTAATAATTCATTAATATTGTCATTAAAAAGCTCTTATTCAATCAAAGAGCAGCACAGCTAGCCCAAGTATTTAAGAGTTACAGAAAAGAATTTTCAGGTTCTGTGGACTTCGTAAAGGGCTTATTGATAAATGTTTTTGTCTTTGTGGCTCATAAGGTATTCATCACAACTACTAAACTGTGATGTCTAGTGAGAGCAGCCATAGATAATATGTAAACAAATGGGTTTGGTTGTGTGACAATAAAACATTATTTACAGAAACAGGCGGTGGGCTGGATTTAACCTGTGGGTTGTAGTTTGCCGGCCATTAGTCTAGGGCACATGTGTCTCTGGGAGATATGATTTCAAAAATCATTTTCTTCTTTGATTTTCATGGTTTAGGAACATGATATTTTCAAGCATGGATGAATGCTCGTCTTTTGAATTTTCATTTTTATCTGACACAACTCCAAGCCCTGATACTTCTTGTCAAATATCCTATTCCTTGACCCTGCTGGGAATGGCAGCAGAGCTTGGGTGGCTGGATGGTGGGAAGGCAGGAGAGAGCCAACTTGGAGGTGATACACTTTCTGTACTTCAGTAACTTGGGAAAGTCAGGAGTTTGGAATGAACAGGGAGATGATGTAACTTGACACTTGGCTGGGGGCTCAGGATTCACTGATAAATCTGTTATAAGGAGTACATGACAGAGTCTTGAGAAAAGATGTTGTATGTTAGGATCCTGAGTAACAGTCAATATATGCCATGACACTGATATTATGAAATCATACTATTGATTTTGGAAGAAACCTAAAGAAAACCGAATGCCCCCAATCCATTTTCTAGGCGTAATTTAGATGTCTTTTTTTTTTTTTTTGAGTTGGAGTCTCACTCTGTCGCTCAGACTGGAGTGCAGTGGCACGATCCCAGCCACTGCAACCTTGACCTGCTGGGCTATGGCGATCCTTCCGCCTCAGCCTTCCAAGTAGCTGGAACTACAGGCGCGTGCTACCACGCCCGACTAATTTTTTGATTTATTGTAGAGATGAGGTCTCACCAAGTTGCCCAGGCAGGTCTCAAACTCGCGGGCTCAGGCAATCCACTCACCTCAGCCTCCCAAAGCACGGGATTATAGGCTGAGCCACTGAGCCCAGCTGATTCTCGTCTTCTAAACTTCTGTATATCATTGTCTGAATTTTCCCAAGGAGGAGGACTAGTGATTTTTAATTCATATTTATTTAAATCTTTAACCATACAATTCTAGTAAGAAAATGGGAGGCCATCTCCCAGATTTCTTGGAGATAAGGACTTCCATGTTACAATTAATTGCAAGTGCTGGAATGTTCTAGGAAGGCCGGGCTAAGGTGGTCAGTTACTGCCACTTATTCAGAGGAAAAGAATGAAGAGCCTGTCTGGGAGCTGTTTGCTCTTTGAGCCTCTGCTTTGAATGGTGACTTCTGCAAGGCAGGCACTTGCAGCCTCTGCTTCTCAGATCAGACAGGCAGACTGAGGAGCACTTAACGCCCCAGCCTCCCGTGACGTGCTTCTGAAAAGGCAGACTCCGGCTTCTTCCATCATCTTTGTTTGTCTCTGCCAAGACGCCAGGGACATGATTGCTCTCCATTTTACGCTCGAGATCAAAATAAACAGAAACCACTTTCCCCTTTCCCATTCCAGGGTTAAGTGCCCAAGCAGGTGTTGTTTCAGTCTTGTGGCTTCCAGTCAGCAAAACCACCCCCCTTTGACCGGTGACAGCAAAGACTGGGATACTGTGGGACCTGGATGGGGAAGGCTCTCTGCAGTGTTAACAGAACCAGCACTTAGTAGGGGCCCTGCCATGCCTGGCTTCCTAACACACATCCTTTCTTATGCGCTACCTGGGGCTCTCTCTGGAAGGCAAAGGATGCGGAGGTCACTGGCAGGGTGACCCCGAGACAAAGGCACTCTTCACAGGGACCCGGAACCTCACTGTAAATGTGACCTCCAATTAAGGGGGGCAGTGGGGTTAAGCTGTACTTGCTTAACCTCATTCCCCCACCCCAAGAGATTATGCTTGTAATATCGTTCTGATAAAGCCATCTCACCCTGTAAACCGTCATGTGATTTATAAAACCATCTGCTTCCATTCTGGGTGTTTTATTTGGCATCCAGGAGGAGAGAAGACACATCTGCACCTCCATAGCATCTGAATCTTAATGAATAAAAGCACCAACAGTTATTTAAAAGGGAATAGTATGGGCCTATTTATAGTTGGATACAGTTTTATAATCCAGCTCCACATTGGATATTTCCTGTCAATCACTGGAGTTAACTTCTCGGCTGGTTTTCTGAGTGAGGCAATGATGATCAGAGAAGCAACTGGGAGGGCCTGGGGACCCACAGGATGCTGAGCATTGCATGAGGGGGGGTCAGGTGTTCCCATAAGGAGTTTGTGCTCACACAGCATCCACGTGCGTCTCTGATGTTCATATCCCCAGCCCAAGCCCAAGATGACTTCTGCAGGTCTCTTAGCTATTTCTCTTCCAAAGAAAAAAGGATTTAAGCAGGTTAATCATTCCTTCCTTCCTGTCTTCATTCTTTATTCTTTCTTCATTCATGTTTCTGTTTTCCTTCCTCCCTCCCTCTGTTCTTTTCTTCCAGGTTTTAATAGGTTTTATTATTATTTAAGTATGGTGAGACCAGCAGGTCAGGAGATGACGGCCATTGACAGAATGGTTTGTTATACTCACAGATGCACCGGAAGCCACACAAGGAAGCACCAGCATTGGTCAGGAGGCAGCAGGAGATGGGGGAGAACTATGGGCACGAGCTTTGATTATAGTTTCAAGAAGGAAGGGGTGAGGTAGGGGAAGCAAACTGAGAATTGGCTAGTTTGGGTCATCTCTACAGGCTCTGGGACACAGGCGTTGTCTCTAGCTGTCTGATCCATGGCCCTGGGGTGATTGGGCAGGTAGGAAGTGGCCGAGAGTATGAGCCCAATAAAGGAGGTGATGAGGTGTGCCTGGATTGGTTGGTTTGCATTTGAACAGTGCACTCATGGGTGAGTTGTTTACTGTCTCTAGGAATTGGCTAGAACTCCATAAAGAAGGTGTGTTGCCCAAATAGAAGGAGGGGCTGGGTGTGGCCAATAAACATGACTCAAACTTGACCTTGACAGAGAGTAGTTCCATAGGAAGATGTGGGAGTGGGAGGAGAGGGCATGGGGGAGACAACAGGGTAAGCAGGGCAAGCAGAGTCGCTGAGGTGCTGGTGACCTTGGTTCCACAAGTCCTGCAGACACACCTGGTGGCAGTATTGGTGGTCACAGCTGGCACTGGGGAGAGTGGTTACACAGAGAGCTTCTATATGGCCAAAGTTAGAACATGGGGGTTTGGGAGAGCAAACCCCCTTAGCCTGGTGTAGAGAGAAAATTCTAGAAAGGTAGAATGTAGTAACACAGTAGAGGGCTTTGATGGCCGACTGGGGAGTTGAGCCAATTTCCTGATGGCATCTGACAGGCATTAAAGCAGGGAGGCAGCAGATCAGAGATTTTAAATTAATGCTTGGAGTACAATATGAGTTGGTGGCAAGTAACAGGCCAAACCTAACAATGTGGCACCTGCCTTCTCTCTTAGCATCCTCTTGCTAACATGCAGAAAAGCAGGAAGGTAGTCTGACCTGGGGCAGGAGGAGAAGGGTATGGGGAGGGCTTGATGGCCAGCCTGCTGCACGTGGTCATGACAGAAGGAAAGGGAGGGGAAGTGCATTTTGGGATTTTCACATGAGTGCTACAAACCCCTTAAGCTCCATACAGCAAAACCCAGGGTATGAAAACAACTCTGGGCCAGGCTCAGTGGCTCAGCCTGTAATCCCAGGGCTTTGGGAGGCCGAGGTGAGTGGATTGCCTGAGCCCGCTGATTCAAGACCCGCCTAGGCAACCTGGCGAGACCTCATCTCTACAATAAAGAAAAAAAAAATTAGCCGGGCATGATAGCATGCGCCTGTAGTTCCAGCTACTTGGAAGGCTGAGGCAGAAGGATCGCCGGAGCTCAGCAAGTTGAGGCTGCAGTGGCTGGGAGCGGCCACTGCGCTCCAGTCTGGGTGCAGAGTGAAACTCCAACTCAAAAAAAAGAAAACAACTCTGGCTGATGAGTTGATAGAAGTAGTAGATAGATACATACATACACATACATACACACATACAGAGACATACAGCTAAAGACAATATATATTCATATATTGCGTGATATATGTACATGTACGTACACACACATTCAAAGATATCTGCCTTTGAACAAAAATTCCAGAGGACAATAATTTTAGCTTTTAAGATCATAATATTGAATGGGACCACTGAGATGCCCTAAGGCAGTCCTCCATTCAGTGCATACAGATTTGGTTACTCAACTCCCTTCTCTATTTTCTGAGTCATGTAGGCTCTGGACTCCCAGAAGCCCACTGCCCACTGAAAGCCTCTGACTCTGAGTGGTGACCCAGTGCTTTCTGAGGACAGACGTGGGACCTGGTACCAGAGACGATCTGTTCCTTTCAAAGGAACTGTAAGTTTTACTCAAGCATTAATTTTGCTGCATAGGCAGGCTGTTCTCCCACAAAGCACTGACTAAGAAGAAACAGGGGCCCAGAAAAACCAACAGGGCCTGGCAGACAGCGTATGGCTCCTTTACCATTTAAGTTTCTGAGGAATGTGGAGACATTGGCAGGGGCCGGGAGGGTTTAGAAATTCTTCTTTCTTTCTTTCCTTTTTCCTTGTTCTCTCTCTCCTCCTCTCTCTCTCTCTGTAATTTTAAACTATAAGTATAGTTATTGCTATGAATTTGCAAAAAAAACCCCAACCCTCTAGCTTCTCATAATTCTCATCAGGGTATGTGTATTTCTAAATTTAAATGTATTCTCCTATGCTGTCTGGGGAAAGGAAGCATTTTTCAGCCAGACTAAAAGAAAGTAAAGGCATTTCCTTTTATTCTCTTACCCGTATTTCCAAAAACTTTTCCTTAATATTTTACACTACACTTGGCACAGTTTTTGTTGAGTAGCAGGAAGGCAATGGTAAGTGGCATACAGCTGCATCTTTGGGCCTTTGCAAATTCCTTATTCTCTTTGCACCTTGGTATATTCGTCTGAATAATGGGGACAGTAGCATTGTCACAGAAGCTCAGGATTTCTCTGAGTATTCACCAAGATAATAATGTGGAAGTGGGCCTGTTACACACTTCCCACTAGGGCAATGCCACTTATTTTTACCAATATTATCGTTGATGTGGTTATTCCACCCCAGAAGGGCCTTTTCACCATCTGACCAAGGCAAAAGAGGTGATATTTACTCTTTGGACTAGAAACAAAACCCTCCGCAATTCCAAAGTACTTCACATTTGGACTAATTTTACTAGGAACTCAAGGAAACTTCCTGATTTTGTCCACAAATGCCGAAGGAGGACTCTTCTGAGCGATGCCAAGGAGAAAAATGAGAATGCCAGCTTAAATAAATGTTATCACAATCTCTGCAGAATCGTGATGTCTCCGATTTTTAAAAGTGTCTACTACAGGGTATTTATTATTCAGTGATAATAATAAATCGCTGCTTATGAAATCCAGGGACTCGAGTGTCGTGGAGGGGAGGAAGGGAAGTACAGAGAGACAGAGGTCCAGCCAGGCCTGGGCTATTAATCATCGCCCTCCATTATTTCCTGAAGATTCATTCATTGTTCCATAGGTACCTAGAGGGTCAATTAGAGACCACAGACAGGCTTTTTCAAAGACACAGGAGGGTCAATTAGGCCCTCCTTATAATTTTCTGCTTTAACAGCAAATGCCAGCCTATCGTGCATCAGATGCAAGGGAGTTTGGAAATAAACAGGGTACTTTCCCTCCTCCTTTAAAAAGAAAGAAAGAAAAACCCAACACGGGAAGTGCAGGCAGTCGGCGGTTGGGAGCACTTGGCTTTCTGACTGTCAGGCTCCAGTTCAAGGGAGGCAAAGGGGATTTTATCACCGACAGAGACTTGTGGGGAGCAGAGTTCTTGTGGGGTCAGAGCACCAGGAACAGTCAGGGAATTTCTATGATGGAACGTTCTGTTCCCATATCTGAGGTGATTCATTTATCTTGGATGCTGTCTTAACGACACTGGCGTGAGAGTACAATTAGAAAGTGTCTACAGCCGAGAGGGTATCTAAATCAATTGCAGCAGAGAACTGGACGGGCGGGTGGTGAGTCGCCATGCCCACCACTAGCTACTGTCCATGTGCAGGAAATGCACCAGTGTGTGATTTTTTTACCACACTGCTTTTTATTTGTATTCTTTGGGATTGGCAAACATATTTTGAAACACGCTATGATTAAAAGAAGCAGGGTATTATCCTAAGTGAGGAGCAGAGAAGGACATGTGGAAGGGTGACTATCAAAGGTCCACATATCCCAATTTCTGCTTCCTTTTGGAAGTGGGCTATTAGATTTTGACTCTGTTCATTTCCGAATACCTAAGCTTACTAATTCAATAAAGGGCCAATTATTATTATTTTTACCTTGAAACCCTATCTACTTATCTACCGTCCCACAGAGATTTGGAAGCTAAAGAGAAATGCTTTTAACATGTGAGAAACCAGTTCCAACTTTAGTGATTTTTACCCCCTGGCTCTTGGTAATACTTTTTAGCTCTCAGTTGTCAAATTCATTCAGCAAATGTTTGCATGTGCAGGCGCTGTTGTAGGTGTTGGGGATATAGCCAACAATAAACGTCAAAACCCCATGCTCTTGGGTTCTGGAATGCTGGGGCCCTGGGCTTCTGGGGCATGTTCCCCTTCCAAGTCATTTGTCCTATATGAATTTCCAAGAAGGGAATGGGACTAAAGCTGAAGAGAATGAACTTGTGTCTTGGTGCCTTTGCTAAAACTGATGAAAGTTGTCTTATTTTTCATTTTTCCCAGAAAGAACACACCCATGAGCATGCCTCTAATCCAGAAGTTTTGTCTGTTTTGCTCACTGCTGCTTTCTCAGAGCCTGGAACAGTGCCTGCCATGTGGTAGAGCCTCAAGGAATGTCTATTGAGTGACTGAGCATGGATGTGAGGGCTGGGCTCATTCCAGGCCTTCAGAGAAGATCGCTTTCACCCCTGGGCAGCTTCGGCCCTGGCTGCCTCTGCCCTGGAGGTCAGCTTTCTTTTCAGTGCTTTTGCCTTCTGATCCCTGGATGCGAAACAAGAACATTTTCTAATGTTTGGACTCTTCATCTCATTGCCAACTCCTATCTTAAAAGTTGCAAATTGGTGGCTTACAGATGTCTTTGGTTTGGCCTGCCGAAGCTTGTTTTGTTTTATTTTTATAATGAAATCAATTAGTTGCCAACATTGTAAAAATTGGGAGACTTCCCATCAAAATTGGGATTTCCTGCTTCTCTTGAAAAAGCAGACCTGGTATAATTTGCCTGCATTTGCATCTGGTACCAGTTTGCTGGACTTGGGCAGTGGTTGCCCCTCTTTCACTGGGACATGTGTGCCCTCTTTTTCCATAGTACCCATCGGCCCACTTCAATCATTATTGAAATGGTCCAGCATCCCCAGCACTGGAGTTTACAATTACATGAATTCATTTGCCTTTCCACTTGCACCCAACTGCTGTGGTGGTTTGTCATAGGCTTCTCTGATTCTAACCTCCACTTCACTGAGCTGACCTCTGCCAGTGTCACCACCCCTCAGATTGTGCTTGGCTAGGTCAAGACTTTGTATATGCACATCTTTCTGCCTAGAATGTTCCTTTTCCTTCACCAGACTAACTCTAGCTCTTCTGGGAGACTTGCCTGAACTCTGAAGCCCTTGTCTATATAACCTTCAGTCTGAGATTGCATCCTCTTTTGTTCCCAAACTACCCTTGACAACCATGATCCTACTGTGGTTATCAGCTTACCACTCTGCTGGCCATCCCAGACTGCCACCCCACTGACTATATGGACTTTGTTGCTCATAGTCATATTTGGGGCATCCAGACAAGATCTGGTCCCTGTATAGAGGACATATAGCCCAGTCTGGCTGGAGCCTAGCTTGGGAGAGGGACAGTGATGGGGAAAGGTGAGCCTGGAGATAAGGCTAATGTCCCCAGATCCCTCAGGATTCCCAGCAGATTCATTATCTTATCTTCATAGCCATGGAAAGCACTGGGAAGGTGTATGACTGTTGTGTTATCTCAGACATAAAAAGGGGATTAAGCATGCATTTTAGAAGGAGCTCTCTGGCTTCAGCAAAGAAGGATAGATTTGCAAGGGTCAGAACTGACAGCAGGCAATCTCTTATTTTAGAATCGTCCAGGCAAGAGACCATAGAGGCCAGAGCCAAGAGCGGATATAGAGTAAGACATGGCTATTGACTGAGTGTAGAGAGGCAAGTAGATCAAATCTTGGTGTGAGAGAGGATGAGGGGAGAGGAGGAATAAGATATTATCCAGTCAATGAACTTAGGAAAATAACTTCAATTTCTCCCCTTTTATCCCAAGCATTGCCTATGTCACCTTGTGAATATGGGTTCTTATTAAAACATGTCAGAAGCCAAGGCTCTGAGTGAAGCATAGGATTCTAAAGCAGCACTATCAGCAAATAGCTACTGGCTTCACTTTTAGTGTGCATATATTTTTGTGTATTTCATGCAGATTTTCTTTTCTTTTTTTTCTTTTTAATCCTCCTCTTTAAAGGAACCCCCTTTTTGCAGTAGTTTCTTAGTAGAGTCTTCTAACTAATGACCTTAGTCATGGGAATGGATAGCAGAAATAGACAAGACAGTTCCCAGCCCTTACCCTTACTCACCTTAGAGGTTCCAGGTGAACAGGCACACAACCACAGCTTCTATCCTCTTTCCTCCTCTTTATTTCATATTTGAAATAAAGAGTACTGTGAGATACTTTACGATCTGTTACAGAAAACCTAGTTGCCCAGCTTCCTCCTGAATCTACATTTTTCTATTATGTCTGAAATAGGTCTCAGGAGTTTGCTGTTATATTGCTTCTGAGAAATTAGTAACATTGAAAGGCTGTCATCTGTTTTAGCATAATTTTGGTTATAAGCATAAATTTACAAAGCCATTCTTTTTTCCCCCACCCCTCCTACAGTTTGGGAGATTATATTAGATGATATGTGATAGACAAAATACCTCTGGTAGAGCTTTTCTTCACTTAGTAGCTTAGAATAAGTCAGTGCTACGAAGCAGGTACCTTTTGGATCTGAAATCCTTCTTGCTTGTCTTTGAGGAATACATGTCAGAGAAAAATAACTTCAATAGCTGCTGATCCGAATTCACTGGCTAGAATATCATTATCATCATGGATAATGTTAGTGATAAATATTGTTTTGGAACCAATTCTTTAGTAATTAATTTTTTTAATGCTGCTATGGTGATTCAGTTTCTGTGTTAAGAATTTTGTACTCTGTTTTCTACTTTATATGACAGAAAAAAAATAAAAGAATTTTATACTCTGAAGGTATAGCCATGTGAGAGCCAAAGAAATAAGCAGAAAAGAATTTAATTTGGAAGCTGGGGTTGTTGTATGCTGCTGTTTTTGTTTTTCATTGCTGCGTAACAGATTATCATATACTTAGCAGCTCACAAAAATGTGCATTTATTAAATGCAGTTCTGGAGGTCAGAAGTCTGGATAGTGTGACTGGCTTCTCTGCTCAGGTTCTCGTGAGAACAAAACCAAATGTCACATGGAGTTAATTTCCTTCCTGGAGGCTCTGGAGAAGAAACCACTACCACGCTCATTCATGGTATTGGTGGAAGTCAGTTCCTTATGGTTGTAAGACTAGTGCCCCCATGTCCTTTCTGTCAGCAGGTGGCTGCCCTCAGCTCTGAGAGGCCACCCACATTCCTTGACACTCGGCTCCCAGCCTCTCCGAAGCCAGCAACAGAGACTCTCTTGTGCATTGAATCCCCCTTGTGCTTTAAATCTCTCTGACTTTCCTTGACTCCAGTGTTTAGACACAGATTGAAACGGCTCATGTGACTAAGATAGTCTCTTTATCTTAAGGGCAACCAATTTGGAGCCTTAATGAGCATCGGCAAAATCACTTCAAAACAGTACCTAGATTAGAGATTGACTGAATAACTGGAAGCCATATGTACACCATGGGCTGGGGAATCGGGGAGGCCAACTTAGAATTTTACCTATTAAAGTTACTTTTTTTGTTTTAAATAATAGAAAACAAAGCCTAGATCTTTGTCAGAGACTTTTTCCAGTGGCAGAAAGTTTAGTATAAAAGAGAGGGAGAAGCCGGGCTCGGTGGCTCAGCCTGTAATCCCGCGCCTTTGGGAGGCTGAGGTGAGTGGATTGCCTGAGCCCGCGGGTTCGAGACCCGCCTGGGCAGCCAGACCTCATCTCTACAATAAATCATAAAATCAGCCGGGCGTGGTAGCCCATGCCTGTAATTCTGGCTACTCGGAAGGCTGAGGCGGAAGGATCGCCGGAGCCCAGCAGGTTGAGGCTGCGGTGGCCGGGAGCGGCCACTGCACTCCAGTCTGGGCAACAGAGTGAGACTCCAACTCAAGAAAAATAAATAAATAAAAGAGAGGGAGAAATTGAGGAAGACATAAAACTTAAAGAAAGGATGCTTAGGTAGAGCACCCCAGAGGAAATCAGATATTTGATTATGGATACACATGCCTTCAGTGGTGAGCCAGGCAAGTGGTTTAGCCTGAAGAGGCAGAATGAAGTTTATAAAGCTCATGGTCTTTGGCTGCCAGCTGATACCAAACTGGATTGAAAATGTCTGGCCTTGGCCGGGCAGGGTGGCTCACACCTGTAATCCTAGCACTTGGGGAGGATGAGGCAGGAGGATTGCCTGAGCCCAGGAGTTTGAGACCAGCTTGGGCAGCATGGCAAGACCTCATCACTAACGAAAAAAAAAAAATAAAAGGAAAATGATCTCTTGTACGACCTGATTCAACTCATTGTCTTCTCTGTGCCTTAATGTCTCCATCTAAATTGGTTGCTAGTCAGGATTATTATAATGATTAAGCAGTTGTAAATGGATGCTCAATTGTTAGCTCTGGTGAGGCACACAGTAGGCACTCAACAAATGTCCTAGCCCTTGTCTTTTTCTCAGAGTTGTCGAGACAGATCAGATGCTAAACGCTGGATTTGATTCAAGTGCTCTGGAAATTGCTACCTTCTCAAACTTTTCCATGGCAGAATGCCTACTGGAGACAGGAGAAGAAATAAGGGTCTCAGAGGTTTGGGGGTGTTGCCGCCAATTGTCATGTCACACACAAAATTCCTCTGAGATCTGATTTTATCTCAAAAGCCCATATACCATCTGTACCTACTCCTAATTTCAGCCACGTTTTGTGAACGTATTAACTAGTGTTTTCATCAGTTATCAGTTACAGTCACACCCCAGAAATGAATGTGTCTCCCCTTTGTTTTTCCTTTCCCTGATGTTGGGCAGGCCAGGGCTGGTGGGAGGCAAGCGAGGCCTCTGACCTCTCAAAGTTCATCCTGCATTTACTGACCCTCAACTTGTGGACTCCTTAAATGTTTGCCTTAGTGCCACACTTGCCCACATCTCAGGCTAACCCTGCCGGATGTATCACACACTCCCATCAGAGAGGCGTGGTAAAACACACGTGGCCCTTTGTCAGTTCCCCACATCTGGTCAGTGCCTGCATTCCTCTGAGGCCATCAGTACCTACTGACACTCTGATGGTCCGCTTTCCAGGGTAGAAAGCATGCGAGCCAGGAGTTGTGACCTTGGACGCAGGGAAAACCTTGTCGATGGATGTGCCAAGCTCTTCAGTGTCATCACAGAAAAGCATGAGCCTGTCCTGGAGACAGAGTCATCACATCCCGTAGCCTAGTGATGTGGGAGCCCCACGATAAGGAGGTGACACACAATCAGTTAATTACATAAAGAGAACTTGAGCAAACTCAACAGCTCCGCTTCTTTCCCTGCCATGTGCCACATAGATCCCTCTGAAAAGGATTACAGATGTTCTTTTTTTTTATCCCTCCCCCTATCTTTCTTTCTTTGCACCCAAGGCGCTCTGCACTTCAAGCTAAATATAATGTATCTGATTTCCCATCATACATACTAATCAGGTTTGAAAGTTGCCTTGTGAGGCTTTAAAAAGCTAGCCAAGAGCAGCGCGATTTCTCCAAAAGGATGTCTGCAATCAAGATGATTACATGGGAAAATAAATCATAATTTATATTGCTGAAAATGTCATTTGCAAAACACTCTGACAATACTTTCCTTTCAGTCTATTTTCCTGTGTGTGGGGTAAGTGCTGCCCCTTCTGCAACTTTCCTTTTATTTTATTCACTTATTTCTTTTTAATGCTGAGTATCATTGAAGCAATTGCAGTTTCGGGGGTGGTATGGGGTGGTTCAGGAACACAACTGACAGGCATCAAAGCCTTCAACTGAAAATACCAATGCAGAAGAGCTAATTCAAAGATAGGCTGTATTTAGGGTATAGGCACTCATGCGGGCAAACACGCACATGCTAATTTCCTCCTATTGCAATAGAACTTAAAGGTGTTGCCGGGCTCGGTGGCTCAGCCTGTAATCCCGCGCCTTTGGGAGGCTGAGGTGAGTGGATTGCCTGAGCCCACTGGTTCGAGACCCGCCTGGGCAGCGAGACCTCATCTCTACAATAAATCAAAAAAATTAGCCGGGCGTGGTAGCGTGCGCCTGTAGTTCCAGCTACTTGGAAGGCTGAGGTGGAAGGATCGCCGGAACCCAGCAGGTCGAGGCTGCGGTGGCCGGCAGCGGCCACTGCACTCCAGTCTGGGTGACAGTGAGATTCCAACTCAAAAAAAAAAACAACTTAAAGGTGGACTTTTAGAACCAATCTTTCACCCACCTGCCTTTGAGTTGAATAAACTATACTAAATTATCTAAGATAATTGATTTGTGATCTGATTCATTAATATCCCTTGGCTTTAAGAACTATCTCTACTTGTGTGTGAGTTGAAAAATTTTAAGTCCACTAACGCCCACAGTTTGTGTCTGGGGTGGACTGTAAAAATTGGCCACCACTTCTTCCCTTTCTCCCCTACGTGTACACCTGGGCATCATGAAATCGTAGGTCTTCCCCTCCCAAGGGAGAGTCTGTTTCTCCACCCCTCAGGAAATTTGCTTTGACCAATGGGGCATTTGTAAATATGGCACAAGCAGAGGCTTTAAAAGCACTTCTGCACTGGTGCCTGCCCACTTGCTGTACTTGGATCCCTTCTACTTCTGGGTGAGAATAAGCCTGGGCTACCCACCTGGGTGATGAGAGATGTGTAGCCATGTTGCCACATGGCCTCAACCTAGAGCCAGCCCACCCTAGAGGCAGAGTTGCCTGGCTGACAGCAGACACCTCCCCAGCTGAGCCCAGCCCAGCCCAAAGTGCTGACCCATAGAATCTTGGGCTGAAAATGAGTAGCTGTTGTTTTTAGCCTCTAATTTTTGGGATGGTTTGTTGCATGGTAAAATTGAATGGAAGCAACACTCACAAGTCTGACTCTTCACAAGCTGTTGTAAAGACATGAAATGTATAGTCATTTGTCCTTTTCTTCAGCTGTAGGCCTGGTATGTGGGAGAAGTCAGTTAACTGGTGAGTTGACCACCTGCTGGTGCCTTGGTAAGCGTTTTCTAACTCAGGAAACCTGAGCATTCCATAGAGGATGTTGAGTGTTAGAGGGGTATTCAAGAAATTGAGGATCCTTGGAAATCTTATTTCTCTCACAAGGATCAGGTGGCAGGGTCTACTGGGAGGGAATAGAGAGTGAAGTAGCACATAGAGGATTCAAGGGAGACCTTTCTCTGAGGCCCCATGTCAAGAAAAGACATTTTCTCCTAAGTAACCAGTTTCTTTTAAAATCTGAACTGCATGTTTGATAATGTTTCCTTCTTTTCTCCGGCCACTAGGGAGCTCAAAAACAAATTTTTAGTGCGTATTTCCTCACCTCCAGCAAAGTTATAGTACCATATGGTACCTCTTTGGTAACTGATTTAATTTGTTGTTTTAATCTATTTTTTTCTCCTTCTTCCTCTTTTTCTTTTGCTCCCTTTCTCCCTCTTTCTTTTGCCTGTCCTTTATTCTTTATATACAGTATTATGCATGTCATCTGAAATCCCCCCTCCTTTTTAACAAGGCAGGTAGAAAAGCAAAACAAAAAATAGATACACCATGAAATTATTTAAGCTCTAGGAACTGAGAGAAGAGTTCAGGAAGGTTCTTGGGTTGTTTCCTCCCCAACCATAGCTTGAGGGAGTCTCCCCTTGTCCATTCATTTATTCATCAGAGGAAACGTGGCAGAGGAGGAAGAACTCAGACTTTGGAGTCTGTGGTTCTGGGTTTGCATTCTGTCTTCATCACTGTATTAGTTTCTTGTTGCTCCTATAACAAATTACCAAAAGTGTTGTGGCTTAAAAGAAGGCCTATTTATTATCTTACCGTTCTGGAAGTCACAAGCCCCAAATCAGTCTCACCTGATCAAAGTGTTAGTAGGGCTGGTTTCTTCTGTAGGATCTGAGAGACAATCCATTTCACTGCAGATGTCGGCTCCTAGAGGCCCCTGCATTCCTTAGCTGGTGGCCCCTTCCTCCATCTTCAAACCCAGTAGCGTCATGTCATGTCATCACATCTCCTTTACTGACACTGTTTCCCTTGTCCCATCACATTCAACTAATCTGACCTCCTGCCACCCTCATATAAGGACCCTTGTGATTCCGTTAGGCATACCCCCATAATCCTGGGTAATCTTCCATCTCTAGGTCCTTAACTTTATCCCATCTGCAAACTGCCCTTTGCCATGTCGGGTGACAGAATCACAGATTCTGGGAAAAAGCATGTAGACATCTCTTGTGGGGAGTCATTATTCTGTTTACCACAACCACTAATTCTGGGCTTCAGGTTTTCTCAATCATAAAGCAGGAACAATAATGTCCTACAGGCTAATTGGGGAAGAAAAAGTAGAAGATTTATCAAAGGGAAGTCACTCAATGATTGGGGTCTTCCTCATAAAGCTGTCCAGGGTCCATCTCTCAGGACTAAAATATGAGCAAGACCATCACATTTTTCATCCACCTAACAGTTATTGAACAGATATATTTACACATTGAGTGTTGCTTTGTCTGTTTGGGCTGCTTATCAAGATACTGTTGAATGGGCGACTTAAACAGCAGATATTTATTTACCATAGTCTGGAGGCTGGGAGGTCCAAGATCAAGGTGTAGACAGATTTGGTGTCCACTGAGGCCACTTCCTGGTTCCCCGATGATGCCTTCTTGTTGTGTTCTCCCATGGGAGAGGATGGAAGGACTTTTGTCCTTTCTTTTCTTACAAGGACAATAATCCCATCATGGGGGCTTCCCTCCTCCCCCTTATGACCTCATCTAAACGTAATTACCTCCAAACACCATCACATTAGGGCTTCAACATATTGAATTTAAGGGACACACAAACAGTTCATGACAGCTATCTTACTCACATACTGAATCACATAGTGATTCAGAAAATAGCAAGTATAATGGGGAAAATGTGGTATCAGAATGAGGGGAGAACCTGGTGCCCAGAAATCAGCCGTACCCTTTTTGGCTGTTGCTTCTCTTTGATCTTCTGTGGCCATGTCTATAACAGGTGAGGTGCAGGATAGTTCTAGGAACAAAGGAACCCATCTACACCAAGGCTGGGCAGATGTAAGTGCTCAGAAACAGCAGGAAGGTGTGGTTTCTACCTCCTGAGACTTTGCAGACCTTTCTTCTTCTCTAGGTGAAAGCCTCATTGGACGTGACTCACAATAGCACAGTCAACAGATTGAAAATTCTAGTGGCACCAAAGTGGGCTTTACTTCCTCCTCCCAGAACTCCTGCCAGAAAGGTGGAGGCATACAGTTAATTGAGCCCCGATACAATACCAGGAATATGCATTTTGTGCATTATTTGATTCGTCAATCAGAGTAAGACGTGGCAGTCATCAGTTTCCAGTTGAGGGAATTGAAGATCAAAGGGTTACATGTCTGGGAATAGCAGTTGTAGTAGCAGCAATGTTGATAGCAATCGTGATAATAATTAAAGTTGTAGCAAATGCCAGAGTTATCATAGCAGAAACTAGCATTTATTGTGTGCTTTCTATGTGTCGGGAACTAGGCCGAAATTATACATTTGTTACTTGTTTATTTCACCCTGTGGAGTAAGTATGTTCACCATCCCCAGTGGCAGATGAAGAAACCAGGGCCCAGAGTGGTCCAGTAATCATCAAAAGTCCCACCCCGATGAAGGGTGTGATGGATAGAAGCTCAGTTGAAGTTCCCATCATCTCTCGACCCTTTCACAAGGCTGTGCGGGCTACCGGGGCCTTTCCTCTTCCACTCCCTAGAAGTGGAGTTTGTTTTGTTCTGGAAAGTTCCCACATTTAGCCCAGACTGACATTTATTAAAAGGGTGCCCTTTGCAGCATAACTAGGGCAAGGGAGGCCCGACTAGCTGTTCTCTACTGACTGTGGAAACTTCCACCTCATCCACACTGCCTTTGTGGCTGAGTTGGGGGGTGGGGTGGGGAAGGAGAAAGTTTTCTTCCCACAGCTGTGCCGACAACCCAGCGGAACCTCCAGCCAGGGTGGTCTCAAGGAGGCCCATTACCAGGCTGGAGTGACAGAGTGTGGCAAGCCCACGGCTCATCCTGTGTCTAATGGAACAGAAATGAGCACCCCGCTGCCCTTGTTTTCCAGTGGCTCGTCGGGGCGCTGCGAGGTTTATTAATCTTAGCGTATAATGGAAAATGCGTTGCCATGTTAAATCTCAAGCCACTGTTCACTACTCCGCGGATTGAAGGCGGCAGGAGTCTTTGTCTTATTTACACACAGTGCCTGCGAGAGACACTTAGGGCAGAGGAAAGCCGTCGTAAAAATCCGTGCAGAATTCCAAAGCATGCATTAATGCATGTGACCAGATGGTCCTAAAATATGCCACTTTAACCAAAAATCATCCTCTGAAAAACTCTTCTGAAGAACATCGACTGTGCATAATAACTGTCTTGAGTAGGGCCATAATTTTAGAAAATGAATGAGTTATGGGATGAAGATGAGGGAGGAAAATGGTTCCTACTATCATTACATTGTCCCTCCGAAAGCCTGCATGGGGAAAAAAAATCCGCCCAACACAAGAACCGTGGCACTACTTCGACCGTTTAGAATCTCTTTGAATTATTACTCAGAAATTGCTAACCACTGCTTTCTAAGTTATGTATTAAAAAAAAAATTTTAAAGGCTTTTAACTTCTTAAACACCAGAAACTACCGGCTGTATTTAACTGTCACAATATTAATACTAGTGTCTGCACGTGTGTTCTTAGCTTTGTTTTCTGCTTGTGTCTTACAAGTTTTAAGGGCTATCAGTAGCAGCTGCTAATAATCCTAACACTGTCATATGTACACTTGAGGTCTTATTATCCACTTTTCCCTTAGCTGTGTAAACAGATGAATAACCTACTTTGGATTTACTCAGATAGTGCTGTTGCCGACACCATGCACGTTGAGATCGGAGGTTCTCGGGTGTCAGCCTCTCAGGGTAACTCATTACAGGGGGAGTGGAGAGCACTTCCCAGACAAGCCATCACCTTGGTGCAGGCGGAATTACTGAATAGACCACTTTGTCTGGGAATGCTCAGGTTTGCAAACCATTGTTTAAAATTATGAGACCTGGGGACTTTTAAAAAAGGAAACCTATGTGCAGAAATGGGACTTTCCTTAGCAAAGATGTTCTGTTCCCCCCACACCACCGACAAGAGTCAGAAATGGAAAAAGGGCTTCTTTATCTCTCTATATTAGGTGTGATTAAAGCAAGTGGGTGCATTTTCATGCATTAAAGCAGTTTTCCTGCTTAAAACTTCCTCTTTCAAAACACTGTTCAAACTCTACTTCCACATTTGAGTGTGTTTAAAATGTTACCATTTTTCTGGCATTCACCTGTATGCTTTTCGGTGAGTCGTGTCTTCTAATCTATAACATACCTTTTAAGGAGCAGTTGAGGGGAAGAAAAGAAAAATGTTAAATGTTAATGATTCCTTTTCTAACTGCAATTTTGTCAGCTTCGTTTTGTACATATATGATTATGAAGCAATTTGCATGAAATTTACACCTTTTCAAATTTTGAAAATTGCCTTGTTGAAAAAGAATCACTGCACTTCTCAATATCACACTGATTAATCACAGTTATAGAGTAGACATAACATTTTTATTAAACTCTCAGTGAGCAGGAAAATTAGCACTTCCTGCAATAACGATACTAATTTCATTAGTGAACGTTTTCATTTATAAAGTGGTTCTTCCTTATCTTGAACCTTTTATCCTTTTCTTATTGACCAAAGAGAGGGCATATCTTTGGGAGCTGGTAATAAACCATATTCGTAATATGATGTGACCTCATCGACAAGCTGCTGCTTCTAGCTGATCATCTTCCTTGATCATAAATATCCATCGGTACCTCTTGTCACATGGTGCTCTTTGAGCGTCCTCTTTGAATTTCAAATGTGATAAGAGATGGTTTTCATCCTTAAGAGCTTGCAATGGAATGGTTATTGGCAAGATCAAAACTCTAAAACTATCAGGTGTATATGAAGATAAAGAAAATATAGTGTTTTGTTGCTACGTGTTCATATAACTTCTTTATTAGATGCTTATAATAAAGGGCGAACAGATGAGAATGCAGGAAAGACTCGTGGCCCTATTTGCCTGTTTAGAAATTGAACTATGCTGGCCCGCTGTGGTGACTCACATCTGTAATCCCAGCACTTTGGGAGGCCAAGCTGGGAGGATTACTTGAGGCCAGGAATTCAGAACCAGCCTGGGCAACATAGTGAGACCCTGTCTCTACCAAAAAATAAAAAAATATAGATAAATAAATAAATAGAGATTGTACGTGCAAACAGACTCAGGGGAAACCAGTAAAGCAAAGATAAAGCCTATTAAGGACCTAGGGCCAAGGTGCTTTATTTATATGCATTTAAAAGTTCACATTTAAATTTCCAGTTCCACCACCAAGTCCTTTTTGAAATATAGTGGTAGATAAACTAATGCAATAATTATTTATCTTCCATTTTCCTAAGAGAAGCCAGTTACTGCTCAAGGAGCTTAAAGGTAAACCTCACACGAACCAAGTGTGTCCTCCCACAGAGTTTATATTCCAAATGCGGGAGCCAGGCAAGAAGCAAATAAATACCCAGATATAATTTTGTCTGATGGCAATGCGTTTTCAAAAGCTAACAGACATGGTTCTGAGTGAGATGAACAGTGGGGCTGGAGGAGGGGCAAGTTCTGGAAAGAGTGCCGGATGAGGTCTAAGCTTCACAGGGGAGAAGGGGCTGGCAATGGAAAGAGCCAGAGGAAATGTGTTTCAGTCAGAAGGCACAGAGAGTGAAAAGGCAAAGACTATTCATTGCTAAAGAGATTGTGTTGACCAGAGGACTTGTCCATGTGACCTGAGACTTTTAAATTTAGAATTGAGGTCTATGTTTGAAGGGAAATGTTGATCCTTTCTTGTGCCTATGTGGGAAAGCTGTATATATTCAAAGCAGAAGAGAAATGTACATTTCTGAAAATCCGCTGAGAGAGAAAGTGGCAGCAACAGATCCTAACCCCGGTGACCTTTTCTTGATGTGTCCAATTTTGTAAATGTGTTGATTATATAGCTTTTTATATGCCAGTGACACTTAGAAAGGTAAATTACTTGCCCAAGGTCATACCACCAGTAAGACGCAGGAGCCAAAATTAATCATATATAAAGTTGTGAAATTTCCCATTAAATATACATCTATATATTGCATTATATATGGCATGCGTTATGGCTTAATAGGCACACATTCATTTGGCTGCATTATGGTTTAACTTTATTAATAATGTTTCATGAGCTGAGATCTTATTTTACCAACTTGGCATATGGACTTTTAAAGGGCTGATGCCTGTCTTAGAAATCTGACCGTCCTACAAACAGTATCATATTATTGAAAACATGCTCAAACTCATTAGTTCGAAGGCATTGCAGTTACAACATGAGAAATTATTTTATACTCACCAGATTGGAAATAATTAGGTAGTCAGGCAGTAACAAGTATTGGAAAGATATGGAGAAACAGGACATTTTATACATTCCTGTTGGGAGTGTCCACTGCTCTAACCATTCTGGAAAATAGCCTGGTATTCCCTAATAAAGCAGTCTTTAACAACCGATGCAGTTTCATTCCTACCAACATGCCTTTGAGAAACTCTTGAGAAGCAGGAAAAGTTCAGGGATGCTTCTGGCATGTTATTTGTGACAGCAAGAAACTGAAAAGTCCCCAAAGGCCATCTACAATACAGTGAAGTCAGTGGGGGCATATTGACATAGTGGAATACCAGATAGCAGTGAAATGGATGAACTGCTGGATCCTGCATCAACACAGGAAACTCAGGAATGTACAGTGGAATTTAAAAAGCCATTACATACATATCTACAGTGCAATTCAATTGAGAGAAAGTGTAAAATGTAGGTAAAACAAAATCTATCATTTGAGGATATGAGAAATTTTGATCAAACTATAAAGAAAAGCAAGTGAATGAATAACAAAAAATCCGAGCTAGTGCTTCCAGGTGGGTGGTGGGTGGGGCGGAATGGGGAGGGAGAGAGAGTGATATCATGGGGAGAGAAACACAGGAGAGGTTTTGGAAAGTTTTGTTCCTTAAGCTGAGTGATAAGTACCTAGGTTGTCATTCTATATACTCATATTTTAAGTGTGCATAAATTACTTATATGAACTTTTTTGTTTTGTGTGGCACATTGCATAGTACAGAATCTGCTTCCAAGATTAAAAAATTTGTAAATGGTCTAGGCCGGTGCAGTAGCTCATGTCTATAATCCCAACACTTTGTAAGGCTGAGGCAGGAGGCTTGCTTGAGCCCAGGAGTTCGAGACTAGCCTGGGTAACATAACAAGCCTCATCTCTACAAAAAAAAAAAAAAAAATCAGCTGGGCGTGGTGGCACGCACCTGTAATCCTAGATACTTGGGGGGCTGACGAGGGAGGATCACCTGAGCCCAGGAGGTTGAGGCTGTAGTGACCTGTGATCATGCCACTGCATTCCAGCCAGGTGGCAGAGTGAGGCCCCACCTCAAGGAAAAAAAAATAGGTTTGTACCTAAAACATGAATTCCATCTCAAGCTGTCTTTGCTGACTTCTTTCCTGAAAGCAACAAGAAGCCCATGAGAGTCTCGTGGCCAAACAATTTGCCTTCAAAAGCTACCATCTATGTTGTTACAAATGGCAGGATTTCATTCTTTTTATGGCTGAATAATATTCCATTGTATATGTGGACCACAATTTTTTAACCATTCCTGAACCTGGAGGGCATACATCATGCTAAGTGAAATAAACTAGACACAGGAAGAGAAATACTGTATGATCTCACTTATATATGAAAGTTAAAAAAAAAAAAGTCAAGCTCATAGAAACTGACCATACTAGGCATTTAGAAATTATTTATTTAGAGGACACTGGGCTGGAACAGCCCTATCTGCACACGGTCGGATGCACTGAGGATGTGGTGTTACATCTATCTAATACTCTATGGAACTACTGATGGATGCTTAAGAAACCAAGAGGATTTCTGCATGGTCGGCAAGACGCCCTAAATGATCTCATGTAGCCCAATCCTAAGATCCTGCGACTTCAGGATGGGCATTTGATCTTCTCCATTGCCTCTCTTAAGTCATACACTTGACAATATTCAGTGAGCACCTACTATGTGCTTGATACTGTTATAGATCATGATGCAGTTTTGAAAGTTTAACCAGAATAATGGGTAACACCCTCCTAAAGCCACTCTCTGGTCTTGATTATTTTTAGGACTATAAAGAAAAGTTTTATTAAATCGAATCACAATAAATCCATTTACTCTTAACCCAGTATGGTGAAGTTATCAACATGTGATGCCTGTCTATACTCTCAGTTGGAAAATGCCTAGATAAATACTGCAAAGGACATTTTTAAACATGTAAAAAAATCAATTTTCATAGGTTTACATCTCTTTACCTCTTTATATAAAACATGCTATATTAAAAGAGAGATTAAATTTTACTCTGTGGAGTAAAATGCAAACATAAAATTATTTTTTCATTTTTCAGAGCATGCACTGGATTATCATTTATTTATGAGGTTTTTTTAATCTAGAATATATGGAAATCTTTTCTTGAAGCACAATATAATATTGAATTGGGAATGTTGTCTGACAGTTTCCCTCTTACAGTTGCATAGAATGATTCTCCTGTATGAATTTTTTAAAGAAACTTCAATATACTCTGCATTTGAAAGGGGAGAAGTAATCGCCATAATCTTGAGGAATCTTAAATGGCCTCCCTTTCAGTTCTTCTGTGTTTCACCAACTTTTCTGCAACAAATAATATTTTCGTGATTTTTTTCAGAACTTACAAAATGTCTACTTTTCTTTCTTTTGTTCAAAATTTATGCTCCATAATTGAAGCTCACCTCCAAAAGACATTGCTCAGTTCAGCATCGAGCTCTGATGTGATTTCTATGTGTTCCTTTTGCATATTCTCCTTGTTTAGATGTGTTGCACTCTAAAATTAGGGCACTAGTATCTTTCATTCTCCATGAAGCAGATGTCTTTCCATTTCTGTTTCTTTAAATGTGTACTGTTGGCCAGGCGCAGTGGCTCATGTCTGTAATCCCAGTACGTTGGGAGGCCAAGGCAGGAGGATCACTTGAGCTCAGGAGTTCAAGATCAGCCTGGGCAACACAGCAAGACCTTGTCTCTACAAAAATAAAATAAAACAAAATAGCAGGATGTGGTGGCATGTGCCTATAGTCCCAGCTATTCAGGAGGCTGAGGTGAGAGGATTGCTTGAGCCCAGGAGGTCGAGGCTGTGATGAGCCATGATCATACCACTATACTCCAGTCTAGGCAACAGTGAGACTCAAACTTAGAGGGAAAAAAATGTGTGTGGTGAAACTACACAATTATGGATGTAGGTACCACATAAAAATGTTACCTTGGGCTTCTTCATCCTTTCTCAAGAGTCTTTCCAATGCTAGCTCTTCTGTGCCACCCCATGGTATCATTTGACCATTTTTTTCTAGAACTTTTCTAGAACTTGACCATTATTTTTTCTATCTCATTTTCACTCAGTGTGTTAGCTATTACCCACATAACAAACCACCCAAGATGCAGTGATTGGTCTGTAGGTTGCCTATGGTGGTCTTGTTTCACCCATCACATTCTGGAGCTTGAGCTGAAGGTAAGTGATGAGATAGGATACATTCTTCCCATGGTGCAATTTAATCACCCCCAATGTCTCATAAGGGCTAGATTTACCTAGACTTAACATAGTCCATCACTTTTTTTGGCCAAAGCCATTTACATGTCCAAACCCAACCTCATGTGGGGATTTTAAGTGAGAGGATGGAAAGTGAGTATTTGCTGAATAGACTTTTGGATTAGGTCATAGCAGTGGTAGGATATATACATACATAAATATATAAGTATGTTTAAAACCTTGTTTAGATTTTAGTCTCCTTCATGATAGAGCCTCCAGCCTCCAGCCTTTGTCCCCTAAATTCCAGCTCTGAGTAAAGTGTGCTATGACCCTGAGCTCATCATTTAACTGGCTTACCTTTTATCCAATTCCAAATTCACCAAGAAGGAAGTTCATGCAGCCCTGGGTAGGATTCCCCACTTTGGAGCCAGACCAGCTAGAGTTCAGGTCCAAACCCTTCCACTCCCCAACTTTGGGACCTTGGACAATTTCTTTACCCCTTCTGAGTTTTGGTTGCTAAATCATTTAAATGGGAATGACTGCATTCACGTTCATCCTTTTCCCCTTCATGAAGACATTCAAATAATCCCTGGTCACAGCCTGGGATGCCACATGTTGGCATGCTCCTTGATTACACATCCTAGCAGTCTTGGGGAAGCTGCCACATCATGAAGAATCTTTTCCCTGGGAATGTCAATGATATGACTTCCAATTTAGTACTTGCACAGGTGACCTTGTTTGGGCTCATGCCATTGATAATTCAGTTTCAGGATTTTATGTTCACAGAATATATTTATTTATTTATTTATTTATTTTTATTTTTTTAGTTGGAGTCTCACTCTGTCACCCAGACTGGCGCGCAGTGGCCGCTCCCAGCCACCGCAGCCTTGACATACTGGGCTCCGGCAATCCTTCCGCCTCAGCCTTCCAAGTAGCTGGAACTACAGGCGCGCACTACCACTCCCAGCTAATTTTTTGATTTATTGTAGAGATGAGGTCTCGCCAAGTTGCCCAGGCGGGTCTCGAACCCGCAGGCTCAGGAAATCCACTCACCTCAGCCTCCCAAAGCATGGGATTACAGGCTGAGCCACCGAGCCTGGCTACAAAATATATTTAAATATGGCTTTTGCTATCTATCCATCATATCCTTATGGACACAGTTCTTCTAAATAACCAAGACTTGCTAATTAATATTTTCATAAGAACATGTCTTGTTAGTCCAGATTTCAAAGAAAAACAAAATTTACAGCCTTTGTTTTTGTAGACACTGTATAATATAATTGGGCAGCATCACTTTGACCATCTGCTTTAGAAAGTACTTAGGTATAGTCTAATCTTAACACAAGACAATATACACTAGTGAAGTTGTTTATACTTTTTTTTTTACCTTTTTGACAATTAAAAATAATCTCCCACCATTAGATTAGTCTCTTGCCATTCAATTTTATATTTATGTATAACAATGTATGCTTACCAAATTATAGATTGTATGCGCGCGCACACACACACACACACACACACACACACACACACACTCGGGAGTCCTCCCAGAAACCAGAATTTATTTATAAAAAACTGTGTACTGATTCTTACATATTTAAACTTCAGTCACCTTCAAAGGACTCTCTGTTTGATGCAATACACTTATCAAGATGCTTTTTCCACTTCTCAAGACAGATTTTTAATTTATCAATTTTGATGTTTTTGCTCTTTTTTGTTTCACCTCTTGATATCAGTAAACGTTTCCCTTTAAGGACTTTTTTCTTTTCTTTTTTAAAATTAATTTAATTTGAAAGTTGTGGGATACAGCCGGGCTCGGTGTCTCAGCCTGTAATCCCGCGCCTTTGGGAGGCTTAGGTGAGTGGATTGCCTGAGCCTGCGGGTTCGAGACCCACCTGGGCAGTGAGACCTCATCTCTACAATAAATCAAAAAATCAGCCAGGCGTGGTAGCGCATGCCTGTAATTCCAGCTACTTGGAAGGCTGAGGCAGAAGGATTGCTGGAACCCAGCAGGTCGAGGCTGCAGTGGCCGGGAGCAGCCACTGCACTCCAGTCTGGGTGACAGAGTGAGACTCCAACTCAAAAAAAAAAAAGAAAGTTGTGGGATACAAGTCAGGACTGCACACATAAGTGGTTGAGGTACAGGTGAAATTTTTCAACGGGGGGAAAAAGTCGCTCAGGATGAGATCGAATAGGAGGAGGTAGGGCACCAAGGTCATGCTGTTTTTGGTCAAAAACTGCTGACCAGTTAGCACAGTGTGGGGCAGGTACATTGTTATGGTGGAAGAACCAGTCACCTGTTTGCCACAACTCGGGGCGTTTCTTCCACAAATTGTGACAAAACCTTCTCAGAACTTCCAGATAAAAACTTCGTTTGGCCTTTTGCTCTAGAGAAAAAAATTCCTAGTGTACTGCAGGGGGCCTACCCCCCAAAAGGCAATTCAGTTTTGGGGGGTTCTCCCGGCATATTTATGTGTGTGTATGTGTGTGTATACACACACATCAAATTTTAAAAATTAGATACATAGGTAGTTGTTATAAACTGTGTGAAGAGAAATTTATTTCCAGCTATGGGTCACTTGGAAAAAGATTAATATGGTGTATCAGCATTACAAGTAAATGAAAATGTATACAACTTTGTGGTTTTCTGAAAGCATGGTTTTCTGTGTGGCTTCCAGAATTGCATCCCTTACACCTGAACACGTGTTATATGCATCAGAGCATCTGTCAACAGGTTTAATGATGGGGGCACATCCCCATAAATGAATATCACTTGTAATGCTGTGATAGCTTTGCTGATTGTTTATATTACTTATGAGCTTTCTTGCTTTTCAGAAACCTCCATCGCAAAAGAAGTAATAACAATAATGTTACATTGTAGCCATTTTTATAATTTCTTTTTTTTTTAATATTGTCAGCCACTCCATCACATTTGGTCTCTTATTTTTTCTTTTTTTTTCTTCTCTTTCTGCTGGGGTCTGGGAGGTGAGTGGTGTTAAAAATCCATTTCATGATTCAGTAAAAATTATGAATTTCCTCTTTGTGGATGTTACTTTAGCACCAGGAATGAAAGGACAAGATTTGCTTTGTTCTTAACTCACAGCTTTGTCATAAATTAATTGCAGTGGAATTACAGAATGTGTTGAGGGTATGGACAACATAGGATAAGAGGTGGGAGAAGGAGCCCAGGTAGGCTCCACAGACGTAGCGATGTCTGAGCTAAGTCGAGAGGCAAACAGAGTTCACCAAAATGAGGAGGAGCCCCCAACCTGTGGGATCACAGGAAGGGACACGTGTGAATTAGTCTTTTAATGGAATATAAGCCAGGGGGTAGGAAGCCTCACAAGACAAGGCTAGTGAGAGAGAAGGACCTTAAGAGGGGGCAGTGGTGGGCAGTGGGGATGTGGATTTAATATTCCAGTCGCAAGGGGAAGCTGACCAGGCAAGTCCTATACTCCCAGGTGAGGAATTTGAAAGCTGATGAAATCCCAAAGAGCATTTCTCTCCCTACAGCATTCCAGATGGAGAAATGAACTGAGAATTATTTGAGTCTCCACCTCTTCTTCGTTTAAAGAAAACAATTACTGTTTGCCTTGCAAGGTAGTTGTAAGAACTGAAAAGATGGAATAATATAGTTAAATCCCATACAGTAATACCTAGAACATGTGCTTGATGACTTACTGAAGCCCAAGGAAAGTGTACCCATTTCACTCCAAACCAGACTTCAGTTCTAAATGCTAACATGCAGGTGGCTGGGAGGGAGTCTGTGAATAATGCCCTGTGTTTAAGGCACCACACTGCCCAATAGCTCCCTGCCTGCTCTTCTCTGTGTGTGTTCCTGCTTTCTTCATCAAACTGTAAGCTCTTTGAAAGCAAGAGCCATATTTGCTATTTTCTTTGCCAACAGAGGATTTCAATCAGTACTGAGTACCAATTACAGATTGATTGCCTCTGTGTTTCCAAATACCTAACACCTTTTGGGGTCTGGGTTTACTCATCAGAAACAAGGACTCCTGGCAGATGCCCGAAGGTGTTGACCAGTGGTCTTGTCATGGACAAATGGCCACATGGAAGGACTGAACAAATGACACAGAAATAATTTCTTTAGCATAAGCACACTTTTCTACAACATTAGTTTTATAATCCCAAAACTCTGATATTAGTAAATTATAGGAGCGACTTTTGTGATACTGTCTAGTTTGCAGAGTATGAAGAATTTAAAGTTTAAATTCAGCTCCATGAAGAATGCAGTGGTGAGAAAATGAGGAGAAAGAGCATTCTTCTGTGAGAAGTTACCTAATTATTATTCATTTAATAATGCCTTTTACAATGGCCTTTATTAGAATGAATTATTCTTTTAACACCTCCTCTGCCTTTTCCACCTCAAACATATCTTGTAATTTCTTTGGTAGTATCTGCCCACCAGACCAGGTGGTCATTTCTGGTCATGAGTCTGGTTTCTAGATATGTGAAGAATATCTGTGAATTTATCATATGACTTTCATTATGTGAAAATCAGCCATCGGTCATATTAGAGTTGGTTTGGTGATGGAAAAGTTTGTTTGTTTTTTTTCATAAAGTAAGAGCATTCTTGATTATTTTCTGTTGTTAATTGCTACTATATGTCCTTAACGTGCAGTGTATGGCACAGTATATGCAGTATATTGCAAGTGTTTTTTAAATATTTACAGTTCTGATCTTATAAAGAAAAAAGTTACATGTGGCCATTTGAACTAATTGCTAAAATGACACCACATTAATTAGATAATTAAGGGTCGTGAGCATGTGGCTATTGTATTCATTGGGCTGGAAGCCAACGTTTTCTATAGCTGAGAAAATGGGTTAGCATAATTCAAAATTCAATTGCTGTACCCTTTTTCATATGAATAGATAATACAGAACGAGTCTTAAATCTGGATTGGAAAAACTAACAGGAACTGGTTTTATTTTAATTGAGTTTTAAAGCACTTCTAGGCCATTTCATTGTCTTTATAGTTTAACTCTTTGCAGGTGTGACTGCCTGCCTGCTAGTCTCATCATCTCACACATTAATGGTAATGATATTTCTAGATTTATTATGAATCTCTAGGAATGTGTTCTTTACCAATAATGCCTTAAAACATGAAACCAAAGTCTCTTTCCCCTCCGTCCCCTCCCCATTGGGAAGAAATGCTACCCATGAATTGAAATCATTTGTACCAGTAAATTTTTTAGGTGCCTTAGTTTATCAAGGTTATTTGTCAGGAAAATTATCTCTTGTAACACCGGGTTCCCTACCTTTAGGTGACAGGACTTAATACAAAAGTTGTTCGTTCTCATACCAACTAATAGTGTAAGTTGATTTCATATCCTTTTATTTTATAAAGTTTTGCTTATCAAGTTTGTCACCCTCTATTTGAAATTAAAATATGTGGTCTCAAGATGACCTTAAAGTAACTGACCCCCAAATCTAATCACTCCTAGCGTCGGTGAAAATCGACAAATATGTCAGGTATAACTTGGGGCATCAAAACATTGTTTTAAATATTTCATTTGTAGGCAAGGCAAAGATCATTTTCAGGTTAGTCCTCTGAAAAGGAACGCTGGGTGCATGAACATCTTTGGTTTCTCTGCTCTATAATCGGCACTCATTATCTATGGACTTATATGAGCAGAAAATGTACAGTTATATGTTCTGCACGAGTGAATTATTGATTGAATTTACAGCAGAAGAATGTTCCTAAGTGGTCAATACACGGCCAAAGTGTGTCAGGTGAAGGTAAAAATAAAGTAAGATCTATACTTTTGATAGCAATTGCTGTTGGGTCATGGTACGCTTGTCGTTTGAGGTTACTGTTGAATAAGATTAAAATATTTAATTATATTAACATAGATGAAAATGTGGCATCAAAGCATATTCCTTACAAATAAGAAGTATCAGTGTTTTCTTACATGTAGAGATTTATTTTTTCAAAGTTCTTATTCTTTATATGAACTGACATTGAATGGCTTACCTCTGTTGCTGTATAAGGACATTTTAAAATTTTGGACACACTTAGCTTTATGTAAACCTCTATATTCAATCCTTGTATTTCTAATTATTTATTAACCAATAACGACTGCAAAAAATGTCATTTGTGAATGACATTTTTGTATCTCTGCTTTGTCATTTCTAGTAGGTGACTGAGGATCCACTGCTTAATAGTAAACGTGTTATTATGCATAATTAGAGTTATTAGAAAGGTCTGCTTCAAGTTGAGCCAAACTATGGCTCCCAGCTACTTCCATCACGGATCATTATGGCCCCATTGTAAAATGCTAGGGTGACCTATCATTTCCTATGTATGCTATGAGAGGCCGTTCCATGATATACTGGGAGCCTACTGTGTGCCAAAGTTCTGCTGACTCTGGGAACAAGGAGATGATGACAAGGGCCTTGCCCTTGAAGTGTCAGAGTATTAAGCAGATCATCTAGTGCATGTCCTCAAGTGCCTTATTCAAGTTCAACTTCAGGGAATAGATAGGAATTTCCATAAGTGCAGGTGATTTCTCCATTCCCCTCTCTGATCTGGGCTTTTGAAGAAGATGAGAATTAGAAGACGTGAACCTTTTGTTCCTCAAGTTTTTGTCCTTGTAAGTCTTTTAGTTGGAACATCTTGTAATGCAAAGTCTGTAAAGATGCGTGTTCTATAATAACCTTGTCTACAAACCCAGGCAGCTGTTTTACCTGGTGATTCAGTCAAAGAATAGGGCTGAGCTGCTGCTGAAGTAACAACCAGTCCTCTTATCCCTCCAGAGACAGAGAATAAATGGCTCCAAAGGAGATTTTGGCATTTCAAGAGTAATCCTGACAATATTCAGCTTTGCTTCATGCACCCGCTATAGAACCTAGCCTACTCAGTGTAAGATGAGATACCATCTTCAAAGGAATTTAGAATTCCTTCTTAATGACTCCATTAAGTAGAGTTTTATTCTTGTTTTTTTTTTTTTTTCTTTCCCCCAAAGTAGCATCTCAGGTAATAAAATCTAATGTGAATTGTAGGTTTTGTGGGAAGATGTACTTGGCAGCAATTCCTTGAGAGGAGACCTGTAAATATGAATGTGCCCATTCATCTTCCCAAGCTGGGATTGACTCAATGATAACATAATGATAATGCAAGTGCCTTCAATGTCAAACTATCAGACAGGGGTGGGGGAGTGGTCTGGCCCAGGAACCCATGCCCTGATGTGGTGTTGGTAATCCAGAGAGTTTTGAGTTAAGTGCTTTTGACATGCAAAATCAAGAGTCAAGGGCGAAGCTGCCTTTTAAATGCTTTTTCTGAAGAGTCCACCGCAGATGTAATTGAGCCTCTCCGGTGAAGAGCTTTATTAGAGCAAAGCTGGTTAGTGTTGCATACCTGTTTGGGGGAATATTTTAGGCTTCCTCATATAACGGCTATATGACATTGCTGAAGGTCTTCAGCCTTCTTGCTTTCCAACAGCTCAAGAAGAAAAATGCTGTTGCAGAAATATCATCTAAGCCTTACTACTCACTGTGGCCCAAAGCAACCTACCATTCCTTCATGATCACAATGTGTGATTGTAACATTATTTGTGTGTTTAGTTTATGTCTTTCCCACTGGACTGCAAGATCTATGAGGCCCACAATTAAGTCTGTTTTGCTCATTTCTGCTTCCCCAACCTTAACACAAGGCCCATTGTAATCACTGTCATCACCTTCATCATCATCATCCTCATAGCTAATATTGACTGCCATATACTGTGTGTCAGGCACTGTAAGAAGGCTTAATGTAAATTACTCCCAACCATGGAGGCAAGATTCAAAAGCAAATTGACCAGGAGGAAGGTATATGCACTGTGGAATCCAAACACTTGAACCCATAACCCCAATATGCAAATTTCCAGCCTTGGGATTTTACACCATGGTACTTAATCTCTCTTAGCTTCCATTTCCTCATCAGTAAAACTGGAATAATAATTCCTGTCTGCTGAGTTTACAGAGAAGATTAAACACAAGGACTGCTCTAAGCCTGGCATTACAATGGTGGCCCAATACAAATGAACCAAGGTGTTATTTTTATATACCTTATAAAGTTTGAATGTCAGGTGTGCTGTTGAGTGAAAGAAGCCAGACACTCAACGGGGTACATATTCTATGATACCATTTGTGTTTAATTTAAAAAAAAAAAAGCCAGGAATTTTCAATGTGAGAGAAGTCAGAATGGTAGTTACCTTGCCAAAGTGTGGTGCTCTTGATGGGACAGAAGCAAACCTTATGGCATGCTGGAAATGGTCCATATATTGATCTGGTGACATGATTACATGGCTGTGTACACATGTAAAAATTCACCAAGCCCTACACTTAATATTTGTGGGCTTTAATGCATGTAAGCAATACCTCAAAAAATTATTCGTGAGAATTTTCCATTCTTTGAGAAAATTTTCCTCCTGCCTCAGTCAGAGCACACTGAGTTTCCCCAACAATTGAGATGCCTGAGGGCTAGGTAGTAAGATGCAGGAAAGCTGAGATGACCTCTTGGCCTACTTCCAGATTCTGCTGAGACTTCTGCCCCTGGCCTGTTCAAAGACAGTTATGGATCTGCTGCTCAAAAGCGGAACCTAAAAAGAAATTCTCCAGCCATGTCCGTGAGAACTAAATATAGTGTCAGATTTACAAGGCTGTGGTTCTGACCACCCCCGGGGCTATTTCTGACCACAGGGACAGCTTAAATGGCATGGCCCATAAAAAGTAATCTGCAAGCTCAGGCCAAATGTTGATCTATTTAGGGCCAAGAGGACAGCCTTGGTTGCCATTCTCCCTGAGGTAGGATCTTCAGCTGAATGAAAACCATGGCTCCAGCTGCCAGCCAGGAGTCTGGGAATTCCTTAACATTCTGTCTCTTTGGGGTACAGTCTCAGTTGTGGGATTGACTCACATAGCCTTTGACCAACTCCCCATAGCTGAATCAACTAACAGGTACCTAACTGGACTTTCACTGGCCAAGGGTACTTGGCATTGGGTTAGGCGAGTCCCAGGCTCTAAGAAGGATCCCTGTGTCCTGTGTTCTTCTATTTCCTTCTTCCTCATGGTGGTCCCGCCAGGACTCCTTGACTTAACTAGCGCCTTCTCTCAAGTCACTTCATAATACAACCTTTTTTCTTGCATAGCTCTTGCTTGGCTCCTTCCCCAGAGGCCTGGTTTCTGTCCCTTCCCTAGTACCCCTGAGACATGGATGGATTTCCAGTTATCATGGTGCTCTTTGTCCTGAGTTCATTGGCTCTGCATTTATCACTCATCTTCTGGAATCTCTTATTGTCTTGTACTTTAATCTAAGCTGAAGATCTTCCTTCCCCTTAAGAGATTTGTTTCCAGGCCCCCACATGAAATAATTGTTCCAGGTAACCTGAGGCCTCCAAGCCTCAGTTGTCTTCCTTGTAAAATGCCGAGGTAAAACTAGGTTCTTGTTTCTCATTTGGTTTTGTTTTTCTAGTTGAATTCTATCTATTGTCCTTCATACCAGCCATCTGCCAGATGATGTTTTACTTATTATCTACTTTAATTCCCAAACAACCTTGCAATATACTGGTTATCTCCATTTAGAAATGAGAAAATGGTGGCTCAGGAAGATTAAGAAACTGGTTCAACGTGACCAAGACATGATTTTAATGTTAGGAATAGGAATATTTATCAAGTACCTGTTATGTGTTTGGGATTTTGCTCAATCTTTCCTGTAGTTTAATCTCATTTCATCTTTGCCATAACCCTATGATGAAAATATTGTCCTTTCTTTGGCACAGAATAATTTAGATTTATAAAGGCTAAATAATGTGTCCAACATCATCTGTCTATAATTGGCAAGGCCTTAATTTCAGACTCAGGTTTTTTGAGTCCAAAAAAGTCATGCCATTTTTGCTGTGTATTACATTGCTTCCCTTCGTATGCTTGATGGAAAATCCCTTCTCCACTTTCCTTTTTTTTTGAACCAGAGTCTCACTCTGTTGCCCAGGCTGGAGTGCAGTGACGTGCTCACGGTCACTGCAGCCTCAACCAGCTGGACTCAGGTGATCCTTCTGCTTCAGCCATCTAAGTAGCAACCTGCCCAGCTAATTTTTTGATTAATTGTAAAGATGAGGTCTTGCCAAGTTGCCCAGGCTGGTCCCGAATCCCTGGGCTCTGGCAATCTCTTGTCTCTGCCTCCCAAAGTGCTGAGATTACAGGCATGAGCCACCATGCCCAACCTCCACTTTTTTTGATACAAGATGTTATCCTAAGATTCTATTGCATCTGAATATGAAAATCTTTACCAAATCATGAAGTCTACTCATTATTTGATTATATCATTAGTATTCTTTAAAAAAATGTTCATAACATTCCAGAAAAACCAACAAAAAGGAGCAGAACTCTATAAGAATTTTTTTAAAAATCTAGCAACTCTCTCACAGAGTTTTATCATCCTCCCATTCATAATTGATTCCAAACGTGCATGAATCTTTCAAGGTAAGTGTCTTATTGATTATCCTGAAAACAAGCGATCACTCGGCATCCTGAGAGTCACCCACTGTCCTCCCCTGATTACCGTAAACAGAGACGTTGATTAGAAGAAATGTCACTTTCTTTGCTGTTGGACCCATAAGGTATTTTGAGGCATCGGGTATAGGGAGCAGAGTCAGTGAAGTGGCCCAGATAGGGAGGTGCCTGATTGTAGCCATCACCTTGTTTATGAGAGGCTGGATATAGACATTCATGGTCAGCTAATGCAGTATTTTTTAGAGGTGATAGGTCTCACTCTGTTGCCCAGGCTAGAGTGCAGTGGCATGATCATGGCTCACTGCAGCCTCAACTTTCTGGGCTCAGACAGTCCTCCAGCCGCAAGCTTCTGAGTAACTGGGACTACATGCTTGGCTAATTTTTTTTGTAGAGATGGGTCTTGTAGCTGGGCTTGGTGGCTCAGCCTATAATCCCACGCTTTGGGAGGCTGAGGTGAGTGGATTGCCTGACCCTGCGGGTTTGAGACCCGCCTGAGCAACTTGGCGAGACCTCACCTCTGCAATAAATAAATAAATAAATTAGCCAGGCGTGGTAGCGCGTGCCTGTAGTTCCAGCTACTTAGAAGGCTGAGGCAGAAGGATCGCTGGAGTACAGCTGGTCGAGGCTGCGGTGGCCAGGAGCGTGCCACTGCACTCCAGTCTGGGCAACAGAGGGAAAGTACAACTCAAAAAAAAAAAAAAAAGAAAGATAAAGAGATGGGTCTTGCTCTGTTGCCTATGCTGGTCTCAAACTCCTGAGCTCAAACAATCCTCTTGCTTCAGCCTCCTAAAGTGCTGGGATTACTGCACCTGGCCTTAATACAATCTTAAACTATTTTATAATCCTTGTGCCAGGACTTCTTCCTCGTATATGTGCAGAGTGTCCCAATGAATGTCAATTCATTGCTGTTGGGAAACATTAAGTCTCTTATGTGGCATCCTTTTTCTGTGTGTTTACTTATGATTATGTAAATGAAGTGGGCCTCTCTCTTGGAAATGATTGGAGTGTTTACAAGGGACTTAAACCTGTTCTTTTGTACAAATGTGACCCTACAATTCAGCTATGAATCTATGTCTACTACCTAGGGTGCTATTATAGCACTGCTCCATAGCCCTGACCCTTGCATTCCTGCTGGTGGGCCTTGTATGGGTACAGGGAGGATTAGCATTGTCAGGGTAAATGGGGAAGTTTCCCCTGGGTGGCTCCACTGCTCCAGAGGAAGCCCTTGAACTGTTCTCTAGGTGACAGTAGCCTCAAACTTAAGCAGGTTGTAGGGCTTGGCAAACAGAGGGAGACCCGATTCATGGTTTTTTGGGTGCCAATAATGGAGGCCATTGCCTTAAATTATCAGCCTGATGTCTTGAGACTGCCACTGGTGAAATGCTTTGTTATATTGTGGGGGGACAGCACATGGCTACTTTGTACCCAAATGAGCCTTGCTTTCAGGAGGTTGTTGCTCAGCAGCAAATCCTCCCTTTTTGGACTCCAAAGCTTATTATTATTATTTTATTTTTTAGAGACAGGGTCTCACTCTTTTATCCTGACTGGGGTGCAATGGCATGATCCTAGCTCCTTGTAGCCTGGAACTCCTAGGCTCAAGCATCCTTCCACCAGTCTCCCGAGTAGCTGAAACTACAAGTATACACCACCACGCCTGGCTAATGATTTTTTTGCTACAGACAAAGTCGTGCTTTTTTGTCTAGTCTGGTCCCAAACTTGCTGACCTCAAGCGATTTTTCCATCTCGGCCTCCCAAAATGTTGGGATTACAGGTGTGAGTCACTACTCCAGCATGATACTTATTTTTGAAGGGACCTCGTAACTTGCTTGAGGCAGGTCTTAAGCAGGAGCAAAACGCTCATAGAACTTACAACAGCTATCTGGAGGACAAAATTAGTCCATTTTTTCTAGATGAGGACACAGGCTCAGAAAAAAGGAGACCATTCAGCCCCTTGAGTTCTTGTTTATTCCTGCTAAGGTGCCCTAGGTGTCATCCTAATGCCTTTAACATCTGCTAAGACTTTGTCACTGGTTTGTGAGCATCACTTTATGGAGCAGTTTCTATATACCAAACACTTAGCACACACCCTTTAGCATTAAGAGCTAAATCTGAAACCGTCTCATAGAGAAGCACACGTGATTTTTCTGAGGTGGTAGTGGAAGTGGTGATGGAGTGGCAGTAATGGTGGTGGTGATGGTGGAGGAGGAAGAAGAGGAGAACCTTGGCCTTCTTAGGCAGAAATGGCCCCTCCCTTCTTTGTTTCCCGTCTGTCCTGATTATCAGCCACTCTGCAAAGCCACCTTTTGGAAATATGGCCACCGTACAAATTAATGAGACATTGACTTCATCTGACCCAACCGCCTTATTTTGACCTTATCAGCTACCTGTAGATTCTTCACCACTCTCCCCCCACACTTGTCTCTACCTGACCAATTGTATTTTAGCACTCAAGTTTGGGCAGTGTTGAGTCTAGTATTTCTTTTGAGACCTAGGGAGCATATGGAATGTTCTTTCTTATTTTTTAGAGTTTCTTATTGCAGCAAATGCCGAGGAGGGAACATGAAGAGAAAGGTAGAGGAAGAAAAAAAAAAACAGTAAAGCAAAAATAAAGACTATTTCAGGCCATCCCTTATCAATTTTCCTTGATGGGGACATGACAACTAGGTGTCTGTAAAATCTAATTGTGATTTTACTGGCAACCACTTCTGCCTTGTTGGCATCCCCCAGGGGTAGTCCCGAGTGGGGCTGATGCCTTCCTTCACTGTTCCGTGTGGCTGGCTGCCCTATCCTGCCACTCCCTTCCTCATTTTCTCCCCAGCCACCCTGCCCACAGCACACAAGGGCCCACCTGGGCAGAACCTGCCACTCCTCAGTGCCTCCCTCACGGTGCTCCTTGCCAGGGCCTCTGGGTACCACAGAGAAGCTACCATAGACAGGTGGTGACTTTAGCGTTAGTTTCTGTTAAGGGCACAAAGATAACCCATAATTGGATGATCAACTGCCCTGATTTCCTGTAAAAATATTGCCTTGCAAGGGTAAAACTGGAACTTACCACGTGTGACTCTATTTTCTCTTGATTTGTTCTCACTTAACTATTTCATAACCTGTCTGCTGGCTCCCCCCCCCTTTTCTGTAGAATAAAATATGAGCCATTAACTAGGATGCCACTTTCTCACTGGACGATGAGAAAAGATGGAAAACTCTGAGGGACGATGATCTTTCTTTAAGGAGTTAGTGATTGTTGGTATTTCCCAAGAGCATTTTGCTGTTAGGGACAACCTATCTTCTACCGTACCCGAAGTATGGTCATTCAACAAATTTTGTGCTGTTTTTATGCGTCAGCCCCTGCGATAGATCCTAGTATTACAGCAATAAGTAAACTATGATTTCTGTCCTTCGGAGGGAAGTGCATATAGGAAAATAGCTAACAATGCCTGGCAGGTAATAGGCATTCAGATGAGGATTGTGGAAAGAATCAAGTGTTTTAAATACTTAAAAAAAAAAGTCTTACATTTCTAGAGGCTGGAACATCCAAGATCAAGGTGCAGGGTAGGTTCAGTGTCTGGTGAGGGCTGCTATCTATGCTTTAAGATGGCACCTGGTTGTTGCATGCTCACATGGTAGAAACAAGTGTATTGAAGTATGTGAGTATTAAGATGTTATATTGGTATGGAAGACAGATCCAAGATGGCGGTGACATCAAGAAGGATGCAAGAAGCACCCTTTAACTTTGCTTACTGAAGAATAAATAGGATTATCCTAATTGGGAAAGAGACATGGGTTTTTAAGGAAAAGATTAAACAAAAAAATTAAAAGCACAAAGTGTATTTCTTGATAAATGGTAGCCCTAGGCGTTGAGGAGACATAACCAAGTTCTCCTGCAGTTTGTGTGTTAAGGCAGAGAGAAATGTCTTGTAACTCAGTAATACAGGTTTAAAACAGATGCTGGAGAGGATGCGGGGGAAAGGGAACACTTCTACACTGTTGGTGGGAGTGTAAACTAGTACAAAGTGTGGCAATTCCTAAAAGATCTAAAAATCGACTTCCCATACTACCCAGCAATCCCCCTTCTGGGAATATACCCAGAGGAACTCAAATCACTCCATAAAAAAGATGTCTGCACACGCATGTTTATTCAGCACTATTCACAATAGCAAAAACACATGGAACCAACCATGCTGCCCATCAGAAGTGGACTGGATTAAAACAGGTTTGAAACACAGGGCCTTTGAAGCAAGTAAGTATTGAGAGGACACGTCTTATACATTGCCTACATGAAGGAGTCACAAGGTCAGGTAGAGGGGATTAGTACCAGCTCCAGTGGGTTTTATTTGCAGGACCTGATTTCTAACAGATCATGGTATAGCCTCAAATGGGAGGTGTGCCTGGGATGGCTGCAGAGGAGTGGTTGAGAACTCAGATTCTGGGATTTAGGCAGTACTAGTTGCTGCTGATGACACTTAATGTTCCTAAATCCAAGGTCTATGTGTGAAGAGGAATAATATGGCCCCTACTCATATCAGTTAAGATGCTCTGGATTGTGTATCCAAGAAACTCAACTCGCAGTGGCTCTAATAGTACCCAGTGGGTTATCTCAGTGAATCACAGAAGTAGAGTGGTCGAAGAGGTGACATGTCATGGTCTGGCTAGTTTGAGTCTCCTCTCTCCTTACATTTTTTCAAGACGGCTGCCACACCTCCAGACATTGTAACCAGATAGCATATTTCTAGAGAAACAAGACACTTTCTCTTCTTGTGTTTATCTCTCAGGAACAAAGGAAACTTTCCCCCAAATACCCTCAACAGACTTACCAAGGCATCTCATTGCTCAGAATTGTATCCCGTGCCTGTATCTAAATAGCCTCTAGCGAAACATCTGGAGCCATCATTATAGGGAGCTTTGGCCACTGAAGTGTCACAGCCCAGTGCATGACTGTAATTTTAGGAAGGCCTCTCTCCATTAGCCAACACATAGACCTTTCCTCACATCCTCTATTCTCTGCATTCCACTTTCTCTGACATCTATTACCTGGAGCTCCAGGTGATAGTCCTTATCAATCGACTTATAAAATGTGGTAGACAAGTTCCTTGTTTAACAACAGGTATTTGGGCTTTGGATTCAGGGTACCACCATTTATCACCTCTGTAACCTTTGATGAGTCGCTTGAGTTCTCTGAATCTCAGCTTACCAAGCTATAAAATGGGGATAACCATATCAATGGGGAGAATAGACTGAAATAACGAATGTTAAACGCCTCATTCAATAACTCCTTCTTGAAGATGGAGGCTGAGCTACTTCATTGGACAGGGTCAGCTGGGTTATTTACCTAGTGCAATACTAGTTAGTGTCAAAACTGAGAGATTTCACTGGAGAAAAAGCATTCAGTGCAGTGCCTATGTGCTACTCGACTGCCTCTAGTTTTCTGGAAAACAACCACTGACCACTCACTGTACAAATGCGCTCAAGTGACTATAACCACGAGTCTTTGTAACAATGTGCCTATTGACTTCTTATTTCAATAGATATCCAGATTTATTATCCCTCAAGGTAAGCATCGATTTTACCTTTGTCTCAGTCAATATTTACCTCTGAGGTCAATACATGTGGATATTCACCTCAGCTGCAGTCAATACCCATTTCGTATTACAATATATGATGTGCATATGTGAAAATAAAGAACACCATGGTATAAAATAGGTCTGGTCGTCAAGGAAGCTTCTTGGAAAATGGATGTATTTTTTTTTTTCATTTTTGTTTGTTTGTTTTTATTGTATCACTGTTTAGAGGTCAGAGTCTATTTCAATAAATAGAAAATATGTGTTTTCTGCCAATAGCTGGGACTTGGGAAGGGGGAGCATGATAGTAAATAAACATTCAAGCTGCCACTTAATGATATTGAGCTAAATACACTTTCTTGAGAGTTCCTGAATTAAATTATAGTCATAAGAATATACATATTCAGATTTCAAATGGGATGAGGGTGGAAGCATCTACATAGGACACAGAGTTATTTCTCAGGTCCCAGGATTGTCAGAGAGCCAGGTGGATGCAGCAAGAGGAGGAAGAGAAGGAGCAGGAGGTGAGGAAAAGAAACCTTCTTTCTTATGGTTATTATGGCCAGAGTTGGGAAACAAGGCCTGGCATATCCTGGCAGGCCTAGATTGGAGCCCAGGTGGATGAATTAGGAATTACATTTGGCTGCAAGTAACAAGGACCCAACCATGGTGATAAATTCATTCACCTAAAAGAACAGAACCAAGCCGTTCAAGGATGGATGGCCACTCTTCAGTCAGCAGTGACCCAGTTGCCTTTTCTCTTTCTGCTTTGCCACACTGCTTCCACCTTCAAGGTACCTGCCTGGTCCAAAATGACCAGGGAACATGAAGGTGAAAAGGCCAAAAGGACACTAACCTCCCTCCTTTGAGGAGTGGCCTAAGAAGCCCCACCCAACACTCCTGCTTCTCTCTCAGTGGGGAAGATTTAGTTACTGGGCCACAGATAGCTGCCATGGAGCCTGGGAAAAGCAGCCTTCAGTCCTGGCCCCCAAGTGCCCAAGTAAATATAGAAGCTCTGTCACCGAGGAAGAAGGGGAAGTGAATATTTGAGACATACTGGGAGTTTGTGTCACACCAGGCATCACTCACTCACCCTATCTTTATCAACCCTTGCCTGTATCACTGAGTCTTTTGAGGATCACTTGATCCTTGTTTTTCATTGTTGTAACTTAAGTTTTGTCTGCCCATCACACTTACACTAGTCACATTTTCCTTGGGGGTGCACCTGTCTCCCTCTTCGTGATGAAGACAGGACTGTCAATCACAAAACCACAATCATTCCTGTCACCAGAGAGGTAGGCATGTGACTCAGCTCAGACCAGTCACAGCTCTCAATTCCTGGCCACAGTGCCAGATGGAGGAATGAGCATATATAAAACCAGGACACTACAAGTTCCTCCAGAAACTTTGCTGCTGCAGCTGTTAGGGGGTGCTTCTGCATGACTTTACCAAACACAGTTCACTGAGTGGCCCTGCTATAGGGCAACATCTTCCCAGGGTATACAGAGGAAAGATGTCTGTTGCAGAGAAAAATGAGACAGACACACAAAAAATCAGAGACGAGCAGAGTTGAAACGACAGAGCCAACAGAAGTGAAACCTGAGGGCATCCTAGGAGCCCTTGGGTCAGTTGACCCATGTATTTCTAAGCTACAAACCAACAGAAATTATCTTTGGGTTTCTCCCTCCAGGAATCAGAGTTGGAGGTAAATGACCTTAGGCTGTGTCTCAGTCTCACTATCACCATATCCAGCCTGTGTCATCAGAAACACTATATAAGTCTCAGTTTCTCCTCCCACCAAATGGGAAAATATCAATGTGAGAATGAGACGTGATCATACTTATAGAGTCCCCAGCAAGAGCATTAAAAAGTCACTTCTCAACTTCTCCTTCCCCTGGCTTATTAATGCCCATTCTTTAACCTGTCCTCAGCTTTATCTCTTGGAATCCTTAGGGCCTTTTTAACCCCTATATGAAGCAAACCCATGTGCATGTGTGTGTACAGCCATTCATATTACCCCACGCAGGCCTGCAAGGCCAATTTCTGAGATTTCCCTAGACTCTTCTTTTCAGCAGTACTCTATACAGCAAAACCCAAATCAGCTCGCACTTTTGCATTTACTGCAACAAAAGCTGACCTCTCTCAGTGTCGCCTGACTCTTGACAAAGAAGGCTGAGAATGGGCCCCAGAGTTGTCCTGTTGTCTCTTGCCTGGTTTATGCCCCCTGGCACACAGCTTGCCCTTGCCAGTTTGCCATGGTGCCAAATCCATAAGGAAAGTCTAAATCCTCAACTAGCCAAGACTCATCATTTTCAGATGCCAGAAGCCATAGCATTCTCACCCCCTTTCTTGGCTGTTTCCAGAAGGAGCTGATAGTCCTAGTATTCTGTGTTTATTGGTTTGTTTTTTAATTTATTTTTGTTTCAATTTTATTTAGTTGAATCTTCTTCCTTTTTTTTTTTTTTACACACTTTAACATAAAGATGTGGTGTACAATTCAGGATTAGGTACATAGTTAGTCTATGTGCAGATAAATTTTGAGTCTCCAACTGGTCCTCACTTCCCCTGGTTTAGGATCAGGTACCCTTAGTGATGTTACATGCCCCTTTCCCTCCCCTGGCACTGTCCTGCCACTGCTGATTCCTCTCTTGTAGTATTGTATTCTGCATTTAAAAGAAGCTGAGGATGGGCGTGGTAGCTCTCTCCTGTAACTGCAGTATTTTGGGAGGCTGAAGTGGGAGGATTGCTTGAGCTCAGGGAGTTTGAGACCAGTCTAGGCAACATACTGAGACCTCATCTCTACAAAAAATTTTAAAAATAGCCAGGTGTGGTGGTGCATACCTGTAGACCCAGTTACTGGGGAGGCTGAGACAGAAGTACCAACTAAGCCTCAGAGGCCAAGGTTGCAGTGAGCCGTACTCCAGCCTAAGTGATAAAGTGAGAACAGCTGGGCATGGTAGCATGTGCCTGTAGTTCCAGCTACTTGGAAGGCTGAGGCAGGATCGCCGGAGCCCAGCAAGTCGAGGCTGTGGTGGCCGGGAGCAGCCACTGCACTCCAGTCTGGGCGACAGAGTGAGACTTCAACTCAAAAAAAAAAAAAGTAATTTCTAAATACATACATACGTACGTACATACATAAAAGAAGCCCGGAAATCACATGGGTAACTTGAAACCCCATAGGCTGTCACAGGTCACATCTGTCTGTCTCCTTTGTCCCCTCTTACAAACTCATAGGCTACCTCCAACTTGACACTTATTTTTTATTTATTTATTTAGCCTTCAGAGAACTCTGTAGCCTCAGTCTCTTGGGATGTAAATTAAAGCAATTTCATTTTCATTGTTTCTCTGTTTCAAATCCCTCATTGTTTATTTAAATAGCAGGCAATGCATATTGCAAGTAAAGAATTACAATTAAGGGAACCAGAAGGGCCGGTCTCTCAGGGAAGCAGCAATTGCCTTTCACAATAAACCCAGCCTTACTGTGGAGGGCTTGTGAAGAAGGTACATGGCTTAGGGAACCAGAGGTGTTTGGGGAAAGAAAGAGGCTTGGGGGCCCCCAGCGGAATGCTGCCATGCAGATGCCACTGCACGAGAGGCAGTGGCAGGAGAAGACATTGCAAACCTTGGAAAAGCAGCTGCCCAAGATGAGAAGACATGTACTTCATTGCCAACAGCTGCTGCTGAAATAGATTTGGAGTCAGATGTCATACTCCCAGCAGAAGTCTGGTGGTGATGGGACCAGGGAAGTGGCAGGGGCAGGGCCGTAGCAACTGGAAATGCTTCCTTTCATCTTTCCTGAAAATGGAACCAAAACCTGTCTTTCCTTGTTCACATCTGAGTCTTCTCATTCTTCAATCCTCCCGGCTGGCAGCCACAGGACTCCTGCCTTCCCCAGCACGTGGCATGTCTTAGAAACTAACATGCTTGCTCATGACTTCACGTGGCCTCATCCCTCACTGATGGGGCCTTCAATTTCTATCTCTCCCTACTCTGTGTACCCGATGTCCTCAAAATAGAGCAGGTAGGGACATCTGCCTCTCAGTTGGCCAGTGAGAATGTCTTGGTGTGTGAGACAGACTAAAAATGGCTCCTTGGGTAGCTGCTGTCAGAAACCTGAACTCAGCACTTGTATACATTGTGTGGTAATCAAATCATGGTAATTAGCATATCTATCATCTCAAACTTTTATTATTTCTTTATGGTAGAACATTCAAAGTCCTTTCTTCTAACTGTTTTGAAATATGCAATACATTATTGCTGGCTATATTTACCTTTCTGTGCAATAGACCACAAGAGTTTATTTCTCCTATCTAAAGTGTCAATTAGGCCAGACTCGGTGGCTCACACCTGCAATCCTAGCATTTTGGGAAGCAGGAGGATTGCTTAACCCCAGGAGTTCAAGACCAGCTTAGGCAACATGGCAAGACCTCATCTCTACAAAATAAAATAAAATAAAATAAAAAATTAGCTAAGCACGGTAGTGTGTGCCTATAGTTTCAGCTCCTTGGTAGACTGAGGAAGGAGGATCACTGGAGTCTAGGAGATTGTGCCACTCTACTCCAACCTTGGTGACAGAGTGAGACCCCAACTCAAATAAATAAACGTGTCAATTAAAAATAAAATAAAATAGAAAGAAACTTGAACCTCAGTCAGGTAGAAAATAACTTTATTGTTCAAGGGGGGGTAAAATGTAGATGCCAAGAGGTAAAGATTCTAAGTGGTGGAATTATGAGTAGTTTCGCATTCTTCATTCTTTCCACTCATTTTTTATATTTAAATTTTCTGTAATCACATAGGACATATATACATGCTATATACAATAGGCTTTATCTTTTATGTAAAAGTAGAATATAAAACAAAAGATGCTATCCACAGTGTCCTTGTAGGGCTGAACACTTTGTATAAGCTGCCTTCATTTGTTCATTTGTTTCATGCAGTACATGTTTTGAGATCCCACCTGGCCAGCTCTGTGCGAGGCCTGGATCTGCAGCAGTTACCTGACTAGACTCAGTCCTTCAAGGTATGCACCAGTGAAGGTGTAATCAGAGCTATGGTGGGATGACGATGTGCTGTAGAAACCCACAGCTGGAATCGCTAGCCTGGTCATGGCTGGACACATAAGGGATGCTAAGGTGGATTCTAAGAATGAGGTTGGCGGGGACATGAAGGACACACAAGGACCAGCCAGCTGAAAAGGAGGAGGCCCAGACCTATGAAACTTGCTGCTATCAAGGCCCTTTCGGGGGTGGGGGAAGCATGGACTGTGTCATTGGGGGCCAGCAGGGAGATCCTGTTGGTAGGTAAACAGCACCCAGCAGAAGGTAAGAAGACAAGTCCTGCTTCATTAAGTGAATGAAGGGAGCATGATGAATGCACACCCATCAAAATAGAATTCTTGGAATCAGCAGGGGTTCAGCCACTCTGATCTTCCTACTCTGATCTCAGCAATGGTGAGGGCTGGCTTTGAGGGGTGGGGATTACACACACCTCAGCCAAATCTCCAAAGCATCTCCCCTATCCCTCAATAAACATGCAGTCTAAGCCATCACCATACCTTAGCACTGCAGATGCAGTTTAAAGACAAATCCTTTGAGCCCCCAACACACCATCATCCCCTTTCAACCTGACTGCTGTCCCCTCACCCCTACATGGAAATTCTGGAGCCGCCAACAGGTCCAGGTGCTTACAATCTGGAAGCTACTGTCTTTGTGGACACGGCTTCTGGCCAAATGCTTTGTTTATTTTAATCAGTGCATGCCTTTATAGAAAGAAAGCAGCTTGACAAGCACTCAGTAGGGTAGATCCAAAGTCCCCATGAACTCCTGTGACCTGCACAGGACCTGTTTCCATTGCTCTCTCCCTCCCTCATATATTAGTCAATTAGTCTTCAGTTACTGAGATGCAGTTGGTACTTACTGTGTGCCAGGCACTGTAGTTGGGGCCGTATGCACTGCTGATTTATGTATTTGGTTTCTATGGTGGCATCGTGCATACTACCATCCTTCTGTAGGCAGTGCTTGCCCGCACTTGGGCTGAGAGGTTGGGATTTTATGCTGCACCATTGCTGAGCAATGTCCCTAGTCCGCCATTAATCAATTGTCCTCCCCTCCCCCCGTTGCTTTCTGTTTTCAGAAACAATGCTGGTGACCTGTTTTTTTAAAAAAGTTGAAAAGCCAGCACTTAGATTTTTCTGGAAACCTTCAAATTAACCTCATTAGGCCTACTTTATTTTTTTTTCTTTCATCTCTCATGCTCTAATGCTTTTCAAACCCCTAAATTGTGGTGTTATAGTGATCTTCTGTAGCATGGCTTGATAGTCAATGCTTGTTTAATGGGAAGCACAATATATGAGTTTATAATATATATTTTTCCATGAATATACTGAATGTTTGCCAAGCCCTCCCTCCCCCCTTTTTTTTTCTTTTTTAAATTCAGAAATTTCTAGTTGTGTTTATTCCCCTCGTCAGCATACTTTATCATATCAAAGCCTTTTCAGACACTGTAAAACTACTGAGTTATGTTTGGGTCATGTTTTGCGGTATGCCCTTTAATACTGTAGCTTTAGAAATGCAATTTTCAGCCTCTGCTTATTAGAATATGATAAAGTATTCCTGGTCTATGTCCAGCTCCACTAATCTCCAGACTGCGCTTCATGAATTAAGCATGAAGATTTTAGTCAATGTGCTTTCAAAGACCAATGTTTAGGGAATCATGGATTTTCTACAAGCTGAGGGAGAAATCTATAATAGGAGGAACTGATTTTCAAACATCATATTCTCAAGAAGAAATGACCAGTTCTGGCCCAGAAACAGAAAATATTTTACTATCAGAATATTCTAGAACCAGTTAAAACCACATTGTGCCGTTTGGTCTATTAAAGGGACGGTGTTTTAAAATGTGTAAGACTGTCTATCACGTGGGAGGATTTCAAATGACTGCTTATTTTGGAAAGCTCATGCAGATTGGGTTAAAATCAAGAGGGGAATGCAAATTGAATTTATAAGGTATTATTAACTTCTCCCTCTTCCCCCCTCCTCTACCCCTGTGCTTTTTGGTTCATTTTGCTCTGATACAATTCAGCAAATAGTCAGAGATCTCTCACCAGGGTGAGAGAGCTCACTTGGGAGAGAGATTTTGAGGGACCCAACTCTAGGGTAGATGACACTCAAGACACCAACAAATCTTTGGTGTGTTTTGTAGCAATTGGCAGCAAATATTTTGAAAATAAGTCTCATTTCAAAATCTCAACACTGGATGAAGGGGCAGGCTCTCTGCTAAAACGCAAAAGAAGTAAATAGCCCAGTGACTGTGGGGGCATTTTCCTCTGTGTTCTTGGCTTCTATGCTCCCTGAGATCTTACCTGGCCTCTTCATAGTCACCTTCATAACAATAGGCACTTTTTAGTGAGCGTCTACTCTGTGCCTGGTGCTGTACTAAGCACTTAACACCAGTAACTGCCTCAAATCCCCATTTCTCAATGAGAAAATTGAGGCACAGGGAGTTTCAGTGACTTGACTAGTACGTAGCAAAATTGGCATCGAGGCCAAGACTTGTTGAACCCCAACCAACACTTTGGGGCCCACCGAATCTATTCCATGATCGGAAGGTGTCAGATAAAAATCTGGACACCAGCTCAAGCTGCTGTCAGCTAGACTCCAGTGGTTGCTGATGGAGCTTCCCTGCCTCTAGTTCTGGGATCAAGACAGAAATGTAAATCGCCTCCAATAAGGGGGCTGCTTCTTGAACACTTTCCTTTTGAGGAAGACAGGAAAATTCTCAGCTCGTCTAACTTTATCTGTGAACCTATGGGATCTCTCAGGGGCTTTAAATTAATCAATCAATCCACAGGCATTGAACTGAATCTCTTCCTTGGGCTTGAGACTCTGCAAAGTGCTTTAAATGGAGAAGAAAACCAAAGGGCCGGGTGCCCTGCCCCCGCCATAGCCCAAGGCTGCAGGCCCTGACTGGGGAATTGGCTTGTCAGTTCAATCACACAGCCCCTCTGACTGGTGTTTTTCACTAAGCTGGCCCCATGGACAGGCCTGGTCATGTGTAGACACGGCCTCCGGAGGGAAACATTCCTTTGTTTCCAGGCCTTGCCATTTAATTGTTCTTGACACAATTTCAGGAGAAATGCGGCAAACCCCAACCCGGCCAATCACCATTTGCTCCAGAGACTCAGAGTGTCCCTGTGGATAAGAGCATGTCCTCAGACACTTTGGGCTTAGGAAGAGGGTTGTGGGCAATGCAGGGAGGAGAATTATTACCCTAAAACATCTGGGGATGCTGGAGGGAGTCTCAGTCTCTGGTCTCTGGGTCTTGCCAAAATGTCTGGGAATGGTGTCCGCTTTGGGAAAGGACAGGCAGCTCTCTAAGTGACAATGGCTGAACCACAGCATTTTTAGGACTCACAGGTGCTGTGGGGGATCACTTGTAGGTTAAGGTAAGGAAGAGAAGTTGGCCTAATGGAACTTTAAAATAGCTGAAGGGGGGGGCAGATATGGGAAATAGCCCCCACGCTCCAGCCCTGTCTTGCCAGGATTGTTCTAAAAGAGGAATGAGGAATTGGATTTTTTTAACTTTATTTTATTATAAAGATGTGGGGTACAAGACAGGATTAAGTCTACAAATAACGTATGTACAAGGGAAGTTTCGGCCTCCAATTGGTCCTTACTTCCCCTGGTTTAGGATCAGGTACCCTTTGTGTTATTGTATGCCCCCCTCCCTTTTTCCCTTCCTTGGCAATGCCCCCCTACTGCCAATCTCTCCCTTGTGCTATTGTGATTAATGTTCAGGTCCCACTTATAAGTGAGAACATGTGGTATTTGCTTCTTTGTTTCCGGAACAGATTGCTAAGAATGATTGTCTCCAATTCTATCCAATTTTCTGAGAAGTTCATGACTTTGTCCTTCTTTATGGCTGTGTAATAGTCTATCATATATGTGAACCACATTTTCTTCATCTAGTCTACTTTCAATGGGCAGTAGGGTTGGTTCCATGTTTTTGCTAAGAGGACTCAGATTTTTGTGTGATGTCATCTCCATTTTAAATATTGGCCACCCATTAATTTTTTCCCCCAACCCTCAAGGGCCAAGGATCTGTGCCTACGGGATGGATGGCAGGGACAGGATGCCAGCATGGGTCTTTCCTTGGGAACAACATCCTTGTTTTGTGTTGCTGCGGTCCAAAGAGGTGAAAGAGATATTTTGTGACCACACAGTAAGACTGAGACTAGGATCTTCTTTTTTGGGAGGAGAGAAGGTGGGGTCGGGGTCTCACTCTGTCACTCAGGCTAGAGTGCAGTGGCATGATCACAGCTCACTGTGGCCTCAACTTCCTAGGCTCAGGCGATCTTCCTCCCTCAGCCTCCTGAGTAGCTGGGACTACAAGCACCAACATGCCTGGCTGATTTTTTTTCAATTTTTGGTAGAGATGAGATCTTGCTATGTTTACAGGCTAGTCTTGAATGCCTGGGTTCAAACAGTCCTCCTGTCTCAGCCTCCTGAAGTGCTAGGATTATAGGCATGAGCTCGAACTCCACTTAACCATAGAATCTCTGAATTCATCGATAAACTATGGTAGCTAAGGAAACTGCCCTAAAACTACAGCAGGACAAGGAGTTGGTAAAAGCCTGAGCTCTGAACACAGGACACTGAGAAAATTCTATATCTGGCTTTTCTGAACAGCCATGTTGAGAAGGTTCAATCCTTTGAAGTAGAAGTCTGGAACAGACTCAAAGGTCACAGGCCTAGAAGGCTCCATGCCAGGTGGCAGGAAGAAGCCTGCGTGACCCTGTGGCCATCTCAGTCTTTGGAGGGGCACCTGTAGCTTTGGGCATACATGGAAGTGGACATTTCCCTTCCTTCCAGAGCTTCTACCATTTATTCATCACCATGAGAAGCATTGCCTACTCATTTGGCCTCATTCAATTTCCACAAAACACCTGGGATGGGTATGTGAGTACCCCAATTTACAGATAAGCCCCCCCCCAGGACTCACAGAGTGTAAGTGACACTGGGGTCACAGCCTTCCGAACAGCAGGACGGAGAGAAAAATCCAGGTTTTCTCTGCCTCAAACAGAACTCCCTCATCACCAGGGTCCCTTTCGTCTTCAGGGCCACCTGCCTCATTTATTCACGCAGAAAGGACTGGAACCTTCCCTCTTGGGTGTTTGTAAAAGACAAGTTGCAAACTCTGGGCTCTATGGACAATTGGAGGCAGATTGAGGAGAGGCACGCCCGCTTAGTCCAGCACATCTCTTCCTAGAAGGAAGAGTGGAAGACAGAAGAAGTTCAAGGAAATGGTGTTGCCTTTCTTGACTGGGGCATAGGAATTCCCCTGCAGAGAGGAGAAAATCCAAGAAGGAGAACAGAATATATCACCTCCAAGCAATTATCTATGCTCCCCACCTCCATTTGCCAAATTGTAAGTTCTTTTTATGCACTTTCCGTTAAACGGGAAGAAATAGCTTTACCCATGGTGTAAAATATATACTTTCTAATGTAAATCAAGAAGCTATTAATACCATAATAAGAACACTGTAGTATATTAATTGATGGAAATTGTTGAGTGGAATATTCATAATCAGCAGCAGTCTTTTCTCTGGGAGGAACAAAGGATGAAGTTAGGAGACTGTAATGGTATTGTTTGCAGGCTATTTCAATGATTTTTCTGCGGAAGAATAGAGAAAGGTGAAATTCCGACTGGGAATATTAGACTATGCAGATCTCCACGCAGGGTTATTCAGCTCTGTTTAAACTGCCGAACTGCGCTTTTGCCTTATGATCCGATTGTTTTATTAGCGAAATCATTGCATGTTTCATTTTGCTATAGTAATAGTGTAGTGTCTGTCTAACAATAAATTATAGAGTCAGGCAAACAATGGTCTTGTATTTGGGGTACAATGAAATATCTTATTAAAATGCCGGACTTCCTTAGGTTCCTGAAATTAGAGTCTTATTTTAAAATGATTCCACTGGGCTTACTACACTGTTTTGAACTAATCACACTCACAGATTCACTCTTTTGTCAGGGCACAGAGGACTGTGGGAGTTACCTGTTTCCTTAGCATTTTCCCATTCATATTTTATTCGCATATTCTCTTCTTGGTAGATCTTATTGGCCTGACAAGAAAGGCATTGTTCTAGTAGCGTCATTCCTTTGCACACAAAAGATGAATTGTGATCTAAAGCAGTTATATCCTTTACATCAGGTTTTTCAAGCAGATACTTTGTTCTGATCCAAATTGTCATGATGATCATAATAGTGAAAATAACAATACATCTTACTTTTTGAACAGTCACCTTACTCTATGTTGGGTACTGCACTAAGTATAGTCAAGCTACGTGGTTTATCTTGTAGGAGCCCATTCAGATCTGCTAGGAGTCGATCTTATCATTGTCTCCATTTTACAGACAGGATGATTGAGGCTTAGAGAAATTAAGTCCTTTCCTCCTAGTCACATAGCTTGGTCAGTGCTAATCCTGAGATTTGAATCTCTGCTGTCTGGTCTGCACACACTTTTTACTTGTCACTGCTGATTAATTTTCCTTTCTCTCCTCATCTTGATGAAAACCATCCTGCGTTCTTAGAGTCAATAAGATTTAATACTCTTTGCTTCGAGAGTCTCACTCATGTTTTCAGATATTGTGACTGTGGTCGAGGTGGAGTGCTACATGCAGTTAGTTGTCTTTTTTTTCTTCTTCTTCCGTTGCTATTTATCGAGCACCCCCCACCCCCAGCCAGGCTCTGTGTTGTGCCTTTTTATTCACAACATCTCCCAACAACCTCTGCCACACCAAGAGAAGTCCCGTTAATATTTTTATCGCACAGATAAAGCACTTGAAGCTGAGTTTAAGTCACCAGGTGGTGACTGGGGGAGCCAGGAGGCCAGCTCAGGCCTGTCTCACCCAAAGTCTGCCCTCTCACCAGCCTCAACTGCATCATAGAGATTCCACCCTGATAGTCAAGAAAGAGTCTTTGTCCAGTGAACACAGTAAACTATATGCATTTTTTTAAAGTTTCCATTCCACAATGAATTTGAAAGAGAGTACCTTGGTGCTTATCTGGTTGAAGTCAGTGGAGTTGGGATGGGGACAAACAAGTGACTGACCACTCTCCATCTGACTGAACATCAATAGTCCCCTTGAAAGTTAGAACCTGAATTTTGAAGACACAAATTCAGATGCATTTGAGTGGGCCTGACATTTTCTTCTCTTGTGCTCCGAACATCACAACTCCTGGGATGCCTTTATTTTCTCTTACCAGCACCTTCATCATCCCCTGCTCTGTCTGTCCCTGTACTGTACAGTTGGATCATAAAGCTACAAGTTCCAACTCCTCTGGCCCACAAGAACACTTTTACCCGGCAGATTTTCCTGTGTAAATATGTCCCCTTGTTTATTCAGTAAACATTTGTGTGCCAAGCATGAAGCTTGGAGATGGTGCAAGGTTGAACAGAAAACAGTTCTCATCTGTCAGATCCCAGAGGCCTACCAGTGACACAATTGTCCACAGTCTGTTGTAAAATTAGAAAGTGCAAAATAGCAAGGTTTTCATAAGTTACATTGTATCCATTTAAAACTATTTATTTTAGGATCTTATTCTTTATCTCTTTTCTTCAATGTTAAATATCTTTTCCTTTAGTAAATATGATTTTTAAAGTGATAGTCTCTCCTTCCTTCCTTTCTTTCTTCCTTTTTGCTTTCTTTTTCTTTCTTAATATTCTCTGATATTGTTTTCTTTTTATAGCCTTTAATTGGCAAAATAAAAAGTTGGCACGCCTGTATCAGCCTGGCCACTGTTTTTTTTTTTCTTTTTAATATTATTAGACCTTGAGCTCTGAAAGTCTAAGAACGCTCCAATGTATCTGTATCCTGTGAGCTTGCCACTCCATGATATTTGATACCTTACTTTTCCCCGATTATTTTTTAAATGTTAGCCTTGTTTCTCCAGCCTCCCACTTTCTCTGTCTCTCTCAAGGTGTGTCTAGCTCAGACATACTGTAAGTAATCAATACTTGGTGATTTGACTTCTTGGCCCTCCCCCCCGCCTCAGAAAAATCTCCAGGTGCAAAACACAAAGACGGGGCTCATGTCAAGGGAACCCTCATTTTTCCATTAGTGGTGAAAGGCAGGCAAACCCCCTCCAGACAGCTTTTTTATTTCTTTCCCTTGGCCCTTGTAAAAAAGGTAGCGAGTTTTCTATTACCATTGTGCTAACTGAAGGGTCGAAATTATGCGTGGGGTTTAAAAATCACCCAGTGCCTGTCTTTTCTCTAGCAACCTTATAAACGGTCAAAATTTTAGGTTTTTTAATTTAGAGATTCAGCACTATCCAGTATTACAACTCTGCCACTTCTGCTTGCAGGCACCATTCTGTTCTTTGCAGTATTCCTGCGTGTTTGCAGCTGAGGCAAACATCCAACTATCTTTCCTTTTCATCAAAGGGACGGGAAAATGCTCTGATGAAACAGTGTGGAGGCACTCAGTGGTTAAATTGAACCCTTCTTCTGGTGAAGTGGAGTGTGTGTTTGTTTGTTTGTTGTTCTTTTATGCCAGCACCCAGATCTGGCCTCCTAACGAACATGCAAGTTCAAATACCTCTGTGTGGGGAAAGAAGCTGAAACATGCACATTTCGAATAGACTCGCCATCTGAATGGAATGGGCAGCTTTTACATGTTGTATTGCAGCTACTCAAATGCCGATTATGAAAATATATCCTAGTTATGAGACACAGTCTTCGAAGAGGGATGCTCCCCAACCCCCAAATTAAGGACATTGTTCGCATTACACTTAGAGTTTATGGCTGTCAAAGTCATAGTCCACAACCCTAATCATCATAGTTTCTCTAAGGAAGTCAAAGTTCACCACAGGGCTATTATTAAAACTTAAACAACATAATTAACACAAAAAACAAAATATTCTTTGCAACAGAAGCTAGGGCTCTATTTGTGGCCTCTTTTTTAATCGGTAAAGTCATTTTAAACGTTTTGGACATTTAAAATTTTGTGTAGTTTTTAAGTCGTTTCTCTTTTATATAAGAAGGATGCTACTTACCATTAATATGAAAATACAAATAAGATGGTTACTCTAGATTTACTCTTATTGTCTTTTGGAAAATTTGAATGTGGCGCTACATGTCTTTCACAAGTTGATTGCCAAAAAAGAAAGAAGAAAAGGATACTTGATGCCCGGCTTCTGCTATGTCAGGAGAATTTCTTGTACCCTTCGGACAAGCCACTACTGAACAAAAGCAAATCCTGTTGACCTCTCTGCTTAAAAAGACAAGAAATATGCCAGATTCCAAAGGAGCAAGGAGAAAAGAGCGCTATGGAAATCAGCGACACTAAGTTGAATATATGAACAGAACCAGACAAATGTGAAGCCAGCCTGATTAGTGAAAGGGCATTTCCCCAGAATCACAGGGGTTTTTTTTTTGGTTTTTTTAAATAGGGGACGCTATTGTCATTCAGAAAGCCCTGGGCTGTTCTGAAAACAGGCAAAAATCAATAGCCCACTTGTTGAGGATAAGTGAATTAGCCTGTGTTGAATGTAACTGAGTACCTGAACACTTGAGTGAGCAGGGTTTGTTGGGGAGAAAAGACAATTGGAAGGATTGTCTTTATATGTCCACAGCAGTGCACATCGCAGATTAATTATGTCCAAAGATCATTTTTGTGCAGGACTAATGGGCAGACTCTGTTTTTGTTTTTGTCTGTCTGCCCACGACCTGGTGAACTGAATAGAGTTCCCTGCTTCTCGAAACAATCCAAGTGGTGGCAAATGGGCCTCAGAAGAGCAGCAGGAAATAGGATGATAGAGACTGAATGAAAAGTTCCTTTCACTAATTAGTTGACATCTAAAATGGTAAAATATATTAAATAAGCATTTAATAAAATGCCTAATATGTTATTATAAAATAAGGTCAATCATTTTAATAGTGCATTTTATCTTATATAATAAAATTGTTAACCAACTGTATTAAAATTATAAAACATAAATAGTTGTAAGAACAGTAATCTCAGTATGTAAATGAAACACACTCATACCACTACTTCCCACCCTTTTTTTTCTTTCTTCTTCTTTTTCATTTTTCATTTTAGTTTCAGGAGGTAGACATGCATGTTCACGGATGTATTGTGTAGTGGAGGGTATTGGGTCTCAATGCACATTGTACCCCATAGGTAATTTCTGAACCCTAACTTCGCTCCCTATCTCTCCCCTTCTTGTTGTTCCTGATGTTTATTATTTCCATCTTTGTCCCACCCTTTTTGTTTCTGAGTCCAGAAACAAAAGAAGTTTGGAAAGTTATAAGCTTATCTTTGCATATATTTGTGACTTTAAAAAATTGTACATTTTTTTCGCTGATGGCAAAGTCTGTAGGCCAGCAAGGCCTTGCATCTGAAGCCAGATGAAGGTTCTTAGAGTGTGAAAACTTCAAATAGCTACCTTTCCAGGCATGAGGGGGATGGCTAGTCTATTTTTTCTTTTCTCAGCTATCTACAAAGGAGGATCCAGGGCCCTTAAGAGATAAATTGAAGAGGGTTTGTG